>OX376303.1:18440639-19690639 GCA_947369205.1 Cantharis rufa
TAGGTGGATGAGCTTATGTAAAGATTCCACCACCGGGGCCCCTATTCTGGCTGGGCGCCTAGGCCCGGATCTTTATAGCCCTAGGCGGAAATCTGGCACTGTACATTAATGAGATCCAATTTAAAGTAAATTTGTGATATTAACATTTGCACCAGAAAATTTCAGATTAAAACTTTCAAAACAAATTAAAAAAAATTTTGTGTAGAAAGGCTTGAGCTGCGGGCCAAATTTGTGTTTGCTCCTACGGAAGAAAGTTTATAGTAACATAATATGCATAATATTAACTAGTTCTGTGCTTAAATTAAAGCTAATTATATTTTCTACAACATCTTTCCTTATGATTTTACCCGTAAATGAGTATTTTGCCCGACATCGGGGTCGAAAATTGACCAAATCTTAAAATTTCACTTTTTGGAAAAAATTGTCAATTTGCTTGACTCGGGGAGGGGCAATATTGCACCATAGAATAGACAATTTTTCAAACAAATGGTACCTTTTGCCTCCCCCCTGTATCCCAATCAGTTTTCATTTTGAATGCATTACCAACTTACAGTAGTTGTAAACTGTAGTATCAGGGCCGGATAAACCATGGGTGCAATGGAGCCGCCGCATCCAGCGCCAAAGTTTAGAAGGCGCCAAAATTGAGAGGTTTTTAATTGTTGTGATTCCAAGGTACTGCATTTTTCTTTGATTATAATATTCTATATGATATTATTAATATTAAAGGCAGGGCCGGAACTAAGGCGTGGCGAAAGAGGCGCCCGCCACAGGAGCGAGTTAGTTAGGGGCGCCAAATTTTTAAATTTTAAAATTAAATTTAAAAAATATAAATAAATGCCCTCGCGATTTACCGTCCTGGTGGGCAGGGCCGTATCTAAGGGGAGGTTTTGGGGTCCAAACCCCCTCCGAAGTAAAGCGTGAGATAAAATCCTAAAATAAAAAAATATAAATAAAAGATTAGCAGGATACCTGTGGCCTTTACCAGGCGTAGATCGTAGATCAACTACCTGCTGTTGCGTGCTTAGTCTTTTAATATATTTTTTAAATAAATTTACTTTACTAAACTGTTTTTTTTTAGGGAATAGTTTTGTATCGCAATTTACTAACTTTACAATAGAGCGCTTAACCTTGAAAATGTCAAAACTTTTCGCCTGCGGCGCAATATGCTGAGGGGTACCCCCTTTAGAGCAGACCCCCCAGTAGAGGCGCAAGTTTCAAAGTCGCCACGAGCGCATCATAATATCCTAGTTCCAGCTCCGATTAAAGGCGCCATTTACCTAATCTGCACCCGGCGCTGAAATAGCTTGATCCGGCCCTGTGTAGTATATTATTATATAAACGTGAATGGATACTGCATCTCCATATTATCAAATTATCAACAGAAGCAGTTCAGCAGTCAACATAATAAGTAATATTTTTAGAAATCGCAAAAACTTCCAATAGAACCTAGAAAAATGGAGTTATTAACTTTAGAAGGGACATGGAATAACGTAATAATTTTGCAAAAATTTCTGTGGAAGAGCCCCCGGGCCCTCCTTTCCCCTTTCCATACCTATTCCATACCCCCGAGGCCCCCCGATAATCATTATTAAAAAAGGCCTCAAAAAATGTTTTGCTCCAGGCCTCGCATTTGCTACGGACGGCTCTGATGGTAAGAACGATTCTATACGCGTGTACAAAGATCACTTTGAAAGAGTTTTTTTGGAAGAAACCAAAACGTTTTACGGTACATACAGTACAATATTTTTACAAAGCCACAGTCTCATGGAATATTTGGAAGAGATAGAAAAGATATTTTGAGTGAAAAAACGGAGAGTGGGCGTATATTTTCATTCGTCAACGGAAGAACCTTTAATGAAGACCCTGATCAGTTTACTTATCGAAAAACACTAGAGCTGTTTTATTGCGAATTAAGAAAATGTCTGACCTTAGATGAAAATGACCATATCGGTCGAATGTATTTGATGTTGTCCAGGCACATAGAGAATTTAAGCGAATTTGCCAAGGTTTTTGAAGAACACGTTGTCGATCAAGGTTTGACTTCCATCGAAAGTTGTGGTGAAATTGTTAAAACGGATCCCAAAATCTATACGGATGCAATTTTGGTGATTTACAAGAAGTACCTCAACATGGTTAAATCCTTTTATGATAATAAATATTTAATGAGTTAATGAGTTAATGAGAAAAAAGTTGTTCGCTCTAAATACAGCTTGCGAAACACCCAAGTTAGTAGCTCCGTCGTCGATTGAAGTGTTGAAAAATGGAAATCGTACCAATCAAGTCCCGGAAATGGTGAATGTTTTAAAGGAACTGTTGATCGTATTCGCGTTTATCGAAGACAAAGATGTGTTTCACGAATATTATTTGCAATTTATCACAAAACGGTTGATAAACGATATTTCGATTCAAGATGTCGATTTAGAAAGCAACATGGTAATTAAAATGAAATCGATCACTGGTGTGCGATATACAAAAATATTTGAGAAAATGATTGCAGAAATAAAATCATCGATAGCTCTAAACCAAAAATTCGCAAAAGCCAATCGAAAACCACTCGAAGTTGATTTTAACGTTAAGGTTCTGCAATCCTGTTTGTGGTCTTTTAAAGTTACACCTCTCTATACGTTGCCCTATGAACTGGAACAATGTGTTACTCAGTTTTCCACATTTTACTCAAAAATACATTCAAAGAAAGGACTGTATTGATTGTACGACCTATCACAAGGTGAAATTATCACGAACAATTTTAAAAACCGTTATACTATTTATGCCAGTGCCCATGCAAATAATTATCTGTCCTTCTATTATTTAATAATTCCACCTCCTGGACTTTAGCCGAAATACAGGAACACACCGAAATAGGATTAGATGCCATTTTGGAAATAATTGCAATTTTCCGTAAGATCAAACTATTAATTTGTAAAAATATCGACTTGACTCGAAATTCCATGATTTGTTTAAACGAGGTATACAATAATAAGAAGCGTAACATCCGGATCGACGTTCCTCTTAAATCGAAAAAGAATCAAGAACAACAAACGACTACAGATAGAAGGATCGATACAGCGAGAATAATTTCTGTCCAAGCATCAATTGTAAAAATTATGAAATGGTGGAAAACCATGAAAAAAGTGGATTTATTTTCCCAAATTTTGAAAGATCTCGCTTTACAATTCAAACCAAATATTGAAACAATCCAAAAATGTATAGAAATGGTCATCGAGAAAAAATACATTCAACGCAGTTTAACAGAAGCGAGTACTTTTATTTATGTTCCATAAATGTGTTATTACAATAAAATTTTAAATTCATTTTAATTTTCCGCTCAGCAAAAGCTTACAATAATTACTATTTAAAGTAAAATTAAAATTTAATAAAGTCTATCTTATGCCGATATATTATGCTTATAGTTTTTTAGGGGTGATAACTACCACTTATTGTCTTCCTATACTTTACGGCATTATTATTGGATGGCTGAATATTCTTGGCTTAGTTTATACGATTTTGTTGTGTCGTAATCGTCATCATTCCTGGGAATCACTATAGCCAAAAACGTGGAGGTCCGTTACTTTGGCCCCCCCTCCACTTAAAACTTTTGGCCAAAAAGCTAGCTCCCGAATCCATGAAGCTAGCACCTAACAGCTAGCACCCAAGTATAAAAGCTAGCACCTTTACAGTTTTTTCACAAATCCCAACCCAAGGATAATTTCTATAAAGGAATATTATTCTTCGGTTAAAGATAACTGGAGATTGATACATTTTATCAAAATCTGTTGAATAATTTAACTTACAATAGCTTATTGTTTATTACTTAGACCTTTTGAAGACAAAAAAAAGGAATTTAATATTATGTTAGTCAGAAAACTTGTATTTTGATATCGCGTCATGATTTTGTAATTTAATTTTTGAAATTATCTCTTACAAAAAAAATAATTTTTTTTTTATTAAATTCATTTGTTTCATAGAATAATAAACAAAACATTGTAAATTATACAATATATAGGTATGTATTTAGATGTTCGTCATCACCAAAAGATTTGTAGTTCATTGTATTTATGCGCATCTGTTATAACCGCAATGTAGGAATTTATGTTATTTGAATTTTTTTGCAGTATAAATCACATATTTCAAATTATTAAATTAATTATTTTCCTCAACATTTATTTTTAATTAGTACCAGTTACCTATTTAATATGATAATCAGTGAATGGCCGAGAGATGCATTTTCTGCTTACCAAATATCTACTTGTTGGCCTCAGGTAACTATTGCAAGCAGTTTATATACATTCCCTGATTCAAAATATAATGATATGATTCCTATATTAAATTAAAATTTAAAATAAACTGATTAAATAAATCTTAAAATTTCACACAGTTAACAGAATAATAGGTTATAGGTCCAGGCAAAGAGGATATTATTATATTTTATTAAAAACTATATTAGATTAAATTTTTATTTTTCAAAATATTTGAAGCAAAGATGAGATGACAATCTCAACTAACTTGAGTTTCTAGCCAGCCAGGGTAAAGAAGTAAGAAGCAACTTTTTGTTGCTTTGTTTTTCACGAAGAACTATTTTGTTAATCTGTATACCTAATCACACTTGTCTAAAAAATGAATATCTTTCTAGAAGAATAAAAATTTTAAAACTTATTTTAAAAAACTGTACAGTCGTGCTTTTGCAAAAAAACTGCCCTGACATATCGATGTTTACATTCTCAATTAACTAAAATGTCAATATGGATAACCGAAAGCAATAGGTGTTGATTACAAAAAAAGATTTAAATGGTTATTGAGAATACTGAAATATTAATTTTGTCGGTATGTTATTACATCCATTTATAAACTTACACGTAGGTGTTTATAAGTTCATAACAATAAAAAATTAAATCATAAAAAGTACTGTTTATAGAGTGTGACTAAGAAATTACAATGAAATTAACAAGTTCATGTCATAATCGAATTATTATTTAAATTTGCCTAAATTTGAAGAGCCTATAAATAATTTATAAGAATTTTATTTGTCATGTCTAATATTGTTATTAATTTCATCAACTTTAAAAAATTGTTTATCGACTTTTATAACCATTTTTACGGTAGCTTCCTCGTCCTTTGCAATAAAAATTTTGATTTTTAATTTTATACAGATTTAAATTGCAATAGCTGCTAATTATTATTTTATCTTCGTTTTATGTTGAGCAAGGTGAACAAGATGTTCTTGCATTCTTGTTATAACATTATTCACCTTTTTATGATTATGATAAACTCTTAATTTGGTATTGCTCTGGAAAAAACTTCCAGTGAAACATCCAGGTTATTTTTTTTATGAGCTTTAAGCACGCCAAGATGTTGATCCCGATTATCTTACATCCTTAGCTTCACAAAAAGTTATACCTACTGATTTGGAAGTTATTAATGAACGTATAAAGGAACAATTGTGACAGAAATGTGAACAAGAATCTCAGGTTATGCGTAAAAAATTTATTTAATATGTAAGAATGCTAATAAAATACAATGAAATCTAAATCTTTGTATTTTTGATTTTAGGAGCGGTGGTACCAGAGTTGATCCAGTTTTTTTATTTCGAGCCAATAAATCAGTTAAATAATTTATTATTTGCTTATACATCATAGGAATTTTTCTGCAATATATAATTTAAAATTTTTATTCCGAACTCATTTTATGGAACCCCAGGGTTATAATAACACTGGTGTAAAGTTATAAAAATGTGAAATTTTAGGTTTATTTAATTTATTATTTAAGAAAATATTTTAAATTTTTGCCCTGCCCTGGTTTGAAATATTAATATAATCCCGGGTATAATATTGACTATAATTGGATTGGTTTGTTGAAAATTAACAAATTTATTATGTATAATTATTTATTTTTTTCAATTTATTATATTAAAGTAAATTATAATAATTATTTTTAAACGAACTTGACATTTAAAATGATCTGGATGTGCTTACAACAGTAGGCGAAAGATGGACGTTTTATGAGATGGGCAGGGTACTTGTTATTTAAATTTCAATTGCACAATTTTTGTTATTTTCTTCCTTAGTAATTTAATCAACGACCTTTCTATAGATTAATGATGTATAATTTTCTAATATATGCAAACTATTTAAAAACGCACATACTTAAAATAAATATCTTTTTATGGGTACTTCCCTGTCACATTAGTATTACATAATAATAAATTAAAAAAGAAAATAAATAAACAATTATTTTTATTGTTAGGTTACAAAATAAATAAATATACAAATTTTATACAGCTTCTCTTAAATTCAGCAAATCAAAATTAGGAATCTTTTAGATTACTTTTCTTTGATCTCAAATTAGTCTTGGTGGTGGTAGTACTGTTACCATTTTCAGATTGCTCATTTAAATTACTGCTTTCTGCTTTCAACTGATCTTTCATTTCTGCTCGCAATTGTTCACTAGGTGATGGTGATCTTGGTAATAGTGGCAATAAATCTATTGCTTGTACGTGTGCTCTTACCGAGACTCCTGGAGGAACCGCAAACAGTTTATCTCCAACATTAGTAACTAAGGTTCCTCTGTTATCATAGGAATCGTCGTCTTTAGGGTTATCAGAATCGATAGGTCTAATACCAATGTGTACACCACCAGTACCACTACCTCCAGCATTACCAGAAGGTTTATTACTGTCAGATCCACCAAACAATCCAAAATCATCAGAATCGCCTGTCGTTGGTACATTTAAGCCCCCAGAACCGTCACCACTAGGTCCCAAATTACCACTTGATCCTGATCCAGTAGTACCACCTGACCCCGATCCACCAGTTCCACCTGATCCTGATCCACCAATTCCACCTGATCCAGTTCCACCAATTCCACCTGATCCTGATCCACCGGTACCACTTGGTCCTGATCCACCACTTGGTTTTCCAGAATTACCCGATGATCCACTTGTGCCAGGACGATACGAACCATCTTCTCCAGTTGGATTATAGGAACCGTCGTCTGTTGAACCACCGCTCCCTTTATTTCCACTATTATTTTGATTGGGCTTAGTCTTGGACGGTCTATTCGTACTGCTGCCACCATTTCCAAATAAATCAAAATCGTCGTCATCGTCGCCATAGTCGGGTTTAGAAGAACCACCGCCGCCATAATTAGGTTTATTGCCTTGTCCAGAACCTGAACCGGTGGGCCTAGAATTACCTCCACCAGAGTCATCTCCACCAGATCCAGAGTTACTTGGTCTACCGCCAAATATATCCGATCCTCCCGATTCTTCGTCATCAAAATCATTAGACCCACCAGAACCACCACCACCTAAATTGTCATCAAATTTATCGCGATTATTTCCACTCAAATCAGACCCATTATCCGAATCAAATTTATCATCCTTATTGGGTATTGATGGTTTTGCACCACCTTTGGGCGGCTTAATGTGACCACTAGCTGCAGTATCAAACACATCGTCAATACTTGGATTTATGTAGTCGTAATAATCTTTCGGTATAATTTCAGGTCGTCCAAAGGGGAAAATCGTAGGTAAATGCGGTCCTTTTACATTTTTAAGCACACGGTAACCAATTCCAGGTCCCGCAATGTAATGAACCGAGTGCTGCACTCCTTTATCATCGAGATAAGTGTACGATCCCCGAACGTGACCTGTCGCATCGCTGGTTTCCGTTCTTCTCTGATCAGGTCCAGCAGAAATAAATCTGAAAATTATAATATTTTACTATAATTTTTACTAAATACAATAAATGCAACATCAAAAGTTAACATCGTGTATGCGGTATTGAGGAGTCAGAAACATGGTGTTTCCTTCTTTAATTACGCAAAAGTTATTAAAATGAATGCATTAATATAAATCCGAATAAAAAATTAATAATTAAATAATTAATTACTTATTTAATTACCTGTAACTACCATCTAAACCTCTTTGAATGGATGTACGTCCTCTCGGAATAGGTTTTCCTCTCCCATTGAAATATAAAGGTCCGTAAGCTCTTGGGTTCGAGTCGGGAAATGGCGTTTTAACATGGAAGCCAGTTCTTTTTCCCGCAATGTATTCGACATTGTGACGTTCACCCACATCATCTAAGTAGCTGTATTTTCCAGTTACGTCACCCACTCTGTTTGCAGCTAAAATTATTTTAGTAAGTTTTTAATTTTATTTTTTTTAATTTTAAACGACCTTCTTGTCTATCGTAAGTTCTAGTTTTGAAAGCAAAATTGTAGCTGGGATCTTCGTTTGGATCATAATAAGGATCGTCTCTTGATCCTATCGGTCTCGGACCGCTTTGATTGAGATCATATTTTCGAACTATATTTTTACCTCTGGGTCTAAATCCCCGAGGTCCTGCAGTGTATACAGTGGAATCTATGGCACCTAACATATTATGCTTCGAATTAATAAATTCTAAAAAAAGTTAAATTGGGTCATACCTGTTTTTGGATTGCGTGAACCAAATTCTCCTCGTACAATGTTGTTTCTGTTCGCTTGACTGTGATGATAAGAATCTCGATTTTCGTAACCAAATTCATATGACCCGTCTCGATTTAGCACATTGTAGTCCTCGACGCCCCATATTAATTTGTACTTAAATATTGCCAACAAAAACCAACTCAAAAGACACTGAAACAATAAAGATTTGTGATAACTTAAAATAATTTTTGAGGTAGGTAATTTTCTATTGTTGTAACTTCTAGTTAATTAAAGCGTTGATGACAATTTTTAATTGGCAGGTAGTCCAAATTAAACAAAATGCGTTTCAAAATTAGAAATTTTGATTTATTTTTTGTTGTCATTGTATTGCGAACTCATGGGAGAGAAGATGTAAAAATCCGATTATTGTGTTTCACAGACACTCACATGACGTTAGCACCAATTAGTTGTACTCACTTTTTCAATAAACATTGTTTCAGCACACCTAACACCTTAAATGCACAAATATTAATTACTAAAATCTTCTGCAGAACTTTATATAGTCGGATGTAGATAGTGGGGTTGAAAATAAGAATGGATCGGTTTTTCTAAATTTTTTATTGTTTTAAGTGTGGATTATACAGGAGAACATGTAAATTTTGAATAATTTACTAATGAAATATTCGCTATATTCACCTGAATGCTTGTATTTTGAGGGTGCTCTGTCGACCGTAAAGATTGATTGATGCCCTTGCGAGAGACTTCTTCGTCTAATGAGTACAATTAATGCTTCTGGAATTAAGATATTTAAATTAAGTGGATTTTCTTAAACGTTTAGCAACTTGCGTAATTTTATGTAATTGATTTTTTTTTGCCCACTTAAGAGCAATTTTGTAAAGTAAACGATAGCGTCACTTCACTTGTTGCAATATTTAAGATGTACAATGTGATTACAAAGTGTGAAACTAAATAATTAAACCTTTGGACGTGCACATTTTTTGGAAACGTACTAATACTCAGAGTTCGCATTTTTATATCATTAAAAATGCCAAAAGTGCACTACAAAATATTTTGTAAATATTAAATTTGTTAAAAGATTATTAACATTGTTCAAGTAAAGTAATTAATTTTATTATTTATATTATAAACCTGTCTATAATAGAAATTTGTTAAAAGATTATTAACATTGTTCAAGTAAAGTAATTAATTTTATTATTTATATTATAAACCTGTCTATAATAGTCTATAATTAAATTTAAAAAGAGAAGTTTTTCTAAAAATGTAAAAATTTCAAAAATCGAAGAAACTGTTTTCACGAAGGTTGATGCATCTGACTGCTAATATGAGATATCTGGTTTAATTTCAAACTAAGTGAGAATTTCACTTTGCTATTTCATTTGTAGTGGTAGTAGCAAACCAGAAACCATTTTTCCCTTTTTTTTCCCATTTTTCTCTAACCAGATTTCCCTTGGGGTGGCTAATAATAATCCACAATGAAACACTTTCTTCAACTTATTAATTCATTAAATTTAATTAATTACATGTATTACCGGTTTGGACTTAGAGTCATTGTCAATATTATACTAGTACGTCAACATTTATTACGAAAAGACACAATATTGAGTATAGTGGATTTCAACGTTTGCATACCCAAAAGAAAAAACCGACTTGCTGAAGTACAATACCTATATGGAAATAAAAAAAAACTACAGAAGATGACACACTAGGGAATTTAATTAAAGGGTGGTTTTCCGTTGCCTTCCACATTGCCCACAGATCTATCTTGGACTTTAGATCACAGCAGTGCATTTTACGCCATAATGCCGGTATATTAGTAATTTATAGTATGTGTAATTGTTTGGATTGCTATAAATTTTAGCTGGTTTTTGACATAATAATATCTTTTAGAGAATTATTTTAGCATAGGATGCTGACAATGATTTGGTACAGGTAATTGAAAATAAGTAGCTTGACAAGAAAATTTGTTGTCTTATTTATTGGGTACTATTGAAACTAAAATATAAAGTCCGCCTAAATGAAATTCCTTAAAAGGGATCAAAAATAAAACGAGATTAAACCGAATTAGGAACGACGACATAAGAGGCGATCTCCAAAATTTCACCTGAACGATAAAATAATCGAATCGGTCGGAAGACCGAGGAAAAGATGAGCCGGAACAGGTCCAAGAGCAAATCCATGGGATGGGAACGATAAAGACTAGTGAAACAGTAAAACCAGTCAAACAGAAGTGAAAATATTGTAGTGTTCCAAAATTCTCTATTGAATTTAAAATATTTTTGAGGATATAAATTTTGTTAATTTGTAAATTTTTCTAGAAAATGACTAAAATTTCTCGTCCAAATATTTAATTGAATAAGGGATCTCGGGTTAGTGGAACGTATGATGAAATCAAACAAATAGTTTCATTGTCGACGTTTCGGTGACACAAGGTACACCATCTTCAAGACTATAATAAAATTTGATTTCAACATACGTTCCACTAACCCGAGATCCCTTATTCAATTTTTCTGAAAAAGTTCTGTTTATTTTAAAATTTGTAAATATTTTAAGTTTTCTTTTTAAGTTTTTAACTTGAGGTTGCAAAAGATATAATTTAAGATGACTCCGTAAGCGGTTGAAACCAAATTTTGTCTTCGAGTTTTTTTATTGACAATTTATTTTGAGTTTTGTATTCTTAGAACAAAATTTGGTGATTTATTTTGCGAAATGAGTTTAATAATTAATTTAAGGGCTGTGACGTTAGAAAATAGTAATTTTCAAGGGCGATTTTCTCATGCAAAGAAACAAAATTTTTTAATTAATAATGCAGTTAGTCTAAAATCAAAGATATATGTCACTTTTCAGTTTTCCTTAATATTTAACCTAATGCAGAGTAAACAAGAACAAGTTCGTCACAAAATTATGCAAAGACATTGAGAAATGAAAACCCTGCAATTTCTAGTAAAAAAATCGATAGGAAACTCGGAATCACATTAAACCTAGTAAATTCAACATTAACCGTTATGGGGGCATACAAATTTGCACCTTATATCTGCCATACGTAGTACCCGGGTACTACCATATATTTATATGTAATTCAAATGACGATCACAGTTTAAACAAGATTTTTTATATTCATAAATTAAATTTTTTTGCGTACAGAGAACCTGTTTTGTAGAAATGTCACCAAAGCTCAAAAAAATCAGCGCAACAGGATAAAAGTTATATTGGTTTAAAGTCAAAATAGTACCCGGGTACTAGGTATGGCTCCTAAGGGTTAAAAAGTTATTATGTCAATCACACTATCCAAAGAAAATCTGGCACTGGAAGAAAAAAAAGTGCTCTGGTTAAAAAGTTAGCTTAAACTATTGTAAGTTACTTAAAATTAAAACGAAGTACTTCAGTTCGGAAGTTGCTAAAAAAGTTGGAAGAAATGATCAAGGGGTAAATATCCAGGAAAATTTCTGTACACAAGACTCGGAATTCCAAAGATTTTCAAAAATTCCAACGATTTTCAAGGAATTCCAAAGAATTCCAAAGAATTCCAAAGACTTCCAAAAAATTTCAAGGATTTCCAAGGAATTCCAAAGATTTCCTAGACTTCCAATGATTTCCAACGATTTCCAAAAAATTCCAAGGAATTCTAAAGACTTTCAACGATTTCCTATGAATTTCAAAGAATTCCAGGGATTTTCAAAGATTTCCAGGGATTTTCAAAGATTTCCAAAGAATTCCAACGATTTTCAAGAATTCCAGGGATTTCCAACGAATCCCAATTAGTGATGGATACGAGATTTCGAGGCAAGACTCGAGACGAGACCACCTCCTTTTTGTTAGGTCGTTATGCATGCGTCATAAAAAATATTAAGTTTTAGCAGTTTCAATAGTCTACGTAACTCAATCATTCACGATAGTAAAACCTAATTAATCAATTTGAATCAGACGAGAATGAGACTTTCTTGAAAAAGGAATTCCTTGGAAATCACTGGAATTCTTTGGACATTCTCGGAATTCTTGGAAATCATTGGAATTAGTGATGGACACGAGACGAGACTTGAACTGGTCTCGTCTCATCTCAAACGTGTTAAAAGATGGGTCTCGTATCGAGTCTTATCTCGTTTCAAGGAATTTCAAGGATTTCTAAGGAATTCCAATGATTTCCAAGGGAATTCCAAACGAGTGTACACAAAATTTTAGCGATATTTACCCCTTGCAAATGATGGTATGATCTAGCGGTAGAAAAAAAGAAATCACTTAAAGACATATAAAAAGCAACATATGTAAGCTTAAAAGAACGGAAAACCAAATTTTAACCCAAAAAAAATAGAATTTCAAATTTATATAAAATTTTGTTAGAAAAAAAAATTATTTTAAATTTTGTGACGTCATGGATGTCAAAACTTATGTAAAACTGGACTTCGCACCACCAGCTGCTCTTCAACATTACACAAAAATCCTGAAGAGAATCTTCCTGATGCCATAACAAAAATTTGTGTTGAAAAATTTGGGCCTAAGCTGTTAGTTTCGTATTTGTCGATGCGGAAAACAAAGCGGAGTTTTTGTTATATTTTGAACTATAAATGAAGAAATTTATCGCAAAAATTGCATCGGGAAAAGATTAAAACCATTCATTAATTCACAAGATGATCCAACAATATTTTGGCCTGATTTGGAGCTCTATAAAAGCGAAAAATATTAAATTTATACCTAAAGAAGCTAATCCACCAAACGTACTAGAACTTCGCCTAATCGAAAGATATTTGGCTTTAGTAAAAAAAGAACTGACAAAGGATAAAAATCCAGCTAAGAGATCGTTCAAGGTAAAGTGGGAAAAAGCAGCTTGTAGAGTGATGGAGTGATGCAGATCGTGTAAAACAGAATGGAAGGTATCAAACAAAAATTACGCTCGACTATCCGAAACTCTAAAATTTGTCTTTTTTTTATTTTTTTTTGTAAATTTGAATCCTTCAGTGTTATTTTAAAAAAGTTTCAATAAAATAAATCCTTAAACTTGAAAGTTGTGGTTAATTGAAAATTACTATTTTCTAACGTCACAGTCCTTAGAATTTTAAATCGTTGCAAATTTGAACAAAGTTGATGAATTTCTGAATGAACACATTCACATTGATTTTTGAATGTGAATTTTGGAAGAAGGAAGATAATTTAATTAGACGATTTGGAAAATTATAATTAAATTGTATTGTTAAAATGGTAAAGTTAAAATTAGATACTGCGACACATGAGCGAATTATGTTTAAATTTAACTTCGAATATTTAAGATTAGTAATTTTTTGAAAAAACAATTTTTGAATTGAGAATCAGGGAAAATTCATCTCAACCAGGACTAGGTAGGACAGTGTCCTACCTGGTTAATTGAAAGATAAACCAATTAATTGGGTTATTATGGGTCAGTTTGATAATAAATATTAAGGAAAGCTTTAATTTTAAAGTCAGCTTTAAGATAAAACAGATCAAGAATCACCAGTTTTTCTTTTTTCTTTAATATTTATTATCAGACTGCCCCTTAATGTAACAGAATACTGTTTTTATTGAGTTTAATCTTTATCCGTTTTTCTATTGCATAAAGCTCCGACTATATTTTCATACTCGCTTGCAGCTCGTGTCGACTTTTTGATTAATAAACTATTTTTTTAAAAATTTAACATATAAATTTTGCTAAATTACCTCATTTTGCAAAAAATGCCTAAAAATTTCTCATAATTGCTACGAAATTCTAAAAATGCCACAAAAATCCTTCAAAAATTCTATTTAATTGTTTGTAAATTTTCTGGAAAATTTCAATAATTTTATTTTAGCCTATTTAATTTTTTCTGCCTTCTTTTCCCGATCCCAAATAAATAAATTTTAAATTTCAATAAATCTTGTTTTATTTTTTTATTTAATTAAAGATAATTAAAAATTAAAATTAAAAAAATAATGATAAAAAGAGAGCATTATGATGATCATTTTTTTTTTTCTATTCTTTAGAACGGCTTTTTTTTGCAGATGCATCGGTGGTTTGCAGTTGCCTGTTGAGGGCAACTCAGTTGTTGTTCAATCATTTAGCAAGATTTTTTCTTTTATTTAGTTGCGAATTGGAGATTTTCTTTTACCCATAATTATAAAAGTCAAAATCCAGTCCATATTAATTGCTATCCTTAATCGCATAATTCCCACCCTACTATCAGCGAAGATCATTGTATCGTCAGTATATCTAACGTTATTAATTTTTTATTGTTTTTTTTTTATCAGCTCTAAGATTTCATTTGTCATCCAGGTGTTCCTTTAAAACGACTTAGGCTCAATTGTTGCAATAATACTTTTTTAATTATCTTTATTTGATAATTAGCCGGAGCAACTACCTCTATTTAATTTTATTTTAATTTTCAACCTTCATGATTTTAATAATTACCATTCATTAGTTTTGTTATCTAATAACTTAACGAAGTGTAAATTAATAACGCGAGTCAATTAAAGAAAACTTTACTGGAAATATATAATTTGGGAATTTGTTTTAATCAATTTACCCAAAATTAATTGAATTATTAAAAACATCTTAGAATTCTTAATGCTTATGAATAATGGATTACACATTGTTTTGTTCTGAAAAGAGTAACGAAATGATTCTAAAAGCAAAGATGGAATTAAGTAATACAGAAAAGTTGTGAATAAAATAGTTTTTGCGGAACCTACCGTAATATTGTGAGTCGGTCAATTAAGAATCGCTTTGTATTCCAGATTTGAGAAGTTTCATTCAGCTAACTCAAAATAATTATTGTAAAAGCAAAAATATGATTACCTTGACTTAAAATGTTGGATATCCTGTGATAGTTCACAAGAACAAAGCACCAATTATATAAAAATGTTTATATTACTATCAGATTTAGTACCAAAGGTCGATTAAACATGTATATTAACATATTGTTAACCACATTATTGCGACATACATCTATTATTATTTTGGTGCGTCTTTACACTCCATCTTAATTAGTTCGACTAGCTAATTCAAATTTGATAATTTTTTAACCACAGGTAGGTATATAATCGAAAATAAATTTGCATAGATTTTTATCAATGCTGAGTTACTGGCAATAAATTAAGGTAATGTGAGTATAAACCAGTGTTTATTTTTTGATATTATAATTTCGCAATAAAGTTTTTGAAAGATAGTACGCTGAAGATGATGCTACCAAAAGTTGCAACCTAAATAAAAAACTCCCAGCAGCTGAGTGCTGAAAGTTTTAGTTTCGACACAAGCAAATGCAATATTCCATAATTTGCATGTGCATTATAAAATCTTTTAAAATCCCAATTAAAAACAAGTGTTAAGTACGGTTTAAACAATTTTAATTTTTTCAAGGTAAATTACATTTCATTATATTTTTTTAAACAATCGCGTACCTACAACAATCCTGTTTAATTAAATTTGTACAAATGCATTATAGTACTTAATTAAAGATGAAAGAATCCCTTATCAAGATTTTTGAATTGTTATTAAATCGTTAAACCTGTCGTGTGTGTACACTTACATGTTATTGTATTCTTAATGCATTCTCTCCTTAATTTGCGTGTCGTCCAGGCTTTTTGCTTAATTAGAATTATTTTAATTATTTGTATAAAATAATTCCACTTTTTATTTTATATAAAACGTATTTTAGGGAGGAGATTCACTTCATCAAAAGATCTAAGATAACAAAATAAGACATGGTATTTTGGTTGGTATGTGGTAACATCAAAATAGTATCCTTGTATGTTTTTATAATATACACACTGATGACAAGTTTTGATTTTAAATATTCTCATCCCAGCCCACAAATCAATTGTTTTTATATTTTAGCCTCAAAAGATCTTTCACATTTTACCTTGACTAAGGTCCTTATTCCGCATGTTTATTTCGGTGTTATGTTATAGAGCTAAATTTAGCATTTATTTATTTCAATAAACATTTTATTTTATTTTTAAATTTTATTTATAAAATAATTTAAAAATTTTTCTTTATTCCTTAGCTATAGTTGTTAAGATTGGTGTCATATCTGTTTTATATTTAGTGCGAATTTTGGATTTTTCCATGAATTGAGATTATATCTAAATTGTATTGAAAATGACCTGGTTAGCACAAACAATAAAACATTTTTTACAATATCTCTGCCGTACTTCTATATTGTATACACAAGTAGTTCCCAAAACTTTAATTTTTAAAATTTTAAATTACTTTTGTTTATTAAAAACGTCAGCCTCCTGTCAGAAAGCATTCCACGGTATTTTAAAATATTATTCGATTTTACAGGTGGCATACATCTCTTTGTGTTGCAAAAGTAACATGTGAAGGGTTAATTTTATTTTTTTATAGCTATCCTTGAATTCTATTTTGATTATTTTGAAGATTGGAAGGCAAACACAGAATCAATATTATTATAATTTCAACTATAGCTGCCAATTATTGGATTCTAATTTTTAACATCGCGACTACTGGACGGTTTTAATTTTGGTTTGATCTGGCATTGAAAATGGTTATTTGTTGATATCTTTTGGACGTCGAATATTTTTTACACCGATGAACCGTACTATTTTAATAGAACAATAAAATTTATTTGAAATTTGTGGTTACTATTCTTGTTTTTTAATATTTTGTAACACAAATAGAAATAAACTTGGAAAAATAAAAAAATTTAAATAAATTATGTGGTATTAGATATAATACAAGTCAATAACGGATCTGGATTTTATTATTTATCGATAATCCTGGGGTACAATTTCACCCCAGTTCACTTAATTTTATTTAAGCAAAACATTGCTTATTTTTAATTGTGAAGAATTTACATTATTCAAGAAAATGTAGCTAAACATCAAAATAAACTTTAAATAAAAAATAGATTTAAAGAAAAGATATAAATAATTATCTCTTTTCATTGTTGGAGGAAAGCAATAAAAAAGATTGATTGTTATGTAAATTATAAAATAAAATAAATAGCATTTAATAATAAATTTATTTATGTCTTCATGCAAGCGTTCAAAAGCTTCTTAAACATTTTCTGTAGTTTCTGTAGAGTACATCAAATTCTTACAAGTAGCGGAGTTGTCAAATTGGTAAATTACCTTAGTTCAAGTGCTAATAAATTAATTCGTTTGGCCGTTCTCTCTTTTAGGCTTTCATCCAAGATTGCTTAGATGTTTTAATCGAACTGATAGTGATATACTAATACTGAAATTGAAGGAAAAGATAAGGAAAAAATAATTTTTGTAAAATCTAAAAAATAGCTGTGGCTGAATCTTGGTAAGTCAATATTTCAGAGAATTCTCTAGCTGTTTGAAATATTTTCTGTCGGTTATTTATCTGTCAATATGTACCGAGAGATAAATACCTTTTTAGATATAGTTATTATACTGTTTATTTATTTTAAAATTTGAAATTTTTGAATATTATATTTCCAGACAACCGCTTTGAGCAGTATTAAAAAAAAGTCCCTTAGGAATTTTTTTATGGACGTCATATTATTATTTTTGTGAAGCGTGCTCTGAAAATTAAATTAACACTTTTGTTCCAAACAAAAATTTGACAGTTTCACTTAATTTTAAGTCTCGACGTTTACACTTCTGTAAATTTTTTTGAGAAAATGTAATTTTTAAGTTCCAAGCAGGCCCGTAGCCAGGGGAGGGCACCGGGGGCACGTCCCCCCCCCCGAAATGTTAAAAAAACAACAATCGTTTGTAATAATAAAAATTCCTAGAAGGGGATCCGCCGAAAATGTTACTTTCTACGAAAGGTTTTTATGAGTGCCCCCCCCCCGCGAAATGAAATCCTGGCTACGGGCCTCGTTCCAAGTATAGAGGAAACTTGATAGAAAGTTATGATTTGAATTAAAAAAAATTGAGATACAATGCCACCTACAGTGACTTTATAGAGACTTTTGATTGGTTATAATGTTTTTGCTTATTTATAGCTAAAGACAGAATAAAAATTAATTTTATTACGTTATTGGTGCAAGCAAAGCCCCGGAAAATATGTCAACTAATTTGATAAAAATTTGAATAAACCAATGAACATCGAGTTATTTCTCAAGTACAATCTGTTGTAAAAGTTACAAATCATTGTGCTGATGTTTTGTCTTATTCGTTTTCGTGTTATTCATATTTAAGCTTTTTTGTCCACAAAAAAGTGTTCTTTTTAGAACAAATCTTCGTAGCTATATTTAATAAATCAATTTAACTAAACATTATTTGGTAAGCACCTACTTTTTAGGTTAGAATGCACTTTAATTTTTTTTGAGTGTACATATTTAAATACACCAGCGCCAGCCACACCCCTTTGGCGCTTTTCTTAGCGTGGTTCATCTGTACATTGAGCGGCGTCGGCATTCAAAATGGAAACAAAAGATTTGAATAGCTTTGCAAACCAAAATCTCACGAGTATTATATTTGACAAATGTAACAATAATTGCACATTGTACAAGAAGGTTTATTTTGTTAATTTTTTTTTTCGAAGACAATTTGATGGACGATAAATTGCTTTGGTTGGTACGTAGCAAATAGTATTTGTTTGATTTCATTCTTCATTTGAGGTTCCGATATTAGTAAACCACATTGATTATTTCTAGTATCAAGGTTGAAGATTTGGTATCTGCGTGAATATCATATTCCGATTGAAGTTCAATTGATATTGCTGTTGTAACGTATATTTTGGTTTTTCATTATTTTCCGAGATGTTATAAATTTAATGCAAACGTAGTAGATTAATAGGTTTTATTTACTTATATACTTTCTGTTCAGAGACGGTTCGAAAGCTTTGAGGGTCTGGGCTAATACTGCTTGGGGGCCTACCAAATTAACTCAAGTTTGGCTCAGTTTTGCTGACTTGTTTGCCAGTTTGTAGGCAAACTGCTTTTCCAAGTCAATACTTTCGATTATCTGTGTGAGGCCTTTGAAGTCCAAAAATTTTGTTTTGCAACAATACCTCAATTCTTTCTTAACGTACGACCAAAATGGTTCTATATGAAATTGATGATGACAAAGTTTTCTACAAAATTGTTCCTTATTATTTTTCTATATGACCCATACTTTCCGATCAGTAGCTGGCCGAAGTCGACTGATTTTTGACAAATAATGCCGAAAATATCTAGTTTTACAAATTAAGAAACAATAGTTTGGTTTTTCGATAATATCTCGTTTCCCCTTTATCGCACGGTCAAAACAATTATATATGAAATTAAAGGCGATAAAATTCTCAACACAATAATTCCGTACCATTTTTCTATAGTACCCATACTTTCCGAGCAGAAGCCGAACGAAGTTAACTGATTTTTGACAAATTAATGTTAAAAATAGAAAGTTTTATAAGTAAAGATATAACAGTTTGGTTTTCCGATAATATCTTGTTTCTTCCTTATCGGACGGTCAAAATGGTCCTATATGAAATTAAAGATGACAAAATTTTCCACAAAATAGTTCAATTTACAATTTGCATTGCTAGCTTAGTGTCCGAGTTGTTTTACCAATAACTATCTTAATACATAAAATCCCAGCACGCTGCTTCATTTTTTTGGAGAAAAGGAAACACTCTGATTGGTCAAATTCTTTTACCAACCAAAAAATATATTAAACCACCGCGCACGGTCGGTACTCCCCCTGGGACGAGTTGCACATCAAGAGAGTTTCCAACCAATCGAGTTTAGATACCCGTCCATGGACGGGCTTTCCAGCTAGTATATACATAACTAATGATATTTAATACTCTACACTAATGTACTAATGTATTTTTTACAGCGAACTCGCCGAGGGGGCCGGCCCGTTAATTGAACGGGGCCTAATCCGCCCCTGTTTCTGTTATAAATTTTACGATTCGATAACAATAATATTTTATGTTATGGTAATAACCTAATAACTACTATCTTGATTATAAGATTCACAATAAATGAGATATTGTGAAAATATCGTATTGACCGCCTTTTTTAATATGACAGCAATCGGCAACCCGGAACTACATAATTCGAAAGTGGATGATTATAAAAACTATTGCCCCATAAACAAAGAGAGATTTAATAGTTTACTGTAAATAATTGAACTTGTGATCTACGATTGATCTAAATAAATCCTAAATATAACCTCATTTACAAAAGTGTTACTTCCAAATTATAATAGAAATTATTAATACTAAACAATGATAATAATTAATAAAATTTTTTTTTATCTACACGCAACCTTTTGTCTGCAACCGTCTTCGGCGGCACAACAACAAAACAAAAGCTTGGGCGTATACGACGCGGCGCTTAATTAAGGATAAATTCATAATTAGAGTTCGCGTGAAAAGTTTGCACGCTAGAGCTACCTAGGTGAATTTTCACGTTCGAATCTCTGCTGTTATTTCTGCTGATTCTCTGTCTCTGCATTCTAAACGTTCAATATTATCTTTGGATTTTCCAGTCAGGTTAGCTCATTACCAGAATGAATTAAGAGCGGTTTATTTGGAAATAACAGAACGTAGTCCTAAAATACACGAGGTGAAAGAAGAAAAAGTAAATAAAAATTTAGTTTATGTAATTTTATTAATGGAACATTTTTACAATATGCGGAATGAAAATTATGTGCTTAACAGGTACCTAAGTAGGTATCAGTTTTGTACAAAACGTTTAACAATGATTTTATGTAAAATACAAAAGTAAGCAATATAAAATAAACAGAATACAAAAACTAAAATCTATTACATTACAAAATATGTAAATAATAACTAAACTGCCGATAGGAAAGCCTAAATATATTTGTTAATTTTTTTAATCGTAATTTTTGAAATTATTATAAGACACTTTACGGTTAGTCAGTGCAGTTCAATTATATAACTTACATACAATTAATACAAATAGATTTAAAAAGTAATTAATAAAACATAGGTCCTTAAAAAGAAATACTTATAGAAACAAGGAAAAAATGGTTTAACTCGTGAATTGAAATATGTATCTATTGAAAAAATAAAATGGAAGATGAAAATAATACTGCAAATTAAAGAAAATGAAAATAAACAAAATGCATTTTCGAGATTTTTTGTTAGTTTCTAAAATTTCCTTTTTGTATTTTTATATAATTTAATGATGGGTTAGAATGTTAGTGCTGGGGTTATCCTGAAATTAAATCCGAAAAGTTATGGCAAACCAGAATTCTATTATTTTATTTAATTTTGAAATTTTAATTTATAATTTGATAAAACAAAAATTTCATTGTGATTGTGAAGGAAGTTTCATTATTATTATTTAATACTAAGAGAGTTGAGGATTATCCTGTAAACTCTATAAATAGCAAATTTCAACTTGATCATAGAGTATATTTGGCTGAACAGAGCTAGAACCGCGGTTTCACGCATCCTAGTCTGTATAATGTGTGTGCTTTACGCCACACTGCTGCTTGTAGTTGACCAGAATGCGAAAAATTTTGTAGAATATTTGGTGCCGTTATTCCTAATCAATGATAAATACATCGTTTCGAAATAAAAAAAGTTTGTTATGAAATGTGTGCGTGAATAATGAATACAATATTGTACCTACTCTAATTTTGAATAACAACTGGCTATTTAAATTTGAAAATTTAAACATTTAAGCAAATATATTGAAGAAATAGCTCTTTTGGACATGCTGGAATGGATTAGAAATCCTGATAGAATATAACACAGTTAATTTTTTGAATTTCATAATAAAGTTACAAAAAGCAATGGCGTAGCAAGGACAAGGCGAGAGAAGCGACCGCTTCATGCGTCAATTATTAAATTATTTTAAAATTGAATTTTTATTTTGTTGTTGGTTAAAAAAAATCAAATTTTATTATCCTGGAATTTATATAATTTTTTTATCAAAAAATCATCAGAAAATATAATTTTCTATTATACATACTGTAATATAGTATTTTCATTCAATTTACATTTTCAAAATATTTTTTTAAACATTTTCTAATTTTCGCATAATTATAGCATAATTTAACATTAAGTTTTCTTCTAAAGTTAACAACAATTGTTTTTAGTTTATTTTAGAAGAACTGAGCCGAATGGAGAGCGCTAGTTGAAACTTGAATTTAGAGCGCCAAGTTGCCTTGCTAAGTCACTGGACAGAGAGTTATGCTGCACGCAAAAACAATTTTTAATTTTTTTTATCAAAAAAATATTTTCATTTAATTTACATTTTCAAAATATTTTTTTAAACATTTTCTAATTTTCCTATACTGGGAACGGGGGTTGGGTACCACAATTTTATAGTATAATTTAACAATAAGTTTTTTTTAATTTAACAACAATTATTTTTAGATTATTTTTTAAAAGTGAGCCGAATGGAGAGCGCTAGTTGAAATTTGAATTTAGAGCGCCAAGTTGCCTTGCTAAGTCACTGGACAAAAAGTTATATCGCATGCAAAAACTTTTTTTTTATTGTTGTATTGTAATACTAATTTTAAAAACTAAATTTTGAACTCAGTCTATTTTTGCAAGTGCTGTAATTAAATAAATTAAAATGGTAAAAATGACAATGTTTGTGTTTAGTTTAGGCCGATACTATTAACAAATTGAGCTGAGAGAAAATTAAATGTTAAGATTATGACAGATTTGCTCACTCATAAACGAGTGGGTGATTTACGAAAACAAAATGGTGTTTTACATATTTCAAGAATTTTGATGGGTGTTGTATACAAATAGCAGAGCTTTTAAAAATGTTATTACAGGAAACTTGATTTTTAACGCTAGTTAGATAAACTGACAATAAAAAGCTGCTACCGCAAGAATTGAAATAATTAAAAATGTGCACTGATGGGTGTAAAGAAATGGAAACTTGTGTAACAGAAAATATTATACAATGATTATTATAAAATGCTTGAAGTCGAAGAACTGAAATAAAAAAAAGGTTAAAAGAATGAAATAAAAATTAGCGGTGAAAATTATTATGAATGCTAAAGTTAATATTATGAAAATGAATTTTCTTTGTGTTTTGTTATTCCTTAAAAAATATTGTAACAATTTACAGAATATTTAATAATAAATAGAAAAATTTAATAAATAAGTAACAAGAACATCAAAACTAACAATTGCACGATTTTGTTAGAAAAAATAATTTTTTTAACTTTGGGTTAGGTACTAAGTGTAGAGTTTTTCAAATAACGATAATTTATGTTATGCAACTTTGTGTCTGTGAAAGTGAAAAAGTAAAATAGAGAAAACGAAAAGTGTAATTTAAAATTTGTGCAAGAAGTTTACCCTCCAGGGTACTACAATAATTGAATTTGTGGAAGACGGACCGAAATATATAATTTAGTAAAAGATTAAGGGGGCTACAGACCTCCGCAGAAATATTAAGGAGGAAGTTAGTTTTTTTTACAAATTTATGTTTTAATTTTTAATTTTTACAATGATTGCCCGCAGTATTCTCCAATTTTGTCCGATACGCAATCAAATGTGTCGAATGCGATATCACACGTTTTTCCATGTTCTGAAAATGTAATCATTAAACTATAATCTTTTTTTTAAATTAGTCTTTTATTACCTGACAGCGATTGAGGCGAAACGATATATTTTCTGTGTGCAGATGTTAAACAATAGTGTACTGCTTGATGAGTTGCCAATAGATAATCTTTATCTGTAACGCCTTCAGCATACAATGACACAAGTCCCTCAGTTGTGGGAAAACCGCTATTGTTAACCTAAAAACAATAATAAAAAAAACATATTATACAATATACTAATAAGTATTTAAAAGGTTTATATAAAATTAGCATAATTTATGGAATATCATAGCACATAGTACTTTTCATATTTAAAAAAAATTTTACATTGTAAATATTATTTAATTACCTATATATTTTTTTAAATTATTTTTAATTGTTAGTATTAAAAATCAGTAGTAGCAGATATAATGTGAATATTCTATTGCTACATACTATGTACATACATGGCTATTTTATCGTTCAACTACTATATAAATTTGAGGTTAATTATTTATAACAATCTTGTCTGATTGTACCATAAAAAGTGTTACAAAATAGAAAATGTAACAAATTCAAAAATTGATTTAAAAATTATAGTATTTGAATAACTATCATTCCGCCCCTTTATTACAAATAATTTCAGGGTACAATACAAATTTATCAACAAAACTTGTTTTCTTTAGTATTTTTAAAAGTTATGGTTTAAATTGTACTTATTTTTTGTCTTTTAATCGTTCCACTTAAATTAAATTTATTTAAAAAAATTATTCAATTGTGACTTACTGCTTTGCGTTTCCTGTAGACGCATTGAAGCAAACACTAGAAAAAAAAAGTAAAAATTGGATTAATAACAATGATCGTTGTGTAATAGTAATATTTCAATTTAATTAACCTTGAAAATATTGCAAAATATTATGCAATTAGTAGACCAATTAAAAATTTTATAATTTCTCGAAAGTGCAAAAGATAACTTCACTTCCTTCATTTTCTTGATTTGAACTTAATTAGTATACAATTTGCACAATTTTGCATTAAAATAAAAGAGGTATAATGCAACAAAAATAATTATATTTAATAATTTTGTGGATCCTAACTACAAAACTTCCGTTTAACTTTCAATATTGCAAAAATTGTAGGTTAGCACTGACAAGCATCAAAATGGGGTGATAGTGTTTTAGCACAGACAACTACAAGTAGTTAAGTGTGCTTTTATGTTTAGTCATTCAAATAATTAAAAACAACAAATAAACTTACTCCTGCTATTCTCTTCTCGTCTTTACTAAATACTTCTCTCTTTCTTCGTATCTTTGTTGCTGCATTTTCATCGTCACTTTCACTGCTTTCCAAAAATTGTGCTGCCTCTGTAAAATTTATATATTGTGTAAATTTTTTTTACTTCACATATTTATAATTGTAAAATTTAAGTGAAAGTTAATAAATAATATTTTTAATTGTTTCATATTTTTACTCAAATATAAATATTAAAATTCGGGGTACTTTCCACCTAATACAAAATAAAACATACAGGTCTAGATTCAGTTAAAAAATTTTATTGTAAATAGAAATTACATATGTGATAAAATATGACTTTCATAGAAAGAATATTTTGAGAATGTTTTCTTACACTTGCCAAAAGGGCAACTATAGTTGGGCACTTTTGCAACAGTTTTGGTGTTATAACTAGGATTTTCGATCCCCTCGTAAACTTGCTTCATTAAATCTTCACCTAATATACCGTGTACCGAGTCGTCATCTTCTAAAGAGCTTTTATCTTGTATTGAGCCTTCGAAAGGTACACCCGAGTCGATATTCGATTTCGAATCTAACAATAAAATATCTGATCCAATTCTGATGTCACTGGAATTTTCACTAAGATTATCGAGTGCTACATTGCTTAACGATTTTATTTGCGTTAATTCTTTAATTTCGAAATCATTCAGTTCCATATATTCAATATCGTCGACGGGCTTCTTCTTTGATTTTTTCTTCTCTAATTTTTTTTGCTCTGCTAAGATTTTCTTTTGACGAACATAGTCGTAACAGTATAAATTACTTAAATTTTTAGTCTCATACTCGAAGCTGTTGATTTTTGAGGCACGTGAATTCATAATTTTCCTCTTGGGTATTATTTTTTAAACATTATTTTCTATCTGACGTGATTGACGTCGAAAATAATTAATTTAGAAGTAAACTTGATTATTTTTTATAATTTAGTGCTAAAAACTCAAAAACGTCACATGCGATATTAGAGACGTTCAACTCACGAATAAATTAATAAATTAATTCAAATGAATGAATTTGAAGTTGACCGACTTCTTATACCGCTTAATAAATGTTGTATAGATATTATAAAAGGTTTGAAGATAATTCGATTAGGGGCAGAATTTTTTGATGTATTATTATATAAATCCTGGGAAAAGGTTGTTGTTCCGAACATTGATCTTCAATGCTTTCAACATTGCTGACTTGTATGTAGAAGCCTTACAAATGTCAAAAACTTTTAATTCATGTTTTCTGAATAGCCTTTGCTCAATATTTTAGCAAAAATTAATTTTAACAAAAAAAAGGAAGTTTTCCAGCCAAATTTAAATCAGATTTTTAATATTTTCCACCTCAAATCTTCATATTATTAGTAATAAATTTTATGTTAATCGATATTTTTCTACATAAATACTTTTATTACTTTGCTTTTATTTTTAAGTCAAAACATTGAAAAAATGCAAATTATTGTTATACTACAAAATTGTTAGGACGGTAAAGTGAAGGATTTTTGTATTTGAAGAAATATAAACGTCAACGTAAAATACTCCAATCTTTGAGTCAAATATTACAAGACTATATGGCCTAAGTTGTGCGGCCTAAAGGCCGCATTCACACGTCACTCCCTTATAACTAGAGGGCGGATTTAATGCGCTCAAAACGTGTAAACAAAGCATTACTTAATGAAGCTTTACAAAAACCTGCTAGGATTTGCATTGATTGGATTAAAAAAATTCTAGTAGCTTATTGTAAAGCCTAATTAAGTAAAACTTTGTTTACACGTTTTTATCGCATATAAATCCGGCATATCCATGTCTTCCAACCCATCCAACCCATATCCAACCTTCCTTTTTTTAGGTTGGTAAATTAAAATAGACCAATTGGAGTTGCGTTGCGTAAGGTAAAACGTAGTGGCTTTTAGTATATAATTATATAAAATAAAAAATTATTGATTTCAAAGAAATTTATTGTAGAATTTATTTTTAATTAAAAAATATTTTAAAAAAATGTATTCAAATTTATTGTGATCTAATTTTTAAAACAGAAGCAAAAACATAAAAATACGTAAGATAAAAAAATTTAAACTAGGAAACCAATAAAAATTCATAATATAAATAAAAAATATTTCAGTAATAATTAATATATATAACATGTAGATGTATTGCCAAATTGCTAAATTTGACAATAGTAGATATACATATAATAGAATTGATGGAAGAGCGAAAAAGGTAATTTGATCAGAATAATTGTCAAATTTCATTTGTTACTTCCATCGACGGACGGCAGTAAAATGGTATTTTAGTGCCGGAAGAGCTGAACAGAATTTTTTGGTTACAATTATTATGTAATGCATATTACGTACCCATGTAAGAAAATTTTGAAATTAATTAATGAGTAAAAGAGACACTAAATTCAAATTTTGAAAGAGTAATACTCAGTAATATAATATATTAGCTACTTTTGTCTAGGTATTGAACAAAAAAACAAGGTGGAACTCGCTTTTGCGACAGTTCTTAGGCTTCTATACATCTACTTTTTCGGTAGGTTAAATTATTTGGGCTTTATTTTATTCCAATTTTTAATGCGTTAATCTTTTAATTAGGTAGATTTTTTTACTATATAAGGAAAACGCTAACATTTTAATATTTTTTTTTTATTTCGACCTTTATAGGTAAATATTTGCAATTTACAAACCACAAATAAAACACAATTCATAATGAAATATTAAAATACCCGAAACACGTACCGAATACCGTATTAGAAACACGTAAAATACCTACTCTAAAAATACAAAATAAGAATATCGGATTAAAAAATATATATGTAAATAATCTGAATAATTAATACCAATCTAAAAATATTCTATATGAAGTAAAATTGTTTTAAGAACGTGCGTTCTGATTGGTTTTGAATTATGCGGACAGACGGACAGACGGACAGACGGACAGACGGACACGGAGCTAGATCATAAGGCTTCTTCCTATACGTTGTATAGAAGCCTAATAACAAATTTAACACTTCAACGTCTGCAGTTTTTAGACTTTTATACAGCTAACCTCCAGGTACTACCGTTCTGGTTTATCAGGTAATACTTTAACAAATTTTATATTTTTGATAGGGTTTTAGAATTTTAAATTTGGCTAAATCTGAATTATGCAAATGGAGAGATAGACGCGGAGCCAGATTATAAGGCGCATTGTTATATTGCGTATAGAAGTCTAAAATTGAAAATGTACAGGAAAATTGATATTCCCATATTTTTCAGAATTTTCGAGTTAATAAAATAAAATAGTATAATACTGAAGGTAAAACTTATAATTGCAAAATTGTAAGACAAGCACACGGGCGTACCCAGCTTTTGCCCAAGGGGGGGGGGCAAATCAGAAATTTTCTGTTGATAAATAATTCAACATAAATAGAAATGTGCATTTATTACATTTATTACAGGTACTACAGGTATTACATTTATCACAAGTAATGAATATTAGTAATGAGTAGTAATAATATTAATAATACTGTATTACATGTTTATTTGAAAAGTAATTTTCGTGGATTATGGAGAAATATGGGAGACAGGAAGGATCCAGGGAGGAGCAGCTGCCCCTTCCTGCCCCCCGTGGGTACGCCCATGGACAAGCATTAGACAACAAATTACTTCAATCGATGACTATGCAAGCCCAGGGGATCTAATAAGTTGCCGACTAATACATTTAATTTGATTGGTGTGCACCTCGATTAGTTCGTTATTAAAACATATTAAAAGTTCAGATGAGTTCAGCTTAAGTTGTATTGTAATACCGACCTTAAGTCATGATATTTATATAGTATGAATTAATTTCAGTTTATGACATTTACTCCTTAGTGACACGACGAAACAGCATTAATTAATTTCGTATAGTGTTGCAGACCCGACAATGCGGCCTTCAGGCCGCATAACTTTGTCAATCTAGTATTAAAAATATACAATAATGTTATTAACACTTTTTGTTTTTTTAAGTCGAAATATTTATAAAATATTTGACGATACGTGATTTGTGAAAAAATAAAAAATGAAACTACCATTCCGGTATCCTGCCTTTTACTAAAAGATTAAAAATTAACTGGTTAAATTCTGAAATATTTGTTTTGATTTCATTTGTTTTGTCAACATATAAACATAATTTTTTTTCTTAGCTAAAAGTCCGTACTGGCAAAATGAAGAAAACGTCTTAAAGTATCTGTCATCAATCAGGCATTTTTTCTGAAGATAGAACAATAAATATTAGCAAATTGTAGAGCCCAAGTCGCAAATAGGAAATTCATTTTTTTCATTCTTGTAGGTCTGCGACCGGTGTTTTTACCAACAGCAATTTCGATGATGCTCCGAAGTCATTATTATAGTGCTGCGAGCATATATAATAAATTGTTTTACATCTGAGGTAGCTTGCTAGGCTCGTCTGAGATATGCCCGTAATCTCGGATTTTTACTGTTGATGAAAGCAAATCAAAAACAATTATAAGAAAGTTTAAACTCTCGGCGGATTCAAACCGGGTACCTTAGTGTCTGCAGTTATGTACTGTCAATTCATCGCGGTCAATTCATCGCGCGGCAATTCATGGCGAACAATTCATCGCGTGCGAGAATTCATCGCCTGCGACAATTTATCACATGCGACAATTCATCGCCCGTGACAATTCATCGCTCACGATGAATCGCGCGCGACAATTCAAATTTGATTAGAAACAAAATTAAAATATTTCTATAACTGTAACTGGAAATTATGAGCTATACGTCGAAGAAAATCTAAAATCTCAAAATGAAGAGCTTTTAACGCAATTTATACAATATTTTAAAGACACATGGATATATCGAACAGATAGAAGAGAAAGGAAGCGTCCCTGTTATTTGCAATTAATATATGGAATTGCTATGAAGCTGTTGTTTTAGAGAATATTCCTCGCAAGCACAATAGTGTTGAAGGGTGCACAATAGCTATACATCTATAATCAACGCCGCGCATCCCAACTTATGGAAATTCGTGAATGCTCTAAGAAAGAAAGAAAGTTTACATAAATTAAAAATAGAAAAATTTGTAGCAAAAAATATAGCAATGAAATACAGCAAAAAAGAGTACAAAAACACTGCTAGAAGAGTAAAAACAATAGTCTAAGATTACGCTAATAAATCAATTTTAGATTTTCTTTGAGGTATAGCTCATAATTTCCAGTTACAGTTATAAAAATATCATTTGTTTCTAAGCAAAATTGTCACGCGCGATGAACTGTCGCACGCGATGAATTGTCGCACGCGATGAATTGTCGCGCTATGAATTGTCCGCGATGAATTGTCGGGCGATGAATTGACCGCGATGAATTGTCGTAGATTCAATGACCGTCTCATAGGGAATTCTAGATTCTAGGAAGAACAAGTAAATAAAATATATTGGTTATAACTTTGAAGATATAACGACAGGGGCAGGAAATATTTTTAATAAAAATAAATAACTTGAAGAATAGATTATTGTTAGAAGAAAATGTATTTTGAAAAAAATCTCCAACAAATCAAATTGAGATACAATAGAAATTATGAGGGTAAATAAGTATCAATTTTGTTTGCGGAAAAATATCACAGAAATGCATCTCTTACGCATGCATGCTATACCAGGTGTTAAAAAAATAGTACCTCTGATGATACTCAAAACTTGATACTCACTAATTAATTTAATTGTTATTGGTAAAAATGCAAAAATAAAATAAGCGATTTTTAAAAGAAAAAAATTTATGATTTTCCTCGGAAAACAACTTTCTATAAATTCTTGATAATTTAATAAAATTTTATAATTATTGATAATATTATTATAACAGTTATAATATAATTATTGTCATTAAACCGTCCCGTCCGTCCGTTTATAGAAAAATTTTCTAATTAAATACAATATTTTTAACAATAATCAAAGATCAAGTGCCGGATATTTTTAGATTGGGAAAAAATTCTCTTTTAATTGATAATGTCTTCATTCTTATCCATAGTTATTGATATTTTAATATTATATAGTTTAGAATAATTATACACTAATGCACTATAATTTAGAGAATTTATGTATTTAGAGTCATTAGAACAATTACTGTAGTTCACCTAGAACTACAACAAACCCATTCTATATTTGGAATAAAATCAAGAATACTTTTAAGATTATTTAAAAAAAGAGTAAATTAAATCACGAAGTCAGACATTCCCCAGACAGGCTTTGCATAATTCCATCTTGTTGCAATTTATTTTGAATTTAAATTGTTGATTTTCTTCAAAAATTTTACTTTCGCTTTCATCTGTAAACTTTTTCTTTTGTAATACAGGAAATTTTGTACAATACACTAAGTATGATTTCTATTTCCAATTAAATAAATTAATTTAAACAAGTTAAAGTCAATTAAATGAATTTTATAATGCCGAGTGGCAATAAATTATGTCAAAATATTCAAAAATTGAGATGACACTGGATTAAAGTGCAACTTTCAAACAGAACAACTTGTATTTCGATGCATATCTCGTAGAACTTTCTACAATATCGTGTGAAAAAGTTAAGATGCAAGTCGGAATGCATTAAAATATAATTTACCCGTTTCATTTAACAAATTGTAAGTTAATCGATATCAAAATTATTCATACTCATGCCCCGAGGAAAACAAACTTGACGATGTTGCCTTACTTTCGAAACGTTTTATTCTAAATGATAAAAAAATCAATTACCTGAAAGTAACGTTTCTTTAATCTCATCTTGGCACTGATTTATAATTTTTGCAATGTTTACTGGGGCAACCACAGGCACGCTACATTTTTTTTTTTGAACCTGCACAAATAATACGTACATTAAAAATTGAAAAATTAAACAATAAATTACTTACGTATTCCTGTGCTCCGATGCAATAAAATAAGGTAAGCGAAAGAATCGACACTGTTAAAACATTCATTTTTAAACTCACTGTATCAGCACTAAACTTAAAGTGGTATTCAGTAAGCTTTTTTATTTATTTTATTGCACAGATTATTTCGTTAATTCAAAGTTGCATAAGAACCGGCATCCCCGGATTGTTACTATTTGTGGTTGGGTTGCTGGTAGAATTATAGCCGAGTATGGAAAGTTAAGAAGTAAATTTGAGTTGCTATATGTTGATAAGTGGTAAGATGTTCTGAATTTCTATAAGGCTTAGACTTGGACTTTCACTTAATATATATTGGTTAATGTTCTTATTTACTTCAATACTACTTACCTCAAATTACAAAAATTATTATTAATTGAGAAAATTGCTAACACGTTTATTGACATTCAATTATGTACCTAGATAAGAAATTATATTAATTAATATGAATTTAATAACAAGTCTGCAATTAATAAATGCATTGAGTTTATGTCAGAATAGCGGTCAATATAACTGTACTTTGGCGATTACATTTTAAAGAACTGTTTTAAGGATTTTAATCTAAAATTGTATAAAATTATAAAACTACGCAAGTGTCTACAGCTTAAACGCTTAGCTGTAACGCTATATAATGATTTAGTAGTAATTATTTGTTTTTTAATTAAATAATCATATAAATTAATATAACTTTCCGCTCTTGATTATTATTGGATTAATTGCTTAAATTTTAATATAAATTAAAAAAATTTCCCTAATAAAATAATATTTCAAAATTTCAACAATTTATACTACAATTTTGCAATTGTTACACAAATTTGAGGTTGTTAAAATTTGTAATACAACAATTAGGTTTATGGTGAAAAATAAAATATAAAACCGTAATTTATACATAAATTAGTTTTATTATTTGTGTATGTATATGAATATTAATAATTTAAGTTTCTGAAGCTTATCAAATTTTTGATTCAACAAGTGAAAATATTGTTTTAGTTGAAGTACTTCAGCATAATAACGTCTTGATCCAAAAAGAAGTGTTTATTTATGCAAAAATTAAATTTTTAAATTTACCATTCACTTCAAGAATAAACAACAAAAAGTTTTAGATTATTATAATTTATAATATAAAATGTAAAAAATATCGCAGGATCGCACAAAATTAAATTTCCTTTTTAAAAAGTCCGTGACTACATATATTTATTTTTAATAGATTTTTGAGTGCCTGCCATACCGAAACTATTTAAAGTAAAGATGATATTTTTTTAAATTATTGACTGATACCAATCACATCAAAGTTGGTTCATGACACAGAAAAACTCAATTTTCAGTAGTACTTTCGTCAGAATTAAATACCTATATATTACATATTACCTAAATAATTTAATGATGTAGTATGGTGTAGTCAATACAAAAAAAGATAAGCAGGTTTAAAGTATGTCAACCACGCTCGGTCTCCCTTATTATAAATATAATTTAAAAAATATCCTTCAACATTGCAAAAAAAAATAAAATTAGGCCAGAGAACAATTTTTAATTGTAAATTACCTTGAAAGATGACGATCTTATGGTGACTTGTTTGAGCAAAAAGGAAATTCAATTAGTAATGGTGGTTGATTAAGAAAATTTGAAAACAAAATTTAATTTATTTTCAAAACTTTTTAATTGAATATTAAAAGTGCAAGTAGCAAAACAATTATTTATTTGAAATATTTATAGAAATTCAAAGTAAAATCAATAGAAACTTTTATGCAACTATAAAAGCATTTCTGTTCGAAAAATAAACTTGTTGATGACAAGCAAAAAATTTAAAAATATATAACACGCCAACAGTTTTCATCACGATTAAAAATTAATTAACCGCTCATGATGTAATAAATTATAATTTTCACTAAATAGGAAATTACCCGATAATTTAATTCCGGCAGTTACACTTTTATTTAAATTTACATGTTTACAGAATTTCATATTCTTTGTCGATTGAGTACAACAATTAAATTTTAAAAGATGGCACCACCAACTGAAAACGAAGGATTTGTTCTTTATGTATTGATTACCTACCTCAGGCTGCACATGGAAAATGAATTTCAAAGCAACAGCACAAACAAACAGCACGGGAATAATTGTGCTCAACAAAAGTGAGAACTAAAATATTTTTAAAGCATGGAACACAGTGGTCTTGGACCAAATCAAAAGAGGCCAAATATTCTTTCGGTATCTCCCGGTTTTAATGTATCATGGCCTGATGAAGATAAAAGTCTGAATTATACAATACCTTTCGGTAATATCTCAAAAAATTGTTAATCAAAAATTTTTATTCCTAAATTTTTAGGTACTTGGCTGCCTTGGTGCGAATATTGGAAAGACCCCCAACATATATTATTTCAGTTAGCAAATACATGTTTTGCTATAGCTTACGCTTCGACTTGCTCAAAAAAAGGTGTCCTCTTCATGCACTGTTGGTTAATCTTAGGTAACTTTCCAGATAGCAATTTGAGGTAATTTAACAAATTTTTTATTTTAGGTTTGATGCTATTTTCAACATGGGCATGGAATGTTATATGCGCTCCTGACGTATTTACATGGAATTTTGCGTTTATGCTGCTGAATATGGCTCAAGTTTTTCATATCTTATATCAACTAAGACCTGTCAAATTTGATCCGGAGTTAGAAGAAGTTTACCATAATCTCTTTCATCCCTTTAAGGTAAAAACTTTAATCCTATACAAATATTACTACAGTCTCTCACTTTAGGTTCCAAGATTGCAATTTAAACGCATGGTAAGTTCAGAATTTGCTGAAGTAATGTCACTTCATGCTGGAGAAGCTTATGCTATGCAAAATTTAACTAGGACTGATAGATTGGGACTTTTATTATCTGGAAAAGTAAGTTTAAAATTCCTAGATGCAGACGTCATTTAATCATTTTCGTTTTTAAGGTGAACGCTTTATGTGATAATCAATTTTTACATCCCATATTGCCATGCGAGTTTTTAGATTCGCCCGAGTTTGAGTCCAGCAGGAACACGACTGACGATAAATTTAAGGTAAAATTATTAGTTATATTATAATATATAAGGACGTACCTAAAATTTCAATTAGTATTGCGTTTTAATACTGTTGAAAATATTGGCTAACGTCATAAGTTAGTAAACAGTCGTGTGGGAGGAGTCGGAATAAAAACAACCTGTTTTGCTTAATTTTGTATGCATTAAATCTTTTCAGTTCTTGAGTCAAACCTTCAGTTGACATGGTTACATCAGAATCCGTCAAAATCACGTTACTTTACGTGTTTTTGACGTCAAATCACGTGATATGACGTCAAATTACGTAATTTTGACGTGATAAGACCTATGGAGTGGCAACTCTTGTAATCTGAAACAGAAGCTAATATAATGGAGTTTTACGGAGATGAGATCTCCTGTTGAACTAGCTTAGGGTTGCACACGTCAACGTGCTCTACCCAGACAGTCTGTACTTCATCATTTAATTTAGCATTTAATAAAATTTTGCCTTGAGATCATCCAACGCTTCTTTAGTGTGCTAGCCATGATTTTGGTGTCATTTGACGATGCGATGTTGGAAGAAAATGACTGTTGTCGTCCTCGTTTTCACTGAGCGAATGCAGTGTATTTCATTGACACAAATACATAGTAAAATTATATTTCATGTTTTGATCAAACCTCTACAATTATTCCTCATCAAAAATGCATTTCCTGTACCGCTTCAGTTATTATTAAATTGCGTGCTGATGGTAGTCTAACTCTTGATTAGTAAATTGCCCACTTCAATAAATTATAGACGAGGGAATACTCGGTAATTCTAAATTCTTTCATATCCAAACTGCTTGCAATTGTCTAGCTTTGAGTAAAATATTTTATGAAATTATTTTTCCGACTATCACGCTTTTTCCATTAAATTTTAATAATGATTTGCAGTAATTATAATCACGAGAAATTTACATGCCATTGGACAACCGAGGGATGAAAGCATTTAGTTTTTTATTTTTGCAAAATGGCAAAAATTCGTAGAAGTACCTATGTTACATTACGTATTGGCAAAATGTATAAGAGTTATGAGAATTTAAATTACCATTTTAGCCACCACCAAGGGAAATTTCGCTAAGTGCACGAAAAGCATACAATGTAATTTTCTCGTAATAATAATTATTTAAAACTTTTAATAAAAAATGTGTCCCTGTTGTTTAAGTTTCAGTTAAATTAAACTTGCTAATTAACCCAGCATACCTCTCAAGCCAATGTTCATAAATTCGAGGAAATCATGAAACTTTATAATTATCTTGAGTCTTCCAACTCGATCCAAGTTGTTTACAAAAACTGCTTATATATTTTTCTTGCAATGTAGATTTTTTATTTTTAGGTTTCCATAGTTGCTGCTAGTACCTGCAGATATGTATTTTGGCAACGTTCGGCGTTGGAATATTTGTTTGTCAAAGAAACATATTTGGCTACAGTTTTAACTACGTTGATAGCGAAAGATATCACAACGAAATTATATGCAATGAATAACAAAATTGTAACGGCGAAAGGATCCCATCTCGACATTAGGTTACCAAGTATAACATCTTCGTTAACGTCAGGGGGAGAATATAAATCACCCATTAGGTTAAAAAAAGATAAATTAGGTAATGAATGATTTTTAATAACTAAATAATAATGTTATGTGTGTTTGGGTGTAATAATTTTCTAATTCATTTTCTTTTATTTGAGAACTGATTGTTGTAATTATTTCCAGTGTCTTCTGTGTATGGCTAAACGGTTTTGCTTCCTTACACCTTTTAATCCCATCTAGCGTTTCCTTGCTCTATAAACTCCATAAAGTTCTATGGTGACACTTTGTAAATATCTTCTTTATTTTAGTTTTATTTTCTTAAATTTGTACATAAAACAAAAAGAAACTCATTTATGCAAGGTAAGCAGGGTAGCAAGTAGTTAAACGAAACTCCTCTAACTCTTGAGTTTTATTTTCAGACCGATGTCAAGCTTCCCCAGATTCCTTTATAAATGAGAAGTTGAAGGAAAAATTATACACTAAATTAAAAGAAAACGGAACGATTCCGTTAAATAACAGAAATATTAGTGAAATGGAACCCCTTACTGAACTACCTTCAACTGATGATCTTACATCAAACGATGTGGAAAGTTGGTTAGAAAATAGCAGTAAATATCATAGTTGTGAGATAGTTGACATGGATTAATAAATTTATTAAAAACTATGTAGTACACAATTTTTTTCTCTACTATTAAGGGTGTGCGTGTTTCACATAATCTACTTCATTATTATTTCCACAAATGGCCTCTAAAACTTTTATATTTTTCATTAATCATTCAAAAAGCTTTTAACACTATGACCAATAAAGCATAAAACAAAATTAACTTGATTTTTGCAGCATCTATATCGGAAATATAGAAATATTCTAATCTATATTAGAATGAAAGCATTCGAGCGGAGAAATAAAAAATTGAAATATAATAAAACACTTTTTATTATAACGGGTAATTTTCGTACAATTGCCTGTTCCATGGAGAAAAACGTTATTAAGCTGGAAAGATAATAATCGTGCGGTTAAACCGTAAACGTAATATTAAATTTCAATAAAGAAATTTTTATTGAATTAATAATTTTCTTTCATTACATAATAACGACACTGCTATCAATAATACATTGTTACCTCAACTTCGTATCTTTTGAGAAAATAAAGATGAGGTTGTATAGTACCAATCTAATTTTTCTCATAAACATGGGACAATAGATTTGAGCATTTACATTCCTGAAGCTTCATGTAATATAATTTTTGTTAATGAAAATATTTCAAGTATTCCATAAAACACAAATTCTCGTAAATAAGCTATGAAAACTAACTGAGTGACAAAGTGATGGTAATATAAAATAATAAAAATAGATAAAATGATTATTGCAAGTTGTTTCAGCACTGAAGGAAGCTTTTCAAGTTCAATACAGGCTGTCAATTTTCGAATAATTACCTTTCGTATAATCTTTATTCTACCTCCAACGGCTTTGGCTTCAGATATTGAGTTTTTTTTTGGGTTGTAAATTTTTGAAGACTGTAGTTTTCGTATGAACAAATAAAATAAAAAAGTCAAAACGCAAAAATTAAATTAAATTGAAGCTTTATTGATGGAGAAACAAATGAATAAATGGCAAAGTTGCGCTGGAGGGTATTCCATACTCCATGCTGTGTTTTTAAAAGTTAGTTACATAATGGCAGCTTATGCCAAATTTAGATAAACTGAAGCTTAACGATTTTTAGAACAGATGAATGATCCATCACATCCATTATCAATTGATATTTTCGGTTGATGGGTTATTGGATACCTCATTTAACTTAATAAAGAGCTTTTAGTCCCGAAGAAGCCGTGAGTGACGACGAAACGTCGACAATAAATTAACAAGAGCATTGCGTTTTTTGTTTAATAACCCAGTGGCGTAGCCAGGATTTTCATTTGCGGGGGGGGGGGCACACAGAATCGTTGGCGTAAGCCAAAATACTGGCCAGCTAAAAGCGCCGTAGGCAAAATTTTTGTGCCCCCGTGACCTCCTCCCTGGCTACGCCACTGTAATAACCCATAAACCTAAGAAGATTTTTAGAACTTTTAAATTTATGATTATAATGAAAAACTATTAATGTGATTTTATGGCTTTAGTATTCCACTATTCCAGTAATTTACAATAAAATAATATTAATTTAAATATATCCATGAAAACTGCTGTTTTCAATTTTTAACTGATGGCAGTTTATTTTATTACTTATTACTTTATTACTTTTTATTTTATTACTTGGGCCCATAATTTGTCATTATTGTGAATAGAGTTTCATCGGTAACTTTTCATAAAACAAACAAAAGTACACCCGATTTCAACAATGTTACCTAATGGAGCCCTTAAAATAGGCTGTCGCCGAGTTTAACATGGCGTTTTAGTTGAAAGGGTTCAATCTATTATATAGATTTCTGCACAGTAAAATTTTAAAGTCAGCTAAAATCTGAGAACGAGCACTACGCTGAAAAATAAAATATTATTTATATTAAATTAATTATTATAAATTAAATTAAACAATTAATGAAATAAAATCCTTACTGCAAAGGACCTACCTTGTACCTGTAGTCCCGAAAATCCCAAAAATTTCAGCACGGACGGGCAGAATTTAGGGTAGTAAACCCTTTCAGGCTGAAATCGGCACGATAGGTACTAAATTTTCACACTTTTGTCCAAGTAACAATTCCCTATTTCTTTCTTTAGATTAGAATAAAAATTCTTAATCTAAAATTTTTGTTAATGAATTACTTAATTAGTTTGAAGTATAATAATAATCCGAAACAAATGAACAGTTTTTCTTTAATTTTGTGTAGGAAAAAAATGCACAAACAAACAGTACGCTTCATTTTAATCAGCAAATCAAGATCAGAATTTATGTATTGTAGCACAGGCTGCAGTATTTAAAAAAAGATACCCTGGTAATCAACATCCAGGCTAGGTTTGTTATCTTTATAGGGGTAAGATTAACCACCTAAGGTAAGTTTGGTTTATTATACTGCCGGCAAAGTTAATTATGTGGTAATAAAACTGAAAATAGTTCCTTAAAAGTGGCAAAGTTGCTTTTGGTAGCAAAATTTAACACAATTAATATTGAAAAATTTTTTATTACATGATTTGAAACATAAGATTTTATATAACTTCAAAGTCTTGACATAAGATATTATGAAAAATAAGATTCAAGTAAAAAAAGGCATTTTCTGGTAAAATCGTTCATTGTAACTTTTTAGCTGAAAATATGCTTTTAATATTCAGTCATTATTTTGTCAACTAATTTTGTAAGCTGACCTAAGGATAAAGGACGTCAATGTTGTTATGTTCATAAAAGATGATTGTCCGGCTTTTAATAAGAACTTGAGAACGTGTTAATTACACTGCTTCGAGTTAATTACTGAAATTCGGTCTCTGTTTCAGTAAAAAATCAATTTTTATAGCAAAATTAATTAAAGAAGTAAACTTTATTGATTAAGAAAACTGTACAGAAAGTTGATGTATAATAATAAATTATTTCTTTCGTTATTACCTATTAATACTTAAAAATATTAATTATTAAAACTATAAGCTAACATTAATAAATAACTGAATAAAATATGTATAAATAATAAGGATGCTTTATGGAAATAACATTTATTTAAAAGTTTACTTAATTACATAATTAGTTCAACAAAATAAAATCTAATTTAAAAAGGGCAAAATTGGCAAACGACGAAAAGTCTTTTAACTTAATAGAAATGCAAATCTGCTGTAAATATTAGCTTTCGTCCTATATGTTTTTAAATCTAAATGTAAAAATATTTCTTCATCTTTGCGGTTTAAAAAATTATTTTTGAAAGTTTAAATTTTCCGGCATTATCGACTAACTTCTCGTCATTTTCGCATCGTTTATGTGCAGTAGCTGATATAACAGGCACTTAGTTGAAAATTGGATTAATTACATGGTACGTAGTTGTAAATTGGAACAATTACTTCCTTTTAAAGTAAAACATGATATTTCATCAATATTGCAAAGTTTATTTTACGCGCCGAGACGTCGTGTCGGGGGTGATTATAGTTATCGATTTCCACCCGAACAATGTACTGTAGCAAGTCAGTTCAACTTTGAATTCGGAAATTCACCAGTTAAATTCAAAGGTACAAAGAGAAGCTACAGTTAAGGGGCGTGACATAAAGGCTGATCATCACGCCGAATTTTTTAAATAAATAATGTAATTTTAAACAATTTTCAAGTTTAGGTGCATTTCTGTGCTATCACAGTCTTAAGATGAAGTCTGATTAGTGATAAATGTGATGTGATATTTTCTAATTAAGATTTAAGGTGAGCAAAAAATTTGTTATGCCCGCTGTCATTATTTATCAACACATTTTATTATGTTATATTATTATGAAATTTTATAAATTAAATATTAAACTGGCATGTAAATTAAAAATTTTTTTTTCATTCATAAATTTATTTTTTCATAATATTTTATTTATAAACTTATTAATATTTTAATATTGCGTAGCCTGAAATTTAAAAATTTCTTTCATTTCAGATACCATTATGGAAACACTTATGATCCAATCAAGAAATCATTTTACACAGCCAAATATATCAAAGGTGCTTTATTCGGTTGTATCTTCTACAAAAACTCCAGAGACGAAAATGTCATCGAATTCTAACAAAAGTCACAAGTTCGAAACGTTAAATAGTTCGTACGAGGTTTATCCAAATAATTTATTAAGTGATAATGCTAACAGTAGCATTTGGAATAGCAGTGATTTTTTAAATATAACAACAAACAATTCCGACTTTTTAACCGATTATGATTATCAAATGTTAAATTCAACAATTCAAGCAACAAGTGATTCGTGGTCAACGTGTAAAGAATGGACTGCTGCTCAACACAATTTATTTCAAGCAGCCAATTTTTTCTTTGCTGCTGCTTTTCTAGTACCAAGTCGGTTTAAACAGAGCGTTCTTCTGGTCAGGTAATTACAACTTTAATCAATTTTTGCGATCTTGTATTGAAAGCGAAAGTCAATTTTGCAAAACTTTTGCAATATTTTATAAAGTACCTCAACCGAGCTTAATGAAGAAAAATGTTTCACTTGTACGATTCAATGTGTGCGTGAGTAATAATCATGTGCTTAACATTGATTATTAGGGATAATTTACTTTTAGTAGTTTTACACATTTGGAAGGCAATTATGTGTTTTACACAATGTTATACAATTGCAAGCGTGAAATAATATACAATTAATAATGTTTACTATGAATCAAACCTTACAAAATTACATATTTGCCAATATAATAGAATTAATTTCGTTTAATATTAAAATTACGCAATGGGTTTTATACATTTTCCCTATATTTAGAAAGACAAATATTTAACAAAACCCAAAATAATAATCAGTCAATTGTTCAGTCGTCTGGCTTATACATAATACAAATCGATGATAAAATTGTATAATTTGATAATAATTTTTGTTATTGATGTTAGTCCCCAATCCCTTGACAAATTTTTTAATAAAATTTCTCTCAAATTTTATACGTCGTTAGTACTTTTCCAATTTTATTTATTTTTTAGATTTCAAAATTGACCTTTATATAACTCAAATTATAAGATTTATTACAATACAGCGTTCATCAAAATTTATTATGCAAATCACTAAATTTGCTTTCAAAATCAGAGAACATCAGGTAACAGCTAAAGCATAGATTATAACAAATAAACAAGTGCCTATTTTATTTTTTAATAATTATTAATAATTATATTTAATTCTGATAGCATCTTGGGCCGCTTCTATCGTGTTTTTTGATGAGCGTTGTGTTGAAAGTAGTATTTGAAACAGAAAAGCACGTCACTTTATGATACAAGCGAATAGAAATATAATTATTCACTTTTAAAAGAAAATTCGGAATTGAAACTCGAAATACAGAAAAGCAGTTCGTGGAATAATTTTTTCTCTTTCAAAAAGCTAAAGCTAAAGTCATAATAATTGAAAACCATTGTTAAGCATTATGACGAGACGTAAAGTACCGTGACGACTACTCTAAGAACCTTTTTGACAAATGCTTTCTTAATTAAAAACAAACCACATTACAATTTGATCTTTCACTGAAAAGTTATGAAGACATAGAAAGACTGACAAACTGACAGACAAACATACGGGTCAAACTTTCTTTAAGGTCAACAGTTATAAATTGATAAAGATAAAAGGTTTAGCGCAATCATGCAAAATTAAAAAATAAAGCACAATTAAGTAAGTTAGTTGTCCGGCGTGTTCTTCCGACCACAGCTATTTAGGTGCACACAATTAAGTGTTTTTCAACAAGTATGCGGTACTAATGAGTCAGAAACACATACATGGTGTGATGGCGAGATTGTCGAAGAAGCAGTGTGTGTCTGTCGCTCTTACTTAATTGTGTTTTATTTTTTAAGTTATAAATTGATTTTTAATTATTTATTTATTTATTTAGTCAGTTTACGGAAATATCCTGTTTACAATGTTTGATACAGATATAAGAAAGACATACAACAAATCGAAGAAAATAATAACATATAACAAATATAAATATACAGAAAAAAGGAAAGAATACAACAAATCAAAGTAAGATACAGCTAGTTAATATGTTTACTAAAGTTCCATCAATTGGATTGCCGGTTCCTATAATAATTGTTTCAAACTAGGGTATGGCATTGTAAAGTCAAAACCATCCACAGTATTACATACATACATTGACATTTTTAATCGTCCTCGTAATAAGAGAATGTTGCCCATAATTCGTCCTGTGGAATGGGATTACAAATACATCCTTGTTTCTTGTTGAACAAGAGGTTCTATATTCAATTTTTGATAACAGAGAGGTGCAATCAATCTTCTTGTGTATTAACCTTTGGAGAAAAAACACATCTGCAGCAGTTCGTCTACGTGCAAGAGTGGTGGCTTGAAGAATATTCAAACAATATTCATATGAAAAATCTATGTTGTTGCCTGTCAATTTAAAGTAGTAATACTTTAGAAACCTGTGTTGGACTGATTCTAATTCATTTATATGCTTGTCGTAGTAAGGAGACCAAACACACGAAGCATACTCCAAGCGTGAACGCACCAAGGAGTAGTAAAGAAACTTAACGGTGTCAGCGGAAAAATGTTTGCATTGTCTCTTTATAAATCCAAGCATCCTCAATGCTTTGTTACAAATCATTTGGATATGGATATTAAATGAGAATTGACAATTAATCGTGACTCATAGATCAAGAACTTTGTCAACTCTTGTCAGCCCATGATTGTCAAGAAGATAGTTAAATATAACAGAGTTACCTTTAGAAAATGAGATTACAGAGCATTTGCTAAAGTTTAATGTTATATTATTAGTTTTACACCATGAACATAATCTGTTTAAATTAGATTGAAGTATTGTACAATCTCTGACCGATTTGATTTGTGAGAAAATTTTTAAGTCGTCTGCAAGTAAACTATAGAGACATGTCATGTTTCTACCAATGTCATTAACAAATAACAAGAACAAGACTGGTCCGCAATGTGACCCTTGGGGAACTCCTGATAAGGCAGAAATTTCGTCAGATGTAAAATTGTCAATTTTGACTCTCTGCGTTCTACCAATAAGGTAGCTACTAAGCCACATTAGCAGTTTTCGTATAGCCGATTGAAGAGTTATACCACGATAATTTGCAATATCGTTCCTTTGTCCTTTTTTAAAGAGTGGAGTTAAGAAGCTTGTTTTCCATAATTCAGGAAAGATGCCACATGATAAGGAAAGATTAAACAGAAAACATAAGGGAGTACAAATTGAATTCAAACAACGTTTGAGAAAATACGCTGGAATGCTATCAGGTCCAGATTTAGTTGAGTCAGTTATATTTTTAATCACTGTAGCGATCTCTGAGATAGTTATAGATGAGAAATTAAAATCTATCGTATTATCAAAGGTATAATTGTAACTAGAACAGTCTGTTTTGCTGTATACAGATGAAAAGTGTGCGGCAAACAAATCTACACTTTCTTGACCTGAGTTGCAATGCCTATTAGTAGATTCTTTAAAAATAAATACCTACCTACTTCAATAAGTAGGATACACTAAAAAATGCTAAAACAACATTTAAAAGAAAAAAATAACAAACTGTAAGATTACATTGAAAAGTCTGGCACAGAAGTGAGCAAAATACATAGAGAAAATTCATACCTGTCGAGAACTGTCGAAAATCCCAGGTTTTAAGTCAGCACCCGAGTTTTCCGGAGATGCGGTGCTGGTTCCTAATTTTCAAAAATTCGAAAAAAATATTTCCGACTCGGAGCTTTTTTAAAATTTTATCTAGAACTGTCGAAAGCCGTCAGAAAAATATTTTTTTTACGATTTTGCGGTGCTACCGGAAGTTAGCACCGCATATTTTTCAAAATCAATTACCAGGTGACCGGTACCGGAACTTTTTTTTTAAATCATCAGGAACTGTAGAACTTTCTTGTGTGCTAATGCAACTGACCTTAAAAAGGTCAATTTAAAAAAGTGAGGTGCCAGGTTCACATACATTGATCACACGTTTTCTGGGCCCCACAAGTTTTCATAATTATCGCTGAAATTCTTATACAATTTGAAAAATGACATAAAAATGAAGCAATTAAACTTTGGATTTACCTAAATTATTCTTTAATTTCGGAAAAAATTGATTTTAAAGTTTTGATTTTTCACATGAAAGCCGGTACGTTGTGATCGACGTAAATAGGTGCAGCAGTGTGTTTTAGTGAACGAATCCAGGCGCAGCTGACTTCTAGTCGTGTTACTGCTGGCATAATTTGATAAATATATTCTAAATTGGATTTTGTTAATAATTATAGCTAAATTCTAAAAATAAAAAAGAATCTAAAAAAAAATAGCTATAAATCTTGTTTTTCTAGTTCAGTAATTTTCGAGTTGGGGCGCCTTCAGAGATGCTTTTAATGATTAATAGGACTGAGTGATTCACTGTCTAACTGTATCCATCATTTTCAAGCATAAGTTGTGCTCAAAAATACTTGTATAGCATAAAAACACGCCATGGGCTTTAAGGATACAGCCAATCAAAAATCACATTTGGTTTTTTGGTAATTTTTACTCAAAATTTTAAATAATCTGTCAAATTTAATGTTTATTTTGTAATTTACATCCTTAACTACCGTAATTTGATAAAAAAAATTTTAAATTCATAGGCACGATTTGCGTGCTACATTCTACTCGGAAAATTACCAAAATGTAGACAATATTTTATTTTGTTTTTTCACAAATTCAGAAATAACAACCATAAATAACATGAAAAGTGCGAATAATATAAAACTAAATTTTCAGTTTTTTCATTTTGCATTATATTTACCTCATTACAGATGATACCCTCTTGAAGACGCCTACAAATAAAATTCTAAATGCAAGAATTAGTAAATAATTTGTACCTACAAAATTATAAGAAAGCAGTGAATTTTTAACAATGTATTACTAAATATGCAAACATACCTAACATACTATAGAAGCAGTATGAAATCATACATTAAATTTTATATTCATGTAAAGTACTTTATTTCCTTCCGATCAATTCATTAATTTTATAAATTCATGCACAAGCAAGAAGTTATTACCTCCTTCTAAAGAACTTTTACCCTGCTGAATACTAGAGCGTTAAATTATAGACCTACCCAAGAATTTTTTTTAAATAATGCTTTAAACAAGGGGATAAATGGTACCACAGAGAAAACTTGTTTTACTTTTTAAACATTATTTTCCGCAGGGCTAGCATTTTATATGGAGTACATATTTATATTAGAATTTATTATTTGTAGCATTGAAATATGCGCCGCACTAAGAAATACCTAGAGAAAATTGTCGTATAATGCGGTGGTCCATGAAACAACATAATTTTCGTTTGGTAAGAACTTCCTATATTAGAATTTTTCATCAAAAACATTAAAAGTATAATTAATAGAATATGGATCATATTTTATGTTTACTTCTGTAATCTTCGGTTGTATTTGGAATCAAAAATAATAAAAATTGGTATGGAAAATAGTATATTCTGTAACAAGTTTGGAAAAGAGCATATTCCGTACCAGTGGAAAGTTTACCAACCGAGCCGATAGGCGAGGATGATAGACCACAAATGCGGAATAGGCATTCCAAACGTGTTCCAGACTATAGTTTCTACGCAACTATTAATTAAGGCTGTATGGGTTTTAACTGTAATCAGAAATTACAAGCAATTGGTTCTGCTTTCAATTTTGCCTGTCGCAGGGTTCGGTTGTAAAAGTACTATTATTTATTAAATATTAATAAATTATTGTTTATGGTTTTGCTTTGTCTATTCGTCACAAAAAGTAAAACGTGTGCTCCTTCTGAAGTAACATACTTTTATCTAAAAAGCACAGCGCTCTTATTAACGTCATACAGAATCCCACCCACAGATTTTGTGTTAAAAGGTTATTTTTAATTTTTTGTGAACGTTTTTTTAAATAAAAGCTAGATTTTAAATCTTTTTAATATTTTTTGAAATGTTAACCCGTTTCCTGTGTTTCTATATAAATTTCTATCATGACCGATTCCATTATTACAAGACAACAAAACATTGATGAGTTTTGTTTTAAATGTCTTTTTACACGAAAACTCGGTTAGTATTACCCAAAAATATTTCAGTGCGTATTGAACGGTTTTCACTATTCATTAAATTGCTATGATGTAAACACACCGAAGCACAACTGATTGACGTCAATAATTGTAATAAACAGTTCGCTTTTCTAAAATTTCCACAGTTCTACACAATGTTATTTAAATACTTTATGATTTGAGAGGAGATAATCATAAAGGTTAGAATCTGAAAAGTTGCCTATTTTTTTACATCTGAAAATCGATATTCGTTACTTATTATTTATTTTTACTTTTCAGATCGCTAATAACTGTTGGTTACGTGTTACTGACTTACTGGGCAGGAATAGAAATATGCGCTCCAGATATTTTAATTTGGTACACTCTGTTAGTAATTTTAAATTTAATTCATACCTGTCTTTTGACATGGCGCTTTTTACCTCCAACCCTCACACTGGAACTAACAGATCTATACCTTAAGGTAACCGTTAAACACTTAAATATTTCATTTTAAATTATTGAAATTTTAGATGTTTAAGCCCTTACGGGTCAGCAAGAAGCATTTCAAAGAATTAATTAAAGAAGCACGAATTTTAAATTTAGAACATGGCGATATTTATGCAGTTGAAGATGCAAGTCCGGCTGACGAACGTCTTTCAATTCTGTTAAAAGGAAAGTAAGTTGTTTTCTTATTTTATGGGACTAGATAATAATTTTTCCGAAATAGGTTAAGAGTAACGTGTGATGATACACACTTACATTTTATTAACGTACATCAGTTTGTCGATTCGCCGGAATGGGAAGCAAATCACGAACAATCGGATGACGTTTTTCAAGTTACCGTTACTGCGGAAGAAGACTGTGTTTATTTGTGTTGGTCACGTATGAAACTGGAGCGATTCTTAAGGCATCGCCCTATGCTCAAAATTGTGTTAGATTGTATTATAGGTACATATAACTTTTAATAATTTCTTAAATATTTTTTATTGATTTGCTTTTCTTTCAGGAAAAGATATTACATATAAGTTATATTCACTTAACGAACATTTAAGTGGGATTAATGCTGAACGTAAACGAGAAAAAAAAGGGCCATTCTGGTCACGTACCCATAGTAGAAGTATGTCCGTTGATGCTGTGAATACTGGGGCCACTGGTTTAGTTCACACAGATACACTTTCAAAAACGCAGCGGAAACTACCTTTTTCATCAACTGAATGTAAGTTTTTTTAACATTTAGGCAACCATACTTGTTTATATGCAGATTTAGTAAAATACACCAATCATAATATCGAGATATAAAATAAACATGTGGTACCGTAGTACCTACACATTATGTGAGATGAAATGCTTACTACTGATGTTTTATTTGTTTATTGACTTTTTGGCTTTACTTTTACACCAAGGCTCCTTGTAATATTTTCTTATTATGATATAAACTCGATATCACAGCACATGTCCAATTGTTTGTCGATGCATGGTCATCGTCAATTTTTTATTATACATCCACACACCTTTTAAAATTATTATTTTAGCGAGAAAGCACAATTTTTTGTTGATTAAACTCATTACAAAAATTTTGGTTTCTAAGTCGACATTTCAGAGAAACCTAATATCTAAGTATTTATTTGTTCAAAAATACCTTATTAACAAGAATTTCCAAAAATTAACTCAATGGTGGCATAATTACCATGATTTTACAAAGCAGTATTTCTGGAAGCACTCTAAAGTACAAACCGAGAACTTAGTAAGTTTTCGTCTACCTTTCATTTTACGGTTTGGGTCAGTTATTTTCATTTACATTTAACCGATTGATATCGATTCAATGAAAGCACTAATGAGTCAGTTTATAGCTCGAGCGTTTATGCTGTAGCCGAGATAAACAAAAACATGTCGTGTACAGAAAAGTAAGGTTTTCACACAATATTTTTTTCTACTTATCTACTATTATTATTACAGAGTATTGATTTGCAAATTATTTTTGTTTACAATAAGCGGTTATATACTAGTGTAGGCAACAGCCCTACCCGGAATAGGTAGGCCCCGACAATAATTATAATTATTATTTCTAGAGCTTTTACTTGAATAGACATGTGTGGAAAAGTAAAACGCATCGGGTGCATGAAAAGGGTACTTTTCTGCACTGATGCGGAAAAAACTTGTTTTACCGTGATAGAAAAAGATATTTACACCCTATAGTGCTTACATAAACTTAGAAAAATGTCATCGAGTTTTCATAGATTTGCTGCCGTTAGGCAGCAAGGTTCAGGTTATTCACTTAAAAAAATTAGGTGAGGCTAATCTTGGGTTAGATTGGATTTGAGTTAAGTTTGATATGAGTTTAGTTAGCTGAAAATAGCTTAGGTTAAATTGCTGCTCTTATAAATGACTGTATTCTTATCCTGATGCCATAGAGCAGCGGCCGCTCATCAGAGGAGGCAAGGGCGGCTTAGCCTTGTATGAAATTCTTGGATAACAAATTACGATTAAAATTTTTAAACAATAAAGTGAATTTATGATTGTGAGGTCTATCAAAACTGTACTTTTTTACTTCTCCCACATTTCTCCCAAAATACATTTTCAAAAGGTAAAATCCGACTACCGCAGAAGCAGCACCTTCGGTCTAGAACATTATACTTGCTGATGGTTTAGCCACTATTTTACCAACTTTTCGGTGGATTTGTCAACTTTTGCAAACTGCTGAAAATATTGGGGGGAAGGGAAGATCTTTCTCTACCTTACATGGGTTTGTCTTATTTTACAGTATCTCTCCTCTCCAGAGTCCTTCGCTCTACGTAAGAGCATAGTGACCACTTCTTTTTTTTTGGAAGGGTTCTTTTGGCAGATACATCCTAGATAGTGAAAACGGTCATAATACAATTTTTACTTTGCTTGGGATCGAACCGGGGATTCCGGCTTAGCAATCGACGCACATAAGCGCCAGGCCGTGATCGTCTTTATAGTATACTTTACAATTAATTAGCTTCCTCAAATGAGAAAGTCACAAGCCGCCACAGCCATAGAAAAACTATAAACACAACACACTATACAAAAAAAGCAGAAAGAATTTTTACTTACATTCCATTGCCAGAAGATCTATGGAGACTTAATACGCTGTTATCAGGACGGGCACTGGGCTTTTAGGCGCCGGCATTTGAGCGCCGGTAAAAAATATTACTTCAAATTTAAAAATATTTCAATTGAAAATATTTCCTTGACAAAATTTTTGTTTTTCCTGACATTGGCGCTAAAAATTTTAAATTCCCTGACTTTCCATGACTTTTCAATAAGTTTTCCCTGACTTTTCCAGGTATTCCATACAAGTGGGAACCCTGTGTTATCATTCATATTTTATGAATATAAAGAAGAGGGGAGGGGGTAAATATTAATGTTTTAAACCTCACGTGATTAAAGGACGACCCCTAAGATGAGAGGGGTACCACAAATGACCAATTAGCGGTACAAAAGTTATTTATATCACGCAATTAATTAATTACGTTGATTAATTACGTAAGGGTTTTTGAGAAGAGGAGAGGTATGGGAAATCTTACCGACCCTTACGTGGAGGGAGAGAGTCGACGTATTTACTTAAGTTCCTTAAAATATTTTTTAAGATTTATTTACCTATATAAGAGAGAGAGAGAGAGGGGGCCTAAAATTTTTTTTTAAATTAATAAAAAATTAAAAATTAAAATTATTAGAAGCTATGGAAATCAACATGATATATTAAAATACTGGTCCTCTTTACTAAACAGTCAATCTGACCTTAACAATTCTCCTTTATTGAACATCTTCAATAATTAATCTGCCTTTTTTTTGCAATATTTAAAAAGTACTCCCCCTTACTTAACCTGTAGGATATATTGATATGATTCATATCTTTCAATATGATATCTGGCGCTTAAAAGTCCCAGTGCGCAAACGCTGGCGCCCAAATGTCCCGTACCGATAAAGGTCATATAACGCTGGTCGTCGGGGCGTAATGGCAGGGTAATTAGTTAAACTTGTCGGATAAATTGCGGGTTTCAAACAATTTGTTAAACAAAGATTTTTGTATTTTCCAGAATTTTTTTCCGCTTTTTTATTTTCAAAATAAGAAAATGTGTTATTGAATTTCAAATCAGAAATCTTAGATTTTACAAGTTAGATTTCTGGTTTGAAACCCATAATTTCAATAACACATTTTTTTGCGCACAATCTCTGGTGTACTGGAGGGTATTCCATACCCCCCAAATCGCCCGGCTTAAAACCCTAGTTTTATATGCGTATTGTATTTATATTGTGTGCGGTTATTGAAATTTCATTGCAAATTGCTATTTTAATTCGGAAATAATTACCGATGCAATTTCCATGACTGCTATGGTATGTGAGAATTGGGAAAGTCAATTTTTTAAATGTTGTTTTTTATTTTTCTTATAAATCAGATTCAAAATTCGAATTAAACTTGATATAAATTTCATAAAAAAAAAGTTAAACTAAAGATAACTTGCCCATAAGCTTTGATATCAAACTTTATTTTGCGATATCTTAAACCTTGAATTTAAAATTTTATAAATTGTCTAATCCAAATTAATTATAATTAATATCTCATTATTCAAATTTTCTTTTTTTTTTTATCTTCAAATCTCCAATTCAAATCAAAATTGCCAATGCGTTATCTTAAATCAAAAATCACTCTGTAAAAATATCCAACTTTGTTCAGAATATGGGAAAATTGCAAACTCAACAAAAGTAAAATTACTTACGCAAAAATCAAATCAAATTATTCCTAAAAAATATCAACACTCAAAATAAATTGCAATATACAGACATAAATCTCAGAGATAAAATTAGCATAAAAAGCATAAAAAAATTGTATTTTTTTTTTAGAAAAATTTTTAGAAAGGAAAGGTATTTAGCCGGTAAGTTTGATTTGTACATTGATATGGCCCAACATTGTCTGAACAAGATTATTTAAATAAATTACTTTTGGAGCAGTCTCCGAAATATCAAAATCACCATTTTTTGAACAAATTAGTTACTAACTCTTTGTATAGTTTTGTACAGACTTGTAAAGCTGTAAGGGTATTCCATACCCTTGAGGTTCTTGAACAACAGTTCAGTCAGGAATTTATATGCTTATTAATATCCTCTGGCTATTTTAAGAGCTCTTTTGTTCTAAGTTCATGCCTTTGGAACTTATACTTGTCGCTTCATTTACTTCATCTCAAATAATGACATTTGGCGCTATTTCCAGATGTAATAAACATTACATAGGAGACAAGATGAATGATAATCGCTTTTAAAAATTGGCATTGACATTTAGTATTCTAATTTGTGTTAATTTATGAATTCATAAAAATGCTTGTGGAAAAACCAGCGAAAAACTAACTCATAATTTTGTTTCCCATAATCCTACTTTTGGAAAATTTAATAATTGAGGTAGGGTAGGCCAAAACGGAATTTGGAGAAATTGAGACAATGCAAAAAATATGAAAAGATGGGGTGGATTCAAAAAATATTTTTGAGATCATAATTCATAATATATAATATAGGTTGGTTAATAGAATCTAGAATGTCTTTCAACATCCCGTATTTGTGCGCCCCATGAAATGTTACTTTACCTAAATTAAGTGTCAAGGGTGTAAAATTGTGTTCATATTAAAGATTTTTAATTCTTATACTTTTCAGTTGGTTGGAAGTTATGTAAGAATTTTTATTTCATGTTTCAGTGTAATTTAAATTTTATATCGGTAGTACAGAACTTCATATCATTTTTAACTATTCCTTTGGCCTCATTTTGACCTATAGTATATCTGAAAGTGTGATTAGGTCGCAGTTAAAGATGTTATAGCTGCATAAAATTTTTATGATGCCTTTCAAATAAAACATCAGTAAAATAATATTCATCAGTAAAATTGGCTTGGTCTAGAATTTTTAGTTTTTCTAGGGTAATGTGCTATGTTTCAGCAATAAATTATTTTTATGTGCCAGTAATGAGTAAGGTGGTTTGTGCACACAGGAGAATCAAATTTTTTTCTGAAATTTCATACAATTTTACACCAGACTTTCAGATTTTCAGCAGAACGATTATATAAAAATAACACGTTATTTTGGCATGAAACATGCAATACGTCCACATTTTTTGATTGCATTAATGTAAAATTATTTATATAGTAAAATACGGCTTTATTTTTTTTTTCAACGTCGGTTTGCGTTAATCTGGTTTTAACTTTTTTCGCTTAAAATTTAAAAAGCTTAAAATTGATTGCCATTTAGACCAACGATTGCTGTAACGAATAGTATTAATTTGTTACTATTACTTGACAAAGTTTGCGTTTTCGTTATCGCTTTTGTAAAAAGTTGGAATATTGATACAAGTTTAACACAGTTCTACCAAGACGGAAGTTTCTAACATTTTTATGTTCCAATGCATGAAAACTTTTATTTTTCTTTTAACATTAATTATTAAAATATATTTTCAGCAATACCACCCGGAAGATTTCATCCTCAAAATTGGATACCGTTCGTGGCAAGTCAGTTCCCTGCCGTTTCACCTTTTACGCATCAACAGAGCGTGGATTCGACCACCAGCCTTTTGCGTTTGCCAGAGCAGCAAGTAACACCACAAAGAGTACGATCTATTCGACGGAACCGTGAAGTTAAGTTTCAAAATTAAATTTTTTACTATTAGCGATAGTACCTACCTGATAATTACCTACCACATAAAATCTTTCATATTACTTTAGTAGAGCTCAGTTAAAAAGTAAGAGGTGCTGAACTTACGCGTTTCCAAATGATTACGTAATTGATTAAACATTAAGGATAGGGTATCGTTGCCAAAAAATATATACATTGTGTTTACTAAAATAAACTGAAATATTTTATTGCTGTTTAATTTTTTAAATAACCAAAATAAAAAAATAAATAAATATATAATTAGAAAAGAGTGTTGAATGTTATAAGTGTTGGATTTTACTGTACGGGGGTATTTGTGTCGTTGAAAAATTAAATATAAGAAACTTAAACTAAATAAAACAATTCATATAAATAATACAACACGTTCTTAATTTATTAAAGGTATTTTTTATTTACTGTATCACACTTTAACATTTTCATTAATTGCCACTTGAAACGTTAAGCTTCGATACTATAGCGTGAGTTTTAATAAAGAAAACTTTTACCAAATTTAATAAGGTTCCTTTTACGGCAATCGTTTCATTTAAATTTAGATTCACCTTTCATCATTTACTTCACCATTTTATGTTTTAATTTATCGATTGCCTTTTATTGCGTCCAGAAAATTTAATTTATTGACAGCTATTGCGGTAAAAATTTCGAGCTGTTCGACGAAATATTCAAATGTAAATTAAAATTTTTTGCCTTTAATTATTGTTAAATCGTTTGTTTGTTATTTAACAATGTTGGTTATAAATTTGGGAAAGCTATGGAAAAATTTTTGCGCCTATTTACGTATCACTAGTGACAATCCGTAAGCTCTACATGAAGTAAGTAAACATTTTTTTTGCAGTTTGTGCATTGTGCACAACTGCAGGATGCAGTTTCTTTTAAAAATATATTTATACTATATTACACTATATTTACAATATATTTACATATATTTAAGTTGTGGAATACCAACTCTTACACATATTTACACACTAGATTATTTTCAACGTTCATAAAACAGTTACAAAAACATCATCCTACAACTTACGTGTGGTCTATTTATAGCATTAAATGCAATATAAAAAATTGCCAGCTAGGAAATTCGAACCTGAAATTTCTAGGATACGTTATGGAACACTGTGTACCCAGACCATTGAGACACCGAAAGCAAACTAGAATGTATGTACTAGTTTGTCTTCTCTTTTGCACTTTTTAACTTGAAGTGTCAGCCACTACATCCATTTGCCTAAGCGTTCTGTTGGATCTTTTAAATTATTAAGCCATACTAAAGGTGCATGATTATTATTTACTGTAATATTATTTTCTTTACGATAATGTCACAACTTTTCAAAAACTCAAATAAAAAACGATAAAAAAATGTTGAAAATGAAACTTTCTCAAGCAATTGACAAAAAGAATACCAAAAATCTTTGATGGCAAGTAGATCTTCTAATCTAAATGAAATTCTTGGGAAAAATATCTACAATGTTTTTAATTCCTAAAATTTTGCTTAGATTAAAATTAATTCATTTTTACGTTTTAGTTATAGGGCGAGTGAATGGCCGAGCAGTAAGCGTGTTAGTTTCTCATGTTAAGATTCACTGCATTGATACCCGTAGCGTACCATCTATAGTAGCATTTTTTACTTGCTAAATGTCAACCTCGTGACCCTGAATAACATTATAATTGACCTAAATTATTCCTTGATCTTGAATTGCCGGTATAAAAATTGGCCGTTCCCGTGTTTCAGAATTCATAATATACTGTATATCTGTTGTGTCCATCGCATATTGTAGACAAGAAAACCAGCGATCATGTAAACAACACAAAAACGTTACTATTTCTCAGGAGATTGCGTATCTATCCCAAGTTTATAATCAATAAAATATAAATAAATCTTTCAAGTATACCTACTACTCAATTTTCCTGTCATAATATCTGCATTTCCTTAATATTTTAAAACTTTTTGTTTTAATGAAACGACTACATTGTTGCGGTTTGTAAAATTATTATATTATATATTAATAACACTCTGATAAATTGATAAAATCAGCATTAAATAATACTAATATCGACTCAAACGTGATTTTGTTCTACATACCTCTATACAATTTTATTGTATTTTATTTAATATTTTTACGCATTGTTTAGAAATACAAAAGTCTCTAATATATTTTTAATTGTCCAGAACGAACCTTATTGAATTTTGTCAAAATCGATCAAATAGATTCAAAATGGTGGGTAGTGTTTAAATATTCCGATTATAATGCAGATTAGAATTTCAAATATTTATGTTAGTTAATCCGTTGTTAATTACAACTTTTTTTTAATTATCTAGCAAAGTAGAATTTATGGTTAACCTAATCAAAATTTTTAATATTTAAACGCAACAAACTTTTTTAAATAATATATTAAAACTAAAGCTGAATTAGTTGCGCTAAGCTAAAATAATCAAACACTTTATCACTACACAGGCTGGTTTTTAAACATATACCAGTACTAAATCGAAATTTTTAAGAATTTTAAGTTATTAATTGAATAAAAAATTACTTCAAATTTACTAACTTAATAAGAACCACAACGTCAATTACATTCTTAAATTGTATGAATACGTGCGTTAGTTTTTGTATAAATTAACCTTTGACCAGTCTAAAATATAGTGCCTTGCGCTTATAAAGAAAACTCATAAATTTGTATCAAAAATTTTTTGCTTTGCTAAGCTACTCGTAATATTAATGGTGTATAAATTTTGCTACAATAAAATAATTATTAAAATTATTAACTTTTTTAGTGGGATTCAATTTAAATAAGTTGTGCGCGAATATTTGCGGTTACATTGGGTGGGGAGGGGGGCGTAAAAAATTATTATTGGTAAAGAAAAATATGGTATTGGGTGACCAATGAGTAAGAAAATTTAAGGTAGTTATTGGCTGCTCAATAATCTTTTATCTGTAACGTAGATGGCGCTATGGTATTTTAAAAAAATTACTCTCAGAATAATTATATTGTCATACCATAAATCATACCATGGCAGAGGTTTACTGTCGAATACTGCCAATAAGCTTTAATTATTATCTGCTATCTGCTTTAATTGTTTATATATTTATAGATTTGCACATTTTTTTAAAGATTAGGTTATTTAGTTCTCAGTAGATGTATTTAGATGTAGACAGGATTTGTAAAATTATTTCCGAGTTGTCTTGAGTTCTCTCCTGTATCAAATTGTTTCTGCTGTATTGAAAATGCTGTTGAGCAGTTGATCTGTAGTACAAGTAGTGTAAGCAAAGTATGTTGAAGAAAATTAGAATAATTGTAATCAACGGCTACTGGCTCCTGGATAGTGCGTAATTGTAAAGTTGAATAGATTTTCTTACTGTTAATACTGTTTATTTGCACGCAAAACGATTTAAAACAGTTTAGAATTGCGGTGGTAGCAAAACTGAAAATTCTGCCAATCCATGTCAAAATGGGGTAAAATCGGTTTTCCGTTTTAGCAACTTCATAAATAAATTACTGACGTTTCATGCAAACTAATTTGTAACTTTTATCTACTGTCATGGCTGATGTATTTTTATTCTAAAGTGTAATACATGATACATGAACGTAATTATTAATTTGTAATTAGATAGGTACTAACGATGTTAACTTACAACGTTCAAGCTATCCAATCACGATCGCTTATGTAGATATTCAAATTTTAACCTAAATTCTAACCAACAATACAATTGCTATTAAAATTACTTACCTAGCACGTAAGTTAACTGTTTTTGTCTAGTAACCCCAACTATTTTTAGTAGCTACATGCAGATTACATTTCGATTAGCTGAATATTTATATTGTTTAATTGCTTCTTAATTATGATCAAACTTGAAGTAATGGAATTATTTTCATCATTGGCGTCATTAAGAAGATCGAAAATCTATGGTAAGCTATTAGTTGCCGCTTCCATAAAATTCAATCAAAATTAGATTGACCAGAAAAGTAGAGATTTATATCGCTAGCAAATTTATTTTCAGTTAAATCGATATCATCCTGAAAATGAAGTAATTACGGGTTATTTTTTTTGAATTATAAGTAACAATTTATCACGCCAAAGATAAATTCCAGGTTACGCTACTGCGTTTAATAGCAGTAAAATTAACTTTTATTACAATTTATATATAATAACTTAATTTATTATTTTTAATTTTTGCATAATAAATATGTACTTATTACATCACACATGCCTACGAGGTTGCAAATGCTACATAAATATTTAGATAAATTTAAAATAACTGCAAATAAATATTTTGGTAAAAATTACAAGTTTACTTGAACCATCCTTCAGCTTCATGTAACCTTAACGTATAATTTTACTAAAACGTCTTGCGTGCAAATTCATTACAAATTTGTTTTTCTTTGTAGTTTTAGTTTAATCTTAATTAGTTTACTTGTAAGTTTTCAGATTGTATAAGTTTAGAAAATATTTTTATTAATTAAAATATAATATATTATTAAATGTTGTTTGTGTATTATTACATTGTTAATATTTGTATATTTATATAAATGTATTTTGTAAATGTCTAAATATTACTAAAAATAAAACTTAAGACAAAAAACATATCATTTTATTTGCCAATAACGAGAAAATAATATAGCAGTGTATAGAATTATATAATTAAAAAGGAATTGTCGTTAAAATAACATTAAAATCAGTAAAATTACAAGCTAAAATAAATTATTAAATGCTATTGAGAACAAATTATATACATTTTTGCATGCAGTTGTAAATAAATAATACAAAAAATGCATCTAAATATAATATGTGTAACCCAAAATTGTTCTATTTTATACAAAATTAGTGAATTAGCACATTATGTGCAAAATCTGATTCTTATGATGTTTTTACCCATCTGATATTTTTAAAATTTTTATTTCTTCATAAATTTGCAGCTAAAACACTTAATAAATGTAAATATGTATAAACTATTTGTATTCAATCTAACTTGAATAATATAGAATGACAGAGACATTTTTTGTACAGAAAATACTCTATTTGTTAAATTTGATTAAAGAAAAATATTTCAGCTTTTCAATAAACATCTCATCTATAAAATATAAAATATATAAAAAGAACTTTTAAATTCATAAGGCTTTCCTTACTTTTGAAGGTGTTCCACGATTTCATGTGATTCGATTAGGTATATTTTTTGCTTCCGACGATTACATTAGGTAAGGTTATCTTTATTTGTATTACAATCTTTTATTTATATTGCGCAGTAATTATAATATTTACATTCATATCATGGTATTGCATTTTTAATTTTTTTTTTATGAAAGTAATATTTTTATAATAATACATTAATTTATAATGGTTAATTGTACCTATATTAGCTTTGAAGATAATAAGTAGATAGTACTAATATTTATGAATTGAAATTGTTTTAGTTTTTTATTTATTTTTATAACATTTAAGTCTCAAATTAATATAAATTGTTCCAATTACATTTTAAAAATAATAAATACCTAATGTACATAATATTTATTTATGTAAAATACATGTTTACAAACTCAGAAACGATCATTTGCAACAACAATAATTATATCTGATGTTTATCAATTTTTTGTTGGTTTCTAAAGAGCACGATTAACTACTTACAAATTGAGAAATGCAGTATAACTGATTTACGCCCCTTTTCTGTTTTCATTAATAGGTATATTACACTAAAAAAAAGATTCAAAAATTCTGCACAGCATCCGGAGGTAAGTAATGAAATCTGACTCCTTTCTTTGTTATGCTTTCGTATATTTTTTTAATTCAATATTCTTTTCATAGTTTTATTCATTAATTTCAATAAAAATTATAACTTATGTCCAAGAAAACATATTATCTAATCTTGAATAAGGCAATATTACAGATCTCAAAAATTGAGAGGAAAAAGGGGCGAGGAAATGCTTCAAGTTGCTACGCAGAATTTTATTTTAAGATTTATTATTAAGATTAAATATTCTTGTGAATTTCAATTTATTGCTTCACGGGTTTTTCTGTTTTTCCATCGAATTTCCTCAGAATTTATCCTATGCAACAGTTAGCACATTGAAGCTGATAAATACCAGGTCTATTCTTATGGTGGTGTGCTGTGTTTCTTGGTCTCTTTTTGTTTAGGGGCTGTCCATTAATTACGTAAAGACAATTTTTGAAACTTTTACGTAAGATTTTGGCAACCCCCTTGTACCATGTGCGTGAAGTTAGCCCCGCCATTTTTGAAAATTTTAAAAATGAATATTGTGCCGGGCTGTGCCCGATGTGTGCCATACTGTGCCGTGTTTTTTTTTTTTTTTTATTTATTTTGGGTTTTTAAAGAGTTGCTTATTTTGGGGTAGAAGTTAGCAATGCAATGCAAAATTGCATTGGATTCTACTCGACGTGTTCCACAGTTGTTTACAGTGCGTCACTACATAAATTACTGGAATTTTAAAATTTTCTCTCGAGGATATATTCTTCAATGTCTAAACTTTATTCTTCAATGTCTAAACTTTAAGAATATGCAGAAAACAAAAAATCGATTTTTTCAAAATTCAAAACTAGAACACTGCCTTAAGCTGGATTTATAGTTTGACGGACTGCAAACGTAGACGCACTGGAATATAACAAACGTACTGTAAAATATTGTTAATTTATAAATCGACGTAACGGAACTTTTGAATGACATTTGATATAAGAGAACGTTCATAAACCACGTAGTTTGATTTTGACCTCTTTAGAGCCCCTCCCTCCCATCATGTAGCTTAACGTAGCTTTTACCATGATACCCCCCCCCTTAGACGGAACGTAGTTTTTTTTTTCCTACAAAGTCCGGAAGACAGTTTGTGCTTTCAGTTAACAAAACTAATAAAAAATTATTTGGTATAAAAAAAAGACCGATATTTGTATTAGTTTATATATTTTTTTATAGTTATAATTTTAAATATCCATATTATGTTGTCAGTTATTCTGATAATTACACTTACGAAAGGTAAACAAACACTTACACTGGCAATTGTGTCTCTTCCTGCGGAAAGAGTGCCTCATCCGGTTCGATGCCACGCCTCTTTGTTTACATTATTTTGACGTTTGTCAATATCAAATAAATGTTCGCGTAATTATCTCAATAAATATAACTCGACCGCGTTATTTTTAGATCGATAAGTTGCTTGTAAATTTTACTCAGGCATCGTAGCATTAAGCAATTGCACTCAAAACAAGTTTTTCGTGCATTGCTATGCAACGATGCCTTCGTATTTACAATACAACTTATCGATCTAAAAATGAGGTCTTGTTATATTACTATTGAAAATTGCTTTCATTGTGCCAAAATAAAATAAATGAAGAAAACTACGTAGCTTGACTCAAACTTCCCCCTAACCTCATGTAGTCCTGCGTAGCCGCTACCTAACCCCTCCCCTCTCTTGACCAAACCACGTAGCTTATGAACGCTCCCTAACCTACAAATTATATGAATCAGCCATACAAATTATACAAAATAAATTTTGACACTGACATCATACAGAATTCTTTCTTTGATTGGCTGGACATAAGAAACGTAAGAAACGCACTGTAAAAGATGAAAGTTGGCCATCCCTTCCGTTCCAGTCCGTTTCCGTTTGCGCTTACGTTTATTTATAAACAAAAGTACATAAATTCTATACTTGATCTTTTTGCAGTGCGACTACGTTTACAGTCCGTCCAACTATAAATCCAGCTTTCATAAAACTTTATTTTGAGAAATAAAATTTTTTGGGCCAAAAACTATTTTATCGATAGAAGTTAGTCCCGCCATTTTTGAATTTTTTAGAAAACGAAATTGTATTGGATTCTAATCGCCGTGTGCCGTATGCCGATTGCCAGTAGGCTTTATTTGATTTGGTTTGGTTTATTTGGACCCTATACTGAGGGGGTTAAAGCCATAGTGGTGTAAGTCACATAAACCTTAATTTGAGAAACGAAAGGGTTTATTAAAAACTCTAAACTAAATTCCCGAATGAGAGTCGAATCAAACATTTGTTATAGGTATCAGGCCTCTTCTCAGAAAAAAAAATTCAGAATGTTTTCCCTCGGGTATGACTATCTAGAGTTGAAAATGACTTACACCACTATGCATTTCAATAATTATAATTTTTCATACATTGATACTTCAAAATGTGACATTTACCACTTAATAATTATGATTTTTCACGACTTAAAAATATGTAATGAGAAAAAATAAAGAACTTAAAGGCAAACATACTTTATTTATTAAAAAATTATAACAGGAAAAATGCATTTATGACAAAATAATTTTTCTTATTTTTAATTTTTATTTTATTCATTTTCACGTTCAGGTTCAATGTATGGTAAAGGACCAATTTCCTTTTCGGCCGGTAAGGCCTTCTGCAGGAAGGTTTTGAACAAAGTCATGGTTCATCGGTGAGATGTAAGGAAGGAGATCAATCATATCCATTTTTGTTGGTAAAGAGTCAGTGTAGAAACGAATTTAAGAGAAGATGGTCTTCCTACATTAGATAGCTTCAAATTAAGGGTTGAGAACGAAAAATCTTCTTGAAGTGTCTCTTTGTAATACAGGGTGTTTTACAACCCTTATCCACTGCATTTTCAACCATGAAACTGGTTGTTTGTCCGATGTTTTTTTCTTTTTGTAATGTTGTTTTGTAAATAATTTGTAGCTGATTTGAAATCCTATTGAGACATCTTTGAAAAGTGAAATGATTTGTTCCTTCTGCATTTTGATATTATTTTATTCCAATCTTCAGGGATGTAATAATTAATTTATTTTTTGCGTAAATTTCGATCGAACCAAAATCTGAATCGTTATGTAAAGAAATCTACCTTAAAATGAGATTCACCTCTTTCGAGTACCACCTTTGGGAGTTCGGGCAACCTTCAGGCATGTATGTTTTTAGCGAGTAAGTGTTCGTCAAAACGGCGCATAGCGCCCCGATAGTGAGCGGATTCACCCTTAAAACTAGTTTTACGTTTGTCTAAATAAAAGCTGTTGATAAAATACTAGTTCAACGGCAAATACTGTTGCACGTGCCGATAACAGAATACCCGTGTAAAAATCGTGGTTAAAATGCCCTTTTCTAGAAAACTAATGAATAATCCGCAATTGTCCTCTTTCCAGTAATCCATAGGAAAAAGTTAAATCAGAAACGGCTGATGTATTTTCTTCTTTTTTATTGTGTTAAATTTTGGTGGTCGAAGTTATGAGTTACGACTTACTTTACTTTGCCTTTCAATAAATTGATCTTTAAAGATATTATTATGCCTACAAGACATAACTCAAATTTTTTCAAAATTGTGACTTACACCACTATGGCTTTAAGCCCCTCATATACATGTCTAGATTTTAGAGAGGCTCTGAGATTTACCGTGGTTGCGTTTGTCAAAACCCGCTAAATATATCCCTCTAGACTTGTCCTACTCGGCAAAGTGAGCTACCAGGAAGAAGGTGGATCTTCCTCGATGTTGGACTCAAAGCTCTGATTTTTTTCTGTTCTGAATTAAATCTTTATTTTTAATTGTTATTAGTGTTGGGATTAATAAATTAAGCCTCAGGTAGTTTGGAGAGCAGTTTACATTTTATGGTCAAGTTTGGAGGGCAATTTACAATTCCTCTTAATATTTATTTAAGAACAATATTTAATATTCTTAATATTTAATAAATAAATATTCCTGGACCTATCGTCCGGAGACCAATCGTCCAAGCATCAATCGTCCGGGGACCAATCGTCCGGGGACCAAATGTCCGGATAACCGTGTCTTTCATCTAAATGAATTATAGTGAAAAACTGTGTACTATGTTAATTTTTCAGCATAAAATTAATGGTTTACAACACACCTCGAGTGGCATCCAATACAATTTTGATTTAAAAAAATCCAAAATGTTGGGGCTAACTTCTATCGATGATATAGATTTTGGTCTAAAAAACTTTCATTTATCAAAATAAAATTTTATGATTTACGGCACACAATGGCACAAGTCGAGTAGAATCCAATACAATTTCGATTTAAAAAAAAAATCAAACATGGAGAGGCTAACTTTTACCCAAACATAGCAATCTCTATAAAATCCAAAATAAATAAAATAAAATTTAAAAAAATACGGCACAGCGTGGCACACATCGGGGACAGCCCGGCACAATATTCATTTTTAAAATTTTCAATAATGGAGGGGCTAACTTTACGCACATCCTTGTAACTTAAAAAGTAATACAAAAATTTTAACAAGATTTCGTATTTAGTACAAGAATATTGAGACTTAGAAAACGACGCAAAAACATAATGAGACGCAAAAACATAATGTTTTGTAAATTAAAAAAAATATTTTTTTCTTATTTTTTAATTGTAATAACTAGAGTCCAGATTATATGCAATAAAAGAGTGATCATAATATATGCACTAACATATGCAGTAAAAATATGTTTTAAAATATGCAGTAAAATTCAATATATGCTAAAAAAACGTATTTTGGGCACAGCTTTCCTTCCCCCCACAACATATATTTTTTTCGAAAAATTTGCATTAAATATGCTTTATGCTAGTTTTTAAATTTTAGGTGATGATTTATTTCTAAAATTATTAAGGGATCGCGGGAAGAAAATCATATTGTTTTCCTCTGCTACGTATATTTTATTCAAAAAAATTTGATGACGTTAAGGATGCTTTATGTAGGTTTTTCGGGGGTGGGTCATCCCCCAAAATTTTAAGTCATCGCTTCGGAAAAATTATATGTATTATTGGTTATAAAATAAAGTATTTTCTATATAAAAATTCAAAAATTTCGTTGCGTTCACCTTATTTTTAAAAAGCGATTACACCCCTTAAAACCGCGTTACAGCAACTAACAAAATTACGGGTCTATTATTTTTTTATGCTTTATCACATATTCAAAAACTATTCAAGACGGTGAAGAACACCGGGGATCCTTAGATTTTTCGAATCTTTAAAATTCAAAGGGTGGCATAAATAAGCACCAAATATGCACATGTAAGACTATATAAGCAAATTAAATGCACTTGCATATATATTATGCACTTACATGTACGAATATGAAAAATATGCATTATAAAATTCCCATTACCAGTATACGAAAATTTACAACAATGACTCTTATAACACCAATAAAAAAGAAAAGATGCAAAAAGCATATATTCCGGACTCTAGTAGTAACTCTCTGCAGTTAATATAATTTTCTTCTTTTCTTTGAATTTTTGAATTTACTTTCTTTGAGTAAATATGCTCTAAAAAATGGGAAAATATGCACTATAAAAATACTAATGTTTACTTTAATTTTTGTTTATTTATTTTTTATTATTATTTGTTCAGATCTATGTGATCTAAGATTTATCCTTGAGTGATTCCTGACATTTTCTTGTGAATGAGTTTCGTTTTTGTCTTCAATGAGAAGTAATGAAGATTGTATTAAGGTTGGAATTTTGATCTTCAACTGAAGTTGTTTGTTGGTTTCGGAGTTTATGTTAGATATTTGTTTCTTTTGTTTTATTTGAAAATATATCAGGTGCAGTGCCGGATCAAGCTATTTCAGCGCCGGGTGCAGATTATGTAAATGGTGCCTTTAATACTAATATAATATCATATAGAATATTATAATCAAAGAAAACATGCAGTATGGAATAAAGTAAAACATGCAGTACTTTGGAAACGCAATGCACAATTAAAAAACGTTCAATTTTGGCGCCTTCTAATCTATGGCGCTGGGTGCGGCGGCTCCATAGCACCCATGGTTATCCGTTCTTGATCAGGTGTCATATTGTTTGCTTGTGTATTTATTTTAGAGATTCGAGTGTTTAATGGCCAGTCTTAAATTTTCCAACAAGATTCAGCAAAAAGCTAAAACGACACAGCAATGGCTTCAAAAAAATTTACTAACAATCACACTGAATTATAAATTATGCTCTGTACTCAACGATATAATTTTCAATAATTTCCTTAAAAATATCGAGCAGCTAAAACGTAATTTTAGTGAAAACAGCAACATCGATACCGATGGAAATCGTGCGTGCAGCTATAGATGACTCTCGGCAATGTTTGAAAAAATTTGTAAAATCAAAAGAAGAAAATTTTGATTAAATTTAATTTTAATTAGTTGTTTACAACATTGCTAATAAAATCTATTTAAAAACAAGGAATTTTTGTTTTTCTTATGAAGCGACTAGGTATTTAATAATAATTGAAATCGGCTAGTTGTATTTTTAGCTTAATTTTATTTTGACTTATTTATCATTGAAATTAACCAATTTATTCCTATCGAGTACTTTACAAGTACTCGTTAAGTGCATTCCTTTTCAATTGTACTTTTTTATTATAATAATAATAATCAATGGCTAATTACATAGTGCAACAATAACAAATAAAAAATAGCGCTTGTGATGAAGTTGCAATTCACAATCACGATTTGACCCAGCAAACAACTAAATGACTTAATTGAAAAAAATTCTTTGGATAATCGTGCAGCATAGAATTGGGTAAAACTCATGATAATAGCACAATCAATACTAAATCAATTTTAATTAATTTTCATTGTAATTTTTGTGGAAACACAATTGAAAACTATGAGCATAGTTTTGAATCGGAACAATAAATTGTGTCGACCAAAATTAACCTACATTGTATATACTTTACAATGGGTCTCTTTGGAACCGTTTTTATGTTTATGTAAATACTTTTATAATAAAGTTTATAAAATTTGCACCCTTTCATCCTTTATTAAAGATATTCAATAATTAAATAGAGCATAAAATCGCCTGTCATTACTCTGACGTCATAGGTTAGTAATCCGGGCATTTGACATTTTATTCACTTAAGCCTAATACGATCTCTTCGCAAGACATTTTTATTTAAAGTAAATGTAAACTCATGTAAATGAGTTGCACCTAAAAATCTGACTATGCCATATAATGGCAAAATAGAATCTAATTGCATTGTCAGTGTCAGTGCAATATCAAAATATCCGTAGATTCAATTTTTACCCATAATTTGCCCATTCCACAGTTTTCATTTTACGTGTGTTAGAAAGATCTTAACAATTCCTAACTGCTTTAAATGCAAGAAATTTTTAATTTTAAATTACTATTGTTTTACACTGATAGTGTGACATATCACACATGTAAGAAAAGAAAAATAATAACTTAGTTTAATAACCTTCGTGATTATATTATCTCGAGAAAAAAAATATAATTGAATTAAAATCGATATAATTTTTATTTTCTTCCTTTCCTTACCATTTGAATTTAAACAAATTAAAACAGTAAATTAAAACGAAAAATATCTAATTTAAAAATAATTTTCAAAAATTAACAAGCTTCTCTGAGCGCTTTTTTATGTGCGGTACTAATATTAGTATTGTGCGGATTAGCGTTATTATGATGCTAAACTTTATTGTAGGAAATGAATTGACATTTTTTTGTGCCTCATCATGGCAATCATTCTTCTTTTTAACACAAACATCTAAAATGTTTACTTTTCAGGAAGTGTAAGGTATTAATCATGGAAATATATCGACATAAGACATGCGAATAAAAGGACTTTACTTCATATTTTCCGCTTGTGTATTATTAACTAAAACTAATTTACTATTTAGGGGAGTAGGTGCATAATTTGTTTTGGTATAATTTAAAACAGCCATTTGCATATTCAGGATGTGTTTTAGGCTCCAAACAATAAAGAGCAAGTAAAAAATTTCCCAAAACGTGAAAATTTAATTAGTTTAAATATCTATTATTTTCTCGTGTAGCATTATGTCTAAATTTTTGATTTATATGGTTTTTGAAGTGCTATTACAAAGGAACTGAAGTAGCACGAAAAGGGAGCTTTCATAACTCACCAATAATATAACAAAACTGATCCCTACCAAAGTATGATTTAGCAAATTTTCAGATTGCATCTGTTTATATACGACAACTTATGGGTCAATTTGGTGTGAATTTGTAAATACTTCTTAACCCTACAAGCTATAATAGTGACATTTTTAGGGGAGGTTGGCTAAAAGCGTATATATAAAATACAGAGTAAAAGTTTAAGTTCAGTTTTTCATCAAACGATAACATGAACGAACCTTTAGACTTATCGATATCAAAAAGTGAATATTTCGAATGTAGCAGAAATTTTTTCGATTCGGTTACAAAACCAACATACAAAAATTACTTTCTGTGTACGGTATGCAACAAAAAATTTGATAGACCTTCCTTACTGAAAAGGCATTTAAGAACGCATACAGGTAGGTAACTAAGAGTTTTTTAAATGAAACGTGAACCAAATTTAAAATACCATACTTTTGCTTTACCTATTTGGTAGACTAATTATTTATTATTAAGTTCGTACCATTTTTTTATGTTGTTATTTATTAGAGAAGTTTTCATGGTTTTTGCAAATTTTTATCTTAATTTATTTTAGAGTTATGAAACTATGAAAAAATTTACTTTCAAAATTTCAAATAATAATTATAATTTTTATATTGCAATGATTTACCGTTACAATTGGGGTATTCACACAATTTTGACTTGAAAAACCCATGTACGCTACGATACCGCAAATATTCTACCATTCCATTTATAATAAAAAAAAATTTTTTTTAGTTTTTATTCTAATTAAATGTTAAATCTTTGTACACATCTGGTTTCATTTTAGTTTCTGTTTCAAAATTTAACAACTTAACACTAATAAATTGAATTAAATGTTTTTTAAGCTTTTTTTCTAACCCAGCGAGTTAAAGCATTTTGATACCATACACCCATTATATGTAGTTCATTAAAAAAATTAAAAATTAAAGGTATGACTTTCATCAAATAAAACAGTTTTACTTAAAATAGTTTAAAATATTTTTCTGAAAGAACATAAAAAACATTCTCGTTTCATTATTTTATTCTAAAAAATAGTACATTACGTATTGAAGAAATGACATAGTACATAGTGCTGTGTGATCTTCCCTTAAAGACAAGGGTTATGCAAGCAAATCTTCAAATTAAATTTTAATAATTTATATTTAATTTTTCAAATAATATTATTCAGATTAATACCTCGTATCGAAAGCATTCTTATAAAAATAATTTTTCATTGTTCCTTAAAAATGATTAAGTTTAAAAGTTAATTGAAGATCAACAATCACTTGTAATTTCACCACAGTAGTCTTTTAAATTCAATTCTCTCTTTTGTGATGTTGTATTATATTTAGAATGTTTCATTATTTGTGAAAATTTAAAAAAATGTAAAAGGAATTTGAAAAAAGAAACGAATTATAAGTGATAAACATATTTTATTAATTACTAATTAATAACTATAAATTTGAAAAAATACTATTTTATTTATTAAGAATTTAGTTTGTCATGGTTAGTTCTTATAGTTATAACAGACAAATGAGGTGTTTGCATTCAATAATTTTAGATGAAAATTGAAAAAATTCAGTTTCTATGCTCTGATTAGCCATCTGAAATTATATTTTAATTTTTGCCCAAATACCTGCCAAGTAATTAATTTATTGAAGTTTTAATTATTGAATAACATTGTTTGTCAATTTTAACAATTTCCCAACATTTTAGCAGAAGCCGAAAATTCTTGAGCATAGCTTCCAGCAGTTGGGCATTTCAATAAATGAATTATTTTTAAAATATACATAATTGAGTGTTTTCCAAGAGTAAACTGCTGGGGATATTTTGATGTATAACTCAAAGAAAATTTTAAGAAATCCGAGAAAATCCAATAAAATTTTATGAAATCAGGAAATTTTAGGAATACTTCTTCTACACAATCTTTTTGTTAACTTTTTCTAAAATAAATCTTGAAGCAATCCAAGAAAATTCCGAAAATTTTAGTAAATCTAAGAAACAAACTCTTAAAAGAGAATCTGTAGTACAAATATTAGGTCTGTGGTTTCCCCGTCGATATATGCTATAACTTGTTTAAAACAAAATAAAAACTGTCTAAACTGTAGGCAATTTTGATAAATTCGATAATTGTTCAACTCCAACTTTTGCTTGATGTTATTTAAATCACTCTGTATATTCACATTATTAGTTAAATAACCGAGAAGGGAATCGCTGAGAAAATCTAGTATAGACACAAAGAAAAATTTGTGGAAAACGTAGGATATCCCAGCAATTTTAAAAAGCTTCAGGAAATCTTAGAAAAAACATAGATCTGAAGCAGATCTGCAGAAGTAGGGTAAAGTTGCCAAAGTTGTACCACCGTTTAAGTCGTACCTCTTAAATATTAGGCGTAATATCACATCAACTGCGCCCCTTCCGGCAAAACGAATTACTCGTCCTAGACCCTAAAACAATATGGTTGACCAGGGAGTAACTCGTTTTGCCGGAAGGGGCGCAGCTGGCGTGATATTACCTTCGACCATTTAAACTTATAGACACGCCGTTTCCAAATGCGTCTGAAGCCAACATGTTCTGCGCATCTGACGTCATGAAAGGGCAAGAATTCGAATATGGCAATAAGTTTTGTATTGAAAGTATGAACTAAAACTCGTATTTTTTACATTTTTATACCCAAATTAATATTAAAAGATATTATGATGGGGTAATATAAATAAAACAAATAATATAATTAACAAATTAGTTTATTTACGAAATATTACTGACCACAAAACATAATAGTTTTAATTTATTTACTCTAACTCTATTTAAATTTTTATTTTGACTTTCTCCTTGATGATATAACCTAAGGTTGCAGTAGTGAAAAGTAATGATTTTTATTAAATTTGTAATATGGTTGGTTAGATTCAACATCATAGTCATACATTTATGTTCTTTGTATTTATGGAAAACTGAACCGCGGACATTGCACATAATAATATTATTTTTTTCTTAATATATATTTCTTATATTTCTTTCTTAATAAATGTGTATTATTATTATTATTAATTAACTTGGTCATTAGATTTTGTTCAGTAAATAATTTGTTTATTTCGTCCATAATTCGAATTTCACTTTCAGCTATTTTCAATATACACAAAATGTAATTATCAAAAATTAGCTAAGAAACAAACTATTAAAACAATAAAATATTTTCAAGCTTTCGGGAATGGACGTTCCCTTTATCAAGAATTATTTAATTTATTAATTATTTATAGTATTATTTATTTATAGTAATAATTTATTAATTAATTATTAATAAATAAATAATTCTTGATAAAGGGAACATCCGTTCCCGAAAGCTTGAAAATATTTTATTGTTTTAATAGTTTTCTTAGCTAATTTTTGATAATTACATTTCGTTTATACCTTTATAGCTAATAATTTTAATAATATTATATTTTACATATATGAATCAAATCTTCGGAGGGTTGAATTAAACACTGCTGAACATTACATTAATTTTTTCTAAGTATTAATGTTGAATTTAAAACATCAGATTGAATAGCAGTTAAACAAATGTCGCAATCCAAATTTTTTTTTCACTTTCTTGACTACAAATCCAGATATATATTTCACAACATTTGAAACATATAAAAATAAACTTCTGGAATAACTTATAATACTAGTTAAAGCGTAATCGTGATCATTAATTTCATATTCCTCATAATTTTCTATTAACTGGTTGTCAATGGTTTTCATTGTGACTTTGTTGGAGGTGCTCATTGATTGCAAAATAATTAAAAAACCGAAAAACGCGTAAAATTAAAATTATTTAAGGAAATTTACAGGAACACTAATGAATGTCAGTTGATGTTTTGCCCTTACGTGACGTCATGCGCAACGTTATAATGTTGGCTTCACTATTCAACCAGTGTAAAATAGCATACGGCGTGTCTATAAGTTTAAATGGTCGAAGGATATTACGCCTAATATTTAAAAGGTACGACTTAAGCGGTGGTACGCCTTTGGCAACCTTACCCTACAATAAATTATAAACGTGTATTGTCGATTGAGTTCGTTTGAAATAATTCGGATAGTGTAGGTTGCTGATAAAACGGGCGTTGCAACTGTTCCTAATATTTTCAAGTTTTAAGTTTCTATTTTACGTTTTATGATTAAAAGAATTTCTAATTTTAAGTCGCCATGGACGGAATTATACTGAACCGTGTTAATTCGTGCCTCTTGATGTCCTGTAATTGCAAAAATAACTCTTCGGAAGTATAAATTCAGAACTAGACAACTCTAATGCAATTATTTTGAAAAAAACAAGGTTTGCATCATATTATTTTCAAATATCGAATCATACCGAAATTTATTATTTTTCGGTATTTCGTACCGTCTATTTGTTTCGACCAAACAAAACCGTTATATTATTTTTTGTAATATGTGGTACATTATCTAATTTTATTTTGATTGTGGAGACAAATTTTAAAGTAAACCGCGTGTGAATTCAAAACTAATAGTCATGCGACTATAGCTCATTTTTAAAATAAAAAACTGCTAATTTTATTAGTGTTGTAAACTCACTTTTGATAATAATCGTTTTGACCGTGAAATTTAGATGGTCTCTTTATGAATTAAACCGACGTGTTTTGATGCGAGTTGTTCGGAAAACGCACTTTCGTTCGTTTCGGATTCAAAATGACAATCTATTTTTTTCAACTTTAAACCCACATAAATCCTTAAATATCATACTTACGTAAAATCTGCCTGCGCCAAACGATTTATCTCGTCAAAGTGCATAAAAAAATTTCTGAAAAGATTTCAATTTAAGACTTTTTTCAATTTTTGGGGTCAAAAAGTAGCAAAGGTGTTAAACCTTACGTTTTTTTCAAAAATCGTCAAAAATTTAGATGATTTTTTTGACCTAAACCGACGTGTTTTGATGCAAAAAGGTGGAAAAACGCGCTTTCGTTTAGAGGAAACGCTTGTAAGCGGTTCAAAATGACGATCAATTTTTTCAACTTTAAAGACCCATAAATTCTTAAATATCATACTTACATAAAATCTGCCTGCGCCAATCAATTTTTCGCGTCAAACTGCATAAGAAATGCCAAAAAGGTTTCCATTTAAGACTTTCAATTTTTGAGTTCAAAAAGTAGCAAAGGAGTTGTTGCCCTAATGTTTTCTTCAAAAATCGACAAAAATTTAGATGGTTTTTTTTTTTATTTAAACCGGCGTGTTTTGATGCTAAGAGTTCGAAAAACGCGCTTTCGATTGGGAGAAACCCTCGTAAGCGGTTCAAAATGACGATCAATTTTTTTCAACTTCATAGTCACATAAATCCTTAAATATCAAACTTACGTAAAATTTGCCTGCACCAATCGATTTTTCTCGTCAAACTGCATAAGAAAATGCCAAAAAAGGTTTCGATTTAAGACTTTCAATTTCGGGTTCAAAAATTAGCAAAGGGGTTAAATCTTTTTTTCAAAAATCGTCAAAAATTTAGATAGCCTTTTTATGACTTAAAACGATGTGTTTTGATGCGAGGAGTTCGAAAAACGGAGAAATGCTCGTGATCGGTTCAAAATGCGGTACATAAATCCTTAAATATATCATACTTATGTAAAATCTGCCTGTGTCAATCGATTTATCTCGTCAAACTGCATAAGAAAATGCCAAAAGAAGTCAAAAATATTTTTATTGTGTTTCTATTGTTATGACGACACTTCAAAGTGTTAATCAAAATTTTTATTAAAGAAATGATGAAGATATTGACCGTGTATATTATTTCTAGAGTAGAGTCGCAGTCGTGTGGCCAAAATTAAGCTGCGTCATTGGTAGATATTAAAAAAATAAAATTTAAACGATTACAAATCGCTGTTTTATATTTTCAAAAAAAAAACCATTAACTTTCGGGTTTAATTACTTTCAAATATAAAAATTACTATAATAAGAACCAAATGACTTGTAATTTATATTATTATTAAAAAAAAACAACTTTGCTTGTAATTCGCATAACTTTGTCTAGCACCAACTTGAGCTCACAGAAGTGACAGTTCAAGTGACATTTGGCAGTGACCAAGGTCTATGATGAATGGATTATTAACGAAGGTCAATAATAAAATCTGCTATGCAAAAAAAATTACGGTCGGTCTTCAAGCCAGTAGTAAAAAAATTATAAATACTACAGTAGCATGGTTAGTATCAATAATGCATATCAATTTAAATTACTTGGAATGATTTAAATTGGAGCGTACACTTGAAGATTTGAGAAAAATATTGTTTAACCTTTGACATCTTCATTAAAATCAATTCGTTACGAATTATTTGCTATTTCATTTCTTTTTTATAAAAAATCGTAAAATAACTGTGATTACAAATGAATGCTTTAATTAATTAACCAATTTTTAATCCTTGGGCAGATAATTGCTAGTACTAATAAATTAAGTACAAACTGTGTGAAATCAAAATAAGTAAAAAATCGATAATATTCTATTGAACCTACCGCTTAACGTGGAATCCGATTCATGGCACAAACACAGGAATCGAATTACCTATAATACGTAATTATGATAATTATGACAATTTTTTTCTTGTTTCAGGTGAAAAGCCGCACGAATGCGAAATATGTAAAAAATCGTTTTCGACATCGAGTTCGTTAAATACACACAAACGAATCCATTCCGGTCAAAAACCGCATGCATGTGATTACTGCGGTAAGCGTTTCACTGCCAGCTCCAATTTATATTACCACAAGATGACTCATACGAAGGTATTTGAAAAAATTTTAATTGAAAGTGAGATTCAAAATACTTCAATTACGTAATTATTTTTGTAATACTTATAATAGGTTACAAGTTTGCCGCAAACGAGGTTAAAAATTTTCTGTTTTCAATTACTTGTCTCTCTAAAAAGTAGATTAATCTTGATTTATTGCAAAGACTATTTTTAAAGACTATACCCACAATTGCATTGCATCTGGTTTCAATTTATAACAACAAATAATTTCTTTTAGATTAAACCGCATAAGTGCACCATTTGTCCAAAATCTTTTCCTACACCTGGTGACCTAAAATCTCACATGTGTATCCATAATGGAACGTGGCCATTTCGATGCAATATTTGCTATAGAGGATTTAGCAAGATGACTAACTTAAAGAATCACTTAAATGTGCACACGGGTATGAAATATTCATAAACCTTAAACATTGTTGTGCAAACGTTAATGTATTTACAATTACAGGTGAGAAACCACACACGTGCTTCATTTGTTCTAAAGGATTTGCGTTGGTGTGTAATTTAAAAGCTCATTTAAAGACACATCTGAGTGATATCTCTATGAATCAAGAGGAATTTAAATTTCCCATTGAAAATTATATGACGCTTTGCTATGGTAATTTTTTCAACGACTCGGATGCCATCAACTATATATCATCTTTAAATCAAGAGTTGATTTTCGGCTATTTATTTCAATATAGCTTTTTTCAGTCGTTCGCAGAAATTGAGAAAAGCAATAAATAATTTTTGAAAGATTTTGTTTTTCATGGTCTGGAAGTTATCTTAACCAAATGCAAGCGGGATTGCGAATTATTTACAATTTTTTCAGTTTTGCTTTGGCAAAGAGAAAATAAACTGTATAATATATTAAATAATCCCAGGAAAAATGATAAAAGCCGAAATAGAAGACATCTTAATCGTCAAGAAAATTTTATTTATTTATTTATTTATTTATTTATGTGATACAGCATCCTTCATTCAAAAATAAATATTTAAAAGTGTAGTTAATGAATTCTGCTAATTAAAAGATATCATTAGGTGGGTACTAAAATTATGGTTAAAAACTGGAACTAATACGCAGTTATGTAAGAGATCTTCATGTATATTCGACATGCATTTTGCACATTTATGTGCTAATTTTTTTGTCCTTGGTTAACGAATGGTTTAATTGGGAAAAACTGTTACTGAAAAGTTAAACTAGAATGACATGTTTTTTTTTAATTTAGTGTTGTATTCTGCAGGAGCCCAGGTCACAGATATAATCCTGGACCTATAGCTAGTATATATTTTTTTCAATTTTAGCATATTTTGCTACTACTTCTAGTTTGTTACTAAACAATAACTTTTAAATCAATAGGTTACGACACAACATGCAAAATTAACTAAGAAATGCTAATCGAAGAAAAAAAACATTAAAAAACTTAATAGTAAGTTATACAAAAATAACTTAAATAATTCAGAACAGAACAATTCAGAAGTATTAGCAAATTGTCCAAAAGCGAAATGGTCGGTTTTTTTGACACGATGACTGTAATGCATAGAAGGTATTTTTGATTTGGGTGGACCTGGTACATATTCACGCTATTATGCAGTACTGTAGCCAGGTTTTATTTCAGGGGAGAGAAGAACACTTTTCCATTTTCACAACAATTTTGAGAGCGCCCTTTGCGCGTTGCGCCCTTGTCTCACAGTCTACCAAACAAGGCAGACGTTTAATTATAAAATAAATACTTCACTAATTTCATGCAGCTTCTGCAAATATAAATATTTTCCTTCATTGGTCAGCAAAATTCCTCTTTGCATTTTAACAATAACTTTGTTCCAAAGCTGCAAGAAGTAAGTGCACTCCTGCTGAAGCTCTCGTGTGTTGCTAAGAAAAAATACATTTTTGTGTACAAACTAAAATTTCCAATTAAAACGCGAGATCTTGTTATATTACTATTGTACAAAAACAGATACATATAAAAATCATCATTTTTGCGCCAATGAACAAATTTTATATTGATGAAAAATCAATGCAACGATGAATTTTGTTTATTGGTACAAAAATGAATGAATTTTTCATCAATATTATTTTTTTCAATGTTCTCATAACGTTTTCCATAACTTTAGTCGAATGAACAGTAAATTTTGCTCATTGCTTGTTCGTTGCTGGCTTATTGTTTATAAGTTGCGTTTTAGTTCATGTTCTTTGTGTATATGTTATGGAAAAAGAACGTGACTGAAAAATGTATACATTTACCGGTAAATGTGTACAGGTTCAACGGGAGTTGGTAAGAATGTTTTATTTTTAATTATGTTAAAGACAGAGTTATCTTTACTATAATAACCGGCAAATGTACCCATGTGAACCTTGGTAAAAGTGTAAAAAATAGGTAAAATTCGAAATGCGCCATCAGCAGTCCATTCGGCAATAAAAATTAATTTAATTATTATGCTGTTTTTAGTTTTCAATTAGGTTAATAAAGTTAATTTAATACTTAAATATTTATTTTTCCAAATTTAAATTTATTTTAAAAATATTACGAATTATTTGAATTATAATAGCACAGTAATTTGTAGTAAAATCTCAATATACTTTTCCCAATATCGCTTGGTATATGTACAGATAGTCCTAATTCTATTGAGGAAGTACATTTACCATAAGAGTCAGCATAAGTGTACCTTTACCGGAAAATGTTCACCTGATTATTCTTTATATACATCGCTACATCGCCTACATCGCCTTATAATAAATACATCGCCTGATGATGCCATAGTATGGTGAAAACGTTTGCGATATTGTATACTTACAGTGTATTTTAATTGTGATAACTTAAAAACATTTTAGTTCTGAAAAGTGTGTGTGCATTTTTTAGGTTTTCTAAAATAGTGATATGGTTTATAATATATCCCAAGTAACACACGATCGTATATTATACGTATATTTTTGGTATATATGGTATATTTTTGGGATACCGTCTATTTTTGGTTAGTTTAATATACGTTTATCTTATACGTATTATATACCATACTTAAAATATACGTATATTATACGATGATTATAGACTATATTATTTAATATATTTTAATATGGTACAATTTTGACTTACGAAATATGTCTAATATACGTAAGATATGTACGATCATATTGAAGGTATTTTTCTTCGCTATAAAATCCAATAACGTAGAATATTGATCTACAACATTCGTCTAATAAACGTATATGGTATACGTATAAACTACCAAATGTAAAATCGTATAATTTTGGAATATGGTATACGTCGAATAAATGTATCATGTAGACGTATGTACTTAAATTAATTTTAAAAAAATTTGAATCTTGAAACGTAGAATATTGATCTACAATATTCGTCAAATAGACGTATATGGTAAACGTATAAACTACCAAATGTGAAATTGTATAATTTTGGAATGTGGTATACGTCGAATAAATGTATCATGTAGACGTATGTACTTAAATTAATTTTAAAAAAATTTGAATCTTAAAACGTAGAATATTGATCTACAATATTCGTCAAATAGACGGATAATGTAAACGTATAAACTACCAAATGTGAAATCGTATAATTTTGGAATATGGTATACATCGAATAAATGTATCATGTAGACGTATGTACTTAAATTAATTTTAAAAAAATTTGAATCTTGAAACGTAGAATATTAATCTACAATATTCGTCAAATAGACGTATATGGTATACGTATAAACTACCAAATGTAAAATCGTATAATTTTGGAATATGGTATACGTCGAATAAATGTATCATGTAGACGTATGTACTTAAATTAATTTTAAAAAAATTTGAATCTTGAAACGTAGAATATTGATCTACAATATTCGTCAAATAGACTTATATGGTAAACGTATAAACTACCAAATGTGAAATTGTATAATTTTGGAATGTGGTATACGTCGAATAAATGTATCATGTAGACGTATGTACTTAAATTAATTTTAAAAAAATTTGAATCTTAATACGTAGAATATTGATCTACAATATTCGTCAAATAGACGGATAATGTAAACGTATAAACTACCAAATGTGAAATCGTATAATTTTGGAATATGGTATACATCGAATAAATGTATCATGTAGACGTATGTACTTAAATTAATTTTAAAAAAATTTGAATTTTGAAACGTAGAATATTAATCTACAATATTCGTCAAATAGACGTATATGGTATACGTATAAACTACCAAATGTAAAATCGTATAATTTTGGAATATGGTATACGTCGAATAAATGTATCATGTAGACGTATGTACTTAAATTAATTTTAAAAAAATTTGAATCTTGAAACGTAGAATATTGATCTACAATATTCGTCAAATAGACTTATATGGTAAACGTATAAACTACCAAATGTGAAATTGTATAATTTTGGAATGTGGTATACGTCGAATAAATGTATCATGTAGACGTATGTACTTAAATTAATTTTAAAAAAATTTGAATCTTAATACGTAGAATATTGATCTACAATATTCGTCAAATAGACGGATAATGTAAACGTATAAACTACCAAATGTGAAATCGTATAATTTTGGAATATGGTATACATCGAATAAATGTATCATGTAGACGTATGTACTTAAATTAATTTTAAAAAAATTTGAATTTTGAAACGTAGAATATTAATCTACAATATTCGTCAAATAGACGTATATGGTATACGTATAAACTACCAAATGTAAAATCGTATAATTTTGGAATATGGTATACGTCGAATAAATGTATCATGTAGACGTATGTACTTAAATTAATTTTAAAAAAATTTGAATCTTGAAACGTAGAATATTGATCTACAATATTCGTCAAATAGACGTATATGGTAAACGTATAAACTACCAAATGTGAAATCGTATATATAAATTTAAATTAATTTATGTCCCATATGTCATTTTGAAATCAATATTTACCAGGCCCGTAGCCGGGGGGGGGGCGGGGGCACTTGGAGGCACGTGAAACACGCCAGGATTTCATTTCGAGGGGGGCACTTGTAAACATAAAATCTTATTATATTCTTACTACCTCAAACGAACGGTTTTTTTCAGATTATCTGCGGGTAATTCACAACTACTTTTATTACATAAGAGAAATTGATTTTTAATAAAGACAACAAAAACTCGAAAAGAATAAATAATATATGTGTAGGTAAGAGATACCTGAACATACTTAAGGGGTTATAGGCTCACCTAGAAATTTTAAAATATCGATTTTTCAAAAATTACATTTTCTCGAACAATTGTATTACATAATATACAATGTGAGAAATATATCCCAAAAGTTTTAAGATAATCCAGGTTTTTTATACAGAAGCTATAAGTCTTTAAATACAGGTAAGCTTAACAGGTATTACGCGTAGTGTGGTTCTACCTCTATTCTACCTGCATGTAAATGGTAGTTTGATGTTTCCAAACTGAAAACCTCAAAAGAAGACATTGTCAGTATATGTGCCTGGAATAGATTACTCTATGTAAAGATATAAAACAATTTTTCTACTTTAGTGTAAACTGCTTGCAAAAACTTAAAACGGGTGTGTTTCAAAACTACGTTTTCAAATCGGTGAGTAAAATATTTAAAAAATCTGCGCACCAATTTATCTCAAATTTTGAGTGCTTTTTATAACGCGCAGCATTAAAGAGATTCCCAAATGTGTTGAGAAGGGGGGCGCTTTCAGACATGCTAAATTGGTGGGGTTTGTTGAGACACCCTGTTTTAACCGTGTATTATAATACAGTAATATAATACAGGGTGTATACTATAATATAACAAAACTCCTAGCTGGTTTTTCCTCGCAGCCACTTAATTTATAGATAAATTACGAAGTAACCAATCACACATAAAAAAAATCAAAAATATGATTGGTTACTTCGTAATTTATGTAATAATAAAACATTATTTTATGCACCTCGTTATTTATCAATATTTTTTAACAAAAAAAGCGCTCACTAAATAATATGTTCTTTTAAATACTTAAACTGTTGTGCAAAGATACAACATACTTCACCACAAAAACAATTGCAAAAATTACCCATTTTTTTACGTTCTAGGTGAGCCTATCCCATTAAAGCATGTCGGGAAGAATAGTGGGTAAACGGCAGTTGCAACGTAAGATCAAAGGAAGCACAAAACGAATTTTGGCAAATTTCCTGTTAAATAATGGTGGTCTCGATACAAATACGAACAATATTGAAAATTCATCAAATCATTCAAATTTTAATGAAGAAATTGAAATTCCAAATTTAAATAATGAAAATGACATTAATTTAATTGAAAATGAAATATTGAGTGATAATACTGATATTAGCTGGGATATTTCTTACGTTAATAATATCAACAGTAATAAAATAAACAATACAATAAACAACCAACCAACGAATAAACAACCAACGAATAACGGCGATAATAACGGTAACGACAATGTGAACGAAGAAGAACAAAACTTGATGTTTATGAAAGATTTAAAACAATGGGCAATATCCACTGAACAGACACATGCTTCGCTAAATCAATTATTAGCGCTTATTCGTCCTAAATATTCATTTCTAAATAAAGATGCCCGTACGATTTTGAACACTCCTAGAAGTGTAAATACCATTAAATTGGAAAATGGTGAATTGATTTATTTGGGAATTAAAAATTCGCTTTTAAAAAAGTTAACTAAGGAACTTCTTTTAATCCCAATTTTTTTTTTACATTTTAATGTAGATGGAATTCCTATTTATAATAATAGTGATATTCAGTTTTGGCCAATCTTAGCGAAATGTGATCAATTTATAGATAAATCTCCTATGATCATAGCAATTTTTTGTGGAAGAAGTAAACCTAGATCATTACAGCACTTTTTAAACAATTTCATTACAGAAGCAAAAGATCTTATCGAAACAAGATTTAAGTTCAAAAACTTCAATTATAACATCGAAATTAGTTTTTTTACCTGTGATACTCCTGCTAGGTCGTACTTAAAGGAAATCATGGGACATACAAGCAAAGTTTCATGTGAAAGATGCACAATAAAATTAAAATATTTCAATAGAAGACATTTTTTTCCTGTCAATGAATATTATACGGAAAGGCAGGACACAGATTTTTATAATATTGAAAGCTGCTCTGATAATCACATTAAACAGCCATCTCCATTACTGGAGTTAAATATAGGATTAGTGACACAATTTGTGCTAGATCCAATGCACATGCTGTACTTGGGTGTCACCAAACGATTGTTAGTTAAATATTTAGTAGAAGGCGGGCGGCAGTTTAAAATATCTACAAATTCCATTAATAGTATTAATCAAAAAATTAAAAAAATAAAACTTCCCGTCGAATTTTCTAGACAATTTTTACGTTCGTTTGATGATATTAAAAGATAGAAAGCAACTGAATTCAGATATTTTCTTTTGTATACTGGACCCATTTTATTAAAAAATAATGTCAGTAAGGACATATATAACCATTTCTTATTATTTCATACAGCCGCATTCATTTTGTCAAATTCATATTTTTCTGAAAAGTATATGAATGTGGCCGAAACAGCTTTGCTTGATTTTGTAAATTTCAGTCCCACTGTATACGATGAGTACTTCGTTGTCTACAACGTACATTCATTAATTCATATATGTGATGATGTGAAACGATATGGTCCGTTAGAAACATACAGCTGCTTTTCGTTTGAAAATTGTTTAGGAAGGATAAAAAGAAAAATAAGAGGTCATAGACTACCCTTGCAACAAATATACAAACGAATTATAGAAATGGATTTGATTACTGAACAAGATGACGAAGTTATTGATAATACTGAAATCATTGCGGAAGGAAAATTTTCCGAAGAAGAAGGATATTTCCAATGTAAAAAAGTAATAAGAAAAGACTTCAATCTATCTATAACAAGTCCCGACAATGTTGTAATTGTTAAGGGAAAGGTTTTTAGGATCCACTCAATTTTTTATTTACATGGCCAATACCAATGCACAGGTACTGCATACAAATACATGTACGATTTGTACAATACTCCATTGGAATCATCTAAATTAAATATCTATTATGTATGCTGCGAATGTCCTAAACATGAAAATGTTCTTCTCGCAGATATTGAGTATAAATGTGTTGCTATCGAACATAAAAATGGTTATGGTATTTTTCCCATTCTTCATCAAAAATGTTAACGTTATAATAAAGAATAAAGATATAATAATCATGTGTTTTATTAAATTTAATAAAAACTGGTGTCTTTTGTTCGTAACTTTTCTCGATTTCATTTTGTGCCATTAAAATATTTTGTTTTATTCTCAATATTTTTTATGCTTGCTATTTCTTTTCTTTTATTACTTAGAAACAACGTTAATTTTAATAAAAATGTTCAAGTGAGCGGTATAAATAGTCATATATTATGTGTAATGGGTTAACAAAACACTAACATTGTATCACCTTTCGTGGGCAAATGGTTTAAGAGGTAAGGTACTAGATCAGAAGGTCAAGCGTTCGAATCCCAGTCAGGTCAAAAAAAAAGGTAAGTAAAATTTAATTTAAAATTTAATATTTGTAAATAATAAAATATAATATAATTTTCAGATAACTATTTAGGTATAATATAATTAGAATGTTTCAGATATATGCAGACTCAGTGTAAGAAATCATCAATAATTACATGGATAAATAAAATGTGTAAATGTAAATGAATATACATTATATGTGGAAAATATTATCTAAAATAAAATCATTTAAAATATTTTCTTTCCTTACGTACTATTTTTACGGAAAATATACGTGCGTCCAATACGTATAATCTACGTTTTTATTATACGTTTTATATATGTACTTAACATACGGATAATATACATATGTTAACCCAAGTAACAATTTTAATCTGAGAGATATCTGTTAGATCTCTAGTAGGGAAATCTTACAGGGCCCTGTCTCTGCGACAGGGTCTAAAAGGGCTCTGCGACATAATATGACACAGAGAAAATGGACCCTGTAAACCGTCTGTAGCAAGTTTGTCGCAAAGCTTTTAGAGACCTACTAGGGTACTTGTTAGGTATCTGTTAGGTACCTGTTAGGCACCTGTTAGAGACCAACTAGGTCTCTCTGTTAGAGACCTGCCAGGTCTCTCTGTTAAAGGCCTGCCAGGTCTCTCTGTTGGAGACCTCATTATATAGAGACCTACCCAAGCTATCTGCCAGAGACCTACCAGGTCTTTCTGTTAGGGTCCTACTAGGAAGATGTTACAGGTGTTTTACAGAGTTAAATTTTATCATAGGTTACAACTATAAAAAAATATGAAATTTATTCAAAATAATAAATTTTTTTGATATTATATAAATATTTATTTCATTTTTTATATTTCTTGTAATCCACTTGAGTTCGTTAATATTCCGTATTGAACTAATCAAATTCTGGTGATTACAATTTAAATTATTTATCTATGTTTTATTAATTTTGTTTATAATTTTTATTATTTTGTACCTATTATTGGCTAAATTCCATTCTGTCGATACTGCTTCCCTGCTACCTATCTGAAAGAAAGATTTAAATTAAATTTTTTTTTACCCTACCTGGATTCGAACCTATACCGTCATCCATTGATTGCTTCGTAACTTCTTGCTGTAACCACTAACCTACGGACCCTTATACTTATTATATATTATTTTACGATTGGTATCATGATGGTCACATTTTTGTGTATATAAGTGATCTGCTATGAGAATAAATTATTATTATCCAGCAGTTGAAGTAAAAATGGAAAACTATAATTTGAAAAATATTGGTATTAAAAAATCCAAGTGGTCTAATAATGATTTCATAGATGTAATGCGTAAATTTAAAAAAAGTGGTACGTACAAAAGGCGTTTAAATACTATTATGCTACAACGGCGCGATCATGTTTCTGCACAAATTGTTGAATCCCAATTAACCAATGATACGATTGCATCATCACATAAAAATATAAAACAACTACCAATAGTTGGACAAGAAAGTACACCAATAAGAAACGACCTTGATAGAAATAATGAATCTAATTTATTCGATGACGATGATGGCGGCGACTCGGATGACGATGATAGTGGCAACTCGGATGACGATGATAGCAGCTTTGTCGAAAACTGTTATAGCATTATATTGTTTGCACAACTTTAAAAGACATATTTTGCTATCAAACACTAACACAATCGCAACCCAAACGCAACTGAAACACTAACGTAATCGCAACCAAAACGCAACTAAAACACTAACGAAATATACTAACTAACTATAAACACTAACTTCAATATCAAGCCTTTAATCATCAAGTCTAGATATAATAAAAAAATGTATTTATGTAGTTGGTATAATGCATTAATATACAGGGAAAATTATAAATAATTTAAATTTAAATCTTTTAAGACTTTTATTAACAATTTTAACCAATCAGAATGACGAAAAATTTCATCGTTAACAAAATTCTAGATTCTGATTGGTTAAAATATTATAGTAATAAGCATTATAGTGTTGATACTTATAAACCTACAATACTAATAGCAGGTTTTAAAAATTGTATTTTTTCTACCATTTTTCAATATTGCACTTATTCAGCAATATTTATTTGTCATAATTTTGGTTACGGCCCTGTGTAAAATATATTAAATATTTTAATTAAAAAAAAATTTATTTACTTTGTTTTAATAAAGTAATAAAATTATTATGAAATATCTCGAATCCCATGCAGATCTATGTAATAAACATATAGGACTATCTTTCTTTAAGACAAGTAGTCGTGTACAACAAGTACACGTGGTTTCTACAGTAAAAATCGTCTTTTTTCTACCAATTTTTAATAATTATTATTATATTTAATTAATTTATTTGTCATATTGAGAAAATTAGAATAAAAAAAAGATAAAATTAAATAATTTAAATTTAATATAAATTTTCAATAAATCTCTAAGATATTTATTAACAATTTTAACCAATCAGAATGAAGAAAAATTTCATCGTTAACAAAATTCTTGATTCTGATTGGCTAAAATATTAAAATAATAATATGTATTATAGTGTTTATACTACTAATAAACCTATGTAATACTATTAAAATACCAATAGTATTAAAATTAAATGAATATTTAAATATAATAATTATTATTAAAAATTGATTTAAAAAAAAACGATTTTTACTGTGGAAACCACGTGTAGGATATATATAATACGACTACTGTCTTAAGAAAAGAAAGTCCTACATATTACATTTTTTACATCTGCATTTCTTAGTTTTGAGATATTTCGTAATATATTTTTAATTTAAACAAATTAAATAAATTCTTTTTTATTAAAAAAATTAACATTATTTTATACAAGGGCCGTAACCAAAATTATGAATAAGTGCAATATTAAAAATGGTAAAAAAGTCAATTTTTATAACCTCCTAGTAACCTAGGAAGGCCCAACCGCAGATTTTTTAAAGGCTATGTAAATAACCTACAACAGAGTACGAAGTAGGACCCTACCAAACATTTTTTTAAAAATCTTTTTAAATAATCTGCAACAGAGTACCTAGTAGGGCCCCGGCACTGAATTATTTCAGGGCATTGTAAATAACCTGCAGCAGGGTATCTAGTAGAGCATTATACCACAGATATTTTCAATGTTTTGCTAATTACCTGTAACATAGTACCTTGTAGGGTCCCACCATAGATTTTTTCAAGGCTTTCGAAATAACCAGTAACAGAGTACCTTGCAGGGTTCTACTACAGATTTTTTTCAAGGCTTTTCATATCACCTGCAATAGAGTACCTAGTAGGGTACTGTTACAGATGTTCTCCGGACTTTGCAAATTATCGGAAACAGAGTACCTTGCAGGGTCCTACCCCAGATTTTTTTCAAGGCTTTTCAAATAACCTGCAACAGGGTACCTAGTAGGGCCCAGTTACAGATGTTTTCAGGGCTTTGCTAATTACCTGCAACAGGGTAACTTGCAGGGTCCTGCAACAGATATTTATCAAGGCTTTTCAAATAATCTGCAACAGGGTACCTAGTAGGGCCCTGTTACAGATGTTTTCAGGGCTTTGAAAACTACCTGCAACAGGGTAACTTGCAGGGTCCTGCAACAGATCTTTTTCAAGGCTTTTCAAATAACCTGTAACAGAGTACCTAGTAGGGCCCTATCCCCGATTTTTTTCAGGGCCTTGCAAATTACCTGCAACAGAGTACCTCGCAGAGCCCTACCACAGATTTTTTTCAGGGCTTTGCAAATTACCTGGAACAGGGTATCTAGTAGGGCCTTACTACTGATACTTTTCAGGGTTTTGCGAATAATCTGTTATAGACACCTGCAAGGTATCTGTAAGAGGTCTGTCAAAAAAAACCCTGTTATATCCACCTGCTAGAAATTAGCAAGAGCCCTAGCAGGGAAATTTTAATTTGGCCAGGAAAAAATGTTACTTGGGAAATACGTACGTATAACCTACGTTTTTATTATTCGTTTTATATACGTATTACTTCTACCGACAACATACGTATGTTAAGTACGTTGATTATTCGTTTAAAATATACGTCTATATATTAGTCTACAACCGCGACATTTGTACGTATAATCTACGTTTTTATTATTCGTTTTACATACGTATTATTTTTACGGATAATATACGTGTGTTAAATACGTAAATTATACATATACAATATACGTCTATATATTAGTCTACAACCGCGACATTTGTACGTATAATCTACGTTTTAATTATTCGTTTTACATACGTATTACTTTTACGGATAATATACGTGTGTTAAATACGTACATTATACATATACAATATACGTCTATATTTTAGTCTACAACCGCGACATTATTACGTATAATTTACGTATTTGTTATATGCTTTATATACGTAAATAACGTTTGGAATATTCGTCTATTATTCGTCTATTACACGAACGTGTGTTACTTGGGATGTTTGTTGAATGTTTGTTGCCTGTTTGTTGCTTATTCATTTCATGTTCGTCGCTTATTTTTTGGATGTTCATACACGTGCATAATATACGAGTATTGTTTGTTTGTTTGTTAGAGGTCTTCTTTGTGAAGCAATTTCTTGTTCTAAATCTCCGACTGAAGTAATGATTTTGGAAATATCGGTAGTGCATTGCCAATATGAAGCGGTTCCAACACTATATCTCGTAAATATCATGATGATTTTAAATTTTTAATTAATTTAATTTAGATTTTAGATTAGTTTACGATGTTAGATTGATATTGCACCTCTCACAAATTATACGAGGCTGATAGAGAAACATTTAGTATAAAAAGAGGTCGAATTTTAATTTTACAGTTCATCAAGTAAAACGAAACCTATCTCGAATAGTTTTGTCAGAAAGTATATCGCTGGGTTAATGCAGAACTAATTTTTTTAGCGAAAATTTTTAGCAAAAATGATATTTTTGCACTTATGTCCACTTCAAGGCAAGCCGTATTGAATGCAGAAACATCTCAAGTAAAAACTCAATCCATTAGTTTTTAATTTAATTCTGCAACCGGGGAACAGGCAAGCGGCCGGCGAACCAGAGGTAATACCTGTCACCCTTGTCAACGTCAAAGGGTAATCCCCGAGTTACTCTAGGAAAAGTACCGAACTACTGCCATAGGCAGTTCGGCTTCGGAGTTGATGACTACGCAACGCACTTGTCATCCCTGCGATCGACAATCATAACCACTACGAGACCTACACCTTGACGAGCAAATCTACAATAGGACGTCATCGATTTTGAGGCCCCGTCACCATAGTACCTGATATTAGCGGTGGTCATAAATGACTCGCATGATCATATCTGTTAACCATTTTAGCTTTAAGCGCTTATTACCGTCAGCGGCCTTGAAACCATTCAAACACCACTTTCTCTCATCGAAAAATGAGAGTTTTCCTAACTTTTTGGCGCGGCTTCAGCGAACACTATCCTGACACGTCGCGGTTTGTATTTTGACTACCAGTGTTTGGAAATATTTGGTACACGATACAACCATTTCAGGTTATAACCTGAATAACTTAAGCTACTTTTATTGGACGACAGCCAACACTCTTTCCATAGAAGCGTGAGCTTTTCTAGTTGAAGATAATGGAAGCGTCTTTTCAAGAGCCAGTGCTTTAAGCTGAAAGTTGCCGTCTAAAGAACTCTATCCAAACTTTACAAAAAGGTCCCATTGGGGTGGGGTTTCTGCCGCTGGAACTCATGTCGCATCTATCAGCCTTTAATGAAAAAGACGCGAAAACGTGTCAGTTTTTCACGACATGACAGTGTTAGATTATTTCCTTAACACAGCCCGTTCATCTTTGTGATTAACACACTAACGATGGTCCGGTTGATAATTCGAAAAATCTTGTCATTTGGTTTTACATTTGGTTCTATATCCACACTTAATTTAAACAGCACCACCTCGTGAAGGTGTTGAGTCCGGGCTTGGGACTCTGGGTCCCCTGGGACGGTATACCGTCATCGGCCCGAATCTCTGAGAATCTTGCAGAATCTCGGAGGTCGGGTGTATCCAGAAAATACATCCTCGGGTATGTATCCCTTCGGATCTACCCTCTTCTGAGAGTGCCGGTTAAGATCCTACTCAGGTGGAAGCTGAATGCAGCGCATAACGAGTTTCTCGCGAAACTCGCATCAACTGTTTTCACTGCCTATAGTATAGGGACAGACTGTCCCTTCCGATTTTTTAATTTGGGTTTTAATTAGAAGTATCTCTTTGGTTTCAATTTTTATATAAGCACTTGAAGTTTAATGCTTTTGCTTTAGTTTTAAAGATTGTTTTTGTTTTTCTCTGATTTTTTTCGATTGCAGTTGGACTTCCTGTACTTTATTGATTGATAAATAATTTTGGGGGGGTCTAACCCCTAAACCCCCTCTTAAATACGGCTTTGGGGACAGTGGGAATTTTATTAATGCATTCAAGAGCGGGCGTCACTAATTGTTATAATTAGTGAAACAAACATTATTCTATGGATTTTACAATAAAAATGCAGAATATTTATATGCCCAAATTATCAATATCCAGTTTATTTATCAAAAACCAACTAAAGGATAACTTCATAGAAATAATCAATTCGACCTAATCCATTCAATTTTTTTATATTATAATTTATAAAAAATAATACAACAAATACAATCCATTTACAATTCGTGTGAGAGATTTTAATTTTATCGTGTTCTATTTATGCAACATAGAATATCCACCGAGGTTGAGCTACTATATTTTTGCCGATTCTGATATAGTGCATGTGTGAATGTGTCTGTGGATTTAATTTGCATTCTTGTTTACACTAATTAAATTTTTTATTTTTAAACTTTTTGATTCATTTTTAAAAGCGGATTTTCTAATTAACTTGCGGGATTTAATTTGGCAAAAATTCGAAAGTAATACTATAGCATTTTCAAGTTTAGGTATGCAGTTATAATTTCATAAAATGTAAATTTTTGCCAACCCGGAAAATATAATTTATAAATAAGTGTTGGAATTTGAACTTACAACCCATAATGTGAACGAACTTCATACGTACAATCAAGTAATAACATTTTTAATTTTTTATTTAAACTCGGGCGTATTTTATATAATTGTAATTTAAAAATTTTATAGTATGCAAAAATTCCAATGAAATGTTCAATATTGAATTTAATAGCCGGCATAAGCATCAATGCCAGCAGTGTAATAATAATAATTATTGCTGTAAATAAACCTAGTAATTATAGCAGTACACATACCACATACATACATATACGATATTGTACAAAACTGATTGCAGGAACATGAAAATGTATATTTTTGAAATTCGATTGAACATAATATTGTATATTGTAATATACTGGAAATGGGATAGTCTGAAGTAAACAAGGATATTCCTTGAATTGTTTAAGATTTGCAGAATTACGGCACAAACAAATCAAAAAATTCTTACAAAATACATCAGTCAAAATTGTTTAATGCAGCTGAAATAGAAATTTTGCGTCAGGTACTTTGATTTTTCCGACTGTAATAAAAGTAACGGTGTTTATTCCATTGAAGATGAACTGTAAGCAATATATTATTCGAAAATGTTGTGCCGTTCGTTTCTCACAAATCTTGAAATAGATTGGTAAATACAAAAGATTATTTGCAGAAAAGCGTATTTGCAATTTCTATTCAAAAATAGACTGCTATTTGAGAAAAAGTAAAAGGTAGGTAGGTATTTTAATTTTTGTCACTTCTCAGTCTGAGACTCTAATTTTTAAAATGACAGCTTAATTTTATGAATAAAAAAAATTACTTGTTCTATTGATAAAATTTATGCTAATTAACTTGCTATAAATTTAGAAAAGTTATCAAATTAAGCAAACTGTGGTTCCTCTGAGTTTTTGATGTTTTCCGTCGGATTTTTCACAGTTCAAATTGTTTCAACGGTCAACGTAATTTTCAAGGATAATCCTGGACTTTAATATTAGTTATTAAAAAAGTTGTTTAATATTGATTTGATTTAAATTGATATTTAACACCCACGAGTCAAGTTTCACCTATTTTTAATACTTCCATCACATTGGAATGTATCTTTCCAAAATAATTATGTCATTTTGCATTATGTCACCGTTGCAATAATTTTTTTATAGTAATATAATGGAGCCTAAAACGTCTATTTTATGCAAACAATTTAATTGTCAAGGCCGTTTGCGCCGTATTTGCAATAACAATCTTTAATTGATGATTTATAACTTGACGACGCCATGTCATACTTCAAGACGCTTTAACTTAAATTAATGTTTTGGTGTAAAAAAAGCATAATTAGTAAATAGAATTATTAATTAGCAAAAAGAATAACAAACAAGAACATTCATTATACATATATTTTTCTTGTTTTTCTTCATAATAAAGTCTTCTTAATCAAAATTTTGCTCAAGGCAAGATATAAAATCATAGGACTTGAGAAATATGACGAGGAGGCGTGATAGGTATACACGTCTTGAATTATTTTTCTTATATGTATGTTAATTTTCTGTATCATCATCTAATAGTATGCATAATACAATCCTGTGTAATTTTTTAAAAATCAATTATCTAAATTTAAATTAAGTTTTCATTGAAGAAATAAACTTCAATTACTTATAGATGCCATAAAATTTTTTATCGCTCAGCATTAGCATCGAAATAAATGATTAGGTTAGTTACCATTATTTTATTTGATAAATTATTAAATAGCCGCCACTTAACCCTGTAATATTCACCATCGCTAAATATTTCAAAAATATTGATTTAATAATCAATTAATCAAACAATGTAGCAATGACTTTGTTGCTATTTGTGATATTATAATAATCTATTGTTTCTTATTGATTGTTATTTTATTAACTTAGATCATTTGAAAACTTCCAATTAAAAAAGTTTATTAGATAAAAGTTGTATACGGGCTAAGAGAGGTATATGGAGTAATTTATTATTTATTAAAATGGCGACATATTTTTTATCAAATTCCTATCCTGAAAAAAAAACGGAAATAATTTGTGTTGGTAACATTTTTCTAGTTGGTATTTGTTTTTACAAGCTTTTGAATAAACACCCGCCAAATTTGAATGAAGTACATACCAATTAAAAATAAATCTATAATGAAAATAATTATTAACCAAAGCCAATGCAACAGGTTTCGTTTTGTTTCTATTTCTATTTCAAGTTTATCTTAATATGTTTTCTATAGCAGTTATTGTCAATGTCGCAATGTCAGGGTAATTTATATTAAAGAGAAATTTTAAATTTGGCAATATAAGCAGTATCATTTGAATTGTTTCTTATCGCTATTTACTTTCAGTAATTACAATTTTAAATAAAAAGAAACTTTATGCTACGTACAAAGATACTAAGGTCAATGTTTCTGAATGTTTAATTATAAATAATTTAGTTTTGCATATTTACAAATATATTTTTTTTTGTTTTGAAAAATTGCAATACTAACTTTCGAACCCACCCTGCCCAAACAAAGTACTATTATGAAAAACTAAACTTTATTTTAAAATCAAACCAAAATCAGATAATCCGTATATCTTCTCTTAGGTAATTTATAGTAATTTGTTATTAATTGTTATACAAATAAACCTTAAAATAAACATTTATAGCCTTGAAAGTCCAGCAGTTAATTAATTATTGTATAAACTGGTATTTGAGTCTACTTCGTAGTAAATGTAGTAATTACTAATAAACCAAAGAAAAAAGTAATTAAGGTAATTTATTGCACATTTAAATAGGTAAAATTTTTCATTGACACTTTTTATATTTTAGTTTCAATACATTACGGTTTTGTTTTGCTTTGAGTGTGTCTCGTGTGGGCAAAATAGGAATGTAAGTGTTGGCTTCTGAAGTTCAATGCTAATAAATTTTTTCCAAAATACAATCATATATAATATTATGTTATCACGCATCTTCTATTAATACAATCCATTTTAAAATTTAATGACGATGAATTTGTAGTGTAGTAACATGTGTAAAATTTCGGTTGTTGTTATTAATGGTCTTGTTGAATAAAATTACAAATACTAGTAAAACTTAGTTTTTGTAATGAATTTTTAAATCGCAAATTCAAGTCGGGTATGTAGGAGTGTCGGCGCCATTGATGACATAAGAATTATCTAGGGATTCTGTTTGCTATAAATTTAACTAACTTATTTTTAGGACAAGGACTGTTATTAAATAAATTTAATTGTAGGTACTTATTTAGCAATAAAATTCGTACTTTTTAATTATTGCATTTTTTAATTAAGAATTACCCCAATTGATAAAAAATGCTCAATTTTTTATTTCATTGTATCGCAGGATCTGATTAACTAACTTTTGTAATATATTATTGCTTTATATTTTTGGATTGTGGGAAAATTTCATTTTCAAAATATAAACAATCAGGTGCACTTTAATCCTGCATAAGTCTTTCATATTTTGCAAAACGATCTCCTTCGTTTGCAGGGAATGCTTTGAAAAACAAATTTACAACACAATAATTTATTACATTGTATAAATTTCAGGGCAAATTTTAAATTAAGGTATATATTAAAACGGGTACAATTGCATACAGGAGGGATCTACGTCAATCGCTTCTGCAACAATACTACGAGGTGGTACGTATTACGAACGAGGTGGGCTTCATATTTTATAAATTTAAGCCAAGGAAACTTGGCATGGAGAAGTTTGTTTTTCTCCCAAAGTAGCATATTTTTCTATATTTTTTTGTGAATGTACGAGATTGAGAAAAGTAATAGATCCAGGCCCGCAGCCAGTGCCCCCCTCCCCCGAAATGTTAAAAAAAATTTCCGGAAGGAGATCCGCCGAAAATGTTACTTTTTACGAAAGGTTTTTATGAAAACCCAAAATGAAATCCTGGCTGCGGGCCTGAATAGATCTATAACAACACGAAAACGTTCTATCGATTGCTGAAAAGACCAACAGCGAAACCGAAAGTAAAACCAAGGGTATAACAAACGAGAATGGAATAATAAAACAAGATCCAAAGAAGATGAAACAAGTTTTGAGAAAGTACTTTCAAAGGTTGCTAAATACACAGCAAGAATAAGAGGAACAACGTAATACCAAAAAATAAACGATAGCCATGAATTGGAGCTACCCACAAACGAAGAAATGACAACAGTAATACAAAAAATGCAAAATGGTAAAACTCCTGGAAGAGACAACAGAAGCATAGAACTCATTTATGAGTTTCATGTACTTTAGTACGGAAGAAGCGAAGTGTACAACAGGCTGAGTCAACTAATATCACAGGTATGGAATGAAGAGAAAATGCCCAACAGGTGAAGAGAAGGCGTAATAATCCCACTGAAAAAAAAGGCTTTGACATCAACTGCAAAAACTATGAAACCATAATGTTTCTTAACTCAGTTTACAAGATACTCTCTACAATAATCCTCAGAAGACTGAAAGAAACATTAAAAAAATAGTAGGCCCATACCAGTTTGGATTCACAGAGAACAAATCGACGTTGGTTGCATATTGTGAAGCAGACCATGGAAAAGAGAAATAAATACCACATTGAGCTACTCCACATACTGTTTATTGATTTTGAACAGGCACTTGATAAAGTAAAGAGAGAAAAGTTATATGGGGCGATGAAAAGAATAAAAATACTAAAAAAACGAAAAGCTTACCCTTTTGCTACGTTTTGACCCCAAAAACTGAAAGTTGGAAATCAAATCTGTACATTTTTCATGGTTTCTTACGCATTTCGATGAGAAAATTCGAATGACTCACTCAGATTTCACGCAAGTAATGATAGTTAACTTTTTATTTGATTTTAAAGTGAGGAATTGCAAGTTTTGCAATCTGTGCTTTATTTCGAAAATTTACACGGTTTTGCAACTTTGCGCCACGTTCACAGAAAATTTTTGAGAGTTTCAAAATAAACTACAAATAAACATCTCTATCGATGTTTCTCGATGATCTCTATCGAGATGCTTTATTGGCAGCCCTGTTCCAATATAGTTCTGGAAGAAAACTTAAACGAAGTAGATGTTAAAGAATCGCTCACCTCAAAAGAAGGGCAGATAATCGCATATGCTGACGACATCGTCATCCTAGCAAGAATGCAAAAGAGATTAGATGAGATTTTTAAGAAAACAAGAGAAGCTTCAAAAATTATGGGAATACTCGTCAACAGAAAAAAAACAAAATACATGAGATGCAACAAATGCAACACACAGACAAAATATGGTGACCATAGATGACCTAACCTTTGAAGAAGTAAACAATTTTAACTCTTTAGGAATAAACATAGCAGGAATTGCAACAGAGAAAAAGAAATGAGGAAAAGATTACAAGCTGGAAACAGAGCTTTCATATGAATAAAGCACTACTTAGAGATAAACTAAAAAGAAAAACTAAAATGTAGTAGTAACCTACGCAACGGAGTTTCAGGGATAGTCTCAGCGGGGTTTCTGGGTGTCTCACAACGAGAAGAAGCAGGCCCGTAGCCAGGATTTAATTTGGTTTTTTTGTTAATTTTTTAATTAATTTTTGATTTAATTTGGTAATTAAATAAAAAAAACTCGTAAAAGCCCCTTGTAAAATGTAACATTTTTGGAAATTTCCCTTCCGGAAATTTTTATTATTACAAACAAATGTTGTTTTTTTAACATTTTCGGGGGGGGGGGCAGCCTCCTGGCTGCGAGCCTGAGAAGCAGAAACATTAAGAATGTTTGATAAAAAAGTGTTACCGCACAATTCTAGGACTTAGAAAAATGCAAACGATGTCCTCGGGCTCTTAATGAATCATGACATTGTCAAAGAAAGCAATGGCGAGAATATAATAAAATATATGAAGTCTCTGAGGATTTGATGGCTGGAATACACCATGAGAAAAAAGACAACAACATAATAAAGAAAATAACGTCGTGAAATTCAACAAAAGAAAGGAAGAGAGGGAGATCGAAGATTAGATGGCAAGACCAAGTGATAAACGACCTAACATCTTCTTCTTCTACTTTAAGGCTACGATTGCTCCTGTTTGCCTTGACTTCGGGGTTCTGTTTCTATCGACGAGAAGCCGAAGTCACTATTATTCTGTGAGCATTTAATTGTTTTATATCTGAGGTAGCTTGCTGGGCTCGTGTCAGATGTGCCCTAACATCGATAGGAATATATGAATGGAGAAGAGAAACAGACAAAGATGAAGGGAAAATGTGACTCATGCAAAATTGTAAACAAGATTTGGATCTTGGAATTCTTGGATCTTGGATTTGGAGATTTGGAATTCGGAGCTGTAAATCCTAAATAGGATAACAATATTCTACTACTAGAATGCAAAGCTGAAATAATAATAATAATAAATTGAAAAGAGTACAATTACATACAGGAGGGATCTGCGTCAATCGCTTCTGCAACAATACTAACTAGTTGTCAAGGCAACTTGGCGTGGAGAAGTTTGTTTTTCAAACTTTCAAACAAAAGAAGCTTAATTTTATTAAATAGAAACTTTCCTATAAATTAATCTAAGAACTAAATGAAATTTAACAAAATAATAGCAATAATGCCTGTATTCTAACATATGGATTATATATGATGAAAATAATATATTTCAATATTTTTAATACAATAAAAAAAACTGATTTGCTAAATTTTTTCTACAAACACAACATTAGTCAACGGCTGCGGCGGGTTTGGCTGTTCTAATATAAAAAATTATTTCCTAATTGAAATAAATTAATACCGCGAAATTGCGTGTTATTAATTAGTCTTTCATTTGACTTTATTATCGTGATTACTAAAATCAAACTTATGATTTATCAAAATTGAAAAATTAAACATTAACATCTAATAAATTCAGGTAAAATGTTTGTTTTGGAAAAATTCTCAAAATATAAATAAATAATATTTCTTAATTTTATGTGAATTTCTAAAAAAATAAAAAATTGTATAAGAAATATAAAAATTTTGTTTTAAAAAAATATTAATAATAATTAGGCTTTTAAAAATACCAATTGAGGTAATATTATATGATTTACCATAATTATTAATTTTATATCTCTATTAATAATTGTATCAATTTAGTGTTAATATTTTTTTATTACTTAATTGTTTCCTTTCATGGTAGCATTATTAAAATCCTTTATAATAACCAATGACTAATATGAAATTTTTTACCGTCCTCTGAAAAGAAAAATTGCAATTGAATGGTGTGTTATTTAACTTTGTACCTTATGGTAATCGTTCCCATTATTTAAGTATTTAATAATAGTTTAATTTCGTTTTAATATAAACTCAACGATTTTATCGTCGAATAGTTGCTCCGTAGAGCAATCGTTAGCGCAACATTACTTCCAAAAATGTAAGTTTGACCTAAAATTTCATAACAAATTTGGTATATGTACAACTGCTGAATTCGATTTCTGTTAATCCTTTTAATAAAATTTTTTTAGGACCAAGTTATCCTCACAGATGAAAGATTTTACGTCAAAATTCTTGATATTGAAAATAATTTGTATGAAAATTCTTAGCTGGGCACCCACGTATACGTAAATACGTGGTGTACTTACATAATTTTTACGTTTTGTAGACTACACCTAATGTCTACATTGTTGCTTCTTCGTACTATGGTATTACTAAACATAATGGTATTGTAATCCAACATGTACTTAAATTATTATGAAAATTACACAAATTTCTACCAGCAGATATATTATATTTATCCCTTATTTTATGATTATTTCAAGTGGTATGGTAAGTGATAACCAACGAAAAAAAATTAAATCAATGTCAACAACCTCTCATTTTTGAATAATAAATTGTTATATTAAAATAATTGTTTACAAGTGTCACATCTGAATGTATCTTTCATCGAATTCTTATGTCATGATTTGATTTAAAATAAGTACAGGTTTGGATAAAAACATAATTAATAAAAATGAAAATATGTATAATATCTGCTATACTACGCAAAATCCACGTTAAGATTACAAAAAATATTTTATGTCCGACTGTATGATAATAACATCATTACAATATCACTTAGCGACCATAAGATAACATTTTATGGTACTAGGCCGTTTTGCTTTATTTATAAAGTAAAACGGCCGCCTGTCAATGTCAATGAAATAAACGTCAAAATTAATATTTTATTTTATTTAATTTAATTTAAAAAGTATTACATTAATTATTACTTTGATTATAATAGATTACAAAAGTTAGCTTTTGAAGCAATTTCAACGATTTCTTCCATTTTTTCACATAATTTTAAACCAAATTAATAAACAACTTATGTAAACCAGGAGCAATAGAAAAAGCACTCTTCGAAATTATACAATTTTTATTACCTAAATGTCAAAGTGGAAAAATATAAAAGAAAATCTTCTACGGTGCAGTCGAACATAAAGCTATGTATGTCATTTGCACATAATTAGGCTTTTTGGACTCAGCCAATTTATTAGCCTCGCTCGCAAGCTCGCTCTGCCATAAACGAGGCTTCGTCCGATAAAGACCTAAATTATGTACTCATGACATAAATAGCTATAATAGTAATTAATTTAGCATGTGGTAGCTGAAAAAATTTTAATTGAAACCTGACACTTTTTTTAACTTAATTAAATTTCATTAATTACACAACTGCTCGGTCCCCTGGGTCTTTTAACGTTGACCCATTTGATCATTCACTTGTAAGTTGTAATCAACTGTTTATTTGATTTTTTAAAAACATAGTACCGATATATTACTTTCAAGTTTCAATAACATCTGCTGAAAATTTGAAAGAAAACCGAAAAATTAATCGAAATGTTTAACCTTTGTGGCCAATTTATCAAATAAAATAGCATTTAACTAACAAGAAAATTATACGCAACAAATGAAATAATAGTTTATTTACCTTTAAAAACTATTAAACTATTATTACTACTTGTAAAGTTTGTTTGTCATTAAATATTTTGAAATATTGCCAAAGGCAAGTGTTATTAATGGAATTATGGATTGTCTTTATTTTCAGTATTCGATACTTTATTTTTACATGGCTTTCCATGTTATAATAAATGTTGATAACTATACGTGCAATCTTGGTTCTACTCGGGCCGTTGCCCCTTTAAATTTTTAATATTAGTTTTCAATGATTGAAAATAGAAAAAATTTAAATTGAAAAATATATTGCCAATACTGTAGTCAAAACAAGTCTAGTCAAAACAAAATAATACAGTAATTTTTACTCGATGTAGCTGTCAATATTATACAACGCTAGTAAATAGCATTTCACTAAAATCGGATTTGTCTCAAAATTTCCTCCTTCTAAAATTTAGTTTACTTTTTACGAAATATTTAAATGAGATAATTTTTTGTGTTTGAATAAAAAGATGTTTAAGATTTTGACATACTAGCGATTATTTAAATTTTTACAGAGTTCTGGAAATAAATGATAAAAAACTAATTGCATTTATATTTTATTATATCGTATTATATCATATACCTAAAATGAGTTTCACTCCTTTCGAGTAGGGATAGGTCACCTTTGGTGAGTTGTAGCTATACTCAGGGATATTTTCAGCGAACAAACGTTGAAACGGCGCGCAGCTCTCCGACCGTAGCGAGGGGTTGCGGAATCCCTATCAAAAACGCATGTAAATTTTCGATTTTTAAAAGCCGTTTTCTCGAAAACGAACGGTAATGCTCCTTGAAAAAAAATATTTAGAAAATCGTCCTCTTTCCAATAGTCTATAGCAAAAAGTTCAATTCGTGGGATCGATTACGTGACAGATCCCGTAAATTGTATGGTGTTCAGTTATGTATCGTAAAATATAATATTTAATAAAGCTAAACAGAACGTTAAAATAATATAAATTTAACCGTATAGTGAAGAATGTATGTGTAGAAAATTATTATTTAAAAAAACATACACATTACTGTTAAAATTCTATTATCGTAACGTTCGGTTTAGTTTTGGTTAATATAATAGAAAATTAGTTGTTTGTTGCTCTAAATAAAACGTGATATTTTTTTTAAACTTAAAAAATTATTATTATAATTTAGAGCTGTACGTCGTCGACAATACCCTACAACAATATTGCTTGCTTAATAAAAAGTGAAATTTTAAGCTTGTTTGCTGAATGGCATAGGTCATTCAAAAAAAACGTTAAATGAAAATATTTATTTAAAATTATTATAAATTATTGATAAGAATAATTATAACAATTTAATTTGTATGCAATATTTTTAGATTTTTCGGGTCTGATATTGCGCAAGCTTTTAAACGAAGGGAATTCGTACTATCCTTTTTTTATGTTTGTAACATAAATAAATAAATAGCCAGTATACCAGTTGACTAATAAGAACAAAGTTAGAGGTTCTCGAGTCTTGGCACCTTCTAATATTAAAGTGTAATTTTTCTGTTCCAATAGTTTTATAGAGAAAACTTCAAAAAGTGAATTACTTACTACTTTTGCTTAGCTCAGTCGGTGAAATAAAGAGACATGAAACTTCTGTTACGAAAGAATAAAGATCAATTTTTGTATTTACGAATTAATTACTTATTAAATAAATTATGATTGTTAATCTCAAATTAAATAAATGTTCAGCAAGATTATTATAAGCCTTTGAATACGGTTTCCAAATAATTGTTTAAAATTAACGGCCATCCACTCATTGAAACATTGATTAATACGTAAATTTTCTAATGTTTTATTGGACTGTCAATTGCTTTATTTACTGGTGATTGATACTTTTTAAGATACTTTGGACTTTTTAACTATCAAAATTTTCTCACATCTACACCACTAAACTTTGTAATTTCAGCACTTCTAAAGATTATTTTTACTTTTATAAACTTTCTTATATTATGCGGACGATCTGGTAGTGCTGGCGAACAGTGCTTACAAGAGAACGTTGACATATGGTATCTGGCTTTAGAACACAAAAATATGAAAATAAATATTGCAAAAACGAAGGTAATAAGAGTGGGAAAAATGGATGGAAAAATGGCAGAAAAAATGAAAATTAACATCGGCGGAAGACAGATAGAGCAAGACAAGCAATTTAAGTGCCTGGGCGTAACCATAGATGAAAGCGGAAGCTATGAGGTCGAAATAAATAATAGAGTGAGCTCGGCAGCAAAATATATATCATGCACTGAGCAAAGCGATAATAAATAAAAAATAAATTTCCAAAAAAAAACCAAAATGACAGTATACAAAACCATCTACCTGCCGACACTAACCTTTTGGAAGTGAATCGTGGAACTTGACTTAGAGAATGAATAATAAAATACAAGCAACGGAAATGAGATATCTGAGAAGAGTGGAAGGAATAACGAAGATGGATAGAGTAAGGAACGTAGAGATTAGAAATAGACTAGCAGTAGAGCCAGCAATGAGGAAAGTAATCGACAATCAACTGAGATGGTTCGGACATCTGAACCGGATGAAGAGCAATATGCCAGTGAGAAATGTGTGGCAGGCAAAAACAGCGGGCAAGAGAACAAGAGGCAGACCAGCAAAAACATAACAGATACTAAATGAGATGGGGAAAACATGGAACGAGGCAAAACAAATGGCACTAGATAGAGGAAAGTGACGGAAGTTTATAAATGGAAATGCCACTATATGAAAAGAAATATGGAACACCTCAACTATAACTATAAATGAGGCTTTTGATTTTGATTGATTGATAACTTTTTTTACTAATACAAGAAGATGAATAATCGCAAACTTATTTAACTTTAGAGTGATAATGCAGTTAAAATAAATTTAAAGGCAAAATCAGAAATACGAGGTATGTTCAAAATGAAACGGGAATTTTTGAATTTCGCGCGGTGTAAGTTAATGAATAACATTTTTTTTAAATAGGCACAACTGTCAGTAATGTACATGTTAATTTTCAGACATATTTGATGTGTAGTTTGTGTTTAACGATTTATTGTTTACGGCAAAATTTTGACGATCCACGATTTTTAGATTATTTACAATTATAAAAATGACGGATCGAAGAATTTGTATTAATGCCCGTACTAATGCCCGTACTTATAGTCACGGATCAATCCGAGACTCAAAATGATCCTAGAATTTACCAATGAGATTACTGGAATTTAGACCGTATTGTAGTAACAGCTGTTATTTCGAGATTTGATTTTGATTCTCGGTTCAATCCATGACTATAAGTACGGGCATAATAGTCATGGATTGATCCGAGATTCAAGATTAATTCTCGAAATAGCAGCTGTTGCTACGATACGGTCTAAATTCCATTAATCTCATTGGTAAATTCTAGGATTATCTTGAGTCTCGGAATGATCCATGACTATTAGTACAGGCATAAATGCTGTGTTAAAAATGGATTTAATTGCAGTGAAGTGTTGGAAATGTTGGTTAAGGCCTTTGGCGTACAGACCAGGCCCGTAGCCAGACTGAAAGTGAAGATAGGGCAAACGGATGGTAAGATTGGGCAACTTTATCGTGTTCAAATGCAAGATATATTAAATTTGCCATTTTTTGATGGCCCATGGACATTCTTTGTGGTCTGTTTATGGCTGTTAAAGTAGAAAACGTAGACTCGCAGACAGAAGTGCTACAGCCAAATGTAGCAACCGTTGCAAACTATCCGTTAACTTTAAACCGTTAACTATCACAAACTCCTCTTGGGAGGGCACTGTTATTCCTTCAAAAATAGTAATTCAACATACTGTTTTTTTAATTTTATTACAACTTACGCAAAGTTCTTAAATAAGCAGTCAACTTATGATAGTGCAATTCTTCTATACTCGAAATTGATCCAAACAGCTCTTCATTGTCCGAAAATCGTCTTTTGAGTTCTGCTGTCACAATGTCCATCGTTTTTTTGTATTTTTGTTTGTATTGCGCTATGTTGTCACCGTGAACAGAGCTCTGATGACGCGAACCTGATCCTGATGATTGAGAATCGTAGATTACAAAGTTGGTCATTTGGACTGTTTTAACTTACCTTTTAGACTGTAATTGCGTGTCATTTGGTAGCATATTTACAGCTTCACTTAAAACTAATTCGAAACTTTCTTCTGTCCTGAGATTAGCTACTTCCTTTTGGACGCATTTTACTAAGTATGTCAATTGCATCTTTCAATCCTGTACCTCTACCTTGAGGAGCCGCATCGGCAGGCTGGAATAACAACAAAATGTTTTTGCTTAAAATTAAAGCCATACGAAAATCCAAACTTAACATAACTGTTTTTATCCCAATGCCTTTTGCGATGTCATCGCCGCTAAATTTGCCTTTTCTTATTTCATCAAGTGCTTTTAATATTAAGACATAACTTGTCCAAATTACGTTTGTAATCTTTAGGTGACCTGACCAACGCTGTTCCGTTGAAAAGACGACATATTTTTTTCCTTCATACAAAGCGGCAATCTTACTGTGCTGGAAAAATGCATGTAACATTACGGACCGATCAAAATAATTACGGATAAAAGTCATCTCAGAAATTGTTTTTATTTACAACCACTAAATGTAAATGATGATTATAGCAGTGCACATAAAGAATTTTTCGTTTTAGTTGCTTTTCTATTCGAGCAGCTAAACCTCCTGTTTTTCCGCTTTTACACTAGCACCATTATAGCATTGGCTTAAAAGCCTATTGGCCTCGATTTCATTAGCTTCAAGAATATTTTACGTTGCTGTGCTAAAGGTAGCTGCATCAAGATTGGTTGTTGAAGTGGAGAAATTTTCTTTTAATTTATTGTTGTATATTTTTATTTTAAAAGGTCGGGCAAAATCCTTAAAAGGACGGGCGTTGCCCGACCTTGCCACTCCCTGGCTACGGTCCTGGTACAGACTATGTCAAAAAGAAAAGTTTATGAGTAGTACAAACGTTCTCAAGAGGGTCTTGAAGACGTGCAAGATAATGCCAAGCACATCAATTACCTATGAAAATGTTGGAAAAGTAAAAGAAATGATTCTTGTAAACCGCCGAATCACTATTAAAGAGGTCGCAGAAGAAGTTGGAATCTGGATTGGGTCATGTGGTGCAATTTTTAAGGCTAATTTAAACTTGAGTCGAGTGGCAGCTAAATTCGTTCCAAAACTTTTGAATTTTCAACAAAAACTGAACTGTAAAAATATCTTGGAGGAATCGTTAGCTGAAGTTGTTGAGGACCCAAACTTTATCAAACACATCATAACAGGTGACGAAACGTGGGTATACGGCTACGACGAAGAAACAAAGATCCAATCTTCTCAATGGAAAACTACTGATGAGCCAAGTCCAAAAAAAGCACGTCAAGTTCGATCAAAAGTGAAGGTTCTTCTTACTGTTTTTTTTTATTACAAAGGTGTAGTGCATTATCGATTCTTACCATTTGCGTGAAAAACTTTGTCAAAAAGGACCAGAATTGTGGGCCAAAAATTCATGGATTTTGCACCATGATAACGCACCAGCTCACGCTTCTTTATTAATTCGTTCATTTTTGACGAAGAACCATCGTTTTTCACCCATCGTGTTACAGCAGTCTCCGTATTTGCTTTTGGTGCCATGCGACTTTTTTCTTTTTCCAAAAATGAAAAGAACATTGAACGGACAACTATTTGACACTACAGAGATGATAAAGCTAAAATCGCGGCAAGAGCTCAACGCCATACCAAAAGAAGCGTTATATCCGAGAAAGATTACTTTGAAGGGGACAACATCAACATTTATGATTAAATAAAGAATTTTTGAGAAAAAAAATGAGAAAAACACAAAAAAATTTATCGTTTCAAATTTTCTCAAAATGTTCTTGTTTCATATAAGTAAAATTTTTATAGCACTTTATTTAAAATTGTTTTGATTTACAAAAGTTTTTAAAACCGATTTTAATTTTAAATATAAAAAATAATACAAATTGTGTGCAAATTGGTAAACAAACTTTTAAACTATTGTCTTTGAAAATTCATGAAAATAGTCTTTCGTGCGTTTTTGTTATAAGACTTTCCTAGATCAGTTTATTCAATGTCAGACTTGAAAAATAGGTTTGAATTCAAAAACATGTAGAATTACAGAGAAAAAAGATCTAATTTTTGTCAGCTAACAAATTTCAGCCAAATAACTGGATATCGTCTAATTCTTGGTTTGAGCAAAATAGTATTTTTCATTCAGATTTTCAGTATTTTCGTTTGACGCGCAAATTTTTGGATACGGTTATCGAGAGCTACGCTTCACTTTGCAAGTTCAAATGGTGTTTCACTTTTAATTCGAATAATACAATATACTATTATTTAAAAAAATGGATACATCAAATGTTATAAAAATACCTCGGTTTCCACTTAATTTTGTAAGTTAAAAAAGTATGTAAATAAGTGTTTGCATCTTTGCATTTCAACATTGCATCTTTGCGTCTTTTCAACATTTGATTTCAGCGAAATTGTAAGCTGCATATATTATTCAGATTTTTATCTTTCAACAGGAGGCTTGTTTTATTATTATTCATATTCATAATAGATAAACCTTGCTTAGAAATAATGTAAGTGCTACTGAATTATACTTATGGAAACTGTACGTACATTATCCAATATGAGAGCATTGGATGAGGCATATTTCTGTAAAATAAAAATTATAATTATTTTAAAAATATCACCCGGTTTAAAGTACAAAAACATGCTGTAAATAAGAAAATAATTTACAATGAATTAAAATTAAACGTTCATTGTTTATGAAAATAATTATTATTTTTTTACGGATTTACGGATTACGGGTTGATATATAGATATATAAGTTGAAGACTACTCATATAGCACTAAATGCAAAAAATCATATAGCAAAAAATCTTGCTGAAGAGTAGATTTAGTCGACGATAAGAATTTCAGTCGGAAACCTTTGAAGAAGATAATCCTACATAAATAAGATTATACCACGCTAGAACAATAAATTCGCATACCAAATTTTAAGTATTGCAAATATTGACCCAAAAAATAAATCTGACAGATGGCATCATTAATCAACCAGCTTAATCGTGACTCACCCTAAATGCAACTCTTCTACCTTCACGATTTCTTCAATTTATTAAATGTATTCCTCAATTTAACAATTTCTTCAACAAATCTGTTCATTTTTGTCGACAAAAAAATAAAATTATTAAATTCGTTATATAAACCAAAATATGCAAAACTTTCAGTTCTAATTTTGAAAACATACCAATAATAACTTGATTGTATTTCAGCGGTTGCGAAACATGTTTGATTATCATTAAATTAAATATTTATTTTAAGAAAGTTTACTACAGTTTAGGGTCAAACAGTAAGTAAAAATAAAAATACAATCAACAAAATAAGACACTTCCGGATTACAATGTCAAAGTTAAAAATTACAAAGTTTGAAAATGTTTCGAGTAACCAGGAACTAAACATAAAAAGTAATTGTTAGAATTTCCCGAACATATTTTACAGAGATAAAGAACATTTTCTATTCTAGCCATGGAATTTTCTGTATCATTTTCTGAAAGTGTGATCAAAATTTAAATTGCAGTCATTTTAAAGGAACTCTTGCAAGCTCTTTACTAATACATAATAGGGCTCCTGAATGATGATGTAAGGTAATGTAGCTTTGTGGTGGTTAGTTTTTACGATAAGAATGATTTATTTCTATGTAGCAAATTAGGAAATTTGAAAACAAAAATTCACGTAAACATCCGTTTCCTAATACTTGAAAATATAATAGACCCACAGAAATGATGAGAACTAAGTATCTAATGAAGATAAAATTTATTGCTTTTAGCTTAAATGATGTGCAAATTTTTTAATTTATAAATTAATTTTTATTGGTTAACTTAATTGGATATTCTGTTAATAAAAAGCATTCAAAATAGACAAGAATTATAGTGGCTATATCGAAATTTATAATATTAATTTATGCGTGGTGATGACGAGACTTGTTATAATTTATATATTACTATTTTAATTGAGAATACGAGACTCTTATTATATCATGGTTTGGAAAAATTCCAATTAGAATATAAAATTTTCTATTAAACTTATGAATTATGTATTTTCTCTTATATTTGACATCATAGCCAATTTAGAACAAGTTGAATCGAATTGCAAATACTTGAACATTTTTACACTGATGATGAAGTGAACGCTCAACAAAGGTAGAGTACGGTACTTAATTGGCAATGGCATTAAATCTTACATCAAGACAATTTAATGGACGACAAGAAATAGTTGAACCAGAACCGAAACGGGTACACAGACTAACTTTGCAGACCTGCAGTCTGAAAAACTCGAGGATAAGTCAAACCGAGACCATAAAAAAACGACAGTCCTACTTCGACGCTACGTTTAGTACTTCGCTTCGGTAGCATTTGCGTACGTTATGTAGTTAAGTGTGTGCGATATTACTCTCGTAAACTTTAATCAGTGTTAATTAAAAATTATGTGCATGTGCTGATTTTTTAATATCAATATTGGTTAGTTTTATAAATTTTTGTCATTACAATAACTTCTCATTAAGCCTTAAAAGTCGTACGTATTTTTTGCTTGCTATCATTTTTCATGTTTACTGATAATATAGGTATGCGTACTTTGGTACCCTAGTCAAATTAATTAATAAAAACAAATTTTTATAAACAGTTATAATTTAAATTAAAATTGAAGCCCAATCGTTAAAAACTCAACTTCAAAATTTTCGGTTATTTACATTTTATAATTTTGGCACACGAAATTTTTATCAAAAAGTAAAAATGATTTTTTTAAATCTATTATTAGCAAAATTTATAATAATTTAAATACAGCATTGAACTTGGATTTATAATTTTTGCAGTATAAACTGTTGCAAAATATGTGGTAGTTTCTATTAATTTATATTTATTATATTAATTAGCGGCGTATTTTATACAAACTTGCAAATACGAGTTGTTAATATTATTATTATTTTAATATGCATAAGTACATTTATACTTGGAATGAAACCAGATGTGCGTTTATTAGGTAACACGATTTACAGATTAAGATTAATAACCCATTTGGTTGAAAGATAAATTTTACTAAAGCTCTATTTTGGCACATAGAAAGTCGGTTGTACAATAAGATGGGAAAAAACTCACAAATCATAAGTTTGTAAAAAATATTAATTGATTTTATTATCAATTCAATAATTTTTAGCCTTTTGTAATGGAAGTTGCTGAAATTATATAGTTCTGAAAATTGAGTAATTCCACTTCAACTTGATGTATTTGCTTTAAAAATAAATCAACCTTGCATACACACGGCCATTATATCTTACCGAATTATTTGGTTCAAAAAATTTAATTGCTTCTTTAAATAATCCATTTGAAGGATTCATAACTCATTTTTATGATTAAATCCACAAACTATAAATTTAAGATTTTGCAAAGTATTAATGGACAAAATATTTAAAATCGACAGTTTTTTTTCAAATCAAGTTTTTTGGCTACAAATGACTGTCCATTGAACTTCTTTAAATACACAAGCAACAAATTATTATTTAATAAATTAAACAAGCTTAAAATTTTATTATGTATTTTTAATAAATATTTTAATATTATTGATTTTATAAAAATCAAATAAATTATTTAAAATGAAACGTATCGTTAAACTACAATTTTCCAGCAATTTTTTTCTACAGCTGCACAATATGCAAAAGCTTCCGTGTAAATTTTTAATAAATTATAAATTTACTCGTCTAATAATAATTACATGGATAGATATTTTAAAAATTTACTTTTCAGTATTACATGGTGGACTTTTTCTTCATTTTTGAAAAAGAAAAGAAAATAAAAAATTTCGATTTATCATATTAACTGATTAGCTTGTGAGGCATTTTGGAATTTTTACAAAATTTAAAATTAATTTATTGAAGTATACATCGGTCTGATCTGGTTAATTAAACCAGATCAATTAGCCTGATTAGGTTAAACAGAATACACTAATCACATTGATTAGATCTTTCAGAACCGATCAATTAGACTGCCCTATATGTTAACATTTTTTAACTTTACAATAGCACACTTTATTAACATTTCGAAGCAGTGTGATGGAAGAGAAAGGGCTTAATTAGTTTTTGAATGAAACTAAGAATTAAATTAATTACGTAGATCAATTAAATAATTCCAAGAAACAGTGTCAAAGCTCAATTCAAAATTTAATTTAAAAATTATGCAAAGAAAACAGGAATCAAATTATCTAGAACTAGAACCCGCTTTGCCCCTCTACTACTATAATTATTTGTTATTTGAAAATTTTAATATGCCTCTTTTTTTTAGTTTTTCATTAAGGGGGGGGGGCTGAATAAATATAAGTACGTCGTCGTAGTGTACAGTGTCAGGATACTTCATGATACTACTTAACTATACACCTGTTGTTGTTAAAGAAGTTTTAGTACTTACACTAGCACACTATATGACAGTGTTCCACTGCAATGTCATCTGTCTGCCTTATATTCTGTATACAGGGCCGCACCAAGCCTAATTGGTGCAGTGTCAATTTGTTTTCCGTTTAGAGTTTTCTTAAAGCGCCTTTTTGGTTCAGCACCGTTGCGGGACTGCCTGTATATTATGTTTATATATTTTAAATATTTTTTATTATTTAGTTTATTTATTTATAAAAATAATATTATTCTTATTCAAAATTGAAATAAAGTATTTAACGAAAAAAATAATAATGCAATCGTAATAACACATAAATTAGACGTGAATATAAATCTTTATTAAAAGTTAATCGATAAATTTTACATAATAAAGCAAAACATAATAAAACAAAGTATAATTAATTCTATTAATTCGGCTAGTACAAAGGATAGTCCACACTATTTTTAGGCAGGCCACCGCCTACCTTTTGACGACGCCGACGCCGCTAACCAAGACCAAAGGATAGATTATTATGAAGAACTGAAGAAGATATTCTAAAAGCATTTTTTATGTAGGACTAGTACCTAGCTGCGCCCGGTTCGAAAGCAATTTTGTTTTTTCTGTAATTTAAATAAATTTATTATTTTTTCATTGGTTAACTTAATACATTGCAAAAGTGGTATAATTATTGTTTATTATGGATAGTAATTCTTTTAATTTTAATAATTACATAAATATTTACAATCAAACATTTATCAACCTAAATAATTTTCTGAATTTTTTATACATAAAATATTTTGAAAATAAAATAAGAAAAACAAAGTAAATAAACTAAGAAGAATATTTTTCTTATTTTTTTTACTTTTTGGAACTTTTCAGAACTTTTAGTGTGTTTTGTTTTGGAAAATATTTAATTAATTAAAATTATTTTCAAGCAAAGGAAAGTGAAAATAGTTGTTAGCAGACGACCTTAATGTTTTAAAATTTTGGCGAGTTAAGATAGAAGAAACCTGTCTCGAGTGCAAATCTTTCTTAGAATATTACATAGCTGATATCAAAAAACAAATATCCTTAGTCAAATTTTGGTAGTAAACAATGGCAACGTTTCAAATTTGATGTCAAAATTTGCTATTTTCAAAAAATTTTAAAAAATAAAATATTTTCAATAAATTGATTTTCTTCTTCTGGAATTTATTAATCTGAAATTCATTTGAATATTATAACTACCTACATTTTTCAAGGTAATTTTACACTGCAATTTCTTGTGTGACAATCTAGATTCTACATTATCTATCACGCAGCTTTCTTTCAACATTTTTTCATTAAACTTGAAACCTTTCACGTCTCCATAATATGATTAATGCAAATTGAAATAGCATCTTAAAAATATCAAATTGTCTTTCAAAAAAATAAATTAAAATTTTTATTGTGTATTGCAATAACGTGCTACTTATATTAATGTACGATACGTACCGACTTTTGCACAAATGCCAATTTATTTTCATATACGTACGTACGTGCGAAACACTGGCTATCTCCAAACGCTCTATTTCCAACTTAAATATCAAATGGACGAAACAAAAATTTTGTTTTAATTAAGTAGGTCGATAATAATATTTAAAAATCGTTAGACAACTTTTCTTAAAGTTGATTATGTTTTATTGGAAGTATTTCTGTATTTTTTGTGCGTTTCTGTTAAATTTAGCAAATTTAGGTCAATTTAAGTTTTTTCGCATTCGCACCGCACCTTTTTAACTTTTATTGCTCTTTTTAAGTATTATTTTAATTAAACTGGCAAAATTAAGTAGTATTAGAAACAATCGGCTTTTTTAATCAAATAGCCCACAAAAGGTTATCACTTAAATATTTTTAATTTAAACTTCCTGATTGGTCAAAAGTAAAAAAAAATTGTAAATGTCCATGATATTAAGTTAAAATCTTAAATCTATAGATATTAAATTATTTCAATAATTTATAACTTATTTTAAGTAAATTTATAATTATCGTTTGTTCATTTAAATAAATATTTGTACGTACAGAATTAAGCTATTAAAATAATTTTAGTACTTCCAGTTTAGCATAATAAAACATTAAACATGTACATTTTATTTTTAGACTCTTATCATTACAAGGAGTTTCTAATTTAAAAATTAAAGGTCATGTTGCATATTTACTTAAATTAAATAGTTGACTATTTATTTTAAATAATTTGTTACATAATTACAAAGTGTTCTAGTGTTCATATTGACTTCTAGTTTTTAAAATGTTTAATTTTAATTACAACAAAAATATTCTTATGTATTATCGAACATCAACATTGTAATTTTTTAATTTGTATGTTCAGTATATGATGTTATCTACTTTGCATATTAATATTTTGAAACATTTCTTAAAGGTTTTAATATAACTACTCTGGGGGTCCCTGGAAATTTTTGTATCCGGACTCTCAAATATAATTGGCCGGTCCTGAGCCAGTGCTTTAGTATGGAATTGCAAGATTAGATAAAAAGATATTAATGTAATGTTTACCTAAATATTTAGAGTTAGAACTGCAGACACTTAAAAATTGTTACATAATTTTTATTGCAGTCTTGCAATTTTCTAAGTAAATATTTGATTCAAGGTGCTAATAGCTTTGGTAATCTAAAATTGATGACAGATTAAGTAATACTCATCACTCCATTATCACATTATTTGGTTTTAATACAGAGATAGATTATCGGGTGAAACTAGAAAAATTATGATTAATTTGTAAATTGTAATTAATGTTGTCCTCGAAATTGAAATCAATTAATTACTGAAACTGTCAATCAATGATAATCCGTTGATAAATTATAACAATTCTTGTCATGCATATTAATTACAATTAATTTATAGCGCCACATAATAAAGAAAAATAATAAAAATTAATATCCGAGTAATTGAAATGCTGGATGTAATCATGATATTTTAAAATATTTTTATTACTTCATACTTTTAAAATAGTCACTGAATTAAGTTTACGGAAAAGATTTTTAATTGTAAACATCATTACCATGAATTAATTACTTGGAAAATTCATTCATTTTATTAGAATAACAAAAATAGATAACAATGTCTACTATTTTAATTACTTATATTCTTCCCATTTTATCTTGGTTTATTTTAAATTAAATTACTTCTGTGCTAGTCGACCACAAAAATTTAAAATCACAACTTTTAAAATCACAACACAAGTAAGTTATTCAAAATTTTGGGTTTTTCGTTTTCAAATTTTAAAGTGATAATTTTTGAGAAATAAAATTGCAGGACTTTCCATTGCAATAAATTTTCCGTTGCAAATTTGTTGATTAAAGCACTTAAAATTTCATATAAACAAAAATTTTCAAATTTTCAAATTGCACATGATTGGAATACAATAATTAATTAAGGACTTTCCATTAAAATAAATTTTCTCTTGGAAATTTGTTAACTAAAGCACTTAAAATTTCTTGAAATTTCCAAATTGCACGTGACTGGAATACAATCCCAGTCAGGTCTAGGAATCGTAATCTTCTAATACCAAAATACTTTTTAAAAATTCATGGCATGATTAGTTTGTAATTAAATTTTACAGTATTCGTAAAATGTGTTATTAGTTAACCAACTTCAAAGGAAAATATTAAAAATATAAAAAATAAAAATTCATTATTGCTAAATATGTGACCTAAAAATGTGTAATTTTATATTTATAAATCTTTTAATACAAGACATAACTTTTTGTGTCGTTTACATTATAACGTCTAATTTTCGTTTCCAACACATAAAATTAAATTTTATAACAGGCATTTTGTCACGACTTGGAAAAATTTTTATCGGAACAAATGGTTGCTTAATTTAGACAATATCCACGAATATTTTTATACCTCGACTAAAAATGGCAGGAATTTAATGGCTATTACAGCCTTCCAAACACGAAAATTAGAAACATTTCCACATGAAAACCAATGTAATATAAGAAAAATTTAGAAAAGTTTATTGCTTTTTCGAAAATATTTTATTAAAAATGTGGTGAATTTGTATCAAAAAATTTTTTATATCAAATTTAAAATAACTGGACTGCTCAGACAACCCTCTCCCCTAATAATGACCCCCTCCCCCCCAAAAAGGAAAACTATAATTTTTAATGTTATTTATTTATTTTTTTAAAATTGTTTCATAGATTTTTGCTTCCCTATTAAAAACTGACAACTGAAAAAATTTAAGTTTAACTTATAATTTTTTCTCATCTGTTCTTGGTAGAATCATTTTGGCTCTGTTACAGTTGATCACTGCATCTGGATTCTATTTTGAATTTGGATTCTAATCTGAACCCATTCCACTACATTTGGAAACAGTTTTAAACAAAAGAGCTAAATGAAACACATAATCAGAAACCCAAAAACAACTTCAGTAAACCAGGGTTAAATCTTTTTTATTCATGATTATTATTGATCATAGGTTGGAAGTCGTTGACCGACCCCAAAAAAATCCGTACTGATTCTTTACTATATAAATTTGTAACTGACATGGATTAATTGAGCCGAAACTAATTTGTCAAACATTTTTAATATAAACAGTCGATTGAATAAATATACTCGTACCTACAGTATTATGTTATGTAATTAAAATAATTACATGTTACACCTTTTTAAAAATTAAAGTAATAAAACATTTTTTCATCTGCGAGGTAAAAATAATTTAAAAATGTTGACCGTTTGGGGTATTCCTCATTATTTACTGATAAAATTGAAAAGTGTTTGCACTGAAAAGCTCTGCGATCATCATTATGTAGCTTGAAAATCCCAAAATTTTATAAATTTATGTATTAAATAATTTAAATTATAACTGTTTTTATCAATTTACTTTTTATTAATAGCTTATCATGTATAAAAGGCTAAGCAAATTTGTCTGAGCGTTTAAATTGACCATGAACTTCTTTATAAATGATTAAATTATCAATTTATTTTCAGTGATAGTGAATATTACAATTAAAAAGAATTTTAATGAACATATGAACAAGTGCGAATAAAAAATGTGGCTGATTGTATTGTTAAGTTTTATGGGTAAGTAAATTTAAATTATTATGTTCACAGTTATGTTTTAACTTTTGCTTTTTAATTTAATTTGGTGTTAATTCTCAAGTATACGTTCTCAAGTTCGCTACTAATTTGATACAACCATGGTATGAATAGCTTCAAATTTTAATAGATAAATTGCTTTACATTCTCTATTGAAAATTGAAAAAACCTCAATTTCTTGTTAAACTGAATATGCTGCACCAAACCGTACAAGCTTATCTTATAGAGTAAAATCTAATTATTAATCTGATTCTGACCTTTATAACATGCATTTTACTGTCGTCTTAGTAAACTTTTGTGTCTGCCATTGTTATGTCAATCTACCTAAATTTAAATGTAATTTTGACCTCAAAGCTTAATATAGTTACAGTTATCAAAGAAAAGTTATTTAAAGGTTTAAATACTAAACTTTCGACGTTCGTTTAATACGAAAGTTAATTAAAGTAATTATTTGTTTATACTTAACTTTCAATTATTGCTTTCTTTGACGATAGATTATTTTGTGTCTAGACAAAAAACCTTTCGATTAAAACAATAATTGGATTCGGTCAATTTCATACAAAGCTAAATAAGAGAAGACTATTTGCCGATGAAGTGATAAAGCAAATTATTGACAATTATTATTAGCAATTTATAAGAAACAATGAAACGTAAAATTATATTGATCAATTTTTTAACGAATACAAGGCCTTTCCTCACCTTAAATGCAAAATTATTTAATATACTTACTCATTATTTATTTTATAATTAATAATTATCGTTGTTGTTGTACCTACCATTAAAAATTGATATAGTTATTACATCATCGGCAATGCTTTTTATATAAATCATAAAACTGCTTACCTACCAGAATTACAAAATCAAACTTACGTTATTTAATTTTTTTTTGTATTTTTTGAGTTTTAAAAGTTGAATTGATCCATTCAACCTAAATAGACCAATAAGATGATTTTACATCACAGTCGATCTCCTACGCGATACATGATTGATATAAATAATTAATAATTATTGAATTAATTTTTATTGTTAGGCGTGGATGTATTTGAAGCGGTTCAATAATTTATAAACTATTTTTAATTGTGGTGTACCAACATGAAGAACAACATAGCCAGAAAAAGAGTAGGTGTACGAGACATACCATGGTCTTCTAATATATTATAATTGTAGTTGTATAATACACAACATTTATATTACACAATTACAAGTATTTTATAAAAATTCTCAGTAAAGTATTTTTGAGATTTTTCCTAAAAAGGCTCTAGATTAATTTATAGCCTATTCAGAATGTGGGGTTGTTTCGAACACTAGGGGTGAACTGGGAACCATTTCTATGGCCCATTTTAACTATTTATTGAAATGATTTTATTACTACCTCACCATAAAGATTATATTCATGTGAAAACCCACTTTATCTGGAATCTTACAATTTGATAATTTTCATTAAACAATCAACGATTTAAGCAATTGATATGAAAATTTTTTAAAAATTAAATTGGTGTTTTTTTTAAATGTCCACTCCGAGGAGTAACACGAAAAGATGATTATTATCATAATTTACGTTAATTGTTGATCCGTCATTCACGAAAATATTGCACAATACTGGTTTCAGAATATTCCCTTGTGGAACGATTGCTATTACTGGCTTATGGCTAAAACTGATGCTATTTACGTTAATATTTACTTTTTATTTATTATAGGTATTTATCAAATATTGAATTTTCAATCTAATTTCTGTTTCAAAAACGCTTTTCTAAAATACTAAATTTCACTTCATTGCTTCTTAAAATTGATTCCCAATAATTTTTTATTACTTAATATAATTTTTCAATTTATTTTTATTTAAATTATAACCTTCGGCTCGATCTGCTCACCTTTCCGACCTTAAAGCCCTTCTTACACCAAAGTATACAGCAGTATATTATTTTTCTTTTATATCGCTTTTTAATAAGTTCCGTTATGTTTACAAGTTGTGGAAGATGGCACTTGTTAATTACTGATTACGTCAAAACAGGATTACCTTTTTAAATAAGTACCTTGGACAGTGCACTTGGTAAGCTAATTAGGTAGATAGCATTCAGATGAAATTTTTATAGAATAAAATGATTATACAACATCCAATATGGGTAATCTAAATTTTGAAAAAATTTCAAATTAAGTGAGGAAATACTTTTAGAACCGCCGATAGCACTGAAGGACTATTATATGGCCCTGTAATTGTGAACTAATCGCAATGATTAATAAATAAATTTTTATTTATCTAATGATGAAAATTAAAAAAATAGTTAATAATACTATTATTTAATAACTTACAAAATTATTGATTATTGATTCCGCTGAAAATGTTTAGAGTAAAATTAAAGGCATCTTCTTCCATAAATACTTTATTAGGGGGTGGATTTACCACAGTAGCACATATTTTCAAATCAGCATAGTTAAAAATAAAAATTTAATTTTAATATTTTTATCTGCTCCTGTGTACGTAATATGGTAATTAACGCTTCGTCAACGTCTACTGTAGGTAGACTATAAAATACCTAATTGTTACGATCTTTAATATAATATCTATTATTAGGTACCTATATTACTAATAATAATTATATACCTACACTTAATGTATAATAGTCGATAATAGTAGTAGACATTATTAACAACACGCCAGTATGACATTGCTGGATTTCTGCATTGGTGCAAGTTGCATTAAGTTTCTTTTATTTTTAATTCAAAAAAGATATTATATTTTAATTTTTTCTTTCTTTTTTTATTTAAATAAATTTATTATTAATTATTCATAATACTTTTATGTATTTTTCGGGGGATATATTTTTTTTCTGTGTCATTTTCATTGTTTTTCTGCTTTAGCGATATTTTGTTTTCATATTATGCTTTGTTTATCAAGTTTTTTGTTTATGATACCCTGATGAGAATCTGATAAGAACGAAATAATTGTCGTAAATTTTTCCTTTCCAACTTTCATACTAATTTTACTCATTTTCCCTTTTCCACCGCATTTTAGTATTCAAATATTTGTCTTTCATTTTCAATTTTCAGTTCTAAAATATCTCTAATTAATTTTTTTTCATTTTTATAAATTGGATTTTCAGAGATTTTCAAACACAAAATAAAGTTTATTGCATTCAAATAATTTACTGAATTTATTGCCGCTAATAAAATATTTCGCAAGTCTTATCTTCATTTATGCATTTTACACTTAACTATAATAAATTATACACAAAATAATTAAAGGCAGTAAATGTAATTATTTTTATAATTCTTGATAATATGTAAATTGTGTTTAATGATTGTAATTATTATGTATAATATTTTTTTTAATTTGATTAGTTATTAATGAAATTATTAATATAATTTGAACTCAGAATGATAACTAGAGCACATCGGTCGGACGACAGAAGACTCCAGAAGTTTCCTGTAGCTGAATAAATAAATAAAAACTAGTCTATGAAACCATAAACTTTATTGTTTCTAATTTTCCAAAAACCCCATTGGACTCCCATTAGAGTACAGCAAAAAATCTTTTTGTATGAAAAGTATTCGGCAACCCAATCAGGCATTTGTAACTTGAAATTCTACTACATATTATGAACCTTGAACTTGAGATTTATGAATATAAATTCATTATTTATTATTCATTAATTGTTGAAATGGCTATCCATTGTTTTGCCACAGGTTTTGCTATACTTTTGATTTTTTCGAACGCACTTTTAGTCAAGGTTGATTTTCAGTCACACCTACACACTTAATTGAAGAAAGCAAAAGCTTCAATAGAAATAAAAAATTACCAAATAAAAACCAAACTCCTTCTTGCTTTCCGAGTGTTAATGGCCTACGACAATTGCATGTAGGAGTAAACACTGTATACTGTCTGGTTAATTTTTTAGAATAATAAGTTTGTACGTTCACCTATTGCATGTTGAAATAACCTAATTGAACATTTTAATTATTTTTTAATTTTAATTTTAGGTGCCAGTGCCCAGTCCGTAAGCCAACTTGGTGATAAGTGTAGTCAGCAGTATGCGTGTCCACCCCAATATTTAAAAATAGGAAGGCACTGTTACTTCTTCAGTAAAAATAAAACCATGTGGCAGGATGCCTTCTTTACGTGTCAAGATCTTAATGGAAAATTTCTTGTAATTAAAAATTCCAATCAAGATAAAATGCTCAGAAGTTTTCTGGATAAGATTTCCATTGGTAAGCAATTAAAAAGTATAATTTGTTCTAACTTGACATTAACATAGTTATTAAAATATCAACATACCACATACATAGAATACTTTAGAATAAAATTATATGTATCGATGTAGTTATATTTTATTTATGAGAAGCTTTAAGTAGGTAATCAATAATTGTCTCGTAATTTTAATTTTAGAAATATTGCATGTAGTTATAGTGATACAAAATCAATATTCTAGATATCCTTGGTGTTTGCTCGTCTATACGACGCAGCACTCAGCTCAGCAAGATTTTAATTGTTCAAAAATTTGATCTTTATGAGTCCATATTTTTTAATACAATAAAAATTATCCTGATCGGGTTTTTTATTCATAATAGCAACCATACCGCAAAATAGACAAAAAAGAAGAAAACCTTTGGCGATACAGCCCTCTCAAAGGCTTGAGAGATAGTCCATTAATCAGGATAAACTTTCTTAGAAATTCGGCTATAAAAGTAGATCATTGGATCATTGATCACGTTTTGACATAATGGGGTTGTCTGTAATCTTTACTACATGTAAATTTCATAGTCACCTTTACAGTTTTCTTCAGGCATGATCGATAAAACAATCTCGATGGAGCTTAAAATAAATGACGATGTTTTCCTTGCCCAGAGGACCAAATTTTCCCGTTGGAATAATTTTTGCTTCTATCCTAATCTTCTAATCCCTGGTTCTTAATCTGTCTATGTTTGATATTATCGTCTATTATGCAAATTTTATAGAATTTTTTATGGAGGTGAAACCAGTAATAAAACCGTTGACTAGTAATTTTAACTTCGCTATGATTAATCATAGCTATAAAACATGAATAAGGCGTACTATTGTTAGTTCGTATTTACGCGATGATTTTTTTTAAACATTTTCATTAAATACTTCCCTGTAGTCATAAATAAATTTTATTGGGTGTTGGTCTGCCATCCTAATAACTTAAAAATTCTATTAACTTAGAAGAAATAATAAATATTCATGAGTTATCTATAAATGCCAATTTCGGTCACATCATCTATCGGTCTAGCAAAACGATGGTCAAGCAGCAACGTGAAGAATTTATCAAATCCAGTGTTCGCTTTCGTTTAATCCTAATTTTTTGACGATTTTTTTTATATCGATATTTTTTGAATTTATTATTATTAATAAATTATTCGCAAGAGTCACACCAATGCGTCGCACCGTACCATGTTTTATGTAAAATAGCTACAAAAAATTTTACGTGTAAAATTTAAAGGTGTGTCCCGAGAGAATCCTTAACAGCAAATAACTTTTAAAAGTTTGTTTGAGTTGTCTTCATTTGAGTTAAAATTATAATTATTATTTTGAGTGGTTCTTAAGAACCATGTAGTAGCAACTTTTGCTTGATTTTACATTCACCATTTATCACTGCTTTTGGCATTGAAGAAGTGACACTACATTTCCAATACAATGGTACTGGTTTTTGTTTTTCTTATTGCCCATGATTACCTCCGAGATAAAACCTTTTGGGCAAACTGGGTGGTCGGTCACCGTCATAATTTTTGGAAGCTATTCCTGTATCCATAGGAAATAATGAGTCAATTGAAATTAATTTCAGGTACACAATTCAAGTTTACAGTAATTATTATTGTGTTGTCATTTGTTATAAATAAAACAGTTAAATAGGACAGGTTTTATAGATATAACATCAACTCTTACATAAGTTCATGTTCTCATTAAAGGCAATGAAATCATTTCATTGTTGTACTACCGTGGTCTATAATTGTTTTAAGAGGATACTTAATTTTTTATGTAAATTTGGCATACAGGTGATAACAGCATTTTAAACATTTATTAGCTCTTCTTATTGTTGTAATAACGTAAAACAATACTTCTGTTATATTGTAAAAGCTGCAAATAATAATTTGTATTTCTAAAAATAGATATGCAGTTTATATTGGCTACCTACCTAGACACCTAGAAGAAGAAATTAAATAATTAATTAGCACTATATTAATTTTTAAATTTAGTTTCTTATCGCGATTTGCACTATTATGGAATTTAGGAAATTTTTCACTGAAAAATGTCGCTGTTAAAAATTATATGGATTAATTATTCCTAAATTGAGAATATATTAAGTTTGATCTTTGACATAAATAATTAATTAAACTGTTTAAAACTGATGTCATAACTTTAATATTTTTGATAATTTATTGCTTTTACATTCCAAAACGAAGACGAATTCCAACTTTTACGATAATGGTGCGTGCTTTGAATTTCAAGACTGTAAATATCCTGTATTGTAGAAATTCTCTAAATACAAAAAGTAAAAATGATTCTCAAAATTAATTTTAAAACAACCTTAATTTTAAAAATAGAATTATTACCTGTAGACTTTTTCGCAGATTGCAAATTTGATTTTATTTGCATTCAATATGCGCTTAACAAAAATAATTAACATAACTATAAAAGGAAATAAATAAGAATGAGGTGTTTGAATTTTATCATAGCTTTTGCCTTGACTATTCCTTTGTTAATTTTTTTAAAGAAATTGTATTGCATTCCCGTAATATTGTAATGAGAAATAAAATATTTATTTTGTAATTCCTGAAAACTTATTATAATATCTTGACTTTTTTTTCAGTGGACGAAGAAAGATGGATTGGCGGCATGTACGATTGGGAACAAATGTTGTGGAAATGGGGATCCTCGGGATCACCGATCCGTTATAAAGGATTTTCGCACATGGAACCGGAAGATAAAGAAAAGCTAAAGTGGCATTGCGTTGTAATGGATCCATCGAATCAATACAAGTAAGTATAGTACCTGGTACTCCAAACTTAATTACAGTTCTTTAATAAACAATTTCAGATGGAATTCAAGAAGTTGTTTAGAAGAAAAACACTTTATTTGTCAGACGAAACTGAAAAAGGTTCATGGACGCAAGAAAATACCACCGTCTTATAATCCCAATAAGTACCACCAATTAAATGAAGTTCTTGATCCATTCTATGCTGATCGAAACCATACGAATTATAAAGATCATATACCAAACGGTGTTAATTTGGTAGATTACAATACAATTGATAATAATTTTGCATTACGGAATGATACGGTTACTCTCACCATACGGGACAGGAAACTAAAATCTAGAAGAAATAAAAACAGAAATCATCGATATATAATCCAAAATGGTACCGAGTACTACACACCCGATTTGAAAAATGGAGATACACAACGTAGAAGAAGAAATAAAAGTAAAGAAGAAATAGATACATCAATGGAAAATATTCACACAAAAACATATTACGGTTCCATACCCGAAAGTCCTCTACATCCAAGAGTTTTGACCGAAGAAGTCAGTTTTCCTTAAACCACACCATCCTACTATTTTTTAATACTCACTGCTTTGTTATATCTTTGTGAATTTTATTAATATTTATTGTAGATTTTATTTTAGTATGTATCATAATTTAGAAAATAGTTTAATTTTTGTACATTGCCATCTTTATTTTTAAAAAAATTTGTTACTTAAGTCAAAATCGCAATGCAAAATTTTAATTATACAAGTTACTTACTAATTAAGCTACAAGATGTAAATTAATTATATTAGCATCTAAAAGTATATTTATAGTAAATACTATTATGTAAATTGCTTCTTGTATGGAATTTGCAATTTTTTGCATTTATAAGAATGTTTGTGCATTTGCGATATTTATTTTATAATAAATACAACTACTACAATACATTATTAAATTAAAATAATAAAAAATTAGAAATGAAATGATTTGACTAATAGTTTTAATTAATTATTCTGTGTAAAGTACATATTGAATGTAAAATATCCGGTTTTCATAAAATGCAAAACGATCTAGCCTAGCAAGGTTGCGAAATATGAAATAAAATAATTCAAATTGGAAAGCAATTCCTTCGCAAAACTGTTCCTTTTATATTTTCAAAAGTACTATAATAATATATAAAATTAATTTTGCTTTATATTTGTACCATTTACATACCAACAAATACCGAATAAAACAGGTTACCATAAAAAAATTATTGAAAGAATCTTTGCAAAATGTTTATGAAAAAGTTATTTTCCACTTTAACGAATTTTATTCTATATTCGGCAATCTGGCTGTATATATCAAAAATTATAGCATAAGAAATATAATAAAAGCACATAGACAATACCTACTGCCTGAAAATTTCATAAAACGCTATAAACACGAACATGACTTGGCATGAAAATGAATTTTCTTATTGCAATAAAATATTATGGTAACTATAAATAATTCTAAAGCGAGGATATTGATTTTGTTTTTGTAAATATAATAAAACCCGTAAATAATTTAATGTGGGTGATTCCTGTATTACTATGTTAAATTTTTTGACTATAAGCTCTTTCTCATTCAACTCTTTTTCGTTCATATGTCATCTCGAGTTATATTAGCATTTGCTTTTAGCCAGTATCCATTTGAAAGTGTCAACCAGAAAAGTAAAACCTTGACGAATGAAGTTTCCAGCTCCTTTTGTTGTCTGGGAAAAAATTTCAATAAAATCGAGTAAACTGTGTTTTTGGCACTATGGTATTTGTAGCTCTCATCTTTGACCCCTGCTTCAACTAAAAATTACCATTTTACAACTTTGATTGTAAAATGTATATTAGGTATATCCGGAAAATATAATAAAATCTCAAACATAATTAAATAACATAGTGAAACCGTTTATTTCTTTTTCAATTTATTGAGTTTTTGTTTTAAATTAGTGAGCAATTTATCATTAAAGTAACGACCTTTTCTGATGCTTCTTTACAGGTGAGAATATGTTTCCTTCTAATAACGAGACCTAGATTATAAAATTATAACAAATAAAAAACTTGCGATTGTTAGAAAACATGAGTTATAAAAATTTAACATTGTTTTGTTGTGATATTGTAGAAATCTACAATAGGTCTACTACAATTTATAATGAAAAAATAATTATGTATATACCAATACAGAAACATATAAGTAGTGATAATTTACAAAATAAATAAAATCTACACTGAAAAACTACATAAACATAAAGAAATATTTTTGATTATTGATTTTGATTATTTTAATATTGCTTTCCAATATTGTTTAATGTTGATTTCCAATATTGGCCTAATATTGATTTCCTATATTGGCCTAATATTGATTTCCAATATTGGACCAATATTGAAAATCAATATAGCAGCAATATTGGAAAATGTTCACATTTAATATTGGAACAATATTGTTTTCAATATTGCACCAATATTGCACCAATATTGGAGAGCAATATTGCACCAATATTGGAGAGCAATATTGCACCAATATTGGAAAAGGTTCACATTTAATATTGGCCCAATATTGATTTTCAATATTTGACCAATATATATTATTTATATTATATATATATTTGACCAATATTGAAAATCAATATAGCAGCAATATTGGAAAATGTTCACATTTAATATTGGCCCAATATTTCACCAAGATTTGTGCTACATGGGAATGGTCGACTTACTATGCAGACGTTTGAAAAAATTATTATTTGCAATTTGGGTAAGTAAGCAAGATACTTAAATATCTGTGGGAAAAATGGATATTGGCATGTTTCTTCTTAATCGAGTTTTTGTTTTTGTCACCTATTTTATAATGTGTGTCTTTCATTCGTATTCAACCACTCATAAATTCGTGTGATTGTTTTTTTTATGTATTTGTGGATGGTTTTGTCAAAATTAATTTTCCTCTCACTACTAGCCTGTCTCTGTCCACTGCTGGATAAAAGCCTTCCTCACCATTTTCCGTCCCTCTCTATCTGCCGCCACGTTCAGCCATCCAATACCCGCCGTTCTCTTTATTTCGTCCCTCTATCGCGTCTTTGGCCAAAATTAACTATAGCTCTGCTAAACTAATTTTCCCTGAAATTGGATTTTATCTACAGTAGCGGTCATGGAAATGATTCCCAAATTAAAAAATAGATTTGTAAGTATATTATATTCTTAATAATAAATAATGGAAAATGTATAGATAAAAAGTTAAAATTTTAGTTTGAAACTCATAAGCTCTAAAATACATTTGCTTTTTTAAATCGGGGGGTCTGGGGGGGGGGGTATGGAATACAACCAGCACATCAGTGATTGTGTTAAAAAAATATGGTATTAAATTTCAAATCAGAAATCTTAGATTTTAGAATTTCAGAAGTTAGATTTCTGGTTTGAAACCAATAAGTTCTATAACACACTTTTTTGCGTACAATCTCTGGTGTACTGGAGGGTACCCCCATTTCATTGCAAATTGTTATTTTAATTCGGAAATAATTTATTACCGATGCAATTTCCATGAATGCTACTGTATTTCACATTCAAATAGCTTCTATCGTCAGTTGCGCTTGTCGAATTTAAAACAAGTAGGTACCTAACATTAATTTTAATTTTAAGAAAGAAAATGTACTAAAGTAAGCATTCCTGGCGCAAATATTTTTAATAAACCATCTACTAATATTTAATAAAAATATTATTTAATTTGACAAACAAAATTGATGACTTTGTCCAACAATTAAATTCATAAAAAGTAACTACGCTTTTTAATAGATGAAAAAAAATTGTTAAAAATAAATATTTTATTTTTTACGTTTTATTATTAATAATTAATTTATTAATTAATTTTAAATGTCCTGTGAGCCTCAGCTGTCACAAAAAACTTCCCGAAATTATTGTAGGAGGTCTCTAATCCAAAAAGGTGCTATACGGGGAGAATTTACACGTAGCCGGTGATTTGATCCCCAGTAAATTGGTCCTCGGTAATTTCACCCCCGGTAATTTGATCACCGGTAATTTGATCACAAGGTGATTATTTTCATCTCCAGGTAATACGGTCAATTTTAATAAAATTTTAAAAATGGTAAACTGGATAAATGGTAAATGGTAAACAAAAAAATTTTGGAAATTAATTTTCAAGTAAGATAAATTTAAAGAAATTTATTTTTTTGTTGGTAGTTAAAATATTATTTCTCCCCCCCCCCCTCCCCAAGTTAAAAAAAAACATTTGTTGTAATAATAATCTAATAATAAATATTCCCGGAAGAGGATTCCCGAAAATGTTACTTTTTAGAAAAGGAATTTTATGAGTGCCCCCCTCCGAAATAAAATTCTGGCTACGGGCCTGTTAGTTTATGTTATTTTTTTTAGCGTGATGGCTCATAAAAGAGTGATCCGTACGAAAAAGGAGGTATGTGCCACACATGGGTCCAAATTCGCATTTAGCCCAGTTTACCACTTTACCAGTTTACAAAAAATTTAAGTAAAATTGACATTTGGGTAATTATAAAGTTTACCACTTTTAAAATTTGACCCAGTTTACAGTCAACCTACAGGCATACCCCAACCCGGTTTAAGCAGCCATGGAGTTGTGGTAACGTAGCAATATTGGTATTTTGCTGCACATTCAATATTCATATATCCTTAATGCCCGAACCTTTCTCGAAAGAGAAAGAGGACGATAGTTCATGAGTGGGCTGAAAGGCTAATGAGTAATGACTTTAAATTAGCACTACGCCAACGCCATAATTATTAAGAAAAGTTAAATTCATTGTAACTTATTTTATAGATTCAGAATGATAATTAGAATTTAATTCTTAATTTCTAGAACGTAAACCCACACGTATGTTTCGATGGGGTCTAGGCAGGGCCGGATCAAGCTATTTCAGCGCCGGGTGCAGATTAGGTAAATGGCGCCTTTAATCAGAGCTGGAACTAGGATATGATGCGCCCGTGGCGACTTTGAAACTTGCGCCTCTACTGGGGGGTCTGAAAAATTTTTAAATGTTCAAGGTCAAGCTTTCTACTGTAAAGTTAGTAAATTGCGATACAAAAATATTCTCTCAAAAAAAAACTTGAGTAAAGTAAATTTATTTAAAAAATATATTAAAGGACTAAGCACGCAACAGCAGGTAGTTGATCTACGATCTACGCGTGGTAAAGGCCACAGGTATCCTGTTAATCTTTTATTTATTTTTTTATTTTAGGATTTTATCTCACGCTTTACTTCGGAGGGAGTTTGGATCCCCAAAACCTCTCCTCAGATACGGCCCTGCCCACCAGGACGGTAAATTGTGGGGGTATTTATTTATATTTTTTAAATTTAAATTTAAAATTGAAAATTTGGCTATTAGCTTGCGCCTGTGGCGGGTGCCTCTCTCACCACGCCCTAGTTCCGGCCCTGCCTTTAATACTAATAATATCATATAGAATATTTTAATTAAAGTAATACCTTGGAATCACAACAATTAAAAACCGCTCAATTTTGGCGCCCTCTAAACTTTGATGCTGGGTGCGGCGGCTCCCTTGCACCCATGGTTTATCCAAGCCTGGGTCTAGGACTTTCCGGCGCCGCCGTTTTAGTGTAGCCGATGCGGCGTAGCCAGTTCAGCGCACACCCGATCTGACGCTGTCCTTTTGGCGCAGGGACAATTCGGCGCAAAGGCAATTTGACGCAAAGACGATTCGGCGCAAAGGCAATTCGGCGCGAAAACGATTCGTCGCAAAACAATTCTTTTCATTTTGTAAGAACATACAGTTTTAAAACTTATATTAAAAAAATGTAATAATTACATTTTTTTTTCTTAACCCATTAAGTACCAGCGTCCTCATTTGATGACAGTGACTTATATATTTTTTTTAAGACCCAAAAATTGATTTATTCTTATAACAAAATTTTTGTCAACATTGGTAAACATCACTCATCGTATTTATATTTTTATTTTCAAAAAATATCAAATTTCAAGTACCTCAATAAATAATTTTATGAGAGGGTACCTTACAAGCAAAGGATTCCGGTTTCCCTCACTGATTTGAATAATTTTTGAATATGTGGTAGCGCATTTGATCAATTCGGATCAATTGATTTTTACGTTTTTTAAATTTTTTTAAAATTTTAATAGCCAAGAAAACGTACTCATATTATCATTTAAAACGGTCGTCATTTAAAACGGCATTTATCTCGGAGATAACGCTATAAAATCAAAAAATGATTAGGAACATTTTTGAATAATTATTTTTTTGCAAGCAATTTTAAATAAAAAAACACTGAAATTTTAAAAAAATATGCCTGGTACTTGATGGGTTAATAATGTTGTTGTGCTAATTTACGTAATGCTAATTGGATGAGAATGGCATTTAAAAATTGTCAAATTGTAAATTAGCAAATTGTTATCAATGTATTTGTAATGAAGGCATGCATAATTTTTAAACAATTAAGCAGGCCCGTAGCCAGGATTTCATTACGGGGGGGGGGACTCGGAAAAAACCTTTTGTAAAAAAGTAACATTTTCGGAGGTTTCCGTTCCTAGAATTTTTATTATTACAAACGAAAAATATTTTTTGGGCCCCCAGGTGCCCCTCTAGCTACGGGCCTGCAATTAAGACATCTAAATGTGTAGGTAAAATTTTCAAAAATATACAATTGACAAATTTTAAATAAATATTTGACATAAAAAAAATTACTTATGGTTAGAATAACTAAATACATTAAACTATTAATACGTGCAACTTCTCAGGTTGTCAAGAATGCTTTCGAAATTCGACTCCCTCGCGCTATCTATTGATATGAGTAGCACCTAGTAGCATAAGTTTAAAGTAACCATCCGTCCGTCATTATGACGGACTGTCCGTTTTTTAAACTAGCTGTCCGTCAGAGCAAATTGTCCATCAAAAAGTCCAATGTCCAAAGTCCGGAATCAACGACAAATGAACGTTTGTGATTGGTGGTTTATGACGCTGGTTGCTAAAAATGTGGTTTTTGAAAAATTTCAGTGAGCTTTTTTTCTTTTTTTTAGCTTTTTCGATCTTTTTGTGGCGTCTGATTTGCGTGAAATCGCACTATCAATTTACTAGGTGGATGACATAACTGTGACACAACACGTTAAAAGTAGGTGCTACTACCGCTAATCGCTAGCGCCACTTATGCAGTATTCCTACAATTTGGCGAAGTTGTACGTATTAATAATTTAATTTATTTGGAATAATATACATTAAAAACTGGTTCACATTATGCGATTTCTCATATTATGACTTTATCGTACGAAAAATCCTATCTAAAATCGTAAACAACGCTTATATCATATATATGATCAACAGTTATTATGTTTAAAATTGATGTAGATGTAAATGATGTAGATGATGAAAAATCGAGCTTAGTATATAGCTTTAACTTCTTTCTATAATATCAAAAATCGCATAGTGTGAACGTAAAAATATTTCTAATATGGCAAGTAATACGACAAGTCACCTGAGAAATCGCATAGTGTGAACCAGCTTTAAAGGTTGGTTTATGCAAGACGCCGACGCACGCACCGCTACCCTCCATAGTAGCGTTTATGCACGTCGCTGACGCGCGTGACGTGCGTGCATAACCTCGAAATTTATTTTATCTTTGGTTTTCATTGCAGCGTGTAACGCTAGGAACTTTTCAAGTTATATTATTGTTGTGGTACAATTTTTTTAAATTTAAAATTACGAAAGTAATTTATTATAAATCTTATTTTTGCAGATGATGTGAAGTAAATTTTTGCTCCTCATTTTATTTTACTAATTTATTTTTCTAAAATTAAAATTATTAGATATTAATAATAAATTAAAAATAAAAATATCAATTATAATTGTTACCTTAGCTTATAATTGATATTTAATTTTTAATTTATTTTTCATTATTGTGATATTTTCTAGAAATAATAATAGCACGATGAAAAATTATCGACCCTAAAGCTTAACTTTCATGCTCACCATATTTTGGGTCGAAAATACCTACAAAAGAAACCAGTTCATCTTTCTGATTTATTAGAAATAATAATATTTGATTATCTGATTTAAAAAAATTTTAAATAATGAAATAAAATATCATTAGCGCCATCTACCGTAATGTGAATTTATTCTAATTTGTAACCAGAAAACGCACTAGAACGCATCAAACGCATTCGAACTGCATAAACCAATATTTTTGTGCGGCGTTTTGTGCGGGGCGTTTCATGCGTGCAGCGCGTGCGGTGCGTGCGTCGGCGTTTTGCATAAACCAACCTTAAGAGATAGAAGGGGCCCGGAAAAAAGCATCATTTGACTCAGTAAACCGGTTCTGTCCAAAATCTCAGTCAATTCTGTCGAAAATCATCTAAATCAGCTTCACAACTTCATCTATCCGGAATATTCCGAACTAACAGATTTGATCTGAATTTTGAATAAAACTTTTGGTCGAAATTTTGATATCGTAAGTAAAGAAAAAATAATGTAAAGTTAAATAAACATTTGAATACTTTTTCAAGTGCTAAAATAATTCAAATTTAAATTTATATTATAAAATTTAAATTGTTTGGAAAACGTACACTGATGTATAATGGGTAGCATATCTTCAAGGCGCGTCAGTTCAAATCTTATTAGACAACTGAAAGCTACCTAAAGTCTACCATACACCGTAGTTATTTCAGCCAAATTTAACTGAACGTGATATCCATAACCGAAAAATGAGTGTGTTGATAGTAATCAAGTTCAAAAAAAATTGTTTTGTTATTGAAATAAATGTTGCAGAATCAGATAATTTATTTTCTAATCAGCGTAAAAAAATATCAAAATTAGTATTCTTTTTCTCTTTGATCTGATATCAAAAAATAGGTTTTATTTTATTATATTTTCGGTCTATCACAAATCAGAATCTCTCAGAAATTTTTGAAATGACAAATTACCATTTTAAGTTGACTGAAAATTTTTGAATCTTAGGGTAGTCTATACGACGTAATGTTACCCAGCGTCACGTACCATGATATAGGCTGATTAAACGAAGTATGGTTTTTTAAAAACCATTCAATGCATGATTTTATTCGTTTGTTTATTTACGAATATAACAAAAAAATGTTTTGTTTCGAAAAGCAATAGAAGCTTTCAGAAATTTTGTTTTCTGTGAATTTTATGCCATACGGGCCTTAACACAAAAAGTTGCTTCTAAGCTACCAAATCAATATCTTTTATTTTTTTTAAGACAAAAATTTCGAGCTAGAACCAGTTTACAAAAATGAGGTCCGTTTCTCTCGGTAAAATAACTTTTGCTTGTTTGGAACGATTAAAAAGAATAGTTCCAGATTAATATTTGTATTTCTTTTGAATTAATAAAAAAGAGAAAATTTTAATTTTTAAAAAAACTTTCGAGCTGGAAACTGTTTTCAAAGATGAGATTTGTTTTCTCGGTAAAATAAGTTTTGTTTGTTTATGAATGATAAACAAAGAAGTTGTTATCAAAAAATCCATCAATTATTGATCCAACATGAGAAGGTACAAGTTGCATAGACAAGTTTTTTTCGTTTTAAAAGAAAGGTCATGTTAATATGATTGCGTTTGATGTAACGGTAAAAATATGTAAAAAGCATTAAAAAAATGAAGATCTTTTTTATATAATGAGAGGATGGCTCGGCTCGAATGCAATATGAATGCAATGTTATTCTTTCTATAGTTTGGTACGACTGCGCATTATCACGGGTGCGAACAGTATAGGTTGCGTGTACGTGAGCTTCGCCCTCTTCGAATTTATTTTAAATTGTATTATTATGAATAAATTAAGCATTGTGTTATTGTGTTAAATAATTAAAAATGTGTAGTTTATAAACATGTGATTTTATGTTACCATTATGGACTGGCCCGTCTTAATTTCGTACTAATCGAAACTAGGTAAGAATTTCGAGCGATGTATGTAGTGTTATGGTGTCCTTCATTTCATTTACAACCAAACTGCAACACTTCGTATATACCTTTGTATTTATTTATATTTTCGTTTTTATATTTATAAGCAGATTAGTGTTTGTTTATGCACGTAATTATGTAAAAGTTGGTAATATTGTTATTTACACAGCCTACTTTGATTGCAATATGTGGTACATCGTACAAGCAGGGCTAAATTTCACTATTCGCGTTGGTCGCTTAATATAATCGTAATTTTTTTAAACATTTAATTTACAAATACACGTGTAGACTAGTAACTCTCTTTACGACAACATCCAAAAAACAAAACGGCTCGTTAACTTATATAATAGGCAAATTGAAGATCTTTAAATTTATACAGCGTGTTACAACGATATCGATTTATTTTTAGCAATTATAACGGGTTATTGTTTACTTAAAACTATTGAGTTTTAGTAGATATTAAAAAATACATGGTCAAACTTATAACGACAACAAGTTTACCTTTCTTTTTTATGTCACTGTGCTTCCTTCCAATTCAATTTGATGGTACCAAGTTTAGGTTACCTGTTTGGCCTACAGGCATATACAGGAAACCTTAATGAGCTATATTTCTACCTTGAAATTTCTCTATAACTGTTATGTAATTTATTTGTACTTTTCTATTTCCAAAAATTTCTCATTTTTTTCATTTTTTTGATCATTTTCAGAAAACGACGATTTAGCTTATTATTCGAAATTGTACTTCTGAAAATCTCTTTATTACTTTAAATTACGTTTCAGAACTTATTTCGATCCTAAAGTCATCGTCAGACCTTTGGGTGCAATTCTATACTCCCATCTCATTTACCTGCCGAAAAGGAATTCTTTATTGTATAGCCAAACATAACGAAATTTGTACTTAATTAAAATTTTGTTGTCAAAATTTAAATCTTGCACAAATATCATGAATATTAACTTGGCAACGCTGTTTCTAATTATAAGGGCGTTGGTTTGAAATGAGCTCGAGTTCCTCAAATTTTTGTGTCTCCAAGTTTGGTAAAGTTTCGCTATCACTTTTATCAGTTAATTCAGTTCTCATTTATAAAAATTTATAATGCGTGTATCAAATGAAACTAAAAATAGAAAATCAACATAATGTTATTATATTTCATCAAAGTAACAACTATCAAATAATAAAAATATTAGTAAGGTAAATTTACAAAAATAAAATTTAAATTGTAATAATGGAGGTATCCAGCTATCTGGCATTGATTTTGTAGTTATAAGATACAGTCCTTGAAATACATATAATGTGAATAAACAGAAATATCGCACAAAAGAACACGAGGGTTGAAATTTACTAGTTGTGTGGTCTGGTAATTTAATCATTTTTTATTGCAAAATTTAATTCGTTCATTAAACAAACAAACGGTAATTTAAAAATACAACCTTATGTATTCAGACCTGAAATTTACTTGAAAATTAAGAAAAGTCTGAATTAAAGGGCAAGGATTTTCTGTAGCTCAAAATTAAGTTTTAATGAAAATGGAAAAAAATACCTACTGAACTAAATTTATATTAATAGAAGCACTGTGGATCTAAATTGGAAGATCTTGTAGCTTGAACTCGCGTTCTGATTTTCTGCAAAAATTGTTTTTTTAAGAAATTTACTAAATTGCTGAAATTGAACAGCCCTAAAACTGTAGATATTGCAATTATTGTATTATTCGTAAATAGGCTCTGTATATAACTAAAATTAACCATTTTTTTTGTTACTATTTATAATGTAGCGCAATATTTGTTACAAAGTCCAAGTAATGCATTTAATGGAACGACACAATCGCAATTTATGCAAATTTTTCACAATATAATATGTATTTTATTGGAATACAATATTCATACCAAATATTTTTTGAATAGGAAGATTTGAAAATATTCCGAAGGATATTGCATCCCTGACAAATATTTGACCCAAAAAGTATTGGTTTGAAAATTAAGTACAGTGAGTAGCAAAAATATTCGGACTCTCCTATATTAACAATGTAAATTATCAAGTACGAAGGCTTTTTTCTTCTATAAAAATCGCTTTTACAGTAATACTTCTCAGACATTTTCGATAGCTCATTTCATTATCTTTATTTTTGTTTATATTCATTTTTCTATTTCGTCGCATCGTTTTCGATCTACAGGACCTTAAAAAATACTCGGTAAAAATTTTGATAAAACTAACATTACTCTTATGTGAGCAGAGTCTTATTATGTCACTATCTCGGAAACGGTGTCACAAAATAAACAAAAATAAAGATAATGAAATCTGCTACAAAAAATGTCAGATAAGTTTTTCTGTACAAGAGATTTTTACTTCTGAAAAAAGTCTTATAGTGTTAATATGAAAGCACCCGAATATTTTTGTGTTTTCCTGTGTATCCTATACCCAAAATAGGTCTTATCAAAATTAAAGTTGATAAAATTTTATTTAGAAATATGAAAAATTATTGTTCAAATTTATCTAGTTTCCGAGATATACAGTAGCGTTCATAAGAAATGTAAAAATTACGAAAATTTCTCGTATAACTGTTAACTTACTACTATGCTTTTTTTTTATACATGAAATTATGTTTTCTATACTTTGGATAATGTTAATATTGCGTTTGAGATGCACTGAAATTGAGCTGTGCAGAAAAAAATGACGGGCATGAAGTATGAATAGATTAGAACAATTATTTGTTAAGCGCGTATTACATTATCACATTTTCGTTCAACTTTCTTGTCAAATGTTTGACAAAAAAAATTAAGCTGTATTACATTATCACATTTTCGTCAAACTTTGGTCAAACAAAAAGTAGCGCGTGTCACACTTTCGTTCAACTTTTCCATCAAACTTTTGAATAATCATGCGCATTGCTGCAAAGCTACGCTTGTGCCAACCTAGGCACATTTCTAGGTTTAGTTTCCAGTTTCACCACAAACATATTCCCACCCAAAAATTTTCATCAAACTTTGGTTCAACTTTTTGTCAAACATTTGACAAGAAAGTTGAACGAAAATGTGACCAAAATGTGATAATGTAATACGCGCTTTATACTTTTAGGGAGAATTGTATCTACTTTAATTTTGATAAGACCTGTTTTGTACAGGAAACAACAATTTATAAGCTTGTGATTTTTGGGAATTTTCTTGAAAAATTTTTCCCTGTTCCTCCGGTTTAATTTGTTGCAGACAACTTAGGGTCTTCTTTCTGATACTCAAGTAAAAGGGTTTAAGCAAAAAATTTCATTTTTGAATTATTTTCATGTAGATCTTCTTTCGTTACGTAATGACTGGATTGACCTAATGTTTTAATTGGAAATTTAAGTTTATGAACAAATGGTATTCTAGCTAGCAACGTACGAGAACTTGAGCTCGAGTGCCTTTGCTATATTATCTGCTAATATTTCCTAAAATAATTATGTCCAATTAACACAACGTAAAATTAATTTTTTTAAAATTACATTTATTCTTTAAAACGTCGATTTCTAATTTTTTAGCAACGCTATTTAGCTCTGCAAAGGATGCTCTTAGTACTCACACGTGCTGCTCTTCTGAGATTGTAGGCAATTATAATTTATTTAAATTAAAAAAAAAAACATAAATTACTGTTGTTCTGTTTTGTAATGTTCGTATACCACCGCCGAGCCGGTTGAAACTTGCTTCTTGTGAATGTAATACATTTCTATTTTAAGGAATTAGTATGTATTTATAAACAAATTCAAAGTCGGCTACCGAAGGAAAGGAATTTAAAACAATCAAAAATTCGAGAATAGTAAATTAGGTGTTTTTTATTTTTCAATAGAAGCAGTACTTCGTTAGTTTCCATGGAAAACGTGCCAGTGGCAAATAAACTTCTTTTACGTAATAGCTTCATCACAAAATAACTTCCATTTTGACATCTTTTAGCCGTTAGGTTACTTTTTATGTCTGAATTTTAATTGTGATTTGTTTAAAATTAAAATAAGTGTTTACTAACTGTTTTGAGTTATCAAGGCAGGTTTTTGTTAACAAGGTTTCTGTTTTCTTAGTCTGATTAATCTGCATAGAGAGAGCACTTACATGGGGTTCGTATTTATAATACTCGAGACCCTTAAGTTAACCTTGATTGTACTTGTTAATTATTCGTATAATTAATTTCCGCAATAATTAGAATATTAATATAAGAGAAAGTTGAGTATACTCATAATAAATATAATAATTTAATTATTCGTTGTTCCCACTTTTGTTATTTTCAATGCTATCGTATATTACGGATCAAATTAGACGTTGGATAGAGGATTAGTTGGGTATTAGTTTTAGTGGCCTGTGCTATTTACTTATTTGAATGCTCAGTATTGTAAAAATCATAGATAAAGTAAGATATTTGTAATCCCTTTAAAAGCTTTTCCAATTTATCCATGAAGTTTCAAAAGGCTACTAGGTTTCATATTATCGCGGATTAACGCAGTAATAATCTTGTGCAGCAGGGAATAGAAGAAGATTCCTAATTTTCTCGAGTAGGAATTTTTAATAGAGTGTAAACTGGAAATTGGACCTGAATAATCTTTTGCTAAAGCACGGAAAATGCATCTTAAATAAATAGTACTTATATAATTTATATTAAATTTCATTTAAAATTGAAATTGATTTGGATAAAAAAAAACGGAAAGCAAAAAAAGAACTTTGAATCTGGGAAGAACGGGATGAACTGACGGAGTTTTAGAGTTATATTTCGTGGATCAAAAATTGCTATTATGCCTTTTTATTAAACCTGAGGAGTTTTGAGCAGTTGCATAAAGTATCACACTCAATTTCTCGAAAGCGGTTTCTTTCTCCCTTTTATTCTTTGAAAGCCTGTTTCGATCTTAGAATTTCAGTGCGAAGGTTCCCTCTGAGGATATTTGTCTATATTCTTGCAACATAGAATATTTTTGCCTTGCCGAAGGCTTTCCTATGATCTACAATAATTGCTATCCATAGCTACATTGTTACTTCTTTGATTATTTTGAAAAATGTATCTCTTTCTTATTGAAAATCTTTGACAACTTTTAGAATAGTATTTACTTGCTGGTACATTGCCTGCTCTGAATTTTGATTTCCGTAAGAAAAAACTAGATAGGGTAGATAACTGATAAATTTACTCTCTACTATGTTGGTTTAGATAATCGTATCTATGTTTTATTCTCGGTTATATTACATTTGACATGTTTTATAATCTGAAGTTTTATAAAATCACTTATCTGACTATTAATAATTATTACTAACGTAATACAATATTATAATATTCTTAAGTTTTGTAGTATCAAACCTTGAAGTGTCTATCTTATCAGAAAAAACTGATAAATCAATTTATTCAAGAATAGATACATATTCCAGTATAAATCACTCATACGTAAGAATAATAATAAGTAATATTAATTTAGTTATCTATTCCAAATAACTGAAATGTTTATTTTGCATTATCTAAAGAGAGATTGCAAAACAGAGGGTATAGAAGATACTTTTTGTTTGAATTTCAGCTTTCAAATAGGCATAACTCTGAAAATATTAGTTTTTTAAAATAAATGGTTTAGTGCTGTTTTAAAGAGACTTAGATTATGTTTATTTTTTAAATAAACTCAAAACATGACCTCCCCCACTATATAGTGGCCAAAATGAATTTTGTGAATTTAGTTCTTTGTATTTGTACATTTTGTGTGCTATCTTTAGCTATTTTGGGGTTTTCTGATAGACAGATAGGGTTTACAAAAACATTTTCGAAAGCCGTTGAATTTATACAACAATCGATTAGAATCTAGTTTGTAGATAATTTCAGGTTGTTCCATTTATTTGAATTGAACATTGATCACGACAACGCCCCGTATATAATATATGGGCTGTTAACTTATCTCTCGTGATTTATTAATGAATATACTACAGTACATAAGTACATAAAAAAAATGTTTAGTTACAAATTTCAATTTATTTACTATAATATCATTTGCATTGTTAACAAAATAGATTCTAATTTTATTGTAGATAATAGAAACATCGCAATATATGCTGATAAATCCAGAACAAAAATTTTAAAATTTTGCGGTTGATAATACTAAAGAAATTCATAATTAAAATAAAATACTACAATAGTAAGCTGATAGACAAAACAAGTAGTATAATTGTTATCAGTTATGTTTCATGATAATGGATAAATTGAATCTCGTTTTGTTCTGGTTTAAAATGGATGGTATCGATTATAAGAACTGTTGTTATCAATATTTAATTATTCTCAACGCGGCCATTTTGTTACAGGTGATAGATAACATGGTAACTGAAGACAATAATACCTTCGATATCGTATTTGGCATACTAATTCAATTCACTGTAATCATTTGTATCGTCCACTCAATTACCAGCGATGCGCTGTGCGAATTAACTTGGGTCAGCTGGGACCAAGTGTATTACACAATAAGTGTAGCACAGAAAATCGAAAATATAACTCTATAAAAGAATATTATTTAAAACAAATCACACGCCACATTACTCTCGTAAGTTCTGCACGTTCTCTTAATTAGAAATTAATTTTGAGCTATAGCAACTTAATCACTCTAATTTTAAATCTGCATGGGTATACCAGTTCTTAATTTGATACGTAGGGACAGGTTTGTTGTAATTTGCATTATCGAGATATATCGATGACGTCACTAATTTATTCAGCAGTAATGTGTAGAAGAAAGTTACTGTTTCCATAACTTGAAACAGTTTAATTGGTGATTGATTATTTTCTTAATACCAGAATATATCTTCTTTTTCGTTTAGAGCTTTAAAGAAATTTTTCAAAAAAGTTATCGATTTCTGTTTTTCATTCATTTATACCAATTTTTCCTCTTTTTTAGTCATTTAAGCTTTGTAATTTTATGTGTTCATAAAAATATGTAAAAATTCTTCCCTACAAATTATATTTCTGCTAAAATTGTTTAATATGCCAAGTGCTGTCGTTACAGAGGGCTGCTTGAACATTTTCCGCACCTTATCATCAATCCAAATGTAAAGCTTTACATCGCAGAGAACTGAAATTTTGCATAACCACTTTGTTTTCACTAAGAATGCTTTGATTTCTATGCAGGTGCTTCGTTGTTATTTGCCTGTATAAATTCAATTAGAAGGCTTTTGTTGTATAGTATACGTATTTTGGAACACGTAATTTTTATAAATCCGAAATTGAATTTTCGCCAAAGCATTACTACAATAAAATCGATTCGTCTCAATCCGATAAATTTGTGCAGTAATAAGAGTTATAGCTGAAGTGTCAAATGTTTTAGTGCCTCTCTTCCAAATGAGTTTCTATTTGATAAACTGCCATGTCTTCTTCGTAAAAGATGAGCATCAATGAGTAAAAACGTATTATACAATAAAAAGTGTGAAAACAGCTGAAAAGATACTTTTAATGGTACCAGGGCGTCACCTATATTTTTTATACGGTTTCTTTCAACTTTCTCAAATATCAAGACAATCTCGAGGATAATCTGCATTAAACTTGAAAACTTAAATTTTTTTCAAAGAAAGGAAAATCGCGATCTTATTATTTTCACTCCGTGTAGCAAAGTCTAGTTTCGAAACACATTTTCCGTTTTATCATATCTGTAGTTAGTTATACATTAAAAGTGATATTGCCTGGTTGCTCGACAATTTCGAGGTATTAAAAGCTCGTAAAGTCTGTTTCATTGTTCAAAGCTGAAGTTAAAGTTTTATTACTGGAAAACGCATTTTTTTGGTGGTGCTGTTTATGCTTCGCCAAAAATATATTAGTTTTATTGAATGAAAAGCTAGGAACATAAGGTATGAAACTTGTTCAACAGCGACTCTCTATCGATCGATAAAATTCGTCTCCTTTCGTTCAAACCCGCACAGCGATCATTATTTTCATAAATATTTTTGTAAGTTTTTGATATTTAGTCATATGTCTTTCTAACATTATACAGTGCTATTATGAATTATACATAATGCAAAAAAATATTTCTTTTATTGAAAATAGATTTACAAATTTGAATTTGTTTTATTGATACCAACGAATTAAACCAAAACAACATAATGTAAATAACAAACTACAATATTATTGTATAAAAGTTGATGTAGTATCATTAATGTTGTATACAAAATTTTAACATGGTCGAAACTACGATTAGGTGTAGATTGTCGAACAAAGACTGTTTATTAGTCCGGTAAATTTGAAATTCTATTGTTTATTACGAATTGGACACATCGTGCAATAATGACATAACAATAAACATAAGTTGAAAATTTTATTTCTAATAAAAAAATTTGTTTCAGAAAAACTTGCTCGCAATGGTGAACAGCGGGTCGTTCGAACCTGACGTAGATCGAAATGAGAAAGGCGAGTTCACCCAGCCTAATCGTGTAGCTGAGAGTCCTCATTCAGTAAATTGCATGCATTCTGTAAGTGGAAGTCTGTGTGAAAATGACTTTGCTACACAAACAGCTGATAGCCTGCCAGTCTCGCAAGCTATCGAACCTACTGCCACCAAAACAGAGTTTAAGTGCAATATGTCCCAAGTTCTTACAATACCTACCATCGAACCATGGGAATCACAATGCAATTCGGAGGGCGAATCGAACGTAAATAATATCGGCAAACTCGATACCCGTGAAACATCTATTATTTTGGAAGAAAAACACGAAAACGTTTCTGAAATAAGTAAAGAAGGCGACGATCTTGGTAACACAAATAAGATTAAGTGCAATTTAGAGGATAACAACAAAGAGAGGACAAAAATTAGTATTTTTTGTAGTGTTCCATTAGAAAAAGTTCAGAACGTGCTAAAATCCTACAGTGTTATTGGTTCTAACAAAAAAATTGAAAAATGCAAGACCAATTTAGATAAGGAAATGTGTCTTTATTGTGATCGTAGCTTTTCAAATTCCAGTTTGAAGCAAAAGCACGTAGATCGTTACCATACATTAATTAATAATCGGCGTTTATCTACCAGAAGACAGAAATTAGTATTGCAATCGGTTACCACCTGCATGTATTGCGACGAATTAAATAGCTCCGACTGTAATCTTCATCAATTATTCGAGCATTTAGTAACGAATCACTCGGAAAAATATTTTGGCTGTATGGAATGCAAAAGCAGATTTCCTAACTATCGATGTTACGATAATCACATGCTTAATATTCATAACACTAAATTGGATAAGAAAATCGAGTCGCTGAAATCGTCGGTATCAAAGTTAGAAACCAATCGGAAAAATAGTATAGAAAATTCAAATTTAGATAAATTAAACGTTAGGAAAACAAATAAAAAATCTTCGGAGAACGAAGACGAAACTGTGAAATTAGGTAGCTTAGTTAATAAAATCGAAAGTTTAGATAAAGAATTCGTGACCAGTGATAAACAGCTGAACAAAAGTAAGCGGTATGTTAAAAGTACTAATAGCAAAAATGAAAAGGAACAACTCTCAACGGAACCATCTCTGAGCGATGCAACTGCGGAAAAAAACACCGAAATCAAAGACAAAAGAAAAACGCGCTTCATGAAATTAAAAAATAAGAAAGTGGTGAGCACGAAAGCAGCCGGTAAGCCAAATCTACGAATGACCAGGCAACAAAGTAAAATACTAGAAAATTCCAAAAACAGCAAAAGAAAACTTAAAGAAGAGACGAACGACAACTCGAAAGGCAACCCAAAGTATCTTCAATTTCAAAATAAAGCGTATTCCTTGGAATTCGCATATAAGTATAAGAAAATTACCGATCATTCCATCGATAATTTAAAAATAAGTTCCATGACATTTGACGACGTATTTGATAAAGCGTTTTTCAATCGCGTTAAATGTAATATACAGGAAAACTTGACAAATTTTATAGACGGGAAATTATTTAAAAGTGTCGAATCGGAAAACAGAATATCGAGTTTTCAAAAGACGTCGGATTTTCAAGGAGACGATTCCGTTCAAAATTTCGGATGCAAGTTGTCTTCGAACGCAGTTACTCCTGTCGTGTCTTTGTTAACCGATACACAATTTGGCGAAGACATTGAATCTCAAATTGAATATGGCGCGAAGCCGTCTAAGAAGAAAACAAATTCGCTCGTCAACAATGACGTTCATTACAAGTATTTTACTAGAAGAAAATATCAAGCGGTTTTATTAGAAAATAAGCAGCATCGTGATCTCTCGAAATTAGATATGTGGACTCAATTAGCGGTTAAAAATAGACAACAGAAAATTATATGCGAACAAAAAAGTGAGAAAGAAATAATAGAATATAAGAAGAGCGAAGAATATAAACTTAAGATGCAAGTGGAAGAGTTGGATAGGATATTAGAAAAAAGGGGACCATTGGAAGACTTGAAAGAGGAAGCGATTAGATCTGTGGCTTTAGAAAAATTGAATGAGACGTCTGTCGATAGTAATTTAGATAATTATTTTGACGTGACTATGATATTAAATGAAATGTTAAATAACTTATTTCCGTCCGATTCGTCCGAAGAAGTAAACGAAAATGTTGTGGAGGAAAAATGTATCGCTGCCAGTAGTAGCACGGAGCAGCAGGAAAGCGAAGTTCAAATTGTGAGTGACGAAATACCGGCTATGCTTAATTTGCGACGGAAGTCGAAGGGTTCCAAACAAAATTGTGGAGAACAGAATCAGGAAGAAAAGGTGGAACTGACCGGAGAGTGGGCTCGATCAAGGATTTATTTGTGTGCCTCTTGTGGAGTGAAAATGCCTAATGCAAAAATGTTAATGGATCATAAAAACTTATTTCATGAGCAAGTGTGGTCTCAGCACTACGAATTTGTTGGGAATCAAGGTGAATTGTATAGACATTTAAGTATTCCGGCTTTAGGTAAAGTGGGTGAATTGGAAAAATCGGCGGCGCAAATGTGTAGAAGAAGTGATGCTAGGACATGTACTAAGTGTAACAAGCGATTTAATTGTTTGGGTGATTTACATCGTCATCTTTTGGAATGCGGTGGTGATTGGAGCTGGGTGTTAGCAAGAAAGAAGTACAAATATCGTCCGTATGGTTCTAAAACTAGGAAAAAGAGACGAGGTATGTTTAAGTTTATGTTTGTACTTCAATTCGTTTTTATTTTTCGTGAATGACTAACTGATTTCGCAGAATTTGATTATTTTCGTAGATAGGGGCAGTGTGTGGTTACAATAATTTATGACTGAACTCATAATCAGTAGCTCTCCTTTAATCGATATTTCGTACAACTAGATATGGAGTTATAGGGTGGTATAGTTAGACTATCTATCTTCTGAAAGGTCTGCCTGGTTTCGAATCTAATATTTTAATGTAAAATTTTAATAACAACTGTTAGTTTTTCTTTTCTACTAAAGGGGTTATATTATGACTTTTTTATGCCGCTTATTTTCGTTAATAATTTTGGTAGTTTGTCTAATATCTACTCCACTATATAATTTTATGATTTTATCTATTTATATAAACACGAATTATTAAATTAAGTAATTCCATTGTACTAATATATTAGAAGGGATGAAATCATAGATAACACATAGGTAGATTAGTCGTGTAGGTACTAATGCTCCTAATTTTGTTGATATTAACGTAGAAAATTTTATATCGGTCAGTGAATTGTATAATTTTACTTTTCACGATTTGAAAATGTTGTTGTTCCATTTTTTTATTAGGTTAATATATAATTAACCCTCAAATGTAACTCGAAGATCAGGACAGGCTTTGGTAGATTGAAAGAGCACTAAAATTAAGCGAGCATCTATTTTTAACTGTTTTTAAGAAAGTAGCGTTTAAACGTTCAGCTAGTTTATGCAACAGAAATCCTAAGGTTTTTTTAGCCGAGTTAGTTAGTACCGCGTTCCCAGATATAAAAACCCTATAAAATAGGATTTTTTTTCAATATTTGTTTATTCTTCTAGCATATGCTAACGAACATGCTATGTTCTGATGCCCTTATAATATTTTTTGCACCACTTCTACTTAAATGTGACCCTTATCTAAGCGGCCCTTGAGTATTTTTAAAGGGAAGCTTAGCTAAGCTATCCATAAATTTAACAATACCACATTTGTTAATTAATTTTGTGATATTTTATAAATAATAGCTTAAATATTATTATAATGCATTGCTATATACCAATCTATGAATTTAATGTTTAGTAAAAACTTTATTCGCATATTTCCGTAACTTGAGGTTAAGCGATTTTTTAGGCTTAAATTTAGGTGTTCCATAAGAAGTTAAAAAACAGTTGTTTCAGTTGAGCAATGGAAATAACTGGAGCTTAACGATTTAAGGGACGCTTAATACTTAAGTGTAGGTGGTGCAAACAGACACGACAACACAATATTATTATTACAAAAGTTAAAAGTATTGACAAAAACAATATTAAAAATTACTACAATTTTAGAATATCACTACAATTTGTTTATTTATCTTATAATATAAATTGCTATACATTTTTTCAGAGTGTATAGATAGGGAATTAACACATAAAATTACACATAGTTTAACATATAATAATAACAATTATTATTTTATTAGCAAAAGTGAAAAGAGGTAAAAGTTATTAAAACCAGAAGCTACATAATAAACATAATTACTTTTTATAAATAATTAATTAGATGAAAAATAAATCTAAAATTTGTTAAAATTAAATCTGAAGATTCGAATATTTTTAATATTGTGGGAGTATTATTATTAGAAATAATAGTTCGTGGGAAACCTATTTTCCAAATTTAAAATTTATTTTAATTATATAATAATAATTTAAAATCTAACAAATATGTATCTACATCTTAAGACTAGTGTCCACTTGAGACAGAAAGTCTCGAGACTCCTATATAAACCATGCTAATACTAAGTCTCAGAACACTAGCCTTTAAAATGTGTGTACATTTGTTCCGAATAAAATTAAATTATAACAACGCATATTAGTAAATAATAATTATTAAATTAAATTAAAATTATTTTTAATAGAGCTAAACGATGGCGGACGGCACTAAAGTACTTTAATGCCGTCCGCCATCTTTTTGGCTTTTAAAGCAATAATCGAATAACACAAATATAATGAAATTATTGTATCATTTTTAGAAATGGGTTGTTTAATAAGTAGATTCTTTATGTTCTTTTTAACTGAATTCACTTTTGCTCCAAAATAATCGTGATCATGCAGAAGCAGCAGGAAATTGCATATTATGTGTGATTTTACGTATTATACTACAAACTACAGGACAATTCAGCATTTATTATGTTAGCTCACGTAGCATCTACAACTGCTAAAGTGCTTATTATGTATTATCAGAACAACAGTTTTTATATTAGCCAGTTAAAATTGGCTAGTTTGTAAACCAATTAAGGACATTGACTATTTTTAATATTTTAATTTAATTACGTCAAAGGTTTACGTAGGGAAGTCTGGAAAATCTTAAAAAATTCTTACATGCAATGTAAAAAGTTTCTTACGTAAGTTTTGTTTTTAAAAGATGCTTGAATTTTGACTTCGGAAATTACCAACAATTAGTTGTATAGTTTATCTCTGTGTGAATTTGTTGTCAATTTTTTCTCGTTGTAATTGGTTATTTCCGGGAGTAAACCACAGGAACCATGGGCCATGGTTCGTGATATTCCTATTGCATTTTCACCAAATTTGGGACCCCCTAACTTACCTTATTTTTTTAAGCTAGCTTTTAACTTAACTCATAACCTGACAGCTTTATCAAATAGTAATTTGAAGAGTTATAGTTAAGTTAATGCTGCTATAAATAAACTACTTCAATCATCGTATAATTGATTTTCTTCCTAGAATTTCATATTCATTCTTTCAACACTTTCCAATTATACAATCTTAATACATAAAATCACTCTAAAAAGCACTCTAATTGGTCGACATTTTTTTTACCAACCGAAAAATATATTAAAACGCCGCCGGTACTCCCCCTGGGGCGAGTTGCACATCAATCGAGTTTCCAACCAATCAGGTCTAGATGCCCGTTTATGGACGGGCCTTCCAGCTAATCTTATAATAAATTGCTTATATTGAAATCACAGAGGTCAGATGTTTCCGAAGGTATTTTGAAGTATACTGAGTACAAAAAAACGTTACAAAAAGTTTTATTATTTTAAATTTGCGAGGTTTTAAGTTATTCTTCTCGTTTGAAGCCTGCCCTGGCCACCGTGCTGCAAGAAACTTCCAATCAATTTGTAAATGTAAAACTCAAAAAATTGCATAGGTAAAAGTGTAAACTCTTTCAGAACTAATTATTTTAAAATTATTTTTGTGGGATAGGTCATTGTATAATCTCCTAAGTACTAAGTAGGTAATCTTAGATAATAAATTTCTCTGCTGATATTTGGATAGAATAAAAGTCAAATAAAAATCATTTTATTTAATATTAAACTATGAAATAAACTTTTTGATATTTATAACTAGATTTTATGTCGCTACCACTTAATTCTTACGGTTGGTTTCAAAAGGCCTATCATTTAAGTTTTATATCTCACCTCCGCCCCTTCTTCACAATTTCATAATTTTAAATAGCAGTATTTCTTTGCAATACATAAATATGCCAAATAAACATTAGGTCGAGAACGAATCGACCGATTTAATTTAAAAATTAAAATTGAGGGTAATCCCCCAATTGGTTGAGAAACGAATATACCAGAATTTTTTCGGCTATGTTTTCTTCACAACGAGCTAGCAACAACTTTGATCTATTGATAATAGTACGATGCAATTAGACCAAAACCCCAACATCCGAAGTAAAAGTTTCCCACTAGCTCCAAATTGTTCTATACAGTCCACATATTGTTTGGTAAAAGTTACACCATTTTAAGCGTCTGGTTTGGGAGGGGGAGAAGTTGGTAAATTAGTAGTTTTTATCAGTTTTTCTTAAATATTTCGAAAACTATGCAATTTAGCGCAAAAAGTGTTGTATACAAAAATAATCTACATTAAATTGCGAACAAAAATAGTCCTGTGCATAATCTTGCTAAAATGTACGGCTCCAGAGTTATGGCGGATGTAAAAGTAGAAATTTTTCCCATTTTTTAGATTTTTTGAAAATATGAAATTATTATATAATTAAAAGAACAAGGTACCTCAAAAGAATGTTACTACTCATGCTGTTGAAAAACGAGGCCTGTTTGATTTGAAAACTTACAGAGCCCCAAGTACATCTGGCTATTCTAAAATAGTTGCTACAAACATGGCTTCCCTGAAAATAAAACCACTGTCATAATTATGAACTTGGCTGAACACTTAATTTGTTTTGGTTGAGTGATACCTGGTTGGAAGGTTCAGAAGAATGTAAAACTGGGTGGAGTGGCTGCATGGAAATGCTGTATCGACGAGAGAGTTCCAAACTTCCGCTGTAGTCCTTCTTCCATTCATCAACTTATACGGCTCTTCTTCAAGCTACCACAAAAGGGACCAGCAATGGGCAAAGCATAACAATGGTGACTTTTGATCAGCCTTTGTACGCTAAAGCTCGTGAATATTAGCAGCAGCACCTGATGACAACCCATTGAAGTCGCTCTTCATTCGACTAGGAGGTTTTCACTTGTCCTTTTTGTCAGCGATTGGATTCATAACGGCAGGAACTGACTTAGAGGAGTTGTACAGTACCGACTATGTCAAAAACGGTGTTCAACAAATGATGAATGAATTCGTGCTTTCTTCCAAACTCATTAGTGTACTCTCTTACTGTATTGCTGGTACTCATTACTGTATTTTTTAAAACTAGTGGAGCTCTCATTAGTGTGGATAAAGAAATGCTTCTGATAAGATTACGCAGTCGGCTGCAGTGAGGAACTTTGTAGAAATTTTGGAAAACCAACTTCAACATTCTAAAGAATCAGAACGAACACAAAAACTGTGGATTCACTTCATAGAAATGGTTAAGCTTGTTCGAATGTTTATTAGAGCTGAGAGGAGTAAGGACTTTCTCCAATCAAATGTTTCCCATTTTCCATGCGTCGGGTCGCTGGTAAGCGTCTGGCTTAAACTACGCTAAACCTGCACATGTACACGTACAAGACTCGCTAGAACTTCTCAACTTAATGAGCGCAGAAAACGATTTGTTCGTTAATTGTGGTTATTTCACTATCCTACATACTGAAAAGTTTTGATCTGGAATCAAGCGACATGACCATTGAACATGTTTTGATGAGATTCTTGAGTAGCATTGGTGGATTAACCGGAAGCAGAGCAATAACAGCGACAATTATTGCAGCTTGGATCAACTCCATGCCAGCTTGTTCTCAGGTGTGTAAAGCAATGGAAGAATTTGCAGGTGTTGTGCAGCGTCTCTTCGGAGCAGCACGTGGAGCTACAAGAAGCGAGGCAGAAAAGAAATTGCAAGGACTTGCACACTATTATTTCTTGGTTTGAGAAACACAATCCGTTTTCTAAAACACTTAAACTCTCTTCCTTATCAACAGGGGTTGTAGCAGATGCAAACTTGAACTGTGATAAAGTGCTTGAAGTTGTAACACTAGCCTTGAAAGAGATTGAGAACAAGACATTCAATGAGATACACTTGAAAAGAAAGTAAGCTGTTAAATCTCTAGCCTCTATAATCACTCTATGGCAATAATAAATTAACGACAACACTGTATGTGTGAACCCTAATACTTTCTTACATCTATCGGATGGTATGCAAAGTAAAGGAGTGATGAGAGACTTGAAAAAATATTTAAATTTGAATTATGTGCTTCTGTTCCATTCTGAGAAGCTTTTGCTTCTGAGGGAAGCAAATCTTCAATGGTGACTGGTTTGGTTTCATATTTAAATGAATCATCAATCAGCCCAGATTTAGAGAAGTTGATGGAGGTCACCTCCTTCGCACAGGTTTATATGGCCTAGGCCTGTGGAAGCCTTTTTTCTCTTAAAACGTAGGGCCCCTCGAGATGGCGGTGAGGTTGTCATTCCTTCAAGGACTAAACACTAACATACCACCGGCGACTAAAATAGCCATTTGATTTTACAAAACACAATCCTGTACAAAAAAAATTAATTTCCTTAAGCCCGTGTCTCACTATAAAAATTTCATAAATATTTGTATAAAAGTTTGTATACAAACGATTTGGATAGTGTGACAGAGCACTAATTTTATAAAAACGATAGACGTCAAAATATTTTTATGGTGTTTGTATTTTCACGATGCGAAAAAAAGGTTTTTATACAAACTAACAGTTGAACAAATTACGCACGTCAAAATTATTCTATGGTGCTTGTAGTTTCACGATGTCATGAAAACGTTTTTATACAAACTAAAAATTTAGAACAGTTTCTATAATTTTTATGAAAGCAGGCATCCCATTGGCTGTTGACACCCCACTCAATTTGAATTTAGATTTAAAAAAATTCTAGAATTGGTATCCTGATCAACTGTAATTTGTTGGTTGGTGTTGCGGACTCTACTTTTTGTCATGAGCCCTTGGATTATTTTTGAGTGGACTGTATGCTGGCGGTTCTTTGCGGATTTTCATTTAACACAAACTTAATTGTTGAGTGAAATCTTTATTATATAAAATGTACAAGTACGCATGGAGTGTTTAACAATTGAACTCCCACTTCACACTAGTTATTACGAGTAGCCGGCGATGTGGTGGTAAAGCTGCGCATGAATACAATATTTAAAAGTTCAAATAATTGAGCCTTTCAACGTAGGCAACCAGGAGTACGCAAAATGCGACATGCCCCCGGCCTTGAAAGGGCGTAGCTATTTCAAATATGAAGGACAAAATACAAAGCAATGTTTAAGTAACGTTAACAAATTCAAAAAAAACATAGAAAACTAAAATCTAGACAGAAACATTAAGAATAAACAAAGTTTTGTAAACAAAGTAACTGATCGTCGTCACTCACGCACTGGTAGTGGGCACAATTTTTTAAATGCACGACGCACTAAACCATGTGAAGTTTTTACGGTGGCAACACGATTGATTCCGTCAGAACCAGGATGAACTTCGACGACTCTTCCCATTTTCCATTTAAGGGGTGGCAAGTTGTCATCCTTTATGAGAACGAGCGTTTCCAATTGAAGATCAGAGTGTTGATGTTTCCATTTTTGACGCTGCTGCAATTCAGAGATATACTCTTTGCTCCATCTTTTCCAAAAATGTTGATGAAGAGCTTGGATTCTTTGAAATAAGGTGAGACGATTGTCCACCACATGTGTAACGTCAGGATCAGGTAGTGACGTCAACGGCCTTCCAATTAAGAAGTGTCCAGGCGTTAAGGGTTCTAGGTCATTTGGGTCACAAGACAAAGGAGTAATAGGACGGGAATTCAACACAGCCTCGATTTGAATAAGAAAAGTGCAAAGCTCCTCATACGTAAAAGGCGAACTTCCGACAATACGTTTCAAGTGATGCTTGCACGACTTTACCCCTGCCTCCCACAGGCCACCGAAATGTGGGCTATGAGCCGGTATAAAATGCCAATCAACATTTTCAAAGGTCATTTTTTCACGAATGATTTTATCATTTGCCTTAAAAAATTTAGATAATTCTTGTAGTTCTGAATCGGCGCCTACGAAATTAGTGCCGTTATCAGAAAAAACACGTGAAGGTTTGCCTCGTCGAGAGACAAATCTTCGAAAAGAAAGTAAAAACGCATCGGTAGAAAGGTCCGTTACCAGTTCGAGGTGAACGGCCTTTGTCGCAAAACAAACAAATAAACAAATATAGGCTTTGGAAACCTTGGCTCCGCGACCGCGGCGATCCTTTATAAATAGCGGACCGGCGTAATCAACACCAACAACACAAAAAGGATGAGCCTGATTAACACGATCAGGTGGCAGATTGCCCATAATTGGCTCAGGAGTTCTCGGCGAAAACCTAAAACATTTTACGCAATTGTGAACAGTTTGTCTGGTGAGATTTCTTCCTGAAGTAATCCAAAACTTATCTCGTATTGAAGACAATAATAGCTGTGAACCAGCATGTAACATTCGGACGTGTTCACGTTCGACTAATAATTTTGAAAACAAGTGTTTTCCGTTAATAACAATAGGATGTCTCTTATCGTAAGAGAACAATGAATGTTTTAACCTTCCTCCTACGCGTATCACACCATCCGTGTGTATGAAAGGATTAAGTTTTAAAAGAGGGGATGCCTTTAAATTTTTTGAATTACTCAGTAAATTAAATTCATCGGGAAAGGATTCCCTTTGAGAAATTTGAGCTAGTGTAACTAAGGCCCTGGACAATTCATGAGTAGTGAGTGGTCCAAACTGACGCGACTCATTTTTTACACAACAATTATTTCGAAACCGTAATAAATAAGCTGTAATTCTTTCAAGTCTTGTTAGGTTTGAATACCTTGAAAACAAAAAACAGTTTTGATTAATTACCACGAAGGATTGGATATTCTTTTTGAATTCTGGCAATTTTAATGAACTTGAATTGGATTGAGGCCACGCGGGTTCATCTTTCAATAGCCAAGATGGACCATTCCACCAAAGTGTGGATTCTTTTAAATCTTGAGGGTTAGCACCTCTCGAAAGTATGTCAGCTGGGTTAATTTTTGTAGAAACGTGTCTCCAGACTGATTCTTTAGTTAATCTTTGTATGTCAGCAACTCTGTTACACACAAATGTTTTTAACAAGTTTGGACTTGTTTTTAGCCATCCAAGCACTATCATAGAATCCGTCCATAAATAACATTGATGGATTCTTAAATTTAAAGATTTTGAAACCTTATTGCAAAGTTTAGAAAGTAACAGTGCTCCACAAAGTTCAAGTTTGGGAACAGTCATAGGGGTCAGAGGCGCAACCTTTGACTTTGAACATAAAATATTAACATGTACCTTTTGATCGCTGTCGATCGAGCGTAAATAGATGCAGGCCCCATATGCTTGCAGCGAAGCATCACAAAATCCATGCAATTCAATTTTGTTTGGATTTGAACAAACGGCATGTCTTGGTATCAACACATCATTGAGAACAGAGAGTTCTTGAATGTAAGAACTCCATTGAGTTTGTATATCAGGTGGAACAGGATCGTCCCATGAGGATTGTTCCATCCACAATCTTTGCATCATAATCTTCGCGATTATTGTAACCGGTGCCAACAAACCAAGCGGATCAAATACTTGAGAGGATTTTGATAAAATTGATCTTTTCGTTGCTTTAACGTCGTCAGCCGCAATAGAAATAGAGAACATAAGATGGTCAGTTTGACATGACCATATCAGCCCAAGAGTTCGCGTGTTTTCATGTTCGCCAAACTCAAGGACGCTTGGATGAATATCATCGTTTGAAATGTTTGAAAGAATCTCAGGTTCATTTGAAATCCATTTTCTCAAATTAAAACAACCACTAGTAAGGATATTTGAAATTTTTGAGCAAATTTCAATGCCTTCCTGAATATTATCACAACCAGTGAGAAGATCATCAACATAAAAATCTTGTTTTATGATGCGCGAAATTTCAGGCATTGAACCTTGGCAATCATAACCAAGCTGAATTAACGAACGAATAGCTAAATAAGATGCCGAAGCCGTACCGTACGTGACAGTATTTAAATTATAAACTTGCAGATCGTCTGTAGGCGCGTCACGCCACAGAATTCTTTGTAAAGGCCTTTGGGTAGGCTCGATTTGAACTTGTCGGTACATTTTCTCAATGTCCGCGGAGATAGCATATCGGTGCTGTCTAAAACGTATTAAAATTGTAAAGAGATCCTGCTGGATCGTGGGACCGACCATTTGAATACTATTTAGAGAATGACCGGAATTGGTTTGCGCAGAACCATTAAAAACAACGCGTAGCTTAGTGGTTAAACTGTTCTCCTTTAGAACACCGTGATGTGGTAGAAAGAACGAAATTTCTTCCTTGGGGTCGCACAACGACATGTGGCCCAAATTTTTATATTCATTCATGAATGAATGATAACGAACTGATAATTCTGGTTTGCCTCGAAAGCGTTGTTCCAGAGCATGAAATCTTTTTGTTGCTATGGCTAATGAATCACCTAAGACTGTAATGGGCATCTTAAGAGGAATAGTGACAACAAAACGGCCATCATCGTTCCTACGAGTATGTTTGGCGTAATGAGTTTCGCACTCATTTTCTTCTATGGAAAGTGACCTTTCCTGAGGATACGAATCAATTTCCCAAAACTTAGTCATTAATTCCTGCACCTCGCAGGAAATACTTGTGTTGCATTGTACTTGGCCAGTGCCTTGTACTGAACTGATGGGACCAGCAATGATCCATCCAAACCTTGTATTTTGTAGAGTAGGGAGATTAGAACCTAAAGCCACCTTTCCCATGCACAGTAAATCAAAGAAAGCTATTGAACCTATTAAAAGGTCGATCTTTGCATCTTGATCAAAATTGGCGTCAGATAATTTAATGTTATCTGGAATCTTGAAGTCATTTCGATTAACAGTAAATCCTGGAACAAGACCAGTGATTTCATCAATTACGAGATATGAAAGTGATATTTTAAATGGTGAGTGACATGCTCTTACTTCCAGGTCACATCTTGAATTAGCTCTTGAATTGGATTTATTCAATCCCCAAACAGAAACATTAACCATTTTAGTAGGTAAACTTAAACGATTGACGAGCTCTTTACATATAAAATTAGACTGAGAACCCGAGTCAAGCAAAATTCGAACATTGTGGAACTTTCCACGAGGATCTAATATTCTTGCGGACACCACCGGCAATAAAACTTCAGTTGTGCCCACGCACAAAGCGGTTGTAACCTGAATACCCTCAACTGGGCTTGCCGGCCTGCTAGCACGGTCCCCATGTGGAGCCTGGTTTACTTCCTGAATTTGATGCAACATGGTATTATGTTTACCTTTACATCTTCTACATCTGTAAATTGAGGAACATTGAGTGGTGAAATGCCCTTTGGCCAAACAATTAAAGCAAACCTTTAATTCTTGGACTTTTTTGGACCTCTCGTTGGGGGTCAATTCTAGGAATTTATCACATTTTGATAAGTGATGGTTTTGGCCGCATAATCCACACACTGAATTTCGTGTGACCAACGATTTAACGTGAATTTTGGGTTTTTCAATAATTACCTGTTTCTTTTCTATGTTTTCTAGGAGATTTGCTTGACCGCTTAGAAATTTTTTAAATTGTTCCAATGTTGGAATCTCGTGATCTCCTTTGCTTAAAACATTTTCCCATTCGCGTATAGTGATGGCATCTAACTTGGATGAAACCAAGTAAATAATAATAGCTTCAAACAACTGTTCCGAAGTTGCTAATGACTTCGCAGCACTCGTGTGCTTGAAAAGTGAATCGTGCATCTGGCGTAATTTTTGTGAGGACTCGCGTTTCAATGGTTCTATTTCTACAATAGACATTAAATGATTTTTGATTAAAAGTTTGGGGTTATCATATCTGGATAATAACGTTTGCCAAGCAATTTGGAAATTGTCACTAGTGAATTCCAAAGATTGGATTACATCAGCAGCCCCTCCAGTCAAACTGCTTTTGAGGTAATGAAGTTTTTGAATATTATTTATATCCAAATTATCAATGATAAGATTTTGAAAAATAGCCTTGAACTCTAACCAATTCTCAATTTTGCCAGAAAATTTAATTAAATTAATTTTTGGTAAATTGATTTTATTATAATTGCGCGAGCCAAAATTCCCAGAGCCTACACTGCCTGACCTTGAGCGTTGCGATGTAGGAGAATTCGCTCCTGTACCTACTGCAGACGCGGTTAAATTACTAATTATATGTTTTGCATTTGAAATGGCCGTAAAGTAATTATTTTCAAATTCTTCGACCTGACCTATGTCGGAAGTCGTATGTTCCGGAGAATTAACAATATCATTATGAATTGATTCAAATTCATCAAGTAACAGTCTGACAACTGCAAGACGTTCTTGCAATTCAGTGCACCTCTGTTCATTAACGTTTATGTTATTGATCAAGTCTTGATCAATGCTTTTAACGAAAGTTTCAAATCTAGTTAACTTTGACTTAATTAACCGACGTTTGGTCTTTAATGATTCCATGATTAAACAAAATAAATGATAAAAATATAAGTTTATTTTCAACAGTGTAGAAAGTATTACAAACTTTGTTAATGTAAGATGAGATAAGAAAAGAATTTCTTGATAACGCGACGCGCGAAATGTTTTGTAGCCTTGAATTGCTTTGCAAGATAAACCTGAACGTGCGCAACGCGCGAAACTAACTTTTTATTCCTATTTACCTTTGAGCTTTTTGCACAAAACTGTGTTGAAAAGAAAGATAGGATATAATGAACTATGGACATACCTTTAAACTTCATAAAATGGTTTTGTCCGCTTGTACGTACAATAATTTCTTCAACAATTTTGAATATGAAATCCGGCTCGAAGGACCATGTTGCGGACTCTACTTTTTGTCATGAGCCCTTGGATTATTTTTGAGTGGACTGTATGCTGGCGGTTCTTTGCGGATTTTCATTTAACACAAACTTAATTGTTGAGTGAAATCTTTATTATATAAAATGTACAAGTACGCATGGAGTGTTTAACAATTGAACTCCCACTTCACACTAGTTATTACGAGTAGCCGGCGATGTGGTGGTAAAGCTGCGCATGAATACAATATTTAAAAGTTCAAATAATTGAGCCTTTCAACGTAGGCAACCAGGAGTACGCAAAATGCGACAGTTGGTAATACCCACAATTTATGACAAATAAAAATATTGGAAACTGAAATACTGGCTCTTAATCAATATTAACAGATTTTATAATTATAAAATAATCGTGATCTTAATATTTTTTTGCATCAAAACTTTATTAATTAAACTAAATTAGAATTTTAAATATGTACAGTTACGCCATCTACTCAGATAATTGCTCGTCCAAAAGATAAATCTTGACCTTAACAATAACAATCAATTTGACAGCTGACGGCTGACACTACGATACATAATCGACGTATGTTTCTACAATTTATATTGGCAAAGTTAGAAGACATATTTTTTATATTCGCTCTCTTTTCTATTAGGTTTTTTTTGTAAGTCTGACAAAGACAACCAAATAGTATGCGTTACAAATACATTACAAACCATATACAACTCGATCCTTACCTTTCACAGCTAATATCTTGTTTTTATAAAAACTTATTTTATAGTGTGACATAGCTTAAATTGTATACAAATTTGTATACAATACAAATTGTATAAAAATTTGTATACAAACAATTGTATACAAATTTTTATAGTGAGACACGGGCTTTAGTAATATCATATTTTTTCCAAAAAATCGAAAAAATACGAAAATGTTCTACTTTTACACTATCTGTAACTCTGGAACCGTTCACTGTAGCAAGATTATGCACAGGACTATTTTTGTTTGCAATTTAATATAGATTATTTTTGTATATAACACTTTTTGCGCTAAATTGCATAGTTTTCGAAATATTTAATAAAAACTGATAAAAACCACTAATTTACCAACTCCCCCCCGATTCAAAGCGAATCGTCTAATAGCGACGCAGTCGAAAATTTTTCAAATTTTTAAGGTCAAACGCTTAATAGAAAGTTAAAAAATTACAATACAAAGAAAATTTTGGGGGGGCAGGCTCTCCCCCTGAATACGCCACTGGTTAGGCCCTTTTTTGGACTAATTGCATCGTACTGAACCCTTTACTTAATGGTAACGTAGAGTCAGATATGACCCGTACTTGTTGGAGGAAAGCTGGGAGAAGAGATAGCTGTCACGTGGTCTTGAGGTACCATTGGGGGGTTAAATACCTATTTAAAATCAGCTCATCAGGACTGCAAGCCTTATGGTGCATTTCTATTATAGTTTTTGGATTAGCAAACTATTCCGATTCCATTTTATTATATTTATTCCGTCAATAGGTAATTGGGTAACCTTGCCTAAAGATGTGCACTCATTGAATAATTTAGTTTTAAAGTAAAACGTCGTGACTTTGAACTCCGGTTTTCATTTGTTTAATTTCTCGATTACAGCTTTTGTTTTGAATTTGGTAGTTAATTTTAAAACCACTGCCTGATCACAATGTGTAAGTTATAATAAGATTATTTAAGTATAGGTAATAAAATACTTCTTCACTTAATTTCTCACAGTTTTAAACAATAATCGGCGCCAAGAAAATATTTTACTACGATTCATAAATTCGTTATGCATATGTTTGAAGAACAAGCAATTTTTGAATCTTTGAAGAAATTTTTATTTGAATTTTTTATATTTAACGGACGGCTTTCCTCGGGGCAGGTAATATCGTTCGATATCATGTTTGCTTATTTTTTATTAATCTTCGGTATATCCTTCTTATTGCACTCACTTCTGTTTGCTACTTTCATTTTTTATTAGCAAAATTCTATTGGATGGATTCAAGGTATTCTTCGGGATTTTTCAAAGGATTGCCTTAAAGCAAATGAAAAATAAATTATTTTTAAATGTAATTAGTATGATGTAACAATAAAAATTATATTCGTTTATTTCTTGGTCTCAACGTGACCGAACTTTTTATAAAGATATTTAATGAAAACATTTTCGAAGCCGTGCACCTGTTTTAACGTTTTTCTCAATTTTGTATTAGTTTTTCTGCGGGATATGTTTCATGTACTTGGGGACCGTATGGCCTAAAAAATAGCATACTTTGTTTAATATTTTAGGAACAAGCATGTTGCACGATAAGCTCCAAAGTACATATCATAGTATTGAGTAAATTAAACAGACATGTTTAGCTTGAACGTTAACCCTGTAACATGCGAACTTGTAACCACCCAACGAATTCCTTTTTCTGGGATATTTATGTTGTCGACTAAGAAAAGTTAACATCCCAAGCGGCTATGAATTGAAAATGATTTTTCTCAATTTTTAATGTTATCGATCGGAACAATTTAGAATTGTAATCGACTCTTCAATTTGCTAATTGCTATATTAAAAGAACATAAATATTTATAACTCGGCTACCTTGAAATCCGTCTATGATAAATTAGTATTTTTTTTCTGTACTACTTTTTGAATATTTTAATTGATGTCAATTTTGATTGCAGTCTAAAAAAAAGGATGTAGAAAAAGTCTTTATTTTTTGCCAAAAATACGAAAAACGTTGGAATTATATGACCATGGCACAGTTCAATATTAGCGTAATTTTTTGTAGCGTGTGTTCCAAATAGCGCTCTATTAGTTTTTCGATAAATTTTCTTTGTTTCTATTTTTAATGTCGTGATGAAATTTAATTTAGTCGTCAAAATTTCGTCTTTGATAACGAAAGTATTACTTAAGAGTTCATCACAATAATGAAAATACAATGCAATCTCAATAATCGGTATACTAAATTTTTTTGCAATTTGTGTTAAAATATTATCAATTAATGAATATCTGGGAAGTATAAAGGATAACAGAGATTTCTTTCATACAAATTGAATCATTTTCCGTCAAAAGAAACCATCATATCATAGATGGATCACATCTACCGTGATACCGCTGTTCCATCTTCTTTATATTTTGATGAAAACGTTCTCTTTATTCATAGCTTTCAGCTTAGCTCTTCTAAATTTTCTTAAAAATATCCAAGCGAGAATATTCAATTTTTATTTCGAACCGGTACACTGTAATTTTCCAATGAGCAAAATAGCTCTTGGTAGTTTTCATAATTAAAAATCTATAATTTTATGGCAATAATTCATAAATTTTTCCAGAACTGACAGGATACGGACTACGTTAATGCCTACATATTATTTCATGAAATATAGCACAATTTTGTTAAAATAAAGTGAAGAGCGCAAACTTTTAATTAAGATGAGTGTTTTATTTTTGATGTAGATAATGAAAAATGCGTTTAAAATAAATTTAAAAAATTTCACCTGTCTTTATTTTTCTCATAAATCTGTTCTAGCTTGCTGAGCAAAGACGTAAATATTTATATTTCAAACTAAGTTATATAACTTTAAGGTTATTGTATCTTATGAAATACATTTCCAAAATCAGATCGACGTATCAGATCTTGGGGTAGATGGAATAAGAAAGAACAATGGTGTCTTCTATGAAAATTAAATTATCGATCTCTTCAAACCATTTGCTAAATTGATTACTCTTTCTCTAAGGTTCTCTTCCGTGTTAGTTACAAAGATAACATTAGATTTATATCATCGTTGAGTGGATTTGAGAAGCATGTAAAAGGAAAAGCTTTTGAATTTAAAGGCTTACGACCGAATGTGATGTTAGATTTTTAATTTTTCTTAAATTGGCAATTGAATACCATTTAATTATCGAATTGATGAAATAGAAATTAAAGAACTTGTTTTTGTATATGCAAAGCCATTAACATGTAATTATACTGGTATTATGTTACTTTTTGTGCTCGTTAAATCGTATTTTCTAAATACTTTCCAATAACTCGAAGTAGTACTTGAAGGACATTGCAGTGCGAAAAATTAGGATTTGAATTTTCCGTACATAAAACTTTTGGTATCTACTCATAAATTTTGAGAACAATAGTACTTTAAAAATTTTATTACATCGAATTATAGAACAATTAAATTAATCAAGTTGAAACAGGGAAAACTTGAAAAATTAACTTGTGGGAAGCCATAGGCCGAGTCGTCAATGTAACTAACTTATTAAAATAAGTAAAATTGACGAACGGTAAATATTCTATAGATGACACACCTGTCGATTGATAAAAGTGAAAATATCAATAAATAAACACGACTAATCAAATATTGTTTTTTTCCGCATTGCTACTAAAAAATAAATAGAAAGAAAAAAAATTATTTGAACTAAATAAGTTTAAAAATTTTGTTTTATTATTTCATGTTTTTATATTTTATATCCAACTTAATTATAGTTTTCAAGTAAGTTTTACAATCTTGTTTGTGTAACTTTTGAAACAATTTTCTTAAAAACAGTAGCGAATAACAGTAATAAATTTTATTGGTTGTTTAAAAAGTAAACCGTTCTCCCTTTTTATGAAGTTGCATGCATTCTGCTTCGCCCTAGCAATTTCAGAATAGTTGAGCGATAATAGATAGTTAAAATAAATAACGGAATAAAAAATATTATAGAACCGCAGACCAAAAAAATATATGGGAAGGGTGAAAAAATATTATATAAACATCCGGTAAATGAAGATAATTTGTATTTTTTAAAATATAGCTTTCATACTTCGATTTGCATTATTTATTTTTTTAATTAAAAAATGGCCCAGTAGCCAGTTACTTGTGTGGTTAATTAATGTATCGTAGATTCCCTAGTGGTATAAAAACGCTTACGCGTTTAGTTAGTGCATTTATCGGTTCGAGCAAGGATTGCGCAAAGGCGCACAATGTCATTAGTTATTTATACAGTTTAGTAATTAATTTCCAGTTCGAATGTGAAAAGACATTTGAATTAAAATTTTTTTCTGTGATTACTATAACATTTCTACTGAATATAATATGATAATAATTGAACTATCAATTCTCTGAGTAGTAAATTTAGATGTTACCACCTCGATCACGGTTCAGAAGGTCAGGACGACCAACGATCGGCTGTACAGGGTGGCTCAATTTCGATCCCTCTTATGGGGAAATCGGTAACCATTGGAAATATCGAAAAATGGATGGCGCATCCTCGATCTCTTTTTTTGAGAAAAGCCCAATGGACAAAACCGGAGTTGGCTATCTTTTTTTGTTTTCGAGTTATAGCCAAAAATCCGATTATTGGACTTTTTCATAAATGTCGATATCTCGGTTGTTTTTGAAGTTTTCAAAAAAGTGTTAACACTTTCTTCAGGCACTTTTTTAATGACAACAAAATGGGCTAGAGAGATTTTAAATATCTAAGTTAGTTTCCGAGTTATAATATAAAGTTGTGTTTTTTTAAATAGAAACCATAGTTGAATGTGATATTTTTGAATAGCATATTTTATCCTCTTTTCAATGATGTATAACATGTGGGGTCTATTATTACGGGTTCATCCCATTTTCATAAAAAATATAATAAAAATAAAAAATATCAAAAAATTAAATATGATAATAACATTTTTAATAAAAAAATCACTAAAAAAATTGAAGCACGTAACAAAAATTAAAGTAAGTATTCAAACTAAAGATCTTATTGTTTTCAATACATAACTTTTCAAAACAAAACACTACCAAATTGGCACCTAAAAGATTTTCACCACATGTTTTATAGTAGGCTAATGTTTGTTTAATTGTTGGGGAATTGCTGTCATTGTTTCATTGTTATATTAAATAATCATTATTACCTACTTATAATAATAATAATAATTATTATTAATTATAATAATATATTATTATTTACTGGTCATTTTACGTAAATATAAAATGGCTTATGAAAACTTTGAAAAATTTGATATGTTGGAGTGCTACATTAAAACTAATAATAATGCTCGTCTTGCAAGTGGAGCATATTTCAATAGTTATCCTGAAATAAGACAACCAGAGATCAGTATTTTTAATAGATTCAAAGGAAATCTTACTAATTATGGAAATTTTAACATGCCTAGATCAGGAAATTATAATATTCAAGATGCTCAAGAAACTGCCATTAATGTAATTGCAGCTGTAGTTCAAAATCCTTCAGTTTCGAGTCGTCAAATTGAAACTGAATCAGGAATTTCAAGATGTAAAGCTTTGCAGATACTAAAAAAACATAAATTCAGGCCTTATGTAATACGAAAACAACATTACCTACAACCAGGAGATGCTCAGAGACGGTTGGAATTTTGTAATTGGTATGGGCTAAAATGTCAACAAGATGAAAATTCCTTCAAATGTGTGATTTGGACAGATGAAGCTTACATTAGCAGTGCTGGTATATTTAACAGGCATAACGAACACTATTGGCCTGATGTTAATCCTCACCGTACTGTTGACGTCCAAATGCAAGGACGGTTCGGTTTTAGTGTGTGGTGTGCTCTATGTAGTTGGCAATCATGTTTTAGTATATTATACGTATAGAGAAAATCTAAATGGCCAACGATATTATAAACTCTTAAACGAACATTTTGTTGAAGAGTATTTGGATAATCTACCCTTGCTGGAAAGAAGATATGTATTTGTATTACCAATAAGATGGTGCACCACCCCATAATTCCAGAATTGTTAAAGAATTACTAAATAGCAATTTTGGAAAATATCATATTTAATTTTTTGATATTTTTTATTTTTATTATATTTTTTATGAAAATGGGATGAACCCGTAATAATAGACCCCACATGTTATACATCATTGAAAAGAGGATAAAAAATGCCATTCAAAAATATCACAATCAACTATGGTTTCTATTTAAAAAAACACAACTTTATATTATAACTCGGAAACTAACTTAGATATTTAAAATCTCTCTAGCCCATTTTGTTGCCCTTAAAAAAGTGCCTGAAGAAAGTGTTAACACTTTTTTGAAAACTTCAAAAACAACCGAGATATCGACATTTATCAAAAAGTCCAATAATCGGATTTTTGGCTATAACTCGAAAACAAAAGAAGATAGCCAACTCCGGTTTTGTCCATTGGGCTTTTCTCAAAAAAAGAGATCGAGGATGCGCCATCCATTTTTCGATATTTCCAATGGTTACCGATTTCCCCATAAGAGGGATCGAAATTGAGCCACCCTGTACATTCTAGTTCGTAATAAGTAAATAAATATCTTGCTTCGAAAATGTTGAAAATTAAAATAAAAATAATAATTTATTATATTCTCAACTATAATTTTCTAATTCTAAAAATCAAGTTATTAATTTTAACACAAATTATTGTGTTTATTATCAATCTTCTCTATTATAATGTAATTAAAAACAATATTATTTATTTACTTTGCTTGATAAAGATTAAAGAACTGAAAACATAATTACAAATAAGCTTGTGAAGTAAAAGCAGTTAGTAATCAAATAAAATTTATTGATTTTGATTGAAATTATACCTATAATATTGAAATTGTAATAAAATTAACAAAAATAAAATAAAATTCCTACTAAAATAATATTTTTGGAATTTTTGAAAAAATAAAAGAGAGTGAGCCCGAGAGATGGAATTTCTCGGTTCAAAATTTTTGAATGTTTTTGAGTCGCCTTTTGTTTATCAATTTCTCTTATTACTATTTCATTCATTTTTTTTGAGTTCTCTATTATTAATTTTAATTAATTAAATTTTATTTTTTGATTCAAATTTTCAAACTTTCCAACAAAGTTATTTTTGTGTTATTGAAATTTGAAATATTGATTGCTAGCAACAATCGTCTCAGTGGATAATAGCACAAAATTAGGTGTCATGTTTTCATTCAATCGTAGCCATCTTTATTTTATTCAAAGCGGTGTAGTTAACAGGATTACAAATTTGTATATCACACCCCAACGTTTTTATGCTCTTGCAAATTAACAATCTCTTTTTGCAATGATTGCTAAATAATTGAGCTCATAATATACTACTTAAACATTATTCTTATTTTTATTATACATATAGTTTATTGTCCTTTTATAATAAATGAAACCACAGTATTCACAGTGTGAATGAGATCGCTTAATTTTTACTACAGGAATATGTAGGTATGGGTTTGATTCCCGGCTAAAGTACAGCAGATTTTTTTGATCGTATCTCTCTCACAAGGTGCTGACAACATCTGTGATTACTATGATTATATCAAGGGTGCATCTAAATCACAATTTTATTTTAAGTGTATTTATCTATAAATTAAAATTTTTCCAATAAAAATCCAATAGTAAAATCTTGATTAAATTTGATATCTTTACCTTCAAAATGTTCTTATCGTCTAAAAACTTTTGTCCTTGTAAATTATTAATTTATAAAGCCACTTAATTTATTCTTCTAATTATATTTTTAATGCTTCTCATCTTGTCGAATATTAAAAAACACTTGGTTTTAATTAAATCTATTTATTATAAAGTCAAAATTTTATTGCCAATATAAAAATCTTGGTCAATCACCAATATCTGCTTGACCAAAACTTCTCAAAAATAAACAAAATACAGAATTAAAGTCCACTCTTTCTACTATTTTCCCAAAAATCTTGACATTTTGAAAGAAAATTAAAAGTTTAGACTAGTTTTTAGATTTTCACAAAATAACCAAAATCAAAAATTTAAAAAATTTTTTTCTATTTTGGCTTTCTTTGTTAAATTATTTATTAATTGTTTATTATTTTCGTGTATATATTTTTTAATGTTTTCTTCCATACTTATCTCCATTTTTACTATCTTCAATTATTCTCTTTTATTTTATTCAAGTTTTCTTGTAAATCGATTTCCTTCTTGCACTGTCATTATAACTTTGCTGAAAGCTACTTTGTTGTGTAAGCTTTCTGTCGTATCCAGTTTTATTTTCTATAATTTCTTTTAAAAATTTTTCACCAATAGCTTCAATTATTTTATCCTATACTTTTTCATTTTATCAAATATCCAAATATTCCAAATATAATTCATGTTCCTTCAATTTCCTGTAAATTTCCAATAAATATTCTTATCAATATTTCTTCTGATTTCATCTTTGTAAAATTGTTAATTTTAAAATATTTTTAAATTTTTTTTAAATTTTTACTCGTCATTTATTAATAAATTGCACATTTCTTTAGAAATATTTTCAAAATCAAAATTATTGAACCCTCAACAAAATTTCAGTCGTTTGGTATAATCTAATCGGATCAACCTTTTTCAAAATTTCCACAAAGCCCCGACACTGCATATTTTGAAGAAAATTTTCAAAAATAAAAAAATACAAAATTAAAGCCTACTCTACAGTAAAACAGCAATACGTACATACAATACGTGTGAATCTAATTCACAATCTTCCGTAATTTGCCATCAAGAATTAAAATAAAATATTTTTGTAAACAGTAAACTACTGAACACCACAAAAATAGAAAGCTCTGGATTAATAGAGTGGACAGTCTTTAAGTGTGTTCATATTATCGAAATTGTACTGTGTAGTGGAGTAGCTTGAGCTTAAAAATCACTGCCGTAGGAGGTTTTCTTAAGGGGATATACACTTGTAGCGGGCGAAGTAAATGAGTTTCTTGATTTTTTTTTCGACAGGATAACAAATTTGTATTGTAAAATTGTGATTAATTTAATTAATTAATTAGTACATGTAATTTTTTTCATTGAAAAATATTTAAAAATGGCGTAACTACAGCTATATTCCAGGAGCGCCTTTTTTTGAGCATCAGTTGCGGTCTTGCGGTGGCCATCATAACTCAAAAACGGTTTATCTGAAATCGGAAAGTGAAAAGATTTTATTAGTATATTGCATTGGCTTGGGCCTGAATGAGGCTTTGAAAAAGGATTTGAAAAAATTTTGATTTTTAAAAAAATTCTATTTTTAAAATTGGATTAATAGTTTTTTAGCAATCGTGGCCACCGCAAAGCTGATTTTCAAAAAACACGATTCTGAGAAAATCGCGTTTAAAGATTCAAGTATACTTTTTTACATTAAAATTAATTTATTCATACTAACATGGAGTCGTCGATTCCAGGACCATATAGTGACCCTTCTGCATCCTTTGCAGCCTCTAAAACATCGATTTGATGCTGCCTCCGAGCTTTTTGATTATGATAAGTTAATAACAATATTTATATCAAGAATCTGCTTGAAATACCTATAACTTCGAATCTAATGCTCCGATTTCTATGAAATTTGGTGAAAATGTTCTGGAGATATTGTACCTTAAGAATATGCAATATAAAATTTTCGATTTTTCCGACCATCCCAACTATAAAATCCCTTAAAGCTGGATTTATAGTTGGACGGACTGTAAACGTAGACGCACTGCAAAAAAATCAACTATAGAATTTATGTACTTTTATTTATAAATAAACGTAAGCGCAGCGTAACTGAAACGGACTGGAACGGAAGGGATGACCAACTTTCATCTTTTACAGTGCGTTTCTTACTGCCCTGTCACAATCATATTAACGCATAGATGTTTATATAGATGTTTATATAGGGATTTTACACTACCGTTGGTGGCGCTAGCGACAACGACAATATGGCTACTCTAGCAAGTATACTTGAGTAGAACTTCATTTGTTTACATTAGTTTATAGAGAAATTTTTGGTTTTTTGTTTATCTGTGTCGTGTTAGGGTCTATATTAGTTAAAAAAACCGGTTGTGTTCTATTGGTAAGTAAAATAATATTGTGTTAATGTGTATATAAACAATTTTTTTGCTCTAGTTGCGTCATTTCATTAAAATGAACAATCGCAAGATTACTAATAATACGAATTGTTCCGTTTATGGTTGTCACACTAAGAAAGGACGAGATAATGAGCTAAGTTTTCATAGTTTTCCTAAGAAAAATAGTGGTTTCGTATTCATTGTGAATAAGTTTGGAATTCGTGAAAAAATTGATCGAAAGAAAGCTTGGGAACTAAAGCTGTTGATGGGAAAACCTACAACACCTTCTATGAGGGTCTGTTCTTTACATTTTACAAACGACGATTATATACTACCGGGTAAGCGTATATTTTTATTTAGGAATATAATGGCACCTGTAATTGATCAGTGTGTTAATTTAAATTTTTTTAGGCTATTCCTGTATACGACGCAAATTAAAAAGTAGCGCTGTTCCTTCTCTGAACTTGCCAAAAAAACATTTTGTAAATGTTGAACCACGATCTAGATCTAATCGCTGTGCTAGGCAATCAAACGAAGTAGTACAAAAGGATTTGCCACAGTCTCCACCAATACCATCATCGAGTACTATTGATGATTTAATAGAAGAATCCTCACCAATACCATCATCGAGTAAGATTGATGATTTAATAGAAGAATCCTCACCAACGCCATCAGAAAGAACTAGCTACGATCAGAATGTTGATCGTAATTTAACCGAAGCGGAGAGCATTGCCATTGATGGTTTACTTCAACTTGATTTACCGTACATCACAGTAGGAGTGGATAAAGGCATTCAAGTGAAAAGTGGTGACATATTTACTCCATTTATTGCTGCCATTGACAGCGATTCAAAATTATCGTCATTAACGGGTCTGACTTCTTTCATTATGTTGGATATATTAACGAATTCGGTTACCAAGTATTTTCCAGATGAAAGAACTCATAAGTTGACCATCAGAGAAAGAATTATTTTAACATTTATTAAAATGAAAACTGGGTTACGCTATGTTGTGATAGCATCATTGTTTATGTCAATTACAAGTAAAACTTGTAAATATATATTCGAGGATATGATATCAAAACTGGCCTTTATTTTGAAAGAATCAGCAATACGGTGGCCTTCATCAGAGGAATGTAGACGAAATTTACCACATTGCTTTAAAAATTTTGCCAACGTGAGGGTTGTTTTGGACTGTACAGAAATCACCGTCCAAACATCCAAACGTTTGTGCTGTCGTATAATCACATACTCGCATTACAAAGGAAATCACACAATAAAATTTATGACAGGCAATGTAGAATTACCATCGTATTTTTATAAACGCTTCCACATTCTACTATATTCATCTTTATCTATGTTTACACCCGTATAGTAAAATGTGTAAATTTTTATAAATATACAACTGAACTAGATAATTCTAATTTATTTATTATTATAAATAGGTGTCAGTCCCGCTGGTATAATAACATTTGTTAGTGATGCATATGGGGGCAGATCATCGGATAAGGCAATCTTCGAGCAGAGTGGCCTTATTGATAAGTTAAACTACAGACGAGATGCTATAATGGTGGACAAAGGTTTTCTTATCGAAGATATAACTAGGACATACGGGATTAAGCTTGTTAGGCCACCTTATCTTAGAAATAAACATCAGATGTCGGAAGAAGAAGCCAAGGCAACTGTCGAAATTGCAAAAGCTAGGGTGCATATAGAAAGGACCAATCAGAGGATTAAAGTTTTCGAGATTTTTACTAAACCCTTACCAATATCGCTTGTGTGCAAAGTAGAAGAAATGTTTACTGTAGTATGTGCAATTGTTAATATGTCACACCCAATTTTAGCTGATGATAAATTTATGAAATAAAAAATTAGTACTAATATTTTAATTTTTATTTATATTTTATTCATACACAAAACGTGAATCATATGAGTAAAATAATTATATTTTAATTTAGCAACTAAATCTTTTATAAAAGATTCGTCTTTTTTTACAACAATATTTATAAAATCGTTAGCAAACGATGAGTATACAATAAAATCACATTCGTTTAAATTTAAAATTGCCATGCCTAACTGTATTTGTGCATAATAGGAATGCTTCTTTTTTAAAATTAGAATATTATTTTCAAATTGTAAAAATTTGCAGGACTCTATTATCTGCTCCGCTGGTTTTTCTTTCCCTGTAAAATATACATAAATTAGAGAATAAATTAATAAAAATTATATATTTACCTTCATAAGGACATTTTATTTCAAGAAGTTTTATCGGTCTTTTATCTTGAAATACAATTCCATCGGGAGTATATGCAAGCCATGGATGTTGCTTGCAGATTATAAGTCCCATTTCAAAAACTTCACATTCTTTAATTATTTTATAAGCATTTCTTGCAGCACTTTCATATTCTAGTCCATGATCTACATACTTATTACGAAAACTTTTGGGCCAGAAATATTTTTTTGCTTTCATTTCCCAGCCATTTAATTTGTATGTATATATGGCATAGCATCGGGATCCTGTTATGCGATACTGTCGTTGCTTATGCCAATTTTTTACATTACTCTTACTGTTTGCAGCAACTTCGAATATATCGACAGTAGAAATTTCTTCATACATTTCTTTACAACATTGATTTGCAAATTCAATGGAAGATCCATATTCCAAATCATTTTGTTCGGCATTATTTAATACAATATCCAACAATTCGTGATCGACATTTTGTAAATGTGATTCTTGTTCTTCGTCATTGTAAATAACTGCTTTTGAACGACACGCCCTGTAACAACATAAATATATTAAGTATATAAAGTCTATCGATAAAAAAAACTGTGAAAAAAGACAATATTAGTTAAACCTTACAAGTGATAATGAATATCCACTAGGTGAGCTAAACCAACATTGCCTTCATAAAAGCATTGTTATTGTGAATAAATGATCGTACTTGTGTTTTGCCAAACCAGAATCAGGCAATGCATTTATCAGGGTAGATAAAACCTCTTCCTTGTCAAATTCAATGGCAGGTTTCAAAGCTTTTGTAGATTGCTTAGGCTGAAAGCATTTGTGGTCGTACAAACGTTGTGGAGCATACTTTTCCACTGCATTAACTTTCTTCCAATAGCAGTTCACATCGGTTGATGACAATATTGGAAAATCCAATATATTATTCCTGAAAATCAGTTCTGTTTAGCCTGTTAACAAGTGCACAAAAAGTTTTTACCTTAAACACACGATGAGGACAGCAGCTATATGTTTACAACGTCCTGACTTGCCAGCTTTACATGTGCACAAAAAATTTGATGCCTCGGCGCTTTGTAAACGAATGTTGAGAACTCCTCGAATTTCATGTGGCTTCTGCGTTAAAGCAGTTGTTTGCAAACAAAGAGCAAATATATTTAACATGCTCATTTTTTTTTCCAAAATTCCACATGTTATCACGTGATTGGCATTAGCAACAGCTTGACCTTCCGTAATACATCTCGAACTTGCCGTTGCTTCTAAATAATCAAATAGACCCTTAAATGAAAGAGAACATTTATCTGTATTATTCATTTCGACACAAAGTAAAAGTTTCTGATAAAATAATATAATTAATCTAACATTTAAATTTAAAAAATAATATAACCTACTTACATTTCAATATTTCCTATGTATAGTGAAAATTTTTAGTTGGTAATTAATCAATTACAGATTAATAATAATTTGGACCACTACAATAGTATTATTATAAAAACTGGTTGTTTTTTTAGATTAAACACTGCCCTGAATTAAAAAACTTCAGAAAAACAAACTCAAACACTATAAACACACGTTAAAATACACTCAAGTATACTGGTTAGAATAGTTACAATTGCTGTCGTATGGTGGCGTTTGGTTAATGTTAAATCCCTATAGCCTTCTATATAAACATCTATGTGTTAACGTAACGTAGTCGACTTAACCTTGAAATAACTCTCGCATTTGATTAGTAGATCGTCGGAAAGATGGCTTTAGATTGCAGCAGGGGCGGATGGGCCATAAGACGAACCTGAAAATTTCGCCGTGGGCCGGTTGTGGATTTATAAATTTAACAATATTTTACAGTCCGTTTGTTATATATCCAGTGCGTCCACGTTTGCAGTCCGTCAAACTATAAATCCAGCTTAAGGCAGTGTTCTAGTCTTGAATTTTGAAAAAATCGATTTTTTGTTTTCTGCATATTCTTAAAGTTTAGACATTGAAGAATATATCCTCGAGAGAAAATTTTAAAATTCCAGTAATTTATGTAGTGACGCACTGTAAACTCTTCAAGCCGGGGCATATGGGGCCAATGCCTGACAGACCATTTCAGCTATAAATTATATAAATGTATAAATATAGGTCAACCTAAAACACTTAAAAATCGTAAATATTTTCGTGTTTACTTTTCATTTCAGCTCAGTCTAGCTTTTAAAAGTCTACAATTCAGGTACAAGTTTATTACAAAACTACATTTTTCAACATGGTTGACATGATATCTCAAGTTCTATTTTCCCGATTTACTTCAAATTTGGTGTCAACCTTCAGTGTATGTCTATCTATCGCCCCTACCATTTTTGTAACTATTTGAAACTTTTACTCAAAACTTTAAACGTGTTTATTACAAAACTACATTTTTCGACCCTGGTTGGCATGATATCTTAAGTTTTATTTGACCGAGTTACTTCAAATTTTGTACCAACCTTTAATATATATCTACCTATCGCCCCTACCACTTCTTTACCAAAATTATTTTGCTAACTGTTTTTTAAAATTATGGAAAAAAACGGGCCAAAAACTGTTTTTTGTTTGCAGACAGCTGCCGTTTCGCGAAAAAAATTTTTTAGTTTTTTTTTTGGTAGGGGCTATAACCACGTTCTTACTAATAATGAATCTTTTTTGTAATTTCATTTTAGATGACCAGAAGGGTTGCAATCGTGTCAACCAGCACATCCCACTTTTATTTTATACTCAACTTTACTAGCTGATAAGTCGCTGTCAGTCAGAAACGGTGCAACAAAATAGAAAAATTTGCAACAAAAAATATCTAAAAAGATTTGCTGTAAAATCGATTTTTATATGACAAAAAACGGCTTCAAAATGTACAATTAACATTGTCGATATAGGAGTGCATGAATACTTTTTGGAGCCACTGTAGAATGTTTGACTTTCAGTCGCCAACTTATTGTCTTATCGAAATACAGTGAAAACTCTCTAAATCGAATTCTCATAATGCATTAAAATGTATTCGAATTAGGGGGAGTTCGAGTTAGAGAGTAAGAACAAAATGCTATATATTTCGAATTAAAGAGAGTTCGATTTAAAGAGTTTTGACTGTAATTATTTTAGTTTTTACTGCCTTCTCGAAGTGTCGAAGTAGTCCCAAGCTACCTTCACTAAAGGGCTCACCAATATTCGTGATATTATTTTTCTTCAATAGTTTTAAAGGCTTTGAAAGCCTCTCTCAACTTCTGAAGGTAAATAATATTATGATGTGCATTTAATAGCTCAATGTGAAAATTAAACTAAATTATATTTATTCTTGCTAAACTGCATGTACAGTTTACATTTTTTTAGTATAATATTTGAAAAATCCCATTAAGAAAATTATTTATTGACTTCGAGGTTCGAACCATAATTCCAACATCTTATATTTAATAAATTAAAATTTTAAGAAATAAAACAGTTTTAGTTAAAAATGTTATATTAAAGTTGGCTACCTCCTAGTAATCATTATTGATTTTTCTAAGACTCGTCGAGTTTGTTGACCACATTGCTCATATCATTCGAATATAAAAACGACGTTACATGCATTTTTTATTAAAATTTTCTGTACGTTTTATTGAAGTTATAGTTTAAGACTTCGTGGCTGTAAGATCGAAGATATTTTATATGAATAATTTTGTGATTTAAGCATCGAAAGTTTCTTACAGTTTTATTTTTTATTTTTTAGGTCTGCTGAAATTATTACATACACTGCGCGAAAGAAAAACCGAATTGAATGCAGAAAAACGAAAAACAGTGAAAAAGTTCGATGGACCACGTCCAAAGCCAAGCGACGGTAAGTTTTATTTCGTTCTAAAAAAAGCACCTTCCATTAGTAATATTTTTTTATTGTTTAAAGCGGATACAATACAACGCATGCTTGCAAATTTGCCACCGAAACGAATTACCCGAAAAATTATCTCATTGAAAGACGGATTTCAAAGAAAAAATAAAAATAACGTTAAGGCAAAGAATAGAACTCAAAATCAAAGTAAACTAAATAAGACTAAATCTAAACTTAAGAGCGATAATGTGTTAATTAAATCGAACAAGCCTCAAAGACTGTTAAGATCAAACAGCGATAATTCGTTTGAAAATAAATTTAAGAGGGGCAGAAAGAAAAATTCCACGACCACCATCACAACACATTCCGTAAAAACTAAAAAGAGAATTTTAACTAACAAAATCGTACCTACCACTAACCTGCCAGAAAATGTTGATAAACCTGTTACTAAAAAGGAAGACGCTTCTGCTATTAAAAGTGAATTAAACACATCGAATTTAAAGAAGAAGAAAAATTCAAATGAAAATGTTAAAAGTGGCGATTCTTCGGTACGCGAGAAGAAAATCACGAAGAAAATTTCAAACGAGAATATAAATAAAATTAATAGCGTGCAACCTTCGCCTTCTAATTCCGAATTAGAAATAGAAAAAAAAGTTACGAGCGACCCACTCGACATAAAAAATGAAGAAGACTCGTCAGTTAAAACCTCGGACAAATCGGCAGGTAGCGTGAAATTAAAGAAGAAAACCAAATTGTCTTCTGCGAAAAATATCTCTAAAATCGGTACGGTAAAATCGAAGGATAAAGCAACTAAAAAGAATAAACTTAATTTGCAAGAACCCAAACTGAAACCAAAAAAGTTATCGGTGAAGGAGAAGTTGATAAAGAAAGCTAAATCGGTTGTGAAATCTGTTGCAAAGGCAAAATTAAAAAATCGTTCGGTAACTAAAATTGTGCAGGTCGATGGTTCTTCTCATCCTTTTTTAGGAAAGCGTTTTAAAAATTCGGTCGAAAAATCAAACGACGAAACGGACGAACCGCCTACCCTAGAATCCGCATTAGAGTTATCTACCGATACTGCAAACATTAATCAAACCGCTCCAATATTAACCGAAGCTGTTGATAGCATTATTTCACTGCCAATAGAAGCTAATAATTCACTGTCTCAAGATTCCACAAGTAACGTAAATTTAATAGAAACTAGTTTAAAGGAAAATGCTAATAGCGCTTCTGCAATTGTTGCTGAAAATGCGGCTACACAAAGTTCAGATATTTCAACTGAAAATGCGGCCACGCCAAGTTCAGAAATTTCAATCATCGATACTATGAACAAACCACTTTTACCTCCTCCAATTGCAACTACAAAAGGAAAAATTAAGAAACAGCGTGGACTGAACGATTGCATTGCCATGTTAACTAATAAATTACAGGATAAAACTTCAACGCAACAAAGTTTCAACTCTTTGTTTAGTAATGTGAACAATGAGAGCGTCGTAGAAAAAGTTCCAGAACCAGAAATTTCGAATGATATTTCTGAAGAAAAAAGCGAAGACTGTAGCCAAGTTACACTTGATTGTGATAAAAATTTAAATAGTGAAAACGAAGACTTAAAAGAAGTTACCAGCCCGAAAGATTTCGAAAATGAAACGATCGCGCCTGAGGAAACTCAATTAGAAAAAGATGAAATAGAAATTAATACTTGCACATTATCTGTTTCGTTGGAAAAATTAGAAACGTCTCAAGTTGAAGAGATGGTAAGGGAAAATTTGGCGTTGGACAATAACAATTTAAAAGTCGAGGATTCCGTCGTGGACCTTTTAAAATCAAACTCTTTTATTTTGGAAATCGAAAATCAAAAATTGAACGTTTTAGAAAATAGTGCAGGAAATGCATCGGAAAATTGCATAAGTCTTAAGGAAGATAATAACAAACCAACGTGGAACAAATCTACAAATAAACCAAAAATGAAAAAGAGTTTGAAAAAAGCGAAAGAGTTTGAAGTGCAAGAAGGGCTTTTGAAAATTGACGCCGAGGAAGGGGCAGAATTTAACCTACCAGATGAATTTTCAAACAGTGGTAAAGAAAACGTGAAAAACGATGGGAATAAGGTGGTTTCAAAACGGAAGAAGATTAAGAACAACATCAAAGTTGAAAAAAAACGACGAAAGTATACCAAAAAACTACCGGTCGTGAGCGACCAATTGGTGTTGGATAAAACTGAAAGCGAACCAATCCTTCTGGAAGCTAAAGAAAACGCCGATTCGGATGACGATTTGCCGCTGTCGGAATTCGCTAAAAAGGTCAGGTCAGGGTCGAGCAATTCTGATGCAATAGCGGACGAAATTTGTTTGGATGTGCAAGAAAATGTAATTCCTGAAGTGGATCTGAATCATATTGATTCAGTTAATGACGACCACCAAACCGCCGTGAATCCCATCGAGGAAGCAAAAATAATAGTAAAATATAAAGTAAACAAAATTAAAGTAATCGGAAAACAAGGTAAACCCGGCAGAAAACCCAAAGGTTTGCGTAAAAAACATAAAACTTTATTGGATTCTCCAAATGAAAATGAAAAGCCTTTACTTTCAGAAAATTTGTTTTCGGAAAGTGAGGTACCAACTGCGGAATTAAAAGCAAACTTGTTGTCTACTAAAGTTTACGATTTCGTGAGCGACTCTGAAGATGACAGTTTTGCTTTGAAACTCGGCGAAAAAATTCGACACGTAAAAAATTTGGAACACAAACCCATTCAAGAAAGTAAACCTCCAGAACAATCGTCAACTTTGGTCGAGGAGGAGGTTAACAGTTCTTACTTAAGCTTAGAAGACAGTGTTTCCCAAACTGAAACGGATTCCTCTGTGTTATCAAAGTTAAAAGTTAAAACGCGCACCAAGGCAAGTTTAAAGAAAAAAGGCAAGGGCGTGCTATCTAAGGATCCAAATATTTTTTGCGATATTTGCGTGAAAACATTTACTCGGCCCGAAAATCTATTCAAGCATAAGCGGACGTTAACCCACATAGCAAAATTATCCGAACTGGAAGCGTTAGATGCGGCACGTGAAACCAACACGGAAGAAATAGAGCCGCCTATTTTGGATCCTGTGGTGGACGAAATCCAACAGGAAAGCACGAGCGGTTTCTTAAATGAAGAAGCCTCGTCTTGCGAAAAGACGCTGGAAGCCACACCAAGCGTCGAAGAAGATGATGGATTCAAATTAGTCGAGTTGCTAAGCGACGTTTTGAGCAAACCGGTTGAAAATGAATTTGTGCAAACAAACAATTTTGCTGAACAAATTTTACCGGTCGATCCTGAAGTGAAGCGCTGCAAAAGTTTGGGAGAACGCAAAAGTTTCGATTCTGATAAATTAGAAATATTTTCGCCTATTAATTCGCCGTCTCCAATATGCAACGGAATCGAGAATCATTTTATCTCTAAACTGCCAAGTACCGCTGACATAATCGTGGAAAAACAAATTTCTTTACTTGAAAATATGATTGAAGATAATCGTTTGAATTTCAGTTCTTCCAATTTGGCATCGAACGAAGAATTTTCAAATCACAGCAATTCTTCGGATTTTAGTATGCTTAGTTCGCCTAAACAGGAAATTACTTTCACCCACAACACTAATATTATAACAAATTTGATTAAACCACCATTGAACGAAAATCATCTGATTCGTAACACGCAATATGAAGAAATATCGGAAGACAGCACTTCGAGTCATTTTAGGTTTGAAGAACAAAAATCTCGCAAGGTTCTAAATAGAGACGAAGAGTTGTTTCTGGAATGTTGTAGTTTACTTAAAAGCAGCTCAGAGATATCGGATTTATCGAGAAAACAGTTCAAGTCAAATCATTTCTTTTCGAATTTTGGTTTAAAACCCTTGGACGAATATGAGTGGATGGAAAACAAGAATTTGAAGAAAACTGGTAACGATTTTGAATTCGCTTCCAATAATTACACATCCGACGTGTCGATTAATGGAAATTACAATGATATTTCTTATTCTAATTCTAATATGTCGAATGAAAATTTAAATAAGAACGAACGGTTTATTTCTCAAGCTCCCATGTTTGAAGATATTTCAACTGGAAGTGCAAGTTCATCAGGAAGGTCTGTGGGCAATGTTTTTCATAATTACGAAACCATATCAGATTCGTGCTCCAACGATCAGTCCAAACATAAATTTAAGTTCTTCGATCATCGGATTAACGGCGAAAAACCAACCGACCTCGATCAAGAAGAAACCAAATCCGTAGTGGAGAAGGAGCTTTCTGTAGTCATCGAAGATTCAAATTCACAAAACGCGTAAGTTTTTTTTTATATTTAATTTAATTCCTCATAATTTTTTTAAAATAATGATCAAAAATTTTATTTATTTTTAATTTATTTAATAAATTTTAAAATTCGAAAAAATGAATTTATAAACATATTCTAATATTAATGTTATTTGTATTGTTCGCAGGAAACCTCAAAAGTTAACTCAGCCGTTCATCACAAACTTCGCTATTCCAAAGAAAGTGAGAGAAGAAAAGAAGGTGATTACAAAAGGAGCAATGAAAGTATTTGAAGGACTGAAGATTTCAATTCCAAAACAAGATCTCGATATGAACGCAATCCTAAACTGCAGTCCACCATCAAAGCAACAAGAAATTTTAAATTGTAATCAAGCGTCGGCACAACTTGAACGTAAATCGGAAGAAGACAAAATTGCAAAGGTTCCGAGTATCGAAAAGCTTGCCAAGTCATCAAACAAACACAAACAAGTATCTCGTAAGAAAAGCATAAAAGACGTGATTAAACACACTGGAAACAAATTAGGATTAAAAATAACCAAGAAGAAGTATCTAGCCGAATCGTGTAAGGGGAGGGGGAGCAAAATAACAGACGATAAAAAGTTTCATGACGTATACGACTTTGAAGAAACCCAAGACAACATTGACGTATTTTCTAAAAAGGTGGATATTTTGCCAGTGTATCACAGCTTTAAAAATAAACTTAACGAAGAACCGGAAACCAAAACGGACAATTTTGAAGGTGAAGAACGATCTGTTTTTAAATCGGTCAACAATCACAAAAATGGCGCCAAATTAAATCGGGTGCATTCTAAAAAGATAAACATTTCAAAAAGCATAACTAAGAAAAAATGCATGATTATGGGTCGAATTTTTAAAAATGCAGCTAAAACGAAAACATCGGAAGAAATTAAAAGTATACCAGCAAACGATGATTCTAAAATTGCGGAAGATTACGTATCGGATTGTCAACAAGTACAACCAGAGGTTCACAATATACCTAAAGAACGTAAGTGGACCGAAGAGGAAATGAATATTTTATTCGATAATTTACTGAACGAAGAGAAGCCAAAAATCATTGGCGAATTAGATTTAAATTTGGATAAAATATCAGATCATAAACCGAAACAGAGAGGTCGGCACAAGAAGCGGCCGAGGACCGAATCGCCGAGTTCGTCCGACGAAGAGTTTAGTATTAAAAAAGTTCACAAGCGGCATATGAACAGGAAAAGCAACGGTAACACCGAATGTGTTATTAATTTAGAGCAAGAACTGAAAGAGTGTATCGGTGTTGCGAGCAGAAAGAGTCAGCGCAAGTGTACCAGTGGTAAACAAAATGTTTTAGTGGAATATTGGAGTTCGGATGAATCCAGTTTCGAGGTTGAAAAACATTTCCCCATTGTATCAACCATTATAAAAGTGGACGAAAAAGTGGAGCGAGAGTGTCCACTTCCGTCGCCCGTAGTAGTCGAAAGTGAAAAGTTCATGGACAAAGAGGAGGAATCGAATACAGCTCTGAGTCCTAACTTTGAGATCGAAGAAAAGAAGATTAGGAAGAAGCCTAGAAGTAAAGGTGGTAACGAAAACAAAAATGCTTCCTTAGAAAAATCACAAACTTTAGTCTCTGGCAGACAAAAACGAACTGCCGTAGATACGCTTTATTATTGGTCAAGTTCAAGCGAAGACGAAATGCAAAACGTAATTGAGGTGAAACCGATTCGCGAGGATTTTAACGAAGAGGATCGACCGCTGCAACACGGCTGGATAGTGGGGGATTCACCTAAAAAATTGGTAACTATGTTGGCGCAAGCTAAAGGCAAAAAGTTAGATGCAGAATGTGTTAAGAAAAATAAAAAGAAGGTTTGTAGTTCGTGATTGATTGTTTAAAAGTAAAGTGAAAAAAATGTGTTCAACTACTGTAATATATAAATTTAAAGCGAGTAAGAAGTGTGTGGGTGAACATGATAATTTTTAAATACTTTTTTGTCTTTTAAAACATGAAATTTCATCTCAAACTATTTAACATACACCAAATACGATATTGTGCCACAATTAAGAAAAGTGATAACGCACCTGTACAAAATGATAATTTAGTTCGATAATATGTTACGATAGTCATTGAAAGATGTGTTTTATTATTTTTTCTTTTCGTACTACAAAATTAAATTTTAAGTAGAGCCATTTGCAAAAATTAGCATAGTTAAGCCTTCACTTTGTTGATGTAAGTCATAAATTTAATGAGAACGTTAGTTAGGTATATAAATTACATGTTAAATGTTCTTCCGGTCTTCAAAAAATATTTTAGATATACCTAAAGAATTTGTCACATTTTTATTATAACTTATTTGGATTTATGAAATTTTAGAGTGCCTACAACAAAGTCTTTTGATATAAACATGTGCATTAATTTTTCTGCTTGATTTACTTTTCTTTTGACCTAATATTAGTACAAAGTGTTGCACCTTGTAAAAATGTTGTTCGTAATTAAAACGGTGTTGATTTTATTGCGTCGCCATAATAAAATTAACCTTTTCGACATTATTGGCTGTAAAATAATTTTAAAAAATTTACTATACAGAGTGAGGTGCAAGTTGATTAACTCATAAAAAGAATGTATTTTTTTAATTGTAAATATCGAAATGTTACTGCAATGAGGGAAAATTTTACGAGAAAATTGTTTAGTTATTGTGCATAATAATTTTTTATTTTTATGATTACGTAATGTTGATTTCTTAAATCTTTATGTGAACCAAATTTTGATTATTTGACTCACTCTGTATATATTATGTTCCAATGGTTCCCATTAACTAATAAGCAGCGTGATTTTGTTATTTTTTTTATATGTTTGTAATATTTTGGAACCACTTTTTATTAGCTTGATTTTTTTATGTATATTTTGTTGGGAAGTAAATGCAGATTTTTGTATTTAATTTAGAAATAGAATCAGTTTTCTGATTAATATTTACTTTTTATATAAATAATAAAACATATCGTATAATGTCGAGTATTTTACTTTTGCAATTAAGTTTCTAGGATTTGTTTAGGTAAACAGGGAGGAGGGAATCCCTGAAGAGATCTGGTGTACAAGGAAATCTTAAGAAACCCGAGGAAGTGTAGGAAATCTTTTGAAACTCGAGGAAGTCCAGAAAATTTTAAGAAATTCAAGGAAATCTTAAGAATTCCTTAAAAATTCTGAACACCAGACTTTCACACTTTGGACTACTCCGAACTTTCTTGCACTACCTGAGTGATTTACTTTTTGCAAAAGGCTCGTGTACATGTTATATAGTTGATTTTTTTAAACTGAAAACTTCCCTCTTTCAGAATAAATACATTTATAATATATCGCTGCAGTACACACCATGGAATATGGAATACGCCCTCCTCTCCTAGTATCCCACTAATTGTATATACTTTTTCTTTTAGAATGTGATATAATACACTGCAAACACCCCTAAAACTGCATTCAGTGGCGAATTTAGGGTCGTCTGCGGCCTAGGCCCTGCCCGATATGGTGTCTTGTTTGGGCACCAAATAGAACATTTACATATTATATAGTAGCAGCAGAGCCGGAACTAGGGTCTGATGCGCCCGTGGCGACTTTGAAACTTGCGCCCTTAGGAGGGGGTCTGTCTAGAATAGTCTAAAAATATTTGAAATTTTCAAGGTCAACGCTCGATTGTAAATTTAGAAAATTGAGATACAAAAATATTTTCTCAAAAAAATAGGTTTAATGAAGCAAATTTATTAAAAAAATACATTAAAGGACTAAGCACGCAGCAGCAGGTAGTTGATCTATGCGTGGTAAAAGCCACAGGCATGCTGATAACCTTTAATTAGATTTCTTATTCTAGGATTTTATCTCACGCTTTATTTTGGAGAGGGATTGGACCCCCAAAACCTCCCCTCAGATAACCGTACACAAAGCTAAATTTTTCAAACCGGGGGGTATGGAATACCCCCCAGTACACCAGAGATTGTGCGCAAAAAAGTCTTATTGAACTTTTATAAGTTTCAAACCGGAAACCTAATTTCTAAAATTTAAGATTTCTGATTTGAAATTCAATAACATATTTTCTTTTTTTGAGCACAATCACTTATGTGCTAGGGTTATTCCATACCCCCTGGTTTGAAAATCCTAGCTTTGTGATTGTTTTCAAAAATGAAAATGTAATTTTGAGTTTGAGTTTAACACCAAAAATTTATTTTTTTATCTATGTATTTCTATTCTATGTTTTATTCTTTATTATTAAGAATATAGGTAATATACTATATGATTTTCGCTGTTCACTGTTTCGAGACTCGACTGTATTTTATTTTGAGGTTTATTAATCCAAATATAAATTTCTTTTTAGTAATAAAAAATTTCTGAAAACAGACCAATAAATACATTTTTTATGGCTAATCAGATCAATTTTGTTTTTCTTGCTTTTTAAGAAAACATCAACCGACTGAAAATGGTGCTAGCTCTGCTAATATTTAGGTGTATATAGGTTAGGGAGCTAACTTTTGGAGACAAAATATTAACTGGGGGGTAGGGCTAGCGTTACTTTAGCCCCCCCCCACCAGTTTCAATGTAGATTTGTGAAAAAACTGTCACAAAAATATCACAATAAATAATATTATTGTTGAAACTTGTCAATGTCGATGGAACTTGTCGACTGACTGCAGCGCCAACGGTAGTAGAAATTTGTTCATACATTCACAGCAAAACTAAGCCAAATCAAATTTTAAATTAAAATTTTTTTTTAAATTTAACTTAAAATTTTTTCGTCTCTCAAGTTTAGATGCCCCTAGAATTTTGCCGCCCTAGGCCCGGGCCTAAGAGTAAATCCTGCACTGACTGCATTCTTAGTAGATTAAAGATGAGCAAAAGAAACAGAATGAAGACAAGCTAACTGCATCCCCAAATTTTTAGAGTAACTTATTTTTAGTGTGCCCCTTACTAAAACTCATCCTCTTTTAAGATTAAATTTGTTTAGTAAACTTTGTTTCGCCTTTGCAACATTTTAGAAATATGAGTTTTTTAATTATTTTACCAACTTTAAAATAACTGTTAAGACCTAGATGCTACTATAAGGAATGTGGTTGGATACTGAGAATGCGTTCTCTCTCTGAAAGACATGTAAAATACTACCTGCAGCTGTCTTAAGACAGCTCTTTCTCATGGGACACTACAACACAATGGGTCTGGCTGACAGTCCAATTTGTCGTAGTTGTACCAAAGCAGACGAAACAATGAAGCATGTGCTTTGCAACTGCTCACCGCTAGCGTCAAGAAGAACAATGTGGTCAGAGTGCGTGCAAACTTTGATTTGCCCTCGACACCCAATCTAGAATTCAGACCTTGCAAGTTACATTTAAAAAGTTTTAGACATTTTGCCACTCTACGAATTCTTCAAGGGGGAGCTAACGGGGTAATCACCCCCTCATAACCCATCAAAATTTGAAAGATGTCTTATGTTTTCTGGATTACTGGCAGAAGAACATAATTTTTTGCGTCTATGTACATTAGCGTTTTTTTAAACTAAAAAACCCTAATTTTTGATAGTATTTTGAGATGGGAAAAATTTAACAATTATTGAAATAAAAACAAAATTTTGAGATCAGCATGCAATTGTAGTTATATTATTATTACCAATTTATTTCACGTAGTTTTAGTACTGGGATTTGGGCAGGCAAAGGTTGAGTTACTAAAAATTGTTACGATCCTAAATCCATCAAAAGAAATCGGAAAAGCAAGGCATTACCATTGGAGTGCTCCTGTAGGGGTCGATCAATTTCAAAATACTAAATATTTGAACAGTATTTTATTATCAATGAATCACATACAAAAGAAATCAAATTTCCAAAATAAATACAACTTGCTGAAATCTAACATCAAATCACAATTTTGATGCAGTTTCATAATCACCCTGAAAAATCATGTATAAAATAATAGTATTAAAAATAACAAAAAAAAGTTTAACAGTTATAAATAAAATTAGGCAGATAAATTTGCACAAACAAAAATTTATATTCTCGTCGACGAAAATCTGTTCATTTTAAAAAATTTTACTACTTTTTTTGAATTTTATTTTATAATGTAAAATCGTTCATAAACGACTTCCAAGTTAGATCTTATTATTTTTTTTTTTCAACAAACAGCATTTCTCATTTGAATGAAAATAATGTTACGCTGATTTTTTATTTTAAATTATTGTATACAAATGAATAGCAGAAAGATTAGGTTCTTTATAAAAAAGACATTTCTAAAAAACAACCAAAATACAAACAATTGGGTAGGTTATTAATAATTGTTGTTATAATTATGTTTTTATCAAAAAGGGGGGGGATCATTTCAAAACCAATCGACAACAATTTTTTTCTCGAGAGGATTTTTAATAAACAATTTTAGTGAGGTATAAAAAGGTTATCAAAAATTATAAATCCTCGTCGATCAAAGAAATTGTTTTATATAGCAAAAATACCAATGTCACGTTGTACGATTGGCTTACAAATTTAAATAAGGAATCTTTCTTGTTTTATCGTTCACAAACAAAACTCTTATACAAATTATCAAACATGAAATGCCTCTTCTGCTATATATTATTATATATAAAGAAATTCACGCACTAAAGTTGGTTTGTTATTAATAAGAAAAAATATTAGTTATTTGATTTTAGGAGTGTTGTGATGTGTGGTGTATGCTTGTGAGTGTGTGAATTCATACTAACAAACACCTTCTATGCTTGACTCTCGGTGGTAGTGGTGTTCTGAACCGATTGACCTCCTTCCTGAAATTACCAAAACACAAATTAGTAATGCAGTAATTACAAGTTCGAATTTTTAAAACACAAAATTACAACAACTCAACATATATCTTCTTACTTGCACGACAAAACAACATACAACAATTCTACTTACTTCAGATTTTATGGCTTCTGAAGCGTCTTCAGTCTGAAAAAAATAATTTTTAATCACACACACAAACTTTCCTCATTTCGGCAGATTTTGCTTAATAAATAAAATTTGGAGAAAATAAATTTCATCAACTTTTATATTATAATGCAAACAAAAATGTATCTGCTGTTAGTTTTTATGGGGAGATGATGGTCAGTATTGTAACGTATCTATATTATAATTTTGAATTTGTATTTCGAGATACCTGGAATTATTTAAAAAAAAAAGATGTACTTGTTACAACACTGATGAATGGATGAATTAAAAAAAAGCTCGCCTTTTCCCTTTCCCAGACATTTCTTACACCAAGTCACACCATTTAAAATATGCAATTATTTAATAGATCAATGCTACTTGGTAGTAAAATTTAAGCAAAGAAATTATACAAACCTTTACAGTGACCGATTCAGACACAGAGTCTCCACTTCTGGGACGTTGGGGACCACTACGTTTGCGATAACGCTGTTGTCTAGGTGGACCACGACTTCCTTCGTCTTCTCCGCTATGCTCTTGAACATGCTCATCTTCTGAACGAGGTCTCCTACCACCACCACCTCCTCGCCCACCTCTAAAGTTTCTAATCGAAAGAATCGTTTAATAAGAGCAAAAAAAATATAAAATCAACGAATATTACCGGCGGAAGTAACGTTTGGGAGGTCGATGACCACGTGGACCACCTTCTCCATCCCCATGTTCTTCCTGTTCGGGACGGGGACGGTAAGGACGATAGTAGCTGCCGCCACCACCGCCGCCGCCACCATAACCACCACCTCCACCGTATCCACGGCCACGTCTCGGTCTATAACGCCTCTGCATTTGACCACCTTGATCGGCAACTCCCTCGGGATTTTCTTTGCCATCTTCTTCATTCCCTACAAATTCTATCAAAAACACATAAAAATTCATTTTCATAATTTGTTTTTCTATATTTACCTTCTTTTGGACGTCCTCGAGGTCCGCCTCCGCCGCCTCCTCTGGGTGGACCACCCCCACGGCCTCCTCTACGTATGTAAAACCACTGACGATAACCACGTCTTCTATCTGCAGCGTAAGGTGATCCGCGCACAGGTTCTCCGTTGGGTCCAGTCACATTGGCAGCTTCGTTGCCTTTTTCGCCAACCACAACACTAAACTCGACTACCTCACCATCGCCTACAGAGCGCACTGCCTTTTTAGGATTGTTCTTAATAATGGCAGACTTGATAAAAAAAATTACACTTTTAATTCACAACCAATCGATAATTTCACCTAGATAAACCTACCTGATGGACAAACACGTCTTCCTTGGTGTCATTTCTACAAATTAAAAAATTAATTTCTGCAAATTTCACTTTCTTTCAAAATAATTTACCTATTGATAAAACCATAGCCGCTCTTTACATTAAACCATTTAACTGTTCCGGTGACCTTAGTAGCTGGAAAATAAGTAAATATTAACAAATGTGGTCACAAAATCTCCCACAAATAATGGTAGGCTAATAAAACTGTTGAGGAAGAATGGTAATAGTAAAAACCGAATTGAGAGGTCTATAAATTTAAGACAGGTTCATAAACATCATCTCTTCAAGGTCAAAAATAAAATTTGCAAAGCAAAAAAGTTGAGTGTGGTCTCTTGGAACATTTAAGCTGTCAGTTGTTGAAAAATTAAATTAAAAATCTTGTGGGAGGCAATCAATAAATAAAAAAGATATAACACTTGTCTACAAAAAAACTCAAAATTCTGCTGGCAAAGGTATAGAGTAGTTTAATTTATGAGCAATCCAAGTGGTCTTTTGCCAAGAATTTTTTCTAGCCAATACAGCAAATTTTGAACTCATTTTTTTCTTTACTCAAAACAAAAAAAAATTTAATATGTAGTTAGAAATTTTTATTTCTTAAAATAAATTTTTTTTTAATAATATATTCAGGAAATGAAACGTCGAGATTTAGGTTTTTGTAAAATTTATTTACGTACTTGCAATATGCTGTAAATGGTTTTACAGATAACAAATTTTTGTAATTGATAGCTGGCTTACATTTTGAGATTGCATTATCATTGACACATTTACCACCAGATTATTTAATTGCGAAACGAAAAAATAGTATCCGACGATTTTTGTGAATTAAATTTCAGCCGAGTTTCGAACCGTAGCAATTTGTTTTGCAAACGAATAAAAAATGGTCTGAAAAATAATTTGCATTTGAATAAAAAAAAACCGTTAAGGCTCAATTAATCCAAGTTACCTGTCCGTAAAATTTTTAACGCAACGCTGGTTTACATCGGAAATTCGACAAATTAGCCACGAGAGATTGAAAAATAAAATTACAAGTTTTCTGAATTTCGGGCAAAAATTTGTTTGACGTTTAATTTTCAATGAATAATAATTTCGTTTTAGTTAATTGCATTTCGATTTGAAGTCTAAATAAGTCCAAAAAAGCGAATGCTTACCATGTGGTCATTAAAATTTACAAAGATGGACGCCCCAAACATTGAATAAATCAAAGGGTTTCGCGTGTATATAATTTGATATTAAATTTTCTTACCGATAACTTGCTTTCCTTGAGCGGTCGCCTTAGATTGTTCAGGTGCTTGTTCCGTTTCAGCCATGATGTTAAGGGCCGGTGGCAAGATGTTCTTCCTCCGCTACCGCTTTTTGATGTTGAGTACCTTCCTCGTCTCACTGTTGTTACAGAATCTTACCGCTTGCCGGCTTTTGGTTCCGCCGAGTTAATGTTGTTCCGATATAATCTCAATTAGATGTAATGGCATGTTGATTTCACGTTACTACGGATACCGCTAACAACGTACTAGTTAGCTTGTTTCGTCCTAGGGTTTCCGCGCATGAACAAATGACAACGCGATAAATAAGGAAGCAAAGCTATCTCATTTGGCGGGACTTTAAATTTGAACACATTTTTAACTTTACAATTTGGTTTACCCATTTCAGTTTTATAATGTAAAATTTTTAATTAGCGATTACCGGTGTACGTATTATCCAAATTAATAAAATTTCAAATACAATTTGACAGTTCTTTTTTTTGCCAGTACAGTGTACACCACGGAGTACTTGATTAAAGGGTTAAAGTTCCTTCAATTTACCTTCGCGATAATTAAATAATTACATATTTGTGCTAGGGTTCCAGTTTAAACTTAAGGAAAGGTCCACTGACCTCTTACAATGCCGAAAGTTAAACGAAAGGTCAACAATAGATTTTAGTTTCAATGTTATAGTAATTATTACATTAAAATTAACAATAGAAATTGAAATTGTAGTGCTAATTTTGTTACAAAAATTATCTCATAATAGAAACTTCCTTTCAAGTGTTATTACAAACAATACTTACGATTAGCATTAAAACAGGGCCGGGATGGCCAAAATGATCAATTTTCGTTCGTTAATTAAATTTTAATTGACGAATCTTAAACTTGGATAAACACAGTAAAGTTCATGTTCTACCGACTTTTTTTCGCAAATTATATTTTTCAAATAACAGAAGTATTCTTTGCCAAATAAAAGAAAAGGTTAATAAACGAATTCAATGTTATGTGTTAATATTAGAATCAGGTTGTTTGTTTAAGATTGTTTGCTGTAAGTACTATACTATGGTATGTACTGAGTAAATGTTAAATCTGATTGGTTTTAATGTGATTGCCTTGGAAGGTTATCTAAGCATTAAGTTTCCTACCTGCCTTATTAGTAGTAAAAAATTAAATTATTTATTATCACGCTTGATGAGTATTGTTTGAATGAAGTAAAATAAAAGTTATTACCTATAATTAACCTTCATTAGCCAAACATTTTTATTATTTGCTCCCCCCGAACCCTTCTTGTTTGGATTTTAATTAGTAGTTTTAATGAATCCTAAAACATTTTATTCATCAGCAATAATTATTATCGCTTTGATGCAAATATTTACATAAACATAAAAAATTACTACTCGAATGAAATAAATAGTAACTTAAACAAGGTTGATTTGTAATTTTACTTAAAAACCCATTGTTCGTTGCTAATAAAAGGGTACTGACTTTTCTAGATTCCAACTCTTAATTTATAAGTTCATTGTAATCTAATTGCTAGAATTTAAAATTTTAATTTTCGTAAAAAGGTAAAAAGTTTATTAAAAAAAAGAAAACATTTTTCCAAAAATCTTCTTTTGAAAACATTTTTGTCATTTAAAAATCGCTTTTATAGCAATACTTATCAGACATTTGTTGTTATAAATTTCATTCCCTTCATTTTTGTTTATATACATTTTTCTATTTCTAGTTGGTGAGATACAGTAACTTCAAAATGTTTCTATAAAAATTACCTTATGTATCTCAGAAACTGTGCGACAAAATAAAAAAATTTAAACAAACAAAAATAAAGAAAATGAAATTTACGACAAAAAATGCCTGATAAGTTTTGCTGCAAAAGTGATTTTTATATGACAAAAGAGTCTTCGAAAGGTATACAATTTACGTTGCTAACATAAGAGCGTCCGAATATTTTTCTGAGTAACTGCATACAAAAAATTTTAATTTTAACCAATTTATATTTATTTAAAAATATTTTTGTTCCAAGTAATGAGAGAATAAAATCAAAATCAAAACACTCGTAGCAGTGTTTCTCAAACACATTGGTCTGCGACCGCCTTTTGCATTTAAAAATTTCAAATGACCCCCCCCCCCGAATAATGAGCATATGTCGAAAATTACATTAAAACACTCATACGTAATTTTAATTAATAGGAACTCTCCAAATATTTTTCGCGATCCCCACTTTGACAATCACTGCTAATAGTACCTAACGCCCCCAGTTCCCAACAAAATTTTTAACACCGAATGTTAAAAAAAAACACACTTTATGTTAGCGGTCGCCAACCTAGTGGTCCGCGATAAAATTTTAAATTTAGAAATTAAAAAATATATAATTATATAAAAATTTCATATTTTTCAAAATGTTTTCTTTAAATTTAAAATTTAGATAATATTATAAGCTAAAAAAAAATTGAATTTTGTAATTCAAAAAGTATATTATAGAAAATTTTCAAATTTTTCAAAAATTTTTTTTTTTAATTTAAAAATTTAGATAATTTTATAAGCTCAAAAATTCATGTAAATTTATTATAAACAAAGAAAAAATAAAGGTCGGAGTCATTTTTTTCAAAATTATGCTAGTGGTCCGCAGACTTCGGAAGCATGAATTTAGCGATTCGCGAGGTAGATGACCACTGCTAAGTTTCACTTATTCTAATTAAATAAAATTGTTTTAATTTAGTTACGGCGAAGGACGGCAGAAAAAAATTCGGGACATTAATTTTTGCCACCACAGAATTAATGTGATCGCTGGTAGAACTTCTAGATTCCAAACTTGGACTAAAAAAATGTAAGAATTGATTCTATATTAACTAAGTCTGGCCAATTGCCAGAACGCCAAAGCAAAACAAGAGTTTTTTTACCAAAATAACCTTCTAGTTAAACTCAAAAAAATTGGCCCATGGGGGGATCGAACCCACGACCTTCGCGTTATTAGCACGACGCTCTAACCAACTGAGCTAATGGGCCCATGTAAAAAAATATATCTTGGGCGAATTCGGCCAATTTTTTTTTGAAATTCTCTTGATTAGATGACTTCAAAATTGTTTTTAAAAAAATTTGGAGAACTAAAATTTTATTTTGGTTTCATTCAAAATACTTTAAGTAAAAACAAATCATCTTGTCTTCTTTATCGATATCACTACTGGTATTTAACTATTTACATCAGTAATATCATCGCTTGAACTTTATATTTTATTTTCTTTCTCAAGATGAAGGTCTTTCAAATTGAATGATTTGTTCCTTCTTTGGATGGTATTACACAATCAGACTTATGCTCAGTTTCTTCACTAAAATCATCCTATAAATATCTAATAGACAGGAAATAAGTATAGATAAACATGACAGAACGTATTGTTGTATCATATTTATCTATACTTATTTCCTGTCTATCGGATATCTATAGGATGATTTTAGTGAATCACGTATTAGAACGTATTGTGGTTGTATTGTAGTTCTGTCATATATTTATCTATACTTATTTCCTGTCTATAGGATGATTTTAGTGAAGAAACTGGGCAGCGGTTATGCCCCTTAAACATTTTTTACTTGGCTGATTATATAGCCTAGAACAATGGCTTTGGAATCTTTGGATTGGAGACTGCAAATCATGCTGTTTAGTGCACCCCATAGTCAAAAAAGGCACCAGGATATAGACCTACAGTTTTACATGAAAAATTAAGGTACAGAAAAATTGCCTTTTTCTAATCTAAAATTGAACTAACTACCGTTTTTCAAGCTTAGCTACGAACGATCAATTTTTCTATATCAAGAAGGTAATACGGTACACTGACTTACAGAAAATTCATGAGACTGCCAGTTTGACATTAATAGTTTCCTAAAAAAAACTAGATTTAAATTTTAAGTTTCCTTCGTTACTTTTGTGATATTCTACAAAACAAAACTTCGTTAAATAATATTAAATTTATTAATATAAATAAAATGACAAATAATTAAACCGAAAAACATTACACAACATTATGAATGCCAGAATGTGAAAACCAACAGATACATTGAAAATTTTAACAATTTATTACATGAAAAATTATATTATTAAAAATATGCCTAAGTACAAACAATTAAACAATAATTATTTTAAAACAAAATATACAAAATTATTTATTATATACATCAAGAAGTACCGAAAATGTTTGCATTTTGCCGTTAAATTTTAGGTACGTCTTCGAGCTTTCAATGTTGTACGATTTCTCGGAGTTGCCGAGCCTGTACCAATGTTAAAAATTCCAGGTTGAACAGCACCAAATTGGGGAGGTGCACCATTATTAGCATTGTTATTAAATTGAGGAATTGAAAAATTAGGGTTTGGTTGTGCATTGAACATTGTAGTGGGAACAGAACCAAACATATTGTTAAATGCAGGAACCGGTGCGTTAGGTAAACTGGGCACAGGATTAGCGGAATTAGGCGCCATATTAAAAGAAGGTGCTGCCGGTTTAGCTCCAGATGATAAATCAAAAGGTTGGTTTGCACCAAATGAAGATTGAAATGTTGATACCGGTTTAGGATTTGAATTAAATGGGGATGTGGCATTAGGTAAAGTCGCACCAGAATTAAAAGCAGATGGTTGATTAGATGCAGATGGTGCATTGAAAGCTGGAGCAGCTAATGTAGTTGAAGTGTTAAATGGAGATGCAACGTTGGAAGAAGGATTAGTAGAACCAAATTTAAAGAAATCAGTTTTTGGTTTAGTTGCAGATGCATCAAACATTGAAGGTTTTTGTGGAACAGGTTCTGCAACGTTATTTTTATCTCTTCCAAATTGGAAAGTATTACCAAATGATGGTGATGTAGCAGCCGATCCAAATGTGAAAGTACTACCACTGTTACCAAAGGAATTGGTTTTTTGATTTTCATTTGTTAAAGAAGAAGTTGTAGTATTTGTAACATTATTTGTTCCAAATGTTGGAAGGCTAGGTTTCTGTTCATTATTTGGAAATACTGAGGTAAACGCATTGTTGGAAGTGGCTGCAGCAGTGGTAGTTGCAGTCAAAGTTGGAAACGGTGGAGGAGCTGATAAATTGGAAGTTGCAGTATTAAAGGAATTAGCAGGTGAACCAAATTTGTTGCTAAACATATTATTAGCACTGGTTGGTGAAGCAAATCCTTGAGATTGGCTTACATTTGTTGGAGCCAAAGTAGGAGCGGTAAATAATGATTTGTTTTCGTTAGAATTTTGTGCACTAGGAATGCCAAAATTGATTCCAAATGATTTTGGTTCATTGTTGTTCTTGGCACCAAATGAAAAAGGCGCTGAAGTTGCCGCAGAATTTGTCGTGGTTGTCCCAAATCCAGTAGAGAATATCACACTTGCTGTTCTGGATGTCACATTGGTGTTTGATTCAACTGATTTTGCTGGTGAATTTGCAGGGGAAAATATGGTGTTTGCATTAGGTTGCATCATGTTAGTTTTCGGTGGAGAAGATATTGGATTTGATGCAGCGACTGTTCCAAATCCAGTGGAAAACTGTACGTTACTAGATGAAGAAACGTTAGTATTAGAACCTAATGTGGAATTTATTACAGAATTTGTTCCGAATCCGGTAGAAAAAATTCCACTTGTGCTAGAAGGCGATACGCTCTTGGGATTCCGATCGGATTGTGGTGGTGACAAACCAAATGTCACATTTGAATTGCTAACATTAGTTTGATTTGAAATTGTATTAGATGGAGGAGAAGTGCTGACGTTAAACAACCGAGTAGTATCTCCACTTCCAAATTGTGGTGAAGCTTTTGCTGCAGGAGTTGGGCTTTTAAAATCAAATTTAAAACCTCCCAATTTTGGAGAACTGCTCATAGGAAGAGGACTTTCATTACTGCTTGGCGTAAACATTTGGGGTAACGAAGGAATTGGTTTTGTAGTGTTCAAATCACTGGTGGTTGTCATCACTGGTACTGCCGGTATCTTTTCTTCTTTAGAAACTTCCTTTTCTGTAGTTTGACCAAAAGTGAAACTTAAGTTTGGATTAATTTGACCCAAACTAAATCCACCATTTTCCTTTTTACTGTCGACACCAAAACCACCATTTTCCTTTTTACTGTCGACACCAAAACCACCATTTTCTTTATTATTACTGACTGGTAATACAACATTTTCTTTACTATTACCACCGAATCCCTCAACATTTTTGGGTTCGACATTATTTAAAGTAAATGGTGCAACTTCGACATCAGTTTTAGTGTTTTCCAACAAATCTTTAACCTTTTCTTTTTCAGGTAAGTCAAATGTAACACGACGATTATGTTTTGGCTTATTTTCTGGCGATAAAATGGAAGTTGTAATTTTAGTATTCTTTGGACTTGAATCAGTTTCGAATACGTCAGAAGCCGCTTTGTCTGAACTTTCTCTTGATAAGAGACACAAAAACTTTGTCAATTTATTTCGCTTGACAGACTCTAACTGCTTTTCCTTAAGTAATTTAATTTCATCAACTGGAGAAGTTATAGATGAAAAAGTGTTTTTGATTTCTCCACAATTAGCATCATCATCTTTAGGTGATTCGTCATCAGTTTCCAAAATCTTCTTCTTACTTTCTGAAGGAGTTTCATGTATGTCAGCAGTAGTAACAACTGTGGGATTATTAGTTTCAGTCTGTGTTTCCATATTGCATAATGCAGTTTTATGCACTAAGTTGGCTGAAAAAACAATTAAAAATGTTTACTATACAATAATAAAAATGTGGAATTAAAATCAATAACTTATTTGTAATCGCTTACGTTTCCTACCATATCACGTATTACCACTCTGCTGGGTTAAATTTTAAATTCATATTACAATATAAGATTTTTTTCCACAATCCTGTTTTTACCAGGTTTAAAATAAAATTTGATAAATACAGAAATACATCTTCTACCAAGAGCTTACATTATAAAACTTAAAAATTAACAATCTAAATATACAATAAAATTAAAAATATTTCATTAGCTTTTTAAATATCGAATATTCATGGAAGTCATAAGCAAATTGTAAGTGTTTGAGTAAATAGAATTGTGCCTAGAGCAAGATTATAAGCTAGATATTAAATCAAAAGTCTGAACAAGCTTTTCATTGATTTAATGGCAGTTTCGTTGGTTGCTTACTATGTAAGATTTAAAATTATGCTAGCTAGTAGTAGCATAGGAATCCCTATGATGGTGTAAACCAAAATCCAAGTACACGAAAAAGAAATAATATAAATTAGTTACTCTTTCTTGCTGCTTGATTAGACTTGTGCATTCTTTTAAAATTAAGGTTCGGCCATTTCCTATTGGTTTAAAACAAAATAAACCTGGAAAATTTAAATTTGGGGAATATGTAATATTATTTCATTTACATACAAATTCTAGAAAAAATTCTGAAATTTCACATTTTTCTGTTTAGTATTTAAATCTGCATTTTTAATAAAAAATATTGAAAACAAAATTGACCATAAATCTGTTACTCTGTATATTTTTATCATTAAAATACATATTTTGGTACACTTACTTGTTGAAGTTTTCTTATGTAAAGATGGAATTAAATGTGGGTGCGACGAGGATAAAGATGCAGTAATTGCATTTATAACAAATGGAACTCCATCTTTAGAAGTAGTAGGTTGACTTTCGATAGTCACCTCAGTTTCATCAAGCTCTCTGCAATGCCTTTTGGAATTGTTAGGCGGAATGTAGTCATCCTAAATTAAAAGTTAATTTTTTAAAGTTATTTCTGAAGTGACCTTCAAATTTACTCACATCAGCCAGCATTCTCTTTCGAGAAATGTTCTTTAATGCCTCCAAGACGCTACTTTTTTCTACTTCGTTACTGGAATTTAGTTGGTTCGATTGGCTCCTGTTGTCGTTATTGTAAGATTGATAAACATCTAAAAAATTATTTAATAAGAAATCCACATATATTTCTTTTAAAAATTATTTTGTACCTTGTGCTGCCATCCGCACTGTCACTTTATGGCTTGGTGAAATAGTCCGAACAGGGATAGTCTTCTTAAACAAATGTACAACAGGAAATATTCCAGGACTTCCATACTTTGGTTGATGTGTAATACATGGCTTTGGCGATTCACTTTTATTATATTGTACCACACGTTCTGCCAACCCTGGACTTTTCGAATCCATGTAAGTACTGAAATATTTTAAATAAGTACAATTAATACATTACAAAGATACAACGAATTTAAATTTACCTTAAGTTCGAGTTAAAATTTATAGATGTCAGTAAAGGTCCAGTAAGAGAATGTTTCATTGCTGGACTACCAGGTTTATTAGTTAGAAGCAGCTTAGGCTTTGGCGAAGATGTCCCAAAGGGTGAAAAACTAAAAGATAATTAGATGATTAGTAATGCCTATTATAGTTTTTTTATAACATAATTTTGTGTCAAAATACTCCGACCACTTGTTGCTTCACTTGGACTTTCGTGTCGAGAGTCTCGGTAATAAATTTTATACAATACAAATTGATTTTATAAAACTTTTCAACAAATTAAACAATTAATTCCTTCTTAAATAAAAATTAAGTTCGGGAGGGGAATTTCGTTGCAGGTAATTTCAAATTATATTATTTTCAATAGATCAACAGAACGCCTAATTTTCGTTAATTTTTAAGGCAATTTAATTTCTTGTATTACCGAAACAACAAAGTGATCAATGACTCATGATTTGTTACAACATAACATGACTTACCGATTAGAATTTACAAGTCGACTGCCAGAAGTGTTGAAGGAGCTGTCCCTTTTAATTGTTCTTAAAGGGGTGATATGCCCGTAGCTAGAATTTCTCAAATCCATTATCCTTCCAATAAATTTATTTATCTATTTTGACACTAAAATGTTTGATATTGTTTTTATTAGTTGGTTCATACAACCTAACAAAACATATTCCCTTTCAATATGGGATAAAAACTTGGCTAAATTCACTACTAAAACTTCTATTTGTTGAGTACTTTTGTCAATTTTTAACAATTTCACAACGCTATTTAAGGTTATGCGTGATTGTTTGAGGTTAAGTATCCGCTTTCTTTAAATTCATCGAAATCGTCAGAGAATCGTGCAGTTGCCGCCATCTGTTTAGCCACTGTTTAGGTAGTATTAACGTAAATATACAGGATCTTTGCAAGGTTTATAAATAACATTGCTTTTTGAAAAATAACGATAGTTCAGAGCGGCACGTAATAGGTTTGTTCTTTTTAGATGAACTAGTGCAGCACTTGCACTGCACTAGAATTTGACAGATATGTGACAGAACTGAAAAGTGCAGAGTAGTGTAAGTCAGTGCAAGAGTACAGCGAAGGATAAAAAGAACGCAATAGTGCACAAATAAAATATGGTGGATTTAAACATGGCAGCATATTTGACATTTGAAACGTCAGACGACGAAGAAATTGTAATATTACCACCGCCCGTGTATATAGAACCTGATATAATTAAAGAGAATGAAGGTAGGATAATATTATTTTATATAGGAAGCGTGATAGGAAGTGAACAACTAAAAACTTGGAAATCTAACCTAAGAATTGTATTTTAGATCACGACGAATTACGTATACTACATCCAGTATTCGGACTAGTTCAACGAATTGAACACTTCAGAATAATGAATTACGTAGAAAACATTGTATCCAATTATAATGAAATGGATTTTATAATGCATTTTCGCATATCACGAGAGAAAATATTTGATCGTATAAAATGCATTATTCTGTGATGTTGCAGATAGGTTTGACGTGACCATAAGCACTTTACACATCATAATCAGAATAACTGATTTTATATTGCTGCTGGCACCAACTATTATTAAATATCCAACATTAGCCGAAAAAGAAGCGACCGCAACATTTCATAGAAAAGGCAAAGGATTTCCTGGTAATACCTATAATTCTGTTTTAAAATAAATAATTAAAATATTCTGTTTTAGGTGCTCTTGATGGTTAACATATTATAATTGACAAACCATTGCAAGATCCAGATTCGTACGTGAACCGTAAACAATATTTCTCGTTACATGTACAAGGTACAGTGGACCATACAATGAAGTTTATAGATGTGTTTATCATCCTGGTTCCGTTCACGACGCAAGGGTGTTTGAACATTCTTTTTTGTCTAATGATCTAAATGAATTAAATAAGACATTCTGATTTATTATAAAATTGATTTTATTACTACCTAAATAAATAAAGCAAATCATACATTACAAATTTATAGCTTAAATAATCTATAACGTGGAATAAATTTAAAAAGCTAAAATCAACTTACATAATAAAAGTTGCTTTAAATACAGAGCTTTTGTATTCTACTCGTGTCGTTAATTAGCATTTCCTCTACACTTGATGTTATAAATACGATTATTCGGACGTCAGAGCCTCATTAGTATTATACAGGTGAGGTTTACATATGAGTATGAAAGGCTATAAATTGCAATTCACTAACCCTAAATAATAGGAAACATGTGGTTAAAAATAATGCAAATGTTAGTTAAATAATCGATAAACATGCTACTACAATTTTTCGATCTTTGTTTTTCTACACCCTTCACCAGCTAAAATGCCTTTTAATGTCTGGCAATACAGTTGCTTCCAAATCTTTTAGATTTTCTAAAATTTCTGTAATTTTGAAGTCTTTATTACTGTGGAGTATTGACTGAACTTCAACAACATCCTAAAATAATAATTAGTAAATTAATATAGGACCCTTATATCTCATGTAAGTAATTACCTGCTGCACAAATCTCTTCGGTGAAAGTAAAATACCTTGCTATTTGTTATTTGCTATTTGTTATTTACCAACAAACTTCTGTAAAATGGAATAAATACAGCTACTGTTGGATTTGTAAACCTTACTCCCCTCTATCTTATTTGTCCAAAAAAATTTCCAAAGAATCCTAGTTAAACGTCCTAGGAAACATGTTCTTGAAACCAAAAACTTTCATGTTAGCTCTGAAAATTGCAAAATGTAAAACATTAATTATTTACATTAAAATAATTTTATAAATTACTTCTAGCGTAGTAACCCAATTTGTTATGATTGGTAGCGTGAACTTCCTTTGGGCCTCCCATTCCTGTTTGTATCGTCATTGTCATCTTTTTCAATATATATCGTCTCAAACAATTTATCGAAGAAGTCGATTGCAGTTTGTTTCGCTTTTGGTTCCAACTTTAACGTTTCACCATTACACTCTTAGGTCGTTCCTAAATAAAATAATAAATTATGTTTTTATTTTTTATTGTTAAAATTTTCATTCATCAGAATTTGCCATGTTCGGCTAACTCTATAAAGTTTTAACTTTGAGGTTAAATGGTTTTTAGTTAGTTAAATACATATTTATATTTTGATAAATAAATCATATTACCTTTCGATTCACACGAAACATTTCCATGTGTATCAACTAGAATGTTACCACTTTTATCCTTAACGATTTCACATTGATCTTCCATTGTAAAGATTGTAAATTTTTAAACTTCGCGCTAAACTCGTTGACAGATACCTTGCACTTTTTGAACTTGCTCTGAAGCTGGTGTAAGTAGTGCAGTGAACTGGTGCCAAAAGTGCAATTGCACTGCTAAAAAGAACAGCGACACTGACGTCACTCCTAGAACTATGACGTTACTTCCTGCTAAAAAGAACGCTTTTAGTGTACACTTTTTGAACTAGTGCAAGTAGTGCAGCTAAAAAGAACAAACCTAATATTGCAATAATATTCACAAACAACCAACCATAGATAAAACACTTAGAGATGTATCAATCAATGATAAAGAAAGAGAAACAAAACTGCGACTACAGCGACCTACGGGAGAGTTCATCGAACTAAAAATTTTTTAAAAAATTTAGCGGGCAATTCAAATTACTGCATTTATGCACTTGGAGAGAAATGTAGAATAAAACTTGATTAGTTTAAAAAAAATTAAGTTTGAAAATTTTAACCAATTTGAATTAAAAGTAAATTTACATTTTAATCCGAAAAGGAAAATTCTCAAGCCCAATTTTTAAAAATCCATCAAGTCAAAATTATCTTTATGCAATAAAAATAGGGTAAATCAAAAATACATCAGCAAATATAAATAAAACAAATTTATTAGATTTAACCAAGATTTACAAGGCCATTTGTGAACCAGTTGCTGTCTGTTTTGCTATCGTTAAGCCTAAAAGATCCTCGATACTCGATAATATTGCAAAAATGGTAACTTCATCCCCTTCAACATTGCACAGATCCTCGATAGCATGAAATAAAAACAAAAAGATGTTAGCAATGCTTTAAAATTCGTAGTTTTTTCGCATTAGTACTACTATTAGAAGAAATATGGCTTCGTCTAATATCCACATAATATTTTTAGTTATTTTTAGGTATTTTTATATTCAAGTTGATTGTGAAATTGTTTTCAAGCAAATATCCTCAAAATGATCTTGATAAGATGTAAAATCAAAATTATTAATGTAATGAAAAGGTTATTAATGTAATCTTTAGAAATACCACTTGCCTCATTTATGGCATCTAACCATTTAAAACGGTAAATAATGTTTTTCGGAAATTTAAACAAATTTTTAACGGACGTTTTCCCTTCAAAAAAGTTTGAACAACCAGAAACAATGCAGTTATTAGACTTGGCCAAATTTAAATTAAAACAGAAAGTTAAGCAATATAAAAGATACTTTTATACTTACCTGTATAATAATTATTTTTTAACTATTACTTATAATTATTAAATCGATGGAAATCTGACAAAACAGCGTAAGCGCCAAAAATTCAAAAATCGGGTTTTCTTATATTCTTATAGTTTAGCGTAAGCGGCATTTACTGGTGTATACCACGTATGCGTAAAACATTTACTTTTCATGTTATTTACGTTTAAAACATCCGTAAGCGCCAAATGTCGAAAATGCGCATGCCAGTTTGATTCAATTCATATACTTAACCGTCGTTCCACCTGTGAAAAGTGCTACAGCTCTTTTGTGTTATTTGCCAATGTACGTAATACAATGCATGAATTTATGCATGGTATTTATATAAAAACTCTTATTCTTCAATGTTGTCTATTTATTATTACAAATTCTATCATATAAACGTCGTAAAACGCATAATCAAAGTCTTGTCGCTTACGCGTTTGAAATTTCTCAATTTTCATTCACGTATACTCCACATTTAAATGCAAACTAGAATAACTTGAAAATGCGTTTTTTATTAATATTCCTTGTTAATATTTATTTGATTATGCTAGGAATTATCAAAAATAGCACGATTTTATTCTAAAAGTAATTTTTTACGTTATAATAATGGCAATATTCCTGTTTAAATATTCATTCAAGTTGGAGGTTACGTTTGTCTTTCTTTTTTTTTACAGTTTTTCAAGATGAATAGCTCACGATTGGAAAAGTATTTCATCTACAAAAAAAATACATACTACACATGATAAGAATATAGTCAAAATAAGTGATATTAAAACCATTAAATTTGAAAAACTAGCACCGCAAGTTGAGGTAAAAAAAACTTACAATAATGATGAACCATTTGCGGAAATAGACCTTCAATTAAAAAATTGTGTACAAAATGTGAAGTGCATCTACGAAAGAGAACTGCCAATAAATAAACTTAAATTAGATAATTTACTTGAATTGTGTAGAAATTATACAATAAAACCTCAGTATCACCATGAATATCAAAGTTTAAAAAGCAATAGCAATGTGGCGGATGTTCTAGCTGCTAGTGATATTGAAGATGAAGATGACGATTAGTTCCTATTGCGTTTGTGATACGTTCCTATTTTTTTGTTGGAGAGTTTAAGGCTTTGCAATGTTTTTGTGACCAACAAAAATATTTCTTTATTTTTTGTTTGAGATAATTCGAATATATTTTTTATTTATTTTTATATAGTTACTCGTATATTTACTATTAATGTATTTAGTCAAACAAAAATTGTTGATTTATTTTCTTTATGAAATTATTTTAGAATAATGTTTTATTTATTTTTGTATTTTATATTTATTTAATTAATATTTGGAATTAGTGGTTTTAACTTATTTTTATATTTGTTTTATTTTTGTAATTGAGAATAAAATATTTTATTTATTTTGACATTATTCATTTTTAAATTTTTATATTTTTGTAATTTTTGAAAATCGATATAATTATTGTTAGTTTCGTACATTCATGATTGTTTATTGTTTGATAAATATGTTATAATTCAATTATTTACAAAAAACTATGCTTTTACGTAAACACCTTTTCTTTAAAAATGCTTAAAAACAAGAAAAACGTAATCTCCACCTAAGTGCCACTTTGAACAAGTTTATGCAGAAAAGAAAAACGTAAGTGCCATCTAAATACGGCTTAAGCGACATTAAAAATTTCAAAAAACCGTAAACACCACCCAAGTGCCAGTAATAATGGTTTACTTTATAATAAAAATATTTATTAATATTCTAAATATTATAAATTCCCAACTAAATACAATAATGAAAACCGCTTATTGGTATTACTATTATATTACGAATAAATCAGATTTTTGTGTTTCCTGTAAAATATGTTAAATGTCGCTTACGCTGTTTTGTCAGATCTTCATCGAAATAATTGAAACGACACCTTAAAACTACGCGGCCATTAATTTAACAATGTCAAAAAGTAATTGAATGCGCCAACTCGGAACACAAATCTTCAAGAAGCAACGCCGTACGCAGTTTTAAGAACTAAATTTGTAGAATCCTTTAAAAATTTTGCTAAATAGTTCACAGAACCACTGTTCGAGTCGCGCATGTTGCTGTTGAAGGGTTTGCCTATGCGATTAAACCATCTCTCCTACTTTATCTATGCAACCAACCGTCAGTCAAAAGTTCTGCGTCAGAACCATGGGCGGCCTTAGGATCTTTTTCAAGGAGGGGCAAAACCAAAAAAATTTTATTATAAAAAAAATCAATTTTAAAATTTTTTAATGTTCTCTATTTGCAGAAAAGACAAATTTCAAATTCCGTGATATCTTCGCAAACTTTAAATTAATTAAAATTAAATTTAAAGATTTAAGGTAAGAGCTAGGTGTGGCAGCTGCCCCCTTTGCCCCCTCACCACAATGGACGCCCATGGTTAGAACCGAATCAGCCTGAACTGGAAATAATGTAGTCGTCAGATACCGTGGCCCCAGACTTCAAGAAATTTTTTATAACAAATTATGTTTAGTATAAAATATTAAAAAAAGATGATTTTTAATAAAACGTCAAAAAAATCTGCTTTTATCTCATTAATTTGTCAATCTTTTTTTGGGATCTGTCAGAGAACTGCCACCACAAATTGAGCCTTGACACCTACACTATAGGAAAGAGGACAATTTTCTGTGTATAATAAAAAAAGAAAAAATGCGGATTGTCCATTAGTTTTCGAGAAAACGGCTCTTGAAAATCAAAATTTTACATGCATTTTAGATAGGGAAATTCATTAACATAAAAGTTCTATTGACAGTGCGTGCGTTCTGATATAGTCTTAGTGTTGGCAGGCAGACGCGATTGTGTCATAGCCGGGTGTACATTGGGTGTATTACACAACATTGTGGTGACACAAATTCACCATCAAATTAAGCCGTATTTCATAATCGGATTATCCTAATAATCCGATAACAATTACTATATAAGTAATTACATTTTGTAAATTTAACAAGACTTTTAGAAATAAAATAAACTACCCAATAAAATGTAGTTCAATAACTAAGGATAAAACATCCCTAAAATGGTGACCCCGACAAAGAACAATAACAAACAAATACGAACAAAGACGAATTAACCCCAAACCTAAAGATGACGATTTCAGAACGAACACAATGTACCAAAAGTGACCATTGACAGTACAACCGGTGGTAATGAGAAGACGACTAGGATCTACTATGCACACGACTGCAACCGTTAACTTGAATTCAAGCGTTAACCCAACCGCAACCGTTAACCCGACAGCAACCGTTAACCCGACAGCAACCGTTAATCCGACAGCTACCGTTAACACGACAGCGACCGTTAACACGACAGCGACCGTTAACCCGACAAGCGACCGTTAACCCGACAGCAACCGTTAACCCGACAGCGACCGTTAACCCGACAGCGACCGTTAACCCGACCGCAATCTAAATATGAATTCCACCGTTAACTCGACAGCAATTGTTAACCGACCTCGAAAAACAACTCGACCATTTACATCATTCGATCACGCAATCTCACTAGGAAGGGGGTAATGTGGTGACACAAATTCACCATCAAATTAAGCCGTATTTCATAATCGGATTATCCTAATAATCCGATAACAATTACTATATAAGTAATTACATTTTGTAAATTTAACAAGACTTTTAGAAATAAAATAAACTACCCAATAAAATGTAGTTCAATAACTAAGGATAAAACATCCCTAAAACATTATGCAATAATTTAAAAAATAAACGCAGAACTCGTTTTTAGGTTAGAATCTCGATTGCCTTGGTTGCGTTCGTCAAAACGGCGCGTAGCGCCCGGAGCGGAGGGGACCGGAGCGGAGGGTAGCGGTCAGTAACGCTGACTCGCTAAAAACATCCCTCTAGGCTTCCCTTTCGAGTTGCACCTTTGGCGAGGTGCCAAAGGTGCAACTCGAAAGGGGTGAAACTCGTAAGGGGTGAAACTCGTTAGCAACGCTCGATGTGTACCAGACCGGGTCACAATCGTGTCTGACTGCCAACACTAAGACTATATCAGAACGCACGCACCGTCAATAGAACTCGGGAGCGAATCAATTCCCTATGTAAAATGCATGTAAAATTTTGATTTTCAAATGCCGTTTTCTCGAAAACTACTGGATAATCCGCATCGAAGTGCGGTCTCAAAATGCTCAGAAAATTGTCCTCTTTCTAATAAAAAAAAATCAAAGCTCAACGAGTGGTGGCAGTTCTCTGACAGTAACCCTTTTTTTTGTAAAGGCAATTGTTTTACTTTGCTGCCGGCGACGGACGGCTATTTTAACGACTTGTTTTTTTTCAATATTTTTCAATGCGTACTGAAGTCAAATTTGAGTATGTACTCAAAAGTCAGCTTATCGACCGATATTCCTTATATACAATTCAAAACCTTTTTGTTTTGGATGAGGCTAAAGGTGTTCAGCGTAAAAGGAGTAGAAAAACAAAAACCCTTTTATGAATTTCCATATTCTCTAGTTACCTATTAGAGACAGACAAACTAAAGGTTGGTTTATGCAAAACGCCGACGCACGCACCGCACGCGCTGCACGCATGAAACGCCCCGCACAAAACGCCGCACAAAAATATTGGTTTATGCAGTTCGAATGCGTTTGATGCGTTCTAGTGGGTTTTCTGGTTACAAATTAGAATAAATTCACATTACGGTAGATGGCGCTAATGTTATTTTATTTCATTATTTAAAATTTTTTTAAATCAGATAATCAAATATTATTATTTCTAATAAGGGAGCGTTCATAAACTACGTGGTTTGGCCAAGGGGGGTGAGGGGTTAGGTAGAAAGCTACGCAGGGCTACGTGAGGGTACGGGGGGATTATAGTCAAGCTACGTAGTTTTCTTCATTTATTATGAAAGCAATTTTCAGAATATAAGCGACAACATAATATGGATATTTATTTCCGTATTTGGATTTTTTTAATTTATATTTTATATAGGTGCGCTATTTGTTTTAAAAACAAATATCGGTGTTATTCATTTTTTATACCAAATAATTTTTAAATAGTTTTGTTAACAGAAAACCTAACATGTCTTCTGGACTTTATAGGAAAAAAAACTACGTTCCATCTAGGGGGGGGGGTAAGGTTATCATGGTAAAAGCTACGTTAAGCTACATGATGGGAGGGAGGGGTTCTAAAGAGGTCAAAATCAAACTACGTGGTTTATGAACGCTCCCTAAATCAGAAAGATGGACTGGTTTCTTTTGTAGGTATTTTCGACCCAAAATATGGTGAGCATGAAAGTTAAGCTTTAGGGTCGATAATTTTTCATCGTGCTATTATTATTTCTAGAAAATATCGCAATAATGAAAAATAAATTAAAAATTAAATATCAATATAAGCTAAGGTAACAATTATAATTGATATTTTTATTTTTAATTTATTATTAATATCTAATAATTTTAATTTTAGAAAAATAAATTAATAAAATAAAATGAGGAACAAAAATTTACTTTACATCATCTGCAAAAATAAGATTTATAATAAATTACTTTCGTAATTTTAAATTTAAAAAAATTTTACCACAACAATAATATAACTTGAAAAGTTCCTAGCGTTACACGCTGCAATGAAAACCAAAGATAAAATAAATTTCGAGGTTATGCACGCACGTCACGCGCGTCAGCGACGTGCATAAACGCTACTACAGAAATTCAATGTTTCAACTTTATTTGCTTGCGTGCAGTGCGTGCGGTGCGTGCGTCGGCGTCTTGCATAAACCAACCTTAAGTTGATACGTTTAGGGACGAATCAGAACAAAAAAAAATATATTGTCCTAATGAACGACATTTCAATGTTATACAAAATTTTTCCAGGAAATTTATCTCATCAGTTCCAGATTAGTGACAGAATGTGCAAAGTGCAACAATAAAAAATATTGATAAAGATAAAAGGTTTATCGCAATCTTGCCAGTATAAATTTAAAAATTTAAAAAATAAAACCTAATTAAGGAAGAGCGACAGACACACACTCCTTCTTCGACAATCAAGCCATCATACAATGTATGTGTTTCTGACTCATTAGTCGTCATCTAATGAGTCTCATCTAATGAGACTAATGAGTCAGAAACACATACATGGTATAATGGCTTGATTGTCGAAGAAGCAGTGTGTGTCTGTCGCTCTTCCTTAATTGTGTTTTATTTTTTAAATTTTTAAATAAATATTGGTAAATCAGATAAATGAGTAAGTGGGATTTGTCAGTTAAGTACTACCACGAATCGAGCTTCGACTCTTGCACTATATGAAAGAGGACAATTTTCTGAGCATTTTAAGACCGCACTTCGACATGAATTAGGCCTTAGTTTTCGAGAAAACGGCATTTGAAAATCAAAATTTTATATGCATTTTAGATAGGGAATTCATTAACACGAAAGTTCTATTGACGGTGCGTGCGTTCTGATATGGTCTTAGTGTTAGCCGTCAGACGTGATTGTGACATTGTCGGGTGCACATCGTGCATGTTGAACCCCTTGCTTGTAACCGCACCCATTATATTACGCAACATTATGCAACAATTTAAAAAATAAACGCTGAACTCGTTTTTAGGGTGGATTCTCGATTGCCTTGGTTGCGTTCGTCAAAACGGACGCTCCGCTACCCTCCGCTCCGGTCCCCTCCACTCCGGACGCTACGCGCCGTTTTGACGAACGCTGCCTCGCTAAAAACATCCCCCTAGATAGCACAAACTCGCCAAAGGTGCTACTCGAAAGGGGTGAAACCAAAGAAGATATACCTATAGAAGATATTCCTATAGGTATATATTCTTTGGTGAAACTCGTAAGGGGTGAAACTTAGCCACGCTCGATGTGTACCGGACGGTGTCACAATATCGTCTGACGGCTAACACTAAGACTATATCAGAACGCACGCACCGTCAATAGAACTTTTGTGTTAATGAATTCCCTATCTAAAATGCATGTAAAATTTTGATTTTCAAATGCCGTTTTCTCGAAAACTAAGGCCTAATCCACGTCAAAGTGCAGTCTTAAAATGCTCAGAAAATTGTCCTCTTTCATATAGTGCAAGAGTCGAGGTTCGATTCGTGGTAGTACTTAACTGACAGTAGCCTAAAAAAAAATTAAATTTTTAATAAATTTGAAAAAAAGAGGGGCCAACTTGACGCTTCTGTCAAATGTTAATAATTCAATTGTTAATAAAAATCTAACAAACCCAGCACTCTCAAAAAAAATTACAGCACTCGCCAGCACTTTGCGAGCCCTTTCCAATAAATAAAAAAAAATGAAAAATTCCAAAGTGGAAGGGCTGCGTCAAGTTGGCCTCTCTCGGTCCGAAAACGGCATTTTTCTAATAAAAAATGACGGACCCAGAACTCTCAAAAAAAATTTCAGCACTCATCAGCACTTCGCGAGCTCTTTCCAATAAATCAAAAACAAAATTTTAATTCCAAAGTGGAGGGGCCAACTTGACGGAGCCTTAATTTTACTATTATTATTTGTCCTTGTACTGGAGTTGCTGGTCCATCCCTTATTTTGTTGACCATTATTTCATCTATAATTTACAATCAAAATGAAATATTATCATAATCTTGTTAAGTTAAAAATATTGAAATCGTTAATATAATATTTATATTTAAATGTTTATTATTTTGATGCTTTTCTGCTTCTTATCCGCTTCTACTTTTAGCTTCATCTTGTCGAAATTTTTTATTATCGTCACATCATCGTGAAAATTTTCCATTTCTTCGTTCGTTTGTTGTTTTATTAACAATAAAAATTTATTTCTTTTCTAGCTGCAAATCTTTAATTCCTTCCGAATTGTTTTTGTCCAAATTTTCCGTGATTTGTATAATAACAATGTCCTCATTATCCAAATTTTTAATTTTATTATTTTCCACAATAATAATTTCGTCCTTTAATTCCTTGTTCATTTATTATTATCGAAGTTTTTATTTATGTTCTTTGAAAAATTATCCAATTCTTTTTATTTTGTATTATTGTTTTTATTTATTCAAATATTTACAACAAAAATTAAACTAAATTCACAAAATAATTAGATATTTTTCCAATTTACAATAAAATAAAATTTAAAATTCAAAATAAGAAAAGATGAATTTGGAACATAACAATTTTTTCAATTAATTTGACAATTTGATACTTTCTGAATAATTACAGTTGACGATTTCTGAATATCAGTTGACAAACATCAAATATCAGTTACGGTTAGGATGGATAAAAATAATAAATTATTATTTTTAGTATAATTCATGATTACTCATTGACAAAAAAAAAATTTTAAAAAGATTATGTGCAATTTTGTACCATACACAAAACAATAAATTATATTCTATTGAGTGATAATGAAATTAATTATTTTATATAAAAAAAATAGGTGGGTAAGTAAATATTTTATTGCTTTTTTGTACAAGTTAATGAAACTATGATTAGATATGCTTGTATGCAGTTTTAGTGCAGCTGCAAAAGTATTGAGGGGTTCATTTCAATAGAAGTAGTAGTGGGTAATATACGTACTGAAAATTATAATTGTTAATAATGATTAATGAAATATTAATATTAAATAGCTAAATTAAATCAGCCTACACAGTTAAAAATGTTTGTTTGATTCGAGCAAATTTAATTGATTCAAACAAAAACATTTTGTTATATATACGCAACTAAAATGTTTGTTATAACCACAATAAAAAAATTTGTTATGGTTTTTTAGTTGCCTAAAAGAAAAAGTTTATTTGATTTAATTTTTTATTTAATTTAAAATCAATCTTTTATTTGACGTAATGAAAAATTATTTAAAAAAAAACAAAATTAATTTAAATCAAACAAATTACAAATGTTTAAAATAAAAAATTTTTTTAATAACAAATTCAGATTATGATTGACGTAAATAATTTTTTTAAATCAAAACAATATTTGTTTCTGTTGTGTAAAATTATTCAAACAAAATTGTTTATTCAATTTAAACAAAACGTTTTTACTGTGTACTCGTACTCGTATGATTTTACAGTATAATAATTATTATATTTGTACTGGCGTACCTAGAGCTTTTGCCGCCCGAGGCGGTCTTAAATTTTGCCGCCCCCTACCAAAAAAATTTTATTTAAATTTAAATTTCAAAATTACTAAAATTTTAAACATGGCCAAAAAATTTAAAAAAAGGTCATCGAGGTATTCATAATCAAACATTTTTCAAACCCAAAATTTTTACATACCGCAAACTGCCGCCCCCCTAAATATGTGCTCCCCCCTAGGTACGCTAGTGTATATTTGTTTTATTACCTTATTGTAGTAGATATAATATTATTACTCCTATTCACAAAACTTTTAACGAACCGTTAAATTTAACGAATGACTTCTATAGGCTTGCTTGTACCGCGAGATAATTTCCATTGGTTTGTTAATTTTAACCGTCCGTTAAAAGTTTTACAGACGTTTGTGAATTCGGGCATATGTATACTATATCCTATTCTCACTGCCTGAAAATGTTTTCTAGCGTTTCTTTCAAACTACTTTTTCAGTATTTAAATATAAATTAAAATAGAGTCATCCTAAGATATTTAGCGCCCGTGGCAGGCACGGAACTAGCCCTGTTAGACTAAGTGGGCCGAAGCCGGGCCCAGTTATTTTTAAGGGGGCCAAAGACCTAGAATGTTTTTTAACAAAGCTAAAAAAAAAGGTAATGTACGTGACTAATAACAAAAAATAATGCAATACTGCGATTATCTTAAAAATGCGTATGTAAAATATTTTAAACTTAATTAGTCAGAAATAAATCACGAAATTATTGGAACGAAATTCTTTATTTGTCAGGGTGGGCACAAGGGTGGGCCAGCACAACTTTTACGTGCCTGGCCCGTGGGCTACCAAAAATAAAGCGACCTATACCCAGGGCCGTATTTAGATTAGATTTTAGGAAGGGGGTTGTAAAAATTAAAAAAATAAATAGCTAATTTATTAAATTAGAAAAGAAACTAAAATTCAGAACAAAAAATAAAAGTATAAAGTACTACATATTATTATGTATTTATTTAAAAAATAAAAGAAACTACAATAACAAACATAAAATATGAAAATAAAAATAGAAAGAACTCGATAAATAAATACTAAAATTAAAAAATTTAAGTCCCAATTGAAACCCTCACACCAACCTTCGTCAAGGCATTTGATCAACGTCAAACGGTTTTTCTCTCGTTAACTGATAAAAATCTGATTACCCATGCAAAATATAGTTAACGTTGGTCAAAGGAGGAGGGTCCCTAAGCCCCGAAATCGACCCAAAAAATTTTCCAGTCAAATGTAGTGGAAATTGTTTTTTGGACATATTCCAGCAATATTGAGCCATTTTCAGGCGAAACGGGTCACCCCAGGTACCCAGGGTCACCTCAAACACCCCCCGAACCCCAGAGAAAAATATTCAAATTACTTCCAGGAAATAATGTCGGGAACTGTTTCTCACAAGCATCTAGCAATATTAACTCAATAGTGTTGGATCATGTGAAGGAAACACTTTACGACTGAATTACTTTAGAATAATTTGAGTCTCTTTCTCGGGGGGCTGGGGGGTGTTCATGGCGGCCCTGGGTGCCTGCGGTGGCCCGTTTCGCCTGAAAATGGCTCAATATTGCTGGAATATGTCCAAGAAACAATTTCCACTACATTTGACTGGAAAATTTTTTGGGCCGATTTCGGGGCTTAGGGACCCTCCTCCTTTGACAACTGAATATTCGTCAGTCAAATATTTAAACGGTTAGTTTAGATTTACTTTTGACATTTGTGTTCCATTTTTGAAGTTTTTAAAAGAAAAACTTTACCTTATTTAAATTAAAACTTTTAACTTCTAACTTAAGTTAGAAATGGCTGAAAATTTTGACGATTGATTTTTGACGGAAGATCGCAATGTTGGTGAAACGACTTAACAAGGCGTCAAAATTTGATCAGCGTCAAAATTTAACGAACGTTGGTGAAACCGGGCATTAGTCATGCTAAAATCGGCAAATTAAAAGCAATTATAAAAAAAATTAAAGTACCAACTGAGAAATCGTTTTGCACTTTTGCATTTTTAGTAGTACTTAGGTGTATTCAATCTAGTGTTGCCAATCGCCGGATTTTAATTCGACTGTTTTTAAATTTGAAATTGAATTAGAAATATCTCTTTAGTTTTAATTTTTATATACTTCAAGTTTAATGTTTTTGTTTTAGCTTTAAAAATTGTTTTTGGTTTTTTTTTCTGATTTTTTTTCGGTTGCAGGCAGACTTCCTGTACTTTATTAATTGATAAATAATTTAGGAGGGGGGTGTAACCCCTATCCCCCCTTAAATATGCCCTTGCTTATACCCATTATAACAAAAAATATAACATCAATAAAAAATGGATAAAACATTTTTCTTTGTATTTTTTCTCTTCTCTTCACAATATTTTTTTATAAACAGAAAAAATTCCTGCCCCCCATAGGTACTCCAGGGTCACAATGTTCCTTTTAAAGTTTCGGAATTCGGACACAATATAAGCATTTCTTTTATAGGCTGATCTCTCTTCAATTATTATCATTTTTTTTTGACTCTGTTTGCAATAAACTTATCTTCATGTCATTCTGTTTACACAGGGTTTCTTCCAGTTTTTGACTCCCATGGTTCTATTTCATCTTTGATCTTCTCTTATTTTATTTTTCTATAGATCTCAATTCCGCCACTTTTTTCGCATTATAATTATGTCCAAGCCCAAGATAGCAGGATCTCAAAGCCGATCATCAGAAATTTCTCCACATTACAGCCAACAAACACTTTGAAATGTCTAATTGCCGATCAGGAAAATCTATCTATATCATCAATTTTAGCCCCCCTCCCTCCACCTCTCGCCCAGTATTAACATACATATCTGTATGATATAACAAAATACCTACCATAATTTATTATTTTTTAATTAAAATAAAATAAATGATTAAAGCATTAAAGAAGGGTCAGGTGTTTTAAATAACAATGAAAGGAATATACTAATTCGATTTAATAAAATTTGAGGCAGGTCAGATAATGACGAAACACGTATGTTGAAAATTCAATATGCGATATATTTATGTTGGGGTGAATATACGAGTTGTTAAGCTCAAGGGCTATCATTGCAATTTAGATCAGATTAGGGTGAAGGGGCGTTTAATATAGAACCCTTACTTGAATACACCCGCCACGATGCTAATATATTTGACAAATAGATATTTGTTATTGAACTGAGGGATGCTCAAGCACCTGAATCACATCAAAGTAAATGCTCTTTGAACCTTGCTAGCAAATTATTCCGGCTGTTTAATACGAGCATAAATTTTTATATTACTTAAGAGAAAAAAGAAAATAATTTTATTTATTATGTAGGAATTTAAATAGGTACAACCTATTAAAATTATTCGCATAGTAAAACAGGTGTTTTTCTCTAAATATTTTATTCCGAAAGGTTACTTATGCTTTTTATTAACTATCATTTTTATAATACGTGAAAGTATTTAATATTACGTAGGTAATAAATTATTATGTGAGTTTGCTTTACATATACCGGTAGGTCGACTTACTTACTTACTTATTATGTAGTATATATATTATATACTACTTTGTGTAAAGTTTATAATATAATGAGAATTTTCATTCAAGTTGGAAATTTGGCATCAGGTAACCAAGTTCATCGTGTAATAATTCATATGGAAAATTTTCAATTAATGTTCCTTTTACACGCTTTTCCATTTAGCATATGAATAATTATGAAACTTGGATCAACACTGTAACACCAATTTGAACTTGCCGAGTTGAAAACATAAATAATTTGTGACATATATTAAAATTCCTATCTGCAATCCCCATTTTAATCATGCTCAAGTGGTCACCCTACTAATAAATGTTCAAACAGTATAATATGTAAGGGAGGAGTTTAATAAAACCTTTTCTAGATATAACACTGTTATAGGGTCGCGTGCTTTTAGAAAACGCAATGACTTTTAATATGCTCTTCAACTTCATTTATTACTTAAAGAGAATGCTTCAAATAAATAATTTCACCAGTTTATATTTTCTTACATCATTTATCAAATTTCAAATTAAACAGAATTAATGAAAACCAGTCGCGTCGTTTGTCGTTTCGCTAAGGAAGCTATGAAACATAAAATTGGGTGAAAAACATAAATGTTGTTTTGAAAACAACATTTATTTAAATTTTAAAAACTTATTGAATTGCAATCATCTGCTGATGGAAGTAATAAGCATATAGTTGTCATGAAAATAAATAGACTTTTATTTTATTTTGCATTTTTAAAGTTTAAATTAAATAATATAATTAGTATTATAGGTAACTAGTGGCGTATTTAGGGGGAGCTTGGGCCCCCCCCCCGAAATTTTCTTTGTATTGTAATTTTCTAACTTTCTATTAAGCGTTTGATCTTAAAAATTTGAAAAATTTTTGTCCGCGACGCTCTTACATGACTCGCTTTGCTCGTGCCCCCCCCCCCCGAACTAAATTCCTAGCTACGCCAGTGTAGGTAACCGAGAAGTAGCATCGAATTGGCCGGTGTCAGGACATTCCGGTCAGGAACCGGAAGAAAATCGTGAAATATTTAAAAAAAATATAAAGTTAAGGTGTAGTGGTAGCCATTAGTGAAAATATTAATATTTTTACAACACGTCAATCATCAAGTGTCTGTTAAATGGCCGTAATCCGGCGAATTCGCCCTAATATATATGAAGAAATTATGAAAATTATTAATCAACGCCTTTTATGGTGATTGGTATCGAAACATTCTAACTGCTTAATCACGCTACATAAAATAATAATGATTAATTGATTAAATTTAGCCCGAAATAGTTTGAATGCTCTTTTTGGCTCTTTCGTGCTCATCTAAACGAGACATCGTCATCGTATGACTTACATCGTAGGTACGTATAGTGCCTAAATAGAAACTTAAAAAGTTATCTCTATTTTTATGCTTATAGTGCAAGGGGTATCTCGGTAACGATAGATTTAAATATATATTTCATTGTCTCTGACAGATTTAGAACTACTAAGCAGTAGCAGACCACAAGTTATTGTGATTTATACATCGCTTAAGCAAGACATTTTTGTACGGGGTTGATATTTGTCTTCTATTTATAAGCAGCAATTAACGTCGAATAAAAATAAAATCTATTGGCATGACAATTTTATTCGTTCGGAAAAGGTCACTGATTTATCCTGACTGATGAATGATTTACAAAATGTTAGTAAATCAATGGGCAGTACACGAAAATGCACTTGCTGCGAAATATTTGCCGTGACGAACAAAAGAATCTTTGAAAAAAGCAAAATTGGATGTAAACTTGAGAAATACTAATGCTGATGGCTATGATTGATGAAAAATGTGAAGTATTTTGGTAAATATAATTTAGCATTTAGAAATGATTTGTAAAACAATTATAAGTTGTCATAGCAATATAAAGAAGTTATATTTGAAATAGAAGCGATTTTAACACAAGGATCCGTGTAGTAAATAGGAACATTCTTGAAGTTTTTTAAATTCGCGTTTGTCAGATCTCACCTTATAAATTATTTGCTATTGTATGGATACGTCAGCTATAAATATCTGTTAACTTGTGTAATTTACGTATGTGCAAGGAAAATAAAGGTATAAATTTGCGTCGGTCGTCTGTATTATATACCATCAGAATAAGCGCCAATGGAGACTTTTACTTATTATACAGCAATCTCCTGCTTCTTGGATTAATATCTACTAAAAAGATGTAAACTGCTCGCCCGCTGTTTATAAATAATGCTAAAGCGAGCTTATATTTACAATAACTGATGTATCTAAAATATTTTACATTATTTCAACGTAGCTTCTTTACAATGTTTATAACTATTTACCACAAGTAGTTATTAAATCACCTAACTATATTTAATCAAACTTGGATTATTTACGAGTCGCACCAGTTAAACGTTGTTGCTGCTGCTACTTTTTTTTTCGTCGAAAATAAATAAATTTTAAAATGTACCCACTACATTAATTTATGTAATTTTTGAAAGCGTAAAGTGTTTTAAAGGAGATGCTAAGTATGTTATAACCTACCTGGACTTTTCTCAGGTTACAGATCGCTCATTGATTACACATCTGTCAATCATAAAATAACCCCTGCGGTTTTAGGTAAAAGAGTTGACAGAAGTCCTTCTATCTATATCTTAATCGATCATTAACTAACGGTAAATAAACCTGATGTCACTTTAGGTAAACAATAGAAGCGAGAAATTATTATATAATACATTTTTCGTGTTTTATTAATCGAGAGATTCTTAAGAAAATTAAAATAATTATCATCTCTGCTTCTGAATCTGAAGATTTAAAAATACCCAGTGAGTATCGAAGCTGCCTATAATAGCCTCATTTAGAATTGAGGCCATCAGGCCTCATAGTGGTCCACAGATCAGTGAAAGTAAAAGATTGATAGTGTTTTACCTGACATATTTTATATTCATGAAAATATCATAATTTCAGTGCATCTGAAGTGAAAAATTAAAATAATCCAAAGTATAGAGAACAAAATTATGCATAAAAATTAAAAAAAAAACATTGAAACATGAATATTTTTCGAGATATGACGTTTTAAAAAAAGATTTTCATTTAATTTCTAGAAAAAGTATTTTTTACTAATAATTTTATAAATTAAATTTTATTACAATCAATGCAAAATTCTTCTTAATTTAATTCAATATAGGCTTAATTTATGCAAAACTCCAAATATTATTTTGTTATTATTATCCCCCCCCCAAAGTTATTTCTAAATTATAAAATAAAAGACAAATATTACTGTCAACATAAAAGATATTTTAAAAAAAGGCGGACGATCAACTTCAGATTGTTTTTGATAATTTTGTAAATTTTTTTCGTACTTACCTTGTTGGAGTTTGTAAGAAAAACAAGAAATAAAATGTCATGTTCCAAAATCAATTTCTTATTTTAATTTTGAATTTTAAAATTTTATTTTTGTTTCAATTGTTTATAAATTTAATTTTTTTGTAAATATTTTTGTAAATTTGTAAATATTTGAATAATTGTTTACCCCAACAATTATTAAGTAATTTGGAAGTTTAAAAAGAGAATTTTGGATATAATAAAAAGTAATTTTAAAGTCATAATAATTGGATTGGTGAAATTAATTTAAATTTTTAAATAAAAAATTTTTATTTGGATTGGAGAAGTTAAAATTATTATATATGGTAATTTGGAAAATTTATAAAAATCAAGGTTTTAAAGGCGACATAAAGCAAAGTTAATAGCGACCTGTGGTCTTGTTATCGCCCACATTTTAGCATTACCATTGCGATTGTAGTAAATTTGAAAGAAAATTTGAATTTAAAAATTAATTGGGATGTAAAATTAATAAAATCGTATAACCCGAAGGGAAGAAGAGATGTCGGCCGCCCAAGAAAACGATGGCGCGACTTATGAAGTCGGAACAGACAAAACAATGCCTATACCGTGAAAGGAAGAAGAAGAAGAAGATTTGGATATAAAATTGAAAAATTGCTTTGATTTTAATTTGGATTTGTTATCAAAAAGAAGGCTGATGTTAAAAAAATGAATGGGGTCTCTGGCGAAATAACATCTTAAAAATAAATTATTTTATAATTTGAAAGCTTTGAGACATCTCAATGTGTATAATATGTACAACTTAGAATTTTCTAATATTTCTTCTCGGTTCTCTTAATTTAATTGATAACTCGAAATTCGTTGATTCTAGACGATAAATATTTTTAATATTTAATATATTTTAATACTTTAATATCATTGAAGGCAGATACTCTTTCCACAATACTCATCCAAAGCTTAACGCGAAACTACTGATAATAATCTATCTTAATACATAACATCCCAGCACTCTGCTGCTCCGGCTCCGGCTCCTCCAGCGTGTCATTTTTTGGTGAAAAAAGAAACAATCTGATTGGTCGAATTTTTTTACCAACCAAAAAATATATTAAAGTACCGACGACGGTACTCCCCCTGGGACGAGTTGCACATCAATCGAGTTTCCAACCAATCGGGTCTAGATACCCGTCCGTGGACGGGCTTTTTGCTAGTTAACAATAAAAATCAATATTTTTTTAAACTAAGAAAATTGCTTTAAAAAGGGCCACCTCTTGAGAATCTAGAATTAAATAACAATTTTATTAAAAAACACCCTTTTACAGAAGTGTTTTCTGGTCACAACTTCAGAGATTCCTTACGACCGCGAAGACACCCTGTAGGTATTTCAAACCAACTACCTTTGCGCCGTATATTCAAATAAATTGAAGAAATAAATCGCCATTCTTTGTGTACGGCATGTTCTGATCTTATTTGAGTCTTATCGGGAAGGCATAATCAATAAATAAAGGGGAGTTAAAATTAAAACAACTTCAGAGAATTAATAAAAATAAAGAAATGAATAAAAGAAGCATCAGTAAAAATAAAAAAGTTCTATGCATGACTTTGTGCATTGTACTTGCGAAATCGATAATCCCAGTGTCAAAACCAATATTTTATAAAAAAAAAATACTTCGAACCCTTTACTAAACTGAAATTATTTTAATTTCTTTTAAAATTCTCCATTCTTCTTCTCTTTTTCCTTTTCTCCATTTAAATTTATTATGTGACCTTTCCGCTAAAAAGTTTGCTTACCACTGTTCTAGATGTACCAATATAATATTATACAATGGAAATTACTTTACGGCCTGCTTATCTCAAGTACATAACTAAAATTTTAAGAAAAGTTAAGAAAACTTGTGTCCGCCAAATTCGGTTCGTATTTGTTTGTTTTATCTTTGCACTTTTGCTATTGCTTTACTAAACAGATCATGAAATTACATTGCCAATTGAAGAAAAATCCACCTATTTCCGTTTTCAGCAATGTTAAAGTACATCATATCATGATTTTTGCGATAATTAAAATAGATTTAAAAAGTTAGCTCAGTTATACTTTTCCGACGGTTGATGACCGGAAGTTAGCTACTGGACATTTCGTTTCCGGACTTTTCGTAGTTTGCAGTTCACGTTAAACTGCAGTATGTTGACGCATTATATGCATTTTCTTGGTATGGATCTTGTTTGTGACGAAATTTTATTCGTTCAGAGTAATTGTGTAGCTTTATTGATTGTTACATACTGTATTTCAAAAATGTACATCTTTGGTAATATTTTGTTAGTAAATTCTAGTCTGTTGCGTTTATTTACATTAGTAATAAATATAGTAACCTATTATCCCTCTTATAATGCGGTTTCCATATAACGCGGTTAAAGCTTTAATAGCATTTCTTTTATTGCGTGGTAGGTTTCAATATAACGCGGTTTTTTATCACAACATTCAACCAACTTGAAGTTAACTTGGTACTTTGAAAATTGAGAGATTAAGTCCGAATTGCTATAACTCCAGTTGCTATATTTTGGGGCAACACTTTTTAAGAACCTTTGAGAACGCAGTGTGAATTTATGTAATTTGTACTAATTGTAAGCTTTTTATAACGTGGGGCAAATTAATTGCCTTGTAGGAGGGTTAACTTTTCAATTTCTTACAGACAACTTTATGCTTATGTGAAAGATTTGCAATTATTAAGGTAATCTTAGGCAAGGCGCGCACTGAAGTAGTCAGCAAGTGACGTGGCAGTGCAGTGTGGCAGTGGCGTGGTGACCAAGTGGCAGGTGGAATCGGTAAAGCCTAAAATTACGAACAAGTTCACTCTTTGACTGGTAACCGGCTGGTGACGACGGCGACGTGAGTTTTACATTGCAACTGCGTATTTCTGTTTATCCGGATCTGAACTGAGACAAAGTGAAATTATATAAAAAAAAACTAAAAATATACGAGACGACCAAGAATTCAACATAAAAGGAAGCATATCCCCGTCCGTATGACAATATGCGGGAGGATTATCCTATGAGCCATGTGCAAGAGCGGGCCTGGGCCAAAATTGCACATGCCATTATTGCAGAAGGAGATAAGTAATAAAAAATTTGGTTCTTTGAAAAAATATATTATTTATTAAAAGGCATTAAAAATATCTTCATCCTCTGCGGACGACATTTTTTAAGAACTGATGAATTAGTGACACCATACGTTGATTTCCACTGCAGTACGCATTAATCACTTTGCCGCTACTCCATCGCTACGCCAAATGTTTACCATCTCCATGCATCGCACCATTCCAATACCTCGCCACTACCACACTACTTCAGTCAGGTGCGGATCTAGACTTTTGGCAACGGGGGGGGGGGGTCACAGGTAGTGGATATGCATCAGGCCCGTAGCCAGACCGAAAGTGAAGGTAGGGCAAATGGATAGTAAGATTGGGCATTTTTTGCGCCGCAGGCGAAAATTCCCTGAAATTTCAAGGTCAACGCGGTTTAAGAAAGGTTTTAAAATTTATTATTTCCGTATTATAGCACAGCCGCGCGCAAGCATAAAAATAGCATTTTGACTACGATATTCATTTCACTTTATCGTAGTTGTAGCGCACAAAGAAAAAATATAAAATAAACGCTTATGCAAAGGAAAGTTCACCCTGGTGGAAATATTTCTCTGAAAACTCTGAATTAGACTTTTGCAGAGTTTGTAAGACTTCTGCAGACTTTGTTTTACTTTCTCAGAGAAATATTTCCACCAGAGCATCTATAACTTTGATGGCCACTGAGATAGCTCTCGCTGTCGCTCGTAAGTGTATGTCGGTAGATACTGTGTTTTTTCAATTCTACGAATTGCATTTGTAAGCATATACCGACTTAAAATTTAAAAAAATTCTTATACAAAAGGGACCACCGTGGAATGAATGGGGAAATTTTCTTTTAATTTATTGTTGCATATTTTTACTTTAAAAGGTCGGGCAAAATCCTCAAAAGGTCGGGCGTTGCCCGACCTTGCCACCCCCTGGCTACGGGCCTGATATGCATTAGACCTGAAGAAGTATGCGCCGTCGTTAGACCGTGCCAAGCAAAATGCGCCGCAGACAATTTTTTTGTATTGTCCTAGAAGTCATATTGTCCAATTATAGATTCAAGGGAGGGGGGGGTCATGACCCCCATGACCCTCCCCCTGGATCCGCCACTGACTTCAGTGCGCGCCTTGCCTTAAACCGAAACCAGCTAGCTGGTTGTGCCCGGTTGTTGTAGAGTTTTCCGACTCAGTTACCATAAATACAGTGAAGAACCTGACTAACCGGCTTCCCTGAAATTCTGGAATATTAACTAAAGTATTAAAATTTTCAAAAAAATAAAAATTGGATTTTTGATTATAAGAACTATCAAAGGATAGATACTCCTTTCACAATACATATCCAAAATGCAAAGTAAGGCTATCGGAAAAGTAGAATCCTCGGCGTTTAACTATACTACTGTACTACTGATGATTTCGAGATTATTGCAAAGAAATTAAGCATTGACTGAAACCTCCGCATAACTACATAGTAGCCACTATCGATTTAATGTGGTATAGGACACAAACACAAGAAAACATAATTCTTTATTTTGTATCCAAAATAGCTCTTGAATGAAAACTGAAAACTTCTGATACACAAGGAAAAATTTGAAAAAATCTTAGGAAATCCAAAAAATCTTAGAAAAACTATATTTATTATTATTAGCCTCCTCACATGAAAAAGTCACAAGTCGCCCACTGGTTTCAGCAAGTACAGAATAATATAAAGCCACTAAGGGAACAAACATGGTAATGATGTTCACATCGCTATTATAATGATGAACCTCTTAAGCTATCTTTAACGCGCTTATTTAAATAAACAGGTTGTTTCTCATGTAATCGCACTGAACAAATAAAGTCTGTTTATTTAAATGCGCGCGATAAAAATCGCACTAGACATCGAAATAAGCATCGACATGAACATCTTAAGTATGTTTTCACTCAGTTTCCACAATAAGTGATAGAACAAATATTTCAATTTTTTACTGCGATTATTGCGCATTATTGCATAGTGCGCAATAATCGGTACGATAACATAATTACATTGACATCAATCTAAAGAAAAAATTCGGTAAAGGACATAATGCTTTTTAGAAACATTGAAATAATTAATTGACAAATTGTATGTAAGTAAGTACATGCGTTTCATTATAATTTAAAAGCGTCGTACAGAAATATTCAAAAAGTAAAAGGTAGAATGCAAAATTAAAGAACCATTAAACTATAATATAAACAAGTGGTGAAAAAACATTCTCCGAGCGTTCTCCAAACGTTCTCCGTGAGAACCTGCTTTCCATCAGCGTTGTCGAAAGATTCTTTATAATAAGAACGGACTCTCTGTGGAGAACTAGTTTTCCGTTTCTGTGCAGAGAATAAATTATAAAAGAAAGAAAACAACACCAACCTAGTTTTAATTTTCTATCAAAAAAGAAAACTCGTTGAAGGTAAGAGACATTGACATGTGAAGTTTTTGTAATTTAATTAATAACTAAAACACTTTAATGCAAAAATTGCCGTCTTGGCATTATATTTTTTGTTTTTATTTTGTATAATTGATAACTATGGGATCGGGGAGTAATATAATGTAGTAAATTAATGATTAAATCAAATGATAAAAGTATAAAAAGATGCCTTATTTACTTTTTTTTTTAGATATATGGTCATCTACATTTCCAAGCGGCCAATGTTTTATAAACACTTTTAAAAGCCATAATTTATTACTTTTATTTTTCAGCTACGTTTAATACTAAATCTGTGTCGTTAAAACAAGAATAAACCTTTGTCGGCTTCTGTTCAAGAATTGCGGCAGTATCGAGTCGGTATTTTCAAGGTACATATGGCTCACTTTACCTTTTTCGACATTCCTTGCGTACTTTACATTTTTCGACTACTGTAAGAATTTAATTTTCATCATAGACCGCTTTTACAATACTGAAAATGAAGCAACACTATTGCAAATTTTCTTAATATCCAAATTTTATTACTTTGTTTTATCATTTTTTGCAAAAGTAAAACTTTTTGATTTGTATTCAAAAATACATATAATAAAATTATGTAATATAACAAAATATAATTTTAAATAATAATTGTTAATAAAAATCATAATGCGATTCAAAATGGGTTCACAAAAATAGCTTATATCTATATAGGAATAAAGTAGGCTCGAAATCGACATTTAAAAAATGCGGCAGCAAAATTGCCCCAATTAATAAGCAACTTGTGTTGTAATTTAAAATTTTTGTAAGACGCTTCATTTAAGATTAAACCGAGATAAATTTTATTACCTACCCATTGGAAATTTTTCGAAATAATATTATACATTCCGCTTTTTAAAGTGTGACTTTAAGTACCTTGAGAATCAAAAATTTCCGATAAGCTTTTCAACAATTTACATTCTTAAAAGTTAAACGCCTTCACGACATACTACTTTTATAATACGTACTATTTTCTAAGCAATGCAATTTTTTATTTCCTTTATAAAAGAAAAGTGAAAATCGATTTATGGAAAATTCCGAAACAAATTTCTTGTTTATTATAATAATAAAAATGCAATATATTATAATTTATTGTATTATTAGTTAAACATAGTATACCAATAACGAAACATTAGAGAGAAATTTATTTAATAAATTATATCTCTTTCTGCCGTAATGAACTAATAAAGTTTTTATCGAATTTGTTTGATTGCTATATTCTTTTTTTTTCGTTTATTAAATAACTTATTTTTCCAGTAAAACCGAAAAAAATTTATTACCAAAAACATTTTTTTTTGTTAATTAAAAAAAAAAATTAAAATTAGTATTTAAGTGGGGATTCTTCTTAAGGGTAGAGAAACACCTGTTTTTTGCTGTTTTATATTATTTAAATGTTAAAAATAGCAGATAATCTTGTGGCGCAACAACAAAATGTGTATGGGAACATTATATTATCTTTCACTGCTTTTCCAGACTGAGAACTTGGAACAAAGTATACAGAACCTAAATATCTGCGTTTTCACTTACGACAATAGATCGTGCTAGTGACAGCTTTCGTAAGAATCGAGATGGGACTTGGCGTCTTCGGCGTCACCGAAGCAACCTGGTGTTGGCTTACTCGGCGCCAAGTCAATTCGGTACCTGCTAACTCGGCGTCAAGATAACTTGGCGCTATCTCACACGGCACTCCGCGATTATTGTTCATTACATGATATTGCAATGGAAAGTTCGAACGTGAACAGGAAAGTACGGGGTGTCCCAACAATAACTTGCATTTTGAATCGTTCACTATTTCCATCTGTCAAATGTTTAGTAAGCCATATTTGGCAGTTGTTACGTTAAAACGTTAAAATTTACGGAAATATCGCAATACACTTTGGAAGAACGTTTATTACTTGCGAAAACGAATTACAAAGATGAAAAAAAATTGCAAATTGGGTTTGCATAATCGTCCGTCTCGGCACGCTATTGAAAATTTATTCGAAAAATTTTAGCGGATGTTTTTATTAAAAAACGAGAAAAGCTTTTCGCGTTATCGCTCTAAAAGATGGGCCAAAAACATCGTCGCCGTGAGTGCTAGTGTCTAGGAGTAAACCATGTTGACAATCTTTTTTTTTCAGTCAGAATTGCATGGACCCTAAAAACAAATTTATTTACTTAAACAGTAGAGAGGTTTTTGTTCTTCGTTTATTTTTATTCTTTACTTTCTTGCATTATTATGCGGCACTTAAAAATTGTTTGTTTTCTACATAATGTAATATGATTTTTAAATAAGTACAATTTACAATCAAGTTTCTATTTATGTTACATTTTTTATTAGAATTAATTAGTATTTTTGCCGCCCCTAAAAGACTGCCGCCCTAGGCAGCTGCCTTTCTTGCCTAATGGATAAATCGGCCCTGGCTACACCACACACGAAACAATGACAAACGTCATTGTCAAAAACAATCGTTATTGCAAACCAAGTTACCAGGTCACGTTTTCTCTAATTTTGAAGAACAAAACTGCCCGTTGAGGCATCGAAACGATGTAGCAACTCAAATAAAACATGACATTTATGATATCCAGTCACCTTGACCCCAAAAAACAAGATTTTCTAAGATTTTCTATATTTCCTATGATTTTCTTGGATTGCTTTTACTTTTACACCAAATTTCCCTAGCGATTCCCTCTCGCTTATAATACAATACAACCATGTGGTAAAAAGATGAAAAAAGCAGCATGGGTGTCCATGAAGGTGGGCAAGGCGGGGCACTTGTCCCCTCTTGAAAAATTAATATGAACTAATAATTTTTGTAAATTGATATTTAATTTGATTTTATTTTTCCCCTCCCTGAAATTTCACCTATAGGCACCCATGCATGGCAGTATGCATTTTGTCAAGTCTCTTCACATTATTTGGTATGTTTAATAGAAACTTTTCATGTTTCTCTGCATATTTTGGGGTAAAATAGTGTTTTTCACGATTTTTCCACAGTAGCAAACTGTCATAGAAAAAATTAAGCCTTTAGATAAATACCCAATTTAACCTATTCATATTTCCTAACATTAAAATTGTAAACCTAAAATTTACCAATATCAATATGAACTGCTAAATATCCGAAATAATTTCTACAAAAATAATTTTTCAATGCAAAGTTTTTACAAATATGAAGAGATGGGGAAGAGCGGTAAAAGATGCCCACATGGAGCACTACATGGACAGCTATTAGTAAATTTTTTTATTTGTGAAAACTTTGTATATTTCAGTTCTTAAAACGTGTTTAGTACATTTTTTCGTGATTCTAAAACACTGATATGGTTTTTATTTATTGCCCTAAATTTAAATTAATGAACCATCGTGATGTGTTTAAACTTATTTTCAAATTGTTATAGCTATTATACAAATAATAATAGTAGTTTGATTGTATTAGAAGGTGTATTACTATGTAATATAATATCACATAATAAAATTTAATAATAATAATAACTAATAAGTATTATAAAATTGTAAGCCTGTAAAATAATATTTCCAAAATATTGAACCTGGCAAAATTGCTAAATTAATATCAATAAAAAACAATTTGTATTCAACTTGAAAGTAAACTTATCCTATTGAAAATAGTACACTGCCGAATTGATTTATTGAAGAATTATTCCGATATCACAAGGTTGTCATAGCAACTCAACCGCAGAATTTCTGCGATCGGATCCACTTAATATCAGTAAATTAAAAATGCGAACAATAGCTCTATGGTTTCATATAGATTTATAGAAGAACCACCACAGAACCAAAATAAAAATGTTTAAACAGTGATTTTTGTCATCTTTTTTTACAACTTGTAATTAATTTGCAATTCGTTATAAAATTTATACCAACGAAGCGTTAAGATAGCTGGAATTTTTCTAATATGTTTTTCTGAATTAGTTTACAGCAAAAATGTGAGAGCCGGCACTAAAGTACTTTAATGCTAGCCGGCGCCGCCGTCGGTAGTAAAATAGTATTTATTAAATTTTCGGGATTTTAAGAAAAACGAACATGTTTTATTCGGAGCACATGTGTACATTGGCTTCTAATGAACAATATAAGTTATTGATTATGATGATTTTATCAAATTTTTGTCGTTGATTTTCAGTGCTTTGAATTTATTGTAATAATTTTTTAATTTATACTTTTTGGCTTTTCAACGATTGCTTATGACATTCAGTAGCCGAATTTTCAATTTCAATTTTCAAATTGACTATTCAAATAACTAACTGCTGTGTAACAGTCAGTGGTGTAATTGGGAAGATGCAGGCAAAGGGCCCTGAAATGCAACCATTCAAAAATATTTTTAACCCGAATTTTAGCATTCTACGTTAAAATTAAATTTTGAAACTATTTACTTATAATAAACTAGTTTATTTACTTTGTCGGTTTGCAAAAATTATCATCTGGATATCCTATATTACAATAATTTGAACTTGATCTATACTTGTACATTTTAATGCCAGATTAACTATTATTATGAAATTAGACTTAAATCTTTTGAACAAAGATTTCCGCTTTTAATTTTTGATTTTTTAAATTAAAACTTTCTTATTTGTTTATTTTTACCCGACTGCGGCAAAGCCCAAAAAGGAGGGTTGTGTGTTTTTGTGAAACTACATTGCTGGGTATAATATAAAATAAATATCTTGGTATATTACTATATTAAAATACAATTTTAAGGGGAGCCCAAAAATTGTTTTGCGGAGTGGTTCTATATATTTTTATTTTAATTTTTTCTTGTTATACTTCGTTTCAAAATCGTCTTCATTGATTTTCCGGAAGCACTACTAGGAAGTGAACTGGTTATTAATTGCGATTATTAACCTCCTATTATACCTATATAATGTAATATACTATTAACATTAACAAGCAGTTTAGGATCGCAATCCTTTCCTCTATAAAATTAATTAAGCTTAATAAAAGTTACCTCTAGAATAGACTCAATAAAAAAAGAAGTTTAATGCATTACTAATTAATCAATTGACGGTCAAATAAATTCTATTCCGTCTATTACAATCAGTTGTAAAATTATTTTTATTTTATTTTTACTGAAGGTTGCATACAACATGGGCGCCGACCAACCGGGGCATCTCATTGAAATTTTCTGGAACACTTAGGTATTTTATTGCATTTAATCAATAAACATTCTACTAATATTTTGTTATAAAATAATATAATAATAAAATAAATTTTAAGTGTTACTTTCTTCTTCTTCTTCTACTTTTAGGCTGGGATTGCTCCTGTTTGGGCTTGACTTGGGCTGTCTTTCTATTAAAGCGGAGCCGAAGTCACTATTAGTATTTGAGGATATTAATTGTTTTACATCTTTTTTGTTGATAAGGGCAAATCATCAACCCAGAGGGACCGCCGAATTCACAAAGAAATACAAAAGCAAATAGAAACCGTTGTTACCAAACAATGGTTCCCCCGGAAGCAGGAAGACGATCATAAGACATTTTAGATTCTTTCCGAATTTGAACCAAATACCTTAGTGTCGACAGTTAATCACCTAACATACTAGGTTAATTACCGTCTCAGAGATTAAGGGATTAAATAACCAGCAGTGCGATGTGAAGCTTAAATTGGCGGGCAACGAAACGGGAAACCGCGGTTTAATACCTGGTCGAGCCGACTACGCTGCTGTGATCTAAAGTCCAAGTGCAATCTACGGGCTGTGCATCTAGTAAGTTTAGCCTTGACCCCAGTGACTCAAAAATAAGTTTTCTGAATTTATACCCCACGGCTTTTTAAACCGAGTTGGAATATCAAGCGTGTATTGAATAAATTTGAGATTTTATTTCCAAATTAAATTGTTGGTACTACTTTTTTTCTTTTTTTTTTTTGGGTAGTACTACATTTAAGACATGTATTTTGGAAACAAAATATACGTATATACGATAATCAAAACGGTTTGATCTTGAAAAGTTGGATAAATCGCCTGCGACTCTATTGTAACGCCGAATCACCATCAAATTTCTCAAAATAACTCTTTTCGATTTTATATAATAGCTATTATTAGCTACCCTAATAGATATCTACCATATAATTTTCCCACGTTTTTCCCATAAATTGTTCCTACGTTGAAATTAAAGTTTAGTTTAGTTTTTCGCAGTGTATTTTTAACGAAAAAACGGGTTGTAGAAATTTTTCGTTGTTTCAGTGTTTACTAGAAACTAGATCACCTGCTATAATCAAGTTAAACTGTTTATATTTGTATAGGATTTCATTAGCTTTAAATTAAATTAGATAGAAATTTAAATCCTAAACTTATTACTTATTAATTTTGAGATCATATCAAATTTAAAACTATATTAATTATATTTATTTATGTATATCTCTTCTCGGAAAATCGGAAAATTTTATATTTTATATAAATATGTAATTATGTATACCGTATGTACCTATACTTACAAATTTATATCAAATTAAATTTTCCACATTATTTTTAAGCGTTTTAGTGACGTCTTGATTGAAATTTCAATTTCACTACTTCACTGAAGAGAAAACTGCCTAAAATTTACACAATTTCCCGCTATTTCTGCACAATTTGTGTCTAGATTGGCACTAAATCCAATATTGCGTTAAAAAGATGGCAACATTTGGATCAGCGCTTTTGAGCAGGTAAACAACCCAATTTATGTAATTTTCGGGTACATAATTTGTGAAGAAACATATTCCAACAATAAGAGTTTAAAATGTGCACACAAATTTTATTTGCATAAACATTTTTACACCTTGCAGTAAATAACTGCAAAATCTCTAAGCAAAAAGCAATTAAAAGTATCTACAAAAAATTTCAAAAAATTGTAGAAAAACAGCGAATTGTTAATTGGCAGTTTTGCAAATTTTGAATTCCTTTCGATGAATAAGATTTATATAAAATCAGAAATTTGCTGCTGTTAGGATCTGCCTTGATATGGGAGAAGGTAAATATATCTTCATTAATATCTTGTCACTGCCTATGGCCTACCTCCAAGTTGGATTTTCTTTTACGAGACAGATAGAAATGTACCAAGTTGCATTTTGTTGTTTATTTTACTGTATAAAATTTGAATTTGGCGTAAATATTTTTTTAATTAATTAATTAATAATGAATGAATAAATGAATAAATGTTGATTATTTAAGACGATGTTAGAAAAATGTTAAGAATGAGCTGACTGAAAAAAAAACTAAGCGTAAAAATATGGGGTTATTAGTCCCCAACCCATACCATCCTTGTAGCGTTGTTGGCTTTTAAAAACTTAATATTATTTCGTTGACGTATAGTTTCTCTGGGTCACCTTAACCCTCTCAATGACTCTCTAGCCTCAGCGGAAGATCTACATTGAAACTAATAAAGCAGAAGCTTCAGGGATTCAATTATTATAAATAGCCAATCGAAACTAAGAGGATTCCAACAACAACGAGAGAGCTTTTTAGATATATTCAATTAAAGTATCCCGGTTAGGGTTATTCTTTTCTGCGGATTCCGAGATTCGGATTCCACGTTACCAATGATAAAGCCAGCCACTGTTGGTGTTTTTGCAGTGCTACCGGTACGTCTACAGCGGTGCGAGTGCGCCGCAGTCTAAATTATGATAATCAATCAGGACTAGAGATGTGTGATTCAGTCATGTACGAGCAAAGACGATAAAGACACTATTGTGGATAATATACCAATATACGCTACAATAGCCGTCTTCAATTCACTGAGAACCCAGATCGACCAGTTAGGGTTCTTTATTGCTTATCGATGAAAGAGGCGCTTGAATAAAAATAAAAGAGTGCACTGGAGGGTATTTCATATTTCATTTCATACCCTCCAGACCCCCCCGGTTTGACATGTAACTACTGCCTAAAGAGTCTTTTGCCTTTGTCTTTTACTGTTTTGATATTCCTTTTTATAAAAGAAATAAAAAAAATATCTTCAAATTTTTTAATATTTCTTTTAATTTAATTGAATACTCGAAATCCGTTAATTCCAGGCGATAAAGGGTTATAATCTAGTTTGTAAATAAGCAAATAATGCTCTTGACAAAATTACTTATTCATTAATACTGAAAAATTAATATTTTTCTATTTCAATAAATTCAAAAATTTGCTTTAAGAAGGGCTATCCCCAATTAAGAATTTAAACTTTGACAAGAAATTCTCTTGAAAAAGTGTCTTCCACCGCGGTAGCCGAGAGACTTGGAGCTCTCTGGACTGTCGCGGGAATACCCTGTAGATATATCCAAAGTAAATGAATTTGTTACAATTTTTCATATTTTTGTTCATAATTATTTGCATTCAAACGCCTTGACATATTGCTATCAATTTTGTTTATTGCAAGAAATACCTTAGTTATCGCATTCTAAATTGAAATAACTGAAATATTTCCTGACTTATTAAATTTCATAACTTTTATCGCAACTATTATTAACAAATATATAAACAGCAATATACAAACAAATAAATATATACGTAAATCGTTGGCATTGGTTTCGTGGTAATATGTCTGTATATTAGATTCATGAAGTTGGTACCTATGATTTACTACCAACTGTTCAAAATATAATACCTAGCATCAATTTTATTTTAACAATGGGAATGTAATGTAAGACAAATCTGAGTAAATTTTAAAATAATAAATTATTATTCTATGCTTCCGTAAACTCATCCCCATAAAAATAAAGACCAGAAGCAAAACTGCAGGTACCTCATTAGTGAATGGAACAACAGGTAGATTATTACCATTGGGTTATGATACAGAAGCCAGTTATCTACAATTTATAATTTTCTAATAAATTATCAGATAATAGCTTAGGAAATGTTTGGATAGACGAACAAAATAGTTCTTTCGCCACTGTCTTAATGGAATTTCTTCTCAATTTTGGAAAATGTCAAAATAAATAAAGTATTTTGTTATTTATTATAAAGTGTTGCCACCACGTTTAAAACTTTTAGCTTGTTAAAATAAACACAACTCTACCTGAATTTTATCGATTTACTATCTATTATGATAAAATAAACCTTAATGGGTATAGCTTCGAATTTGGACCACCCTGAATGGAATTTTGTTATACTTAAATTTATTGTTGATTTGCAGGTGTAGTAATTTGCCTAAGTAATTTTTTTATTATTAAACTTAAAATTTATAATCACCCGAAAAATTTCAATATAGTGGAGTGTGTGGTTTCATTGAATGAACTTCGATTCGAAATATGTTAATATGGTACATGGTGAATAATTGCTAATTGTAGCGGTGATTTAATTTTTTCTACCTATATTTGGCAAATATACTTTCTGACATAGAAATAGAAGTTACAAACAATGGCTAAATGTAATCGGTTTATATCAAAGGATGTCGGCATGTTTGTGTGATAGGTAATTAAGACCGACAGTCTTGACCTTATGTTTTTGTGTGATTGGACTTAAACAAGTCACCTGCTTCTTTGCGGCTCTCGGCCATCTCAGGTGAACACCTTTTATTTATTGTAATTGATATTTCGTGTCAATTACTTCAACAGATCTAAAACATATTTCATCCCACTAACTAGTATTAGATAACTGCTATGTTGAAAGCTGGTGCTTAGATAATCCTAAAATGATAAAAACATTTTTCCACCATTTCGGTGCCTTTTAAAGTCATCAAGTATGCGAGAATTTTGTATAATCATGTTACCTTTATACAATAACTAATTTGGTCTTTAGAATATTTGATAAAAAAAGAAGATCTTTATCTTTACGCATTTGCTGCGAATTAAGTATTTTAATAACGCATCTTATGTGATAATAAAAATTAATTGGACTTCATTAATTCTTTAGTAATTTTTTTTATTTTTATGTTGTCTATAAAATGTGTGAAGAAAACAATACCCGCTAAAATTAAAGTTGCTTCAAATTTTTTGAAATTTGATCCAAGAAATTCCTTAAATTTGCGACCAGCTTCGGTGAATGCATAAAGTAATTCTAATTATTTTGTATTCGATACGATAAATTACATAATAACCATTCCAACAAACATTGCGATTAGATATTATTGTGAATGTGCATTTCTTGCTTTACAACTCACAAGTAGTGGTTTCCAATAATTTACACTACTATTATTGGAGGTTAATGCACAAAAATGTTTAGTTTCTTGGAAAAGTTGCTAATCAAATTTTGAATTATTTTATCCAAAATTAAGATGGCTTTGCAAAAGGGTTTTTTTTTCTAAACTAAACAAAAGTAAACTGTTCGGTTTACCAATTTTAAAACACAAAAGTTTTCCGTACCAACCAAAAGATATGACATTATTTTAATAAATTTGACGAATTTTGATATCTGCTTCTTCTAAAAATTTCTTTTAGTTTATTGCCACTTCAAATATGTGTTTTGTAAGCCGCAATTTAAAAATTAATAGATGTAAACATTGATGTTGACATTTACATAACCTACAATACAAACAAGAAAAAATTTTTATATTAAACTAAAGCAAATTAGTCACAGTCTAGCAGTCGTGTGCATAAATGTTAATATTATTAGATATTTGGCACTTATGTTATCTTAAGTATTCTGCAAAACACTGTTATTTACTCTGTTCTTAACAGGAGATTAACCATGCAGCTAAGAAGCAGACTTTAAAAAATGCAACCCGAATTTACGACATTTAACAAACAGGTAAAATAAATAATGGTAAACGGATTAATATAAATTGTAGTTAAAATTTTGATATTGTTGTTTGGAAATTATTGAATGAGCAAATATGTGTAGTTTATATACCTACAAAGACAACAATAAAATATCTCGAGTGTACTATCGAACTACAAAGTGAAAACAGGAATTGTAGCGCCACCGAATGTACCGTATATAATGCAGGAGAATAAAGGGGCGTTTCTATGGTAACCGAATTCCACCAATCAGCGGTTTCATTATTTCATTGTAGGCTCCACTGTATAGCAAACAGTAATGGTTTTTCTTGGCTAAATTGCAAACTTCCTTATTATCTTTAAAAATATCAAAGAAAATTATAAAAAACTCGAGTATCATACTTATTTAAATTTAATATTACATAATTAATTTCTTTATTAACTTTACTTTTCTAACGTTTAATTAACCTGCCCGCTACGTCTTTTGCACCTTACAATATTATCTTAGTCGATTTATTAGTGATGGACGGAAAACACATTTATTTTAAAATATTGTTATAGTTCCATAATAATAAAATAGTAATAAATGTAAGAATTTTATTTAATATTCATATAATAATTTAAATTTTAATTTCTAGCCATTTTAATATTCGTAGTTTTTGTACCATGTAGAAAATTGTCTTGCAAAAGCAAACGGTGTGTAGTAGGAAGGTACTTACCTCTTAATCAATCCATAAAACTTTGCCAAGAATTTTGGTAACTATTTACTTGGTATTTCGCGTATTTGTCTTTTTTATGATGCTTAAAGATGACGTTTTTCTCAATTTGTCACACAAAAACACTTAATAAAATTTCGATATACTTATTATCTATGCAATTTTTTTAATTTTGCAACAATTTTAATTTAAATATAACAGGCAAATAATTGAGTATTTATACTCGTATCTATACTTAATAAAATAAACGAAATAGAATAACTAAATGTACTTATTTAAAATTTTCTGAAAAAGAATAAAAGGAAGTCTTAAGGTTACTTCAACATTCGCTGTATAATAAAAAATACTTTTCAGAGTTTGGACCAGATCTAAATAAAACTCTAACTATTGCTCGACGTTTCGACGAATATTATTTATCATCTTCAGGTGTATAATAAAAAAAAACCAATAAAAAACCAGAACAAATTAGCTAACTCGTTACTTCAAGTTCAGTTTTGATGTTTTAACAACCGCTGCAATAGAATCTTCCTCGGGTAGTAAATAAAAGAGTATTGAAAACGAAAATCTGTACTTTTCAATACATCTTTTATAAATATTTCTAAAACAATGCCAATCAATGCAGGACTAGTAGGATATTGTAAAAGAATTTACCATCACATCTGAAATATACCTGGGTATTGAACCACAAATCCATGAACTGCAGCACTTCTTCAACATCGAGATCAGTATGTAACAGCATACACCTCCTGCCTCCACTTTCTGGAGGCATAGAATGCTGTTTTAAACAATTCTCTTGATATATACCTATATACAGGGTGGGGCATTTATCGTAACCGAAAGTAAAAGGCCGTCAGTTTTGAACGGAAAAGAATTTTTTATTTATTTTTGGATCAAAAGTTTATAAATTTACTAAATTTTTGTTATCAATTCACTTGTTGAAGATAATGCTGCTGAGATGCTGGTTATTGGCTTGGATGCAAACTTTGTACCAAATAATCATGTTATTGAAAATGTTAATTAAGATCGACTGCGAATAGATTGAATTACTATAGATTGAATAGATATGAATGGTTATTTCTGCCTTCAGATTTGCAATATTTTGTGGGCTGGCTTCGTACATCTTGGCCTTACAATACCCTCACAAAAAGAAGTCCGGTGGCGTCAAGTCTGGCGACCGTCGTGGCCATATCATGGGGTCTATCGGCTAATGATTTTTTCATTAAATTTGGACTTTAAGAACTCCATGACCATCGTAGCGATATGTGGTGGTGCCTCATCTTGTTGAAACCAAGTATCCTTCAATACGATTCGCTTAGTACGCAATTTAGGCAAAAAATTATCTCTGATAATCGCCAAATACCGCTGACTATTGACGGTCACGGCACGGTCCCGACACTCAAAAAAGAAAAGTCTGACAATGGACTTTGACGACACCACACACCAAACTATCACACGTTCCGGAAGCAAATTGACTTCTTGGATGGTATTCAGGTTCGAGGCAGATCAAATACGACAATTTTGTTTATTCACATTTTCATTCAAGTCGAAATGGGCCTCGTCAGACATGAAGATGCGATTGAAAAGTGTTTCATCTGTTTCAAACATTTCAAGCATCTTTTTGCAAAATGCCAAGCGAACCGGTGAGTCGGAAGGATTCAGTTTGCTTACTAATTGAATTTTATACGGAAATAAATTCAAATCTTCAATAAGCATGCGCCCAACTGATCGTCTACTGATTGACAATCCAGCAGAAAGTTTTCTTGTTGAAACCGTTGAATTCTGGCTGATCGCCTGACCCACTGCTGCGATGTTTTCTGCCACTCTAACCGTGTTTTTTTGCTGACGCGTCTTTGGTAACACTGTACCCTCTTTCTCTAAACGCGAAATAACCGTTCTTATCTGCATAATTAATGGTACATCGGATTGATGTTCATGAATCACCGCACGTCTGATCAAAATTGGAGACTCAAACTGATACCAATATTTAATCATTTTCTTTCTCATTTCCAAATCCATTTTTAACACTAGACAAAAATATAGATTACTATCTGTCAAATAAACCCAAGAACTGTGAAAAATTCCGCTTTGAAGAGAAGTTATCGCCGGCTACTTTCGGTTAAGATAAATGCGCCACCCTGTACTTAAAAAAAGCTAGACCTCATCCAACGACAGCAAGGTGTAGTTTTCCGGGACAGTTCTATTTTTAATTATAGTTTCACAAATCATGAAATGATGAGTTTGGTTTCACGAATAAAACTGCGAATAAGATGAAACATGTCTTTCGTTAAGGCTTTTTTAAATTTAATAATTTTTTTTGTTATTTTGTCATTCGTCACTGTTTCTGAAGACGGTCCCGTACTATCGATGTCTTTTTGCTATATACTGTTTAACTAGAAATTTATCTACTTAAGATTATAATGACCATTTTGCTCAACTGTATTATTTACTATTACTTTAATTATTTCACAATATTTCTTTTTGATACTGCTTTCTATACTTCATTCATTTTACTTCTCCATAACTTTTCCTTCAATTTGTTGAGTAATTTTTTTCTGTGGTATTGCATTTTCTAACTGGAATTGCATTTATTCTTATGTCATGGTAGTGGTAGACCCAGCTTTTTAGTTTTTTCTAGCTGTTTTTCTTTTCAATATTTTTGTTTTATGTAAAAAATGATAAAATATACATTTTTCAGTTCAGAGCAGATGAACTTAGCTTAAGAATGCTATTATAAAATAAAATTGCATTTTTTTCATTTCATAGTTTCAATTTCAGTCATTATATTATTTTGTTACGTGTTACCATGCATCGGCGTAACAACGAGGGCTTACGGATATTTAAAATGCACGGGCCCCGAAGGGGCCCCCATATGTCCATATTATGAATTTATTAAATACATTTTTTTAAGTAAATAATATAATTAAATTATTAAAGTTGAGCGTCCATAAAAGAAAAATTAAATATTACACTTTCCTCAATGGGAATTATTATTATTATCCATAAAAGATGTATTATGCAATTTTTTACGACACTAATTTGAGCCTCCTTTCCCCTTGTTCCTCCTAGGAACATCTGTTGGTGACAAATCAAAAATCTCCTTATTTATGTAAAATCGTGTTAAAAATGCATTTACAATGTATTTACAGCTTGCAATATATGTTTTAATTCTATACGTCATAAGTACCTAGTATACTGTTATGTTGTTGAGTAATCCTCAATTTTTACTTGAATGCACTAATTATGCGGTACTTTTCCGGCGAAGGTAAAAGTTTAAAAAGATATTAGCAAATTTTGCGTTTCCGGCTTTAAACATATTTTGAAAATAACTATTTTGTTATTAACAAATAATTTATTAAACCGGGGGGTATGGAATACCCTCCAGTCTGGGGGGTATAAAATACCCTCCAGTACACTAGAGATTGTGCGCAAAATAGAAACTTATTCTTTTTCAGAAAATTTAAAATACAATAACACACTTTCTTTTTTTGAACACAACCACTAATGTGCTGGCGGATATTTCATACCCCCCAGATCTCCCGGTTTAATAAATCTAGCTTTGTGATTGTGTTAAAAAAAAAAAAATGTATTTTTGAGCTTATGAGTTTCAAACTGTTTACTAACTTTTTATCCATTTCTATTCTATTTTCTATTCTTTATGTATTATTAAGAATATAGCTAATATGCCTACTTAGAAATCTATTTTTTTACTTCGGGAATAATTCCCAATGAAATTCCATGACTACTACTATATACGAATATTAAAAATACTAAAATTTAGATGCTAGCTGGTGATAGTTCCATAGATTCGGGAGCTAGCTTTTTGGCCAAAAATTTTAAGTGGGAGGAGAGGGGCAAGGTAACGGACCCAAAATATCACAATAAATAATATTTTTTTTTATTAAAATTTTTTATTAATAATTTTCGAAAACCTTTCGTTTAACATTTAACGATTTTCAAAAATTTGGATAAGATATTTAAAAGTATTTTTTTATTATTTTTTAAAGCTTTCCGTCAATACAATATTGAACAACAATATTGGACCCATAATGGCTGAATATTGGCAGGCAATATTGGTTATCAATATTGGCCCAATATTGCACCAAACTACAGCCAATATTGGTTAAATAATGATCATCAACATTGGTGCAACATTGAAAAACAATATTGAATCAATATTGGCTAAAGATTTGTATGAAATCCAATTACGGGTTTTCTATATCGGTGAAATTGTTACTTTCACGGTCGATATAATAATATTCCGTTGGTAATTTTAATGTCAATTCCACAAGTGCTAAACTTTCTTCAAAAATATTTTATTAATAATTTTGGAACCTTTCGTTGAAAGTTTAACGAACTTCAAAACTTTAGACAAAATATTTGTAAATTTTTTAAAACTATTTTTGAAAGCTTTCCGTCAAAACCAGGTTGGAAAACAATATTGGACCGATAATGGCTGAATATTGGTAGACAATATTGGTTATCAATATTGGCCCAATATTACAAAAAGGTAAAGGCCAATAATGGTCCAATATTGACTTCCTATATTGGCGCAATATTGAAAAACAATATTGGACCGATATTGGCTGAATATCGACATGCAATATTGGCTGCCAAAGTTGGCCCAATATTGCACCAAGTTACTGCCAATATTGGCCCAATATTGACTTCTTTTATTGGATCAATATTGAAAAACAATATTGGACCTATATTGGCTGAATATTGAGATGCAATATTAGCTGCCAATATTGGCCCAATATTGCAGCAAGTTACTGCCAATATTGGTCCAATATTGTCTAACTATATCGGCGCAATATTGTTAAACAATATTGGGCCGATATTGGCTGAATCTTGCAATATTGCGCCCACATTCAATATTGGTCCAATATTACCCCAATATTGCGCCAACATTTTGTGCTACATGGGATATTATATTATTATTGTTGGAACTTGTCAATGTCGATGGAACTTGTCGACTGCAGCGCCAGCGGTCTTAGAAATTTGTTCATACATTCACAGCAAAGTTAAGCCGAATCAAATTTTAAATTTAAATTTTCTTTAAATTTCACAACTTCTAAAATTTTTTCATCCCTAAGGTCTTTAAGCTTGAATCCTGCGCTGCATGCTAGTGATAGTTAAATACAGTTTAAAATTGTATTGTACATAATCCAAAAGTTAAAATATCTTTAGCTATTAGAATTGTTGTAGGTAACATAAAACAAAGGTGAATTGGTCACCAAGCAGTTGACAGGAACCGAACACGGTTTTGTCAGAGAGTCAAATCGTAGCATTTACATATTATACAGAGATTAAATCTCAGCATTATTTATTATTATTAAATTTTAATTTAAATATTAGTTATACTATCCGGAGACCGCCGGCGCCGGACCTGCCGGACCAGCGCCGGACCTGGCGTAGAGCAAGAGAAGCGGTTGCTCTATGCGCCAGGTGGCGAGAAGCGGCAAAATGCCAAATAAGAAAAATAAAATTTTGATGGCGCCTTTTAAGAAGCTTTATTTTTGCAATAAAATTGATTTTTGAAAAAGTTGGCTAGCTTAAACAGAAATACAATTTATATGATATGAAAGTGTAAACCAAAGGGCGCGGAAAGACAATCTCGCTCTACCCTGATCAATAGCTAGAGCCGGCCTGGACGCATGAGAACATACGAAAAAAATTTGGATTGTATATATATGTACTTTACAAATATTTAGAATTTTTTAAATAATTTGAAAATCACTTATTTTTTATTTATTATAAAAATCAGCGATTTGACATTTTAAAAGGCTGATTATTTTTTTAAATGCGGAGTACATTGTGCTATATTTTTAAGGGAACTGAAAAGAAATTTAAAAAATTTTTATTGTAAAGTAAACAATACGTAAAAAATTTTGCAACTATGAAGTAATATTTAACTTACTGCTTTTTAAAAATTTATTGTAATAAATAAAATCACTCCTAATAGTAATTTTGGTACACAATAATATAAAAAAAAATACTTATATAAAAATTATTTATTAAATTAAAATTATTTTTAATTACAGATATTTTATAAAAACGAAACAAATTTAAAAAACTATTAGTTGTGCGTAATACATATAGGTATATTATAATAGATACCACGCCACGCCACGGTGACCGTACATTTCTCTACGAGACATTTCGCTACCATTTATAAATGTTACTAAAATAAATTATACTCTTCGTTTTGAAATAAAGTTATTTACATAATATATTATTTTCTTTTTGCAATTATCAATTTTTCACTTGTCGTTAGCAAATGTAACTATTTTCTGGTGTTTTTAAAGTAATTTTTAGTAAAAAACCAAAAGTGGTAATAGCACAATAATATCCCTGTAGCAAAATGCTCTAATAGCGAAATTTCCGGGAGCGAATTGTTCGGAAGCAAAACATCCGGGAGCAAAATGTCTTAGAACCCATTTCACACATTTGAATTCAAAACACATGTCATAGAATTTTAATGTATAACTCTAGAAGTAAGTGACAAATTATTATGAAAAAACTTTTCTACATTCAATATTTTTTAATATTTGCAATATAAAATGTTAATTATTTTGAATCTTTAGTTCACGTAGATTATGTTAATTATTTCTAAAAAACGTATAAATTTTAATTCAAATGATTTACTACAACATTTTATAGTAGTAATTCTTAGATTACTCTACGTCCATAATATATTACAAAATTACAAGGTAGATTTTACAGTGTAGATGAAATCCTTGTTTCTTTAAAGAAATATCTTGTTACATACAAATACAACATAATCTTTGATTTTCAGTTTGTGAAACGTTGCAAATGGGAATTTTTAGAGTTCCACATTGATTTTCCTTATCAGACCATGCTGGGGCTTAATTTTTAATTTGTAAAGATAAATTTCAAATCAATCATGAAACCGTTAAATCACTTTCATCCCGTGCCGGTAAACTACATTGTCTATAATGGTATAAACCTTGATGGCAATAATACTGATGAAGTTAAATCACAGATTATAATAAATATAATTAATTAACATAACAAATTAATCAAACGTTTTTTGCCTTTTCAATGTTTATGTTCAATAATTCAATAATTATACAATTTAATCAATTGTTTCATGTAAACATACCGACATTATGACACGAACAATGGGTGTGTTTGATTGTTACTTCCGTTTCGTTAAAAGTAAGTTATAACCTTTCCTGTATTTTATTTCCTTCAACTTTAAACTACAGTTACGGTGCATAACATTAGCTACTGCAAAAAACGGATGCAATATTTAATTTTTTAAAATTATTCTTGAATTGAAAATTAAGATTTTCGGTAGTTTGCCCTTTCGACATTAGTTAGCAAACTCGAAACACTTGCTTCTTGTTTAAATTTGATGAAGCGTTGAAGGAACTGAGTGTTAATCATCTTATGGTCAATAAGCAGCTTATATCCTTAACTAACCTAATTAATACATTTATTAAACATCTTAGAACGTGAGAAACTACCCTCGAATATTTCTTATTAAGAAACAGCTGTAGAGGAGAACACGACGAAGCAGACAGTAGGGCTGCTTCCGTTTGAATGATTTATTGAACAGAAGATGCACATGTGCACCTTTGCTAGTTTGCATTTTGCAATTTGCAATTTTGAATGTGTGCATGTACTTTTTGCAATTTCATCTATAAGTGACGTATGCTAATATAGGAATTTACATATATATGTTACAAAATTATGTGGGCAAAGTAATACGTTAGTGCGCTAATGCATCGAATTTGACAAAAATGTACACATAGTATGCATAATTAATATTGAAATATGTGAGGGTACGTTAGAAACTGATAACGAACTTGACGATTATAAAAATCATATTATGTATTTTTAAATTTTATATACCAGCACCTGAGCATAGAAATTTACCCTTAAATATTTTTCTGAGGTATGCAAGTAAATATAATTAAAATTTTTAATTTATAAAATTAATTCACGATGCCTATGTTTATAATATAACCTACATAACTCTATAAATTACTTTGATACTATGTAGTATGTACATACCCACTTACCCAATGATATTTTATAAATAATTATATTACTTGTATAATCTTATATCTTTTTATTGAAATTTTGTTTCAATATTAAATAATATACGTTATTAATACATTTAATTGCTTCATAATTACATATAATTGCTATTAAATTGCAACAATTTGTTTCCCTGTCTATAAATGGTACTTTTTTTGAACACTAATTTTATGCAACATATAGAGAAGAAATCGACTTGTAGTCAACTTGAGCGTCTAATTAAAGCACATGTTCATTGTTAAATTTCCTTTAATTTTTATGTTTCTCCCTGATGTTTTTTTAGCGCACGATAATTTATCTTCTAAATATTTATAACTATCGCTCGGTTTCCAGCAATTTAAATCTCGAATGAGAAATTTTTATTTTAACTTATAAATGCTGTATACTTCTTGAACAGTTAAATTGAACGTTTTTCAAGCTCTTATTTTCTTCTTTAATCCATTACGGCGTTAATTATTCTTCTTTTAAGTTTCCGAAGTAGTGTTCTGTAAAGGGAAAGCAAACGCAACTTTTTAAAGGTTCAATTAAAGTAGATGATGGTGAGTTCTTCAACGTAAATTTTTTTATATGTAATTGGCTTGTAATTGATCAGTCAATTACCAGACCTCTAATTAATTTTTTCGAAAGTTAGTTTTGCTGGACAAATTATTCTTGAGACTTCATAATAAACATTTTTATCAAAATTAAAATTGCTATAAGCAGTTTTACCAACTTATTACTAACTGCCTGGATATATTAATAAAAATTAATTGTAATATAATGTATTGAGGTATATTCTTTCATTATAAATTGAAGTTGATGTTAATTTTTATAAAATTAAAAATTAAATTTTAAAAATTTTTTGAAAAAAAAAATTAAAAATTAAATTTAAAAAAATTAAGAAGTGAAAAAATTCAAATTTGTTCGAAAAATGTACTAATTTTTATTTTATTTTATTTTTATACGAACGAAGTTTTCCGATATGTAAAACTAATTTTCCTGAACTGAATGACATTACTATTGCGCCATTAATTTTCATAATTAATTAAATACAAATTTTGTTCATTCCAATTGACAATCAAATAATAGTAATAAATAATAGCATATCAAAATATATTAATATTAAAAACACACTTGTAGTTAAAATTATTATTATTTATTTATATATTATAAAATTGCGCAATACAAAATTTTTTACATTTTGCACAGTCCAGTGCCGCCTTATAAAATGAATCCCATCAATAAATTTAAGAATGAAAATAAAACGATAATATTTGATTGAATTCATTTATTTGTTAATAAAAAACCACATTGAATAAATTGGTACATTTTTATTTATTTATTATAAAAGTTTTATTGGAAAATGAAAACCCTATCATTTGATAACGAAAACGTATTATGACTAGTCGATCAATTTTTAGTCAGCTGAAATATTATTTCTAAACTTATACATGAAATATCCGCAGAATATCAGAGTTTTTTCCTTTTCTGAAACTTTCTAGGAAATTCAAACTGAATTTTAATAAAATTAAAATAGAAATAGTTTATCACAGGTTGTATTCCAAGAACTATAGGAACTTTAGGAACTATAGGAACTAGAAATTTCCATAGATAACTGTATTTTTACAAAATTTATTTAGAAAATACTCAAACTGCTGCTCGATGGTATAACATCGACAACGCTTTTTGTTAATTATTAAGTCGCTAGCATTTTGTGCAAAATATATTATGCACCATTAGTTTCTGGGATCAAATTCATAGTTAGAGGAATAACAAGAAAAGTAAAAAAAATGTACGTGGAAAACACATGGACAGATTACCATACAAGCCAACCGGTCCATGGCTGTGGGGAGTTAGAGTTAAATAATCGAAACATATTTTTCATATTACCTGCATTGAAACAGTGTGTTTCAATAGCTGTCAAGACAGTCGAAACACGACAATTTCAGACCACTGCGAATATTGGTCAAACATTAAAATGTTTCTGCCCGAGGGCAGAAACACTCAAGTTTCTTACCGCCAACTCTGTTTCCGATTTCATTTCAACCCTGTCAGAATTAAAATAAATTTTCATTACTTCAAATAAAATTTAATTAGTATGACAGCTGTCAGATTCGTCAAAGTCAAATTCGATATTGTGGTTTATGAGTAATTTTTTTTTGCGCGCGATCGATCTAAATTTTTGCATATGGTTTCCTACCGATAATTCACCAGGGGGTGAGTACGAGACGAGGGGGGGAAATTTTTTCTCAGTTTTTCGATATCTAGCGCCGTTGTCGAGTTATTGCTGATTCAAAAAATTTTCGAATTTAAAATATTTATTTTACAAGTTTCAATGCAAAAAAATTTTCTGTTTCAATGCAGGTAATATGAAAAATAGTATGTGTGGCGCGGGGTGAAACGCGATTTCAAAGGTGATGCCAGCCCTCGCTTCACTCGGGCAGGCAAATTTCACCCTCGTCTGAAATCGCTTTGTTTCACCCCTTGCCAAACAATATACTATTAAAAAATCAAAATTTTTTATTTTATAAATATCTGTCAATGTATCAAACTTGCAGCAGAAACAGATATATCTAATTTGCAACAAAATACTTTTCCCAAATACGGTTATTTGAAGACGGTTACGGCTTGGCGCTTATGCGCGTCGATTGCTAAGCCGGAATCCTCGGTTTGATCCTGGGCGAAGTGAAAATTGTATTCTGACCGTCTTCATTCGGCAAGCAACGGCAAACCACCCAAGTATCTGCCAAAAGAACCCTTCCAAAAAAAATTTGGTCATTATGCCCTTATGTAAAACGAAGGACTCTGGAAGAAAAAAAAAGAATTCAAACTCTAGGTTTGTTAAAAATTAAAAATATTTTATTTATCGTTAGGGCACGACCACAATCACAACAAGAAGCTATAAGGTTTTGCAAAATAAGAAATATTGTCGTTTTGGTCTAGACAGTGGCGGTGATATAAATAAGTAAATGTAAGCAATGCTTAGGGGCCCGGCACCACAAGGGGCCCTACTGTCCATAGGTAAGGAAAAGATTTATCAAAAAAATGGGGAGTCGAACCTACTTTTCCCATAAAACGGCAATCAAAAGTTAAAAAATATTTTGATGAATTAGCTTCTGATTGCCATTTTCAAAATCCAGATGATTCGTTTAAAATTAATTTTCAAAATTTAAAAATTAAAAATTAAAACACAATTAAGAAAGAGCGGCAGACCCACACTGCTTCTTCGACTATCAAGCCCAGTGCCGTAACTAGGGTATGGCTAATATGGCCCCGGCCATAGGCGCCGTTTGATTAAAGGCGCCGAAATTTAAAAATTCAAATTAAAATATTGTATTTAATATAGGCGCCAGGGGCTCTATTCTCAAGCTCACTCGACCGTATTAGCACACGAATCATCATTCAAGAATCAAATTCTTCATTCTTATTCTTTGATTGGTTAGAATATGATGATTCGTTAGCGAATACGGTCGTGTGAGCTTGAGAATAGGGTGCTCAAATTCAGAAGTTCAAATTACAAATATTCTATTATTTAATCTATCATGCATCCGTTAATTTTTTTATTATAACAGCAAAATAATATAAAAACAAGGTGGAACTCGCTTTTGCGACAGTTCTTAGGCTTCTATATACATCTTTCTAGAATTTTCTTAAATTTGAAACATGCGGACAGACACGGAGCCAGAACATAAGGCTTCTTTCTATACGATGTATAGAAGCCTAATTAAGCACCTTCGTTTTTTAAACAGGTGCCTAGCTTTAAATATTTAATAAAATCAAAATATTTGCATTGGGCAATTGCTTCAAAAAGAATGAAGAAAATTCTGTTGCTAATGAAAATAATTTTTAACCAATTTTCTGAAATTTGATAAATTTTAACTGAGAGTGTGTCTCAAAATTCGCCATTTTGTAGAGAATAAAAAAAAATTCGGGAAAACCCCTGACCACTCTTGAAGGGGGTATCCACCTTCCGTTAAGGCGCATTTTTTGTAGTTGGCCATAGGCGCCAAAAGTTCTAGTTACGGCACTGATCAAGCCATCATACCACGTATGTGGTATGTCAACAAAGTATGCGGCACTGATGTGACTAATGAGTCAGAAACACATACGTGGTATGATGGCTTGATAGTCGAAGAAGCAGTGTGTGTCTGCCGCTCTTCCTTAATTGTGTTTTAATTTTTAAATTTTAAAATTTATACTGGTAAGATTGCGAGAACTTTTATCTTTAAAATTAATGTATTTTATATTTTACGTTAGACATTGTAATACAACGGACACCGTCATTTCGGCGATTCCAGTTTGGCACCGTCATTTCGGCGATTCTGATACGGCGACAGTCAATTCGGCTATGCCAGTTTCGGCGATTCCAATTCGGCACCGGCATTTCCGCGATTCTCATTCGGCGACAGAAAATTCGACTACGTCGATTCGGCGACGGAAAATTTATTTAAGTGTTACAATTTATTAAAAATATTTCAGCTTATTCAATTTATTCTTTTAAATTTAAAATCTTAATGTGAAAAAAAAACTTTAGTACGGACGCTTATGGCTTTTTTCGAACTTGTGTTTGTCATCGAAAAATACAACTAGGATAAATTTTGGATAAATTTTTTGGATAAGTTAAGACGTATTCAAAAAACTTTCGACACCGCGAAAAAACCGCGATACGAAGTGGCTGATTCTCGAATTTTGGCGAAGATAACCAATTATAAATGTTATTGAATATCTTCGCGGTATAGCTTATAATTTAATATAACATGAATTAAAATTTGTTTAATTGCTTAAAAAGTATGTATAATTATGATACCTGTGATAGTAAATAAATATTTAATTTAAAAATAAAAAATTAATTTTTTTAAAATTTTTAATAAATTTTAGTACTTAAATAAATTTCCCGTCGCCGAATCGACGTAGTCGAATTTTCTGTCGCCGAATGAGAATCGCCGAAATGCCGGTACCGAATTGGAATCGCCGAAAGTAGCATAGCCGAATTTCGGGTCGCCGAATCGCTTTCGCCGAAACGAGGTGTACCGGTAATACAACGCCTTGAGAATCGTTTTGGGAGTTTTCGAAAATTAAAAGAAAATTTTGGATTCTTAGAACCTAGAATTATTTTCAAGATCAAAAAAATCGAAGCAGTTCAATGTTTTGATTTGCTTCAGAAAACATATTGTGAAGTTTTCAATAATAATCTCGCCATTTAGTTCAAAATTAATACTTTGTTTTTTTAGGGGCCCGTTTTGTATATTTGCTTACGCCCTAGCTACTCTTGCACCGCCACTGGGTCTAGAACATGGCAAATCTAAATAAATCTAAAATCTAAATCTAGAACATTTTTGCTGTCGTCGTTTCGCCGTCGCCATTTTGCAGTTGAAAATTTAGTATTTAATTATTTAAATGTTTACATGAGCTTCTTTAGAATTTTTTTAAGAGGTAAGAAGCAAACTCTACGATTTTTAATAAGCAATTTAAAAATTAATGAATGAATTAAATTATAAAATTTAAAATATTTTTATTATTGCCCCCAAAATAAGTGCACTTATGTTGTACAATAAAGAACTTAAATTTTTTTTAAAGATTTTACCGGCTTTATTTATTATTTTGTATTATATTTACCGCCGAACAAGAACCTACATTTATGATATTATTTTATAGTGTAGAGGTCGAGTTTAAAAACTGTTAAAATAAATTCTGTATGTACAGGATTTTGTTCGATTTTGTAAAATTTGTTCAATATTTGGAATTAATAATTTTTACAGAGGTAATCTTATATAAAATTTAGTTTTAACATTTCGGACTGCAGCAGATCTATACATAGAAGCCAAGAAAGCTGAAAATTTGAGTTCCGCTGTTCCGCTGTAACATAGGCCCATAAAGTTTAAGGGAACATTTATTTCAATACTTTTTTAATCGATGTTTCTCATTAAATTAGCTATATACCTAACCTACCTATTCTGGTATGTATTTTTTACTATTTTACCGAAAATCGTAAAAAATTGAAATTTTAAAACATTAATTGAACAACATTTTTAAAATGAGCAAAATTCAAGTGTGTCAATTTGTAGACTACATAGTTACCATACATAGTTACTGCCAAAACAATAATAAGTAATAAAGAAAAGAACAACGTCTCTTTTATTTTGTTACAATTACTAATTATTACCGTCACTATAAAACCCATTCGTTCTGCGGGCCCGTCCGCTTATCGGTCTGTTGTTTCTTCGGTTATGCACCTCTAATTGGTTCATTTTAAGTTACCAACCTAAAAATATATGGCAATCAAGCCTCATAGTCGAGAACCTATTATTATTATTAATAATAAGAGATTAATAATATTTAACGAAAATCGTCATCAAATCAACAGTTCCCTGCTAATTTACGCGCAGGCAGTGCCGTAACTAGGGTATGGCCAATATGGGCCCGGCCATAGGCGCCGTTGAAATGAAGGCGCCGAAATTCAAAAGTTCAAATTATAAATATTGCATTTAATATAAGGTACCAGAGACGCCGTTAGAATAAAGGCGCCGAAATTCATAAGTCCCCCTCGTTGGGGGGACTTCCCCTTTCCATTGAGGCGCATATTTCGTAGTTGGCCATAGGCGCCGAAAGTTCTAGTTACGGCACTGCGCGCAGGGAAATTGGATTTTAATGACTAGTCCGGTAATAATTAGTCATTGAAACAAAATAAAAGAGACGTCGTTCTTTTCTATATTACTTATTATTGTTTTGACAGTAGCTATGTATGGTAACTATGTAGTCTATAAATTGACACACTTGAATTTTGCTCATTTTAAAAATGTTGTTCAATTAATGTTTTAAAATTTCAATTTTTTACGATTTTCGGTAAAATTTAATACCATACTTATCAGGAAAATGTCTCACTTTACTCGGAGCTTTAAAATACTCGGCACAGAGTGCTTCGTATTTTAAATTGCTCTTCGTTAGTAATGTATCATTTTCCTGACTTTTAGGTAAATAACTATTACCGAAAATCGTCATCAAATCAACAATTCCCTGCTAATGTGCTGATGTTATTCAGGGTTTCTCTCTACACGTCTCGGTCCGAAGCCAGCCAAGTTGCCTCCCGTAGTCCGCAGTTTATGACTTCTTTTGTCTGGTTGACCCATCTCTATGGCGATCTTCCCTTTGCCTTCGATTTTTCCCTGGACTATCAATTTCTCCATCGTTCCATCTTTCCTGGATATATGGCCGAGATACGGCAGATACATTCGGTTAACTTCCCGAAGCAGATGTCGCTTGATGCCAAGTTGTTCCAGAACGGAGTCGTTAGTGCGGTGTTCCGTCCAAGATATTCTGAGAACTCTTCGATAGACCCACATTTCAAATGCCTCAATTCTTTTCTTGTCTGCTTTCTTTAATGTCCAGGTCTCAGCAGCATATGTAGCCACTAGGAAAACAAGAGCATTTACCAATCTCAATTTCGAGATTGATCTGGTAATTCTGTAATAGATGTGTAATAGATGATATTATTATAATAATATAATGTAATAGATCTGGTAATTGAGTGATCTCTCCATATATTAGTGAGTCTGGCTGTGACTGATCTAGCCAAGAGGTCAGTCTACGTCTTATCTCAGCTTCGTTATCCTCATTGTTTGTTAAGAGTGATCCCGAATACACAATTCTCTCAACAACATCAAATCCGGCCACTTTATGCAAATGCGGAGAGTTATTATCCGCTCTATTTATAATCATTATTTTGGTCTTCTGTTGGTTAAGTTTGAGCTCGTATCTTTCACTGACCTCTGGCAGTTTCCTCATTATAACCGCGATCTGTTCGGTGTCTTCTGCAATTATTAGGGTGTCATCAGCGTATCTTAAATTACTGATTTATATATTCCTGTATAAAATTAAATAAATAATTAGTCAAATGCATAAATATTAATTTACAAAGGTGGTTCCGGAAAAGAACTACATAAAGGATAATACCATATTATAAAAATTGATTTACCATAAGCTTATTATATTTGCACCGTTTACCGAATGTGAAAATAACCTACAAAACAGGCCCGTAGCCAGAATTTCATTTGGGGGGGGGGAGCACCAATTTTTACCTTTCGTAAAAAGTAACATTTTCGGCGGATCCTTTTCCGGGAATTTTTATTATTATAAACAATTGCTGTTTTTTTTAACATTTTGGGGGGGGGGGCACGTGCTCCTAGGTGCCCCCCCTGGCTACGGGCCTGCTACAAAAAATGTTGAATAATATAATATCTAACTGTAAGATTAAAAAAACCTTTTTATAACGTTCTGCACTAAAAAAATCAAAAGAAATAATTTTCTGATTGATTTTAACACAATTCTTTAACAAAAGATTCCGTTGGACAGATAAATAGCAAAACAAAAAATATAATGAAACTAAACTGTCTTTTAACATGGTGCAGCATGAAGGTCTTGCAATGTATCTTAATTTGAAATGTCTTTTTGGTGAAACTATTAACTATTGGGCAAAATTTAATTTTTATTTTTATGGGCTTAGAAATGTGTCTGGTTAACACAGCCATGCTTATATAAATATACAAAACTGAATGTAGCGGTAATTTCCTTACAAAAATGAAAGTTTAAAAAAACATTAACAAATTTGCGTTTCCGGCTTCAAAATCATCTTAAAAATAGCCGTTTTGCTATTAACTAAAATAACAATTAAAAATTTTAAAAACTCCTGACTGTAAAAAATTCAAAAAATAAAAATTAATAATAAAAGCACCTTATTATAAAAACTACTGTTCTCTTAAAAAAGAAAAAATAAAAAAGAAATTCTCGGTATTTCATTATTTCACGATTTTAGCATAATGATATGGAGTACGTGAGAGTGCATCTGGGCAATACCATAAATTCCCTTATTAACTATTAAAAAATAAACAAAAAATTGTAAGCTTTTAATAATTGCCCTTTATTAAAAATTGATAAAATATAATTATTATTACATATAAAAAAATTGTATTAGTTACTTGAAGCAAAAAAATAATTTAGTGACAAACAAGATGAGAAAACGCAATTTACCCGTTCACTTCACTTCGTTCACTCAAATGTAGATATATTAATTTTCTCGAAAAATTGTTTCTGTCGCTTATGGTGTATTTTCTATTGTTTTGATTGATTCATTGCTGGTACCGAAAATTAAACAAAACCAAAGATCTTCCAGAAGTAGTATGCAATAAGTGCCCCACGATTTTAAAAATATTTTAATGAAATTATGGTAGTTTATGACGTAAATTACAAATACAAAAATTCGGAGAAAAAACCCAAAATCAAAATGCGATTATTTGATTGAATGAATTTTTGGGGATAAATTTCACTTAAAACTGGCAGATCTAGTTAGAGATTAAATCTGTGAACCACTTCACACATTAAAATTTGAAATTTACGAATCTAGAAAGACGACACTTTTGTTTTAAGTTAAGTTCGGTTATAATTAACGAAACTCCATTTAAAATAAATATATGATACCAAGATACGATATGTTAATTGTTGCACTCTTGGAAGGCAACTGCGACCGTCTCCGCTCATTATAACCAGTGCTAACTATTTACGTCAAGTACACGTACCATGTACCGTCAATAGAATGTGCAAAATACCGATTGCGATTATTCCATTAAATGTATTTTTGGGGATAAATTTCACTCAAAAATTGCAGATCTCTTTAAAGAGTGAATCTATGAGCCGCTCCACATATTAAAAACATCTCTGACGCCGCTCCAATTCAAAATAAATATACGATACGATTGTTAATTGTTGCACGCTCAGAAGGCAATTGTAGCCGTCTCCGCTCATTATAACATTTTATAACTATTTACCGCACGTACCACGTACCGTTAAAAAATGTGCAAAACACCTACTAATATTGTATGAAAAATCAATTATTTCGAAATTTAAGAGAAAAATTGATGTTAATCCTCGGTTTAATCGCTTCATTTTATTGTCAACTTTTAAATTCTGCAACAATAAAACCTGTTAGGGCAGTTAACGTACTAGACCCGATTTCCCATAGTTAGTAACAAAACTTTAAATATTGCGGACATGTTCACTTTAGAAAATACATTTTATTGTTTCAACCAAAACAGAACATGTTCATGGACAATTATGTTTGAGGATATCCCACATTCCGAAAAAAACATAATAGTAGTGATGAAGTTGAATCTACCTGTGACTGCACGGAAAAAAGTCTTGTCAGATATCTACTTATATACATTTTAGTATTTCCTCAGTATTGCTTTATGAGTATTCTTACTTTTGCTGTAATAAAAATATTTCGCAATATTATTTTAATTGTTTCTTCAATTTTTTTTTATGTTCAACATTTATATTTTTCAATATCGAAAAAAATTAGTTGTATTGGATTTAAAAACTTCAAAAAAGCTTGGTTTATTGTTTTGATTCAATATCTATCTGCATATAGAAATACTTACGAAAATATCGTCGAGATATTGAAGTAATTTATATAAGTAGCAGAAGCAGGTGATTAGAAAAAATGTAGGTAGTCTTTTTATATAGTAAACAAAAATTCTTTTCTTTACATTATCGGGCGTAATCTAAATTAATTGCATATTTTTGTTCAGAATTTAGAAACCGAAAAATATTTAAAAATCGTCCTAATAAATTGTACTCCTGGAAACTATTAATTCCTCACTTGTAAGTGATCCGATGCATATACTTAAGAGTTAAGAGAACATAAAAAACACCTTGCTAATTGATTTTTGTAATGAAGAAAGCATTTCGAGTTAATTAGTTGGATTAATTTATAAAAATAATTTAATAACACCCAGTTTTTAATGGGCGTGTGAAATGCTAAAACAATTTTGTATTTTTAATACAAACTCTTAAATTTATATTAAATATAAAAACAAAACCAGAAATGAATCATTTTGTGGGACAATAAATACTTGTAGCCGGCATGTAAGAACCAATTTACGAACATTCTTTAAGATGTCGGTAAATTTTGTAGAAGAGCGATTGGTTTCGAGATAGAGTCAACATGAAGGTGAAATAACAAAAGGCTTTCGGTAATTCCGTCTTCTTTCTCCACTTTTCTTTATTTATCAATATATCGATATATCAAACTTTTTTTGACGATTGTTTCCAAATGGATTGCCAAAAAAACCTATTAGCATTACGAAGTATGTAGGTACTATTTTCATTTTTGCGCCGCGGTGTACTGACAATTTTTAATTTAAACAATTTAAAACTGCGCGGAGGACACAACAAATTTTTGAAAAATAATTTTTGTAATTATTTAATTAACTTGGCAGAAAACACAAGTCTCGAATCATATTGTACCTGTTTTTGTGACACATGTCTGCTTTGCGGCAGATGTCGAGACCCAGGTCATTTTTTAAAAAGAAAGAAATGATTACAAGTTAGTATAAATGATGATTAACAATGAGTAGATAACAGAAGACAATGTGATGGTGCACTAAAAAATTCTTGTCTCACGCTACTTGGAAGTCTAAACATAACTCTATTGTTTAGGCTTTTGACAATTTCTTTTGCTATATTATATTTTTCCCAGTCGATTTGTTTATCGAAATGCATAAGTACGTAGAAATTTGACTTGTTAGAAATTTCAAATAATGTTCCTGCATAATATTAAGAACGTTGACAGATTTTAGACAATTTACAAAATACCTTAACATTTTGTGTCGGTAGATGTGCCCGCTACCAGGGTTATTATTACAACATATAAATTACCATAATGACAAAATGACATAAGTTATTAATATTTTCTGAAACGCGCTATGGGTTACTAACTTATTTGATTAACAGCATTCAGTTAAACTATTTTGAGTTTCTATTTTTAATTTTAGTTTTTTTTAATGAAAATGACCCAACGTTCAAAGTTGAATTTTTATGGTTTTGATCTTCTATAATTATTAAAAATAATTACTTTCCAGGTGAAAGTGACGTTTAAAATACGTATCTAGCTAATTAATAAACGACTTAAAAATGCTTCAAAATAATACAAAAATATCTAAATATATTTATTTCTGACACAATGTGAAGATAAACTCGAAAAGGAATAATTGCAGAAATGTAGAGGTTTAAATTCTGTAAACGAGGGGAACATGACGAGTGGTAATTATATCTTTTAGGAAAACAACTTGACACCCCATTTTCCGTAAAATTCTACGCTTAAATGAGAAGTAAATTTGAATACAAATTATGCGAAAGCTTTCTAAACATAGTATATTATATATTATTTTTATTTAGGAATAAATCTGAAACAACTAATTAAAAATCTGCATTTTTGTAGCTGAAGCAGTGTACTGCAACAATAAATAATTGATCAGGAATATTATACAAGATCCAATCATAAGTTCATCTTAACTCTTTAAATTTTTGTATTCGGATATTCTCAGGGCCTTCCACTGTTTTGACATCTTGCTTGGTGTGATAATCGACCTCGTACCTACGAAATCCAAATACTTAAATAGTCAAGTTCTAGTTATTTTAACATTTACTAATACCTAATTACGTATTATCGCGTATTAGTGCACCATTTCAAGACACTAATGCTTGTACTAATAGTCACGGATTAATCCAAGATTCAATATTAATTCTCGTAATAGCAGCTGTTGCTATACGATACGGTCTAAATTCCAGTAACTTCATTGGTAAATCCTAGGATTATCTTGTTCCTAGGATTAATCCATGATTATTAGTACGGGCCTAAGATCTTTCACGTTTCAGATTTTAGTGATACGCTTCTGGTATTTGGAAAATAAATTTTTTTGTTTTGAAATTTAAAAAAAAATTTGTAACTTAAATTTTGATAACTTATTGTTCTAAAATTTTGATTTTTTCTATTAAATTCAAATCACATCTCACTTTTAAGTCACTCATTGCGAAGTTTTCAGGCAGGACTGAATTTTGATTGTGATTTCCACAAATAAAACCAAGAAAAATTAATTTGTAGTAAAATAATTATTAAATAAAATATAAAACAAATAATTATTTCTTCTTTTGTACTCCTATTACTTTTAGACTTTTTCATTATTTTTTGTAGTAAATAATTTGATGGGTCATGTGTTGTGCGCAAAATTTGAGGCTTTCGCCAAGTATCTCGCTATGCCGTTGTCTGGGTTACACATTAACAAATAATGGTTTTGTAGATATTCCGTATAACTTCTTAAATTCTAAACTAGTGTTTGATCGCCAACTTATAGATTATTGATTTGGTATTAATTTTTCACTGTCAGAGCCAGGGACGTGCCCAGTCAACTTTTTTGAAGGGGGAGCAATCTTCAATTTGACAACTGAATAAATAAAAATTGCCAACTTTTTCAAGGTTTTTTTTTTGTCAAAAAGACTAGCAAAAATCCTGTAATTATTCAAGAAATGTTAAATTCATTGACAAATTTTATTTTCAAAAGCGTGATTTACCGTTGCCGTTGGGGAAAAACCTTATATTTTGCCCACTAGCAAATATTTTTATGGATTATTTTTTGAATTTTTTATTTTTATATTAAAAGTGCCGTCATTAAAAAGTTTTTTATTACTTTAATTGATTTGGGTTGATAACATTTATTCAAACCTATTTTTAGTTTAGCAGCTTTTGCCAACTTGGCCAACTATTAAATGATTTTGCCAACTCCTTAAAATATTGGAGGGGGAGTTCCCCCGCCCCTTGTGCACGTCCCTGGTCAGAGCTACGTCAAAGCCATAGAATTAAAGCAGTAGTGGAGCAAAAGCTAATTTGATGTGAGCAAGATAATTTTTGCGAAGCTTTTTTTTACTAATTTTCACTAGCGGTAACGGCCTTTGATGGTCCCAGGTAAATATTTACAAACTAGCTGCATTGCATAAACCTTTGATGCACAAGGCCATTTGGACCGCCAGGCCGTACGCGGTCGTTTTACGCCGCTTCTGTATGGAATATATTTGAAAACTTAGAGCTTAGTAGCTATTCTGATAAGTATTTTAATTCTTTTTTTAGGTCCTATTGTCCAGTGTTTTGTTTAATGATTGGCACCCATCAATAAGTGACCATTTTTCAACAGCTGCAATTGTACAGTAGAAATTGCATCTGTGATTATTTCCGGATTAAAATAACAATTCCCACTGAAATTTCAATAACCGTATACAATATAAACACCATACGCATACAAGGCTAGGTTTTTTAAACCGGGGGGTCTGGGGGGTATGGAATACCCTCCAGTACACCGGTGATTATGTGCAAAAAAGTTTTATTGTGCTTATAAGTTTCAAACCGGAAATCTACCTTCTAAAATTCTACGATTTCTGATTTGAAATTCATTAACACATTTTCTTTTTTTTTTTGAACCCAATCACTAATGTCCTGGAAGTATTCCATACCCACCCGACCTCCCGGTTAAAAAAAACCTAGCTTTGTCATTGTGTTTAAAAAATAAAATGTATTTTTGACCTTCATAAAATGACCTTCTACGTTCTTAATTTTTTGGCTTACTCTTATTGCCGTTGTTTTAAAGTGTGTTCCATTTGGCAACACTTTTCATAATGATCTCAATCTTGCTTGTTGCAAAAACCAATTGAAGTCATAGTGGAGATTTCAATTAAAAAGGATTTTCCTGTGAGTATACAATTTCTTGACAAAAAATCAAGTTTATAGTGAAAATTACTAAAAGTCAAATTACTAAAAGTGAAGCAATACAATTTTCAGAATCCAGTACATCCATTACCCGAATCTCACCAAATGACATTGAGAGAGAAGGTTTGGTAGCGAACAGACTAAAGTAAGTGAAATATATTCTTACCCACAAAATAGTGTAATTTTATTTTTGGATTAAAAAATTTTAATATTTTTCTCGAAATAAAAGATTCATACCCGTATTCACAAAACTTTTAACGAACCGTTTAATTTAACGATTTCCATTGGTTTGTGAAATTTAACGGCCCGTTAGAAGTTTTACAGACTTCAGGGCATAAATCAGGCTAGGGAAAATTATATTTCTTCTCTCGCAGTAGAGCAGTGTTGACATTGAAGTAAAAAAATTTATATTTAATTAACATTTTAAATATTAACAGGTTAATGCCCGTTTGCACCACCTGCACTTAAAATTTAAGCGTACCTTAAATTGCTAAGTGCTGCTTAAGCTATCTGCCTATTAACTGGATGAACATGGAATAACTACATTTTTATTTTTAGATTTAGAACTTTTTTTTTTGGGATTTTCTAAATGTTTCAAAGCTAGAGTCAGTTATGAGGCTACTGTTACTATGGTAGAGTAATTTCTAAAATTTTTAAAATTCAATGAAATTAAACAAAAATTGAAAGACGCATAATTGATATTGTAAGTGATATAGTATATACAAGAAATTTAGAAAGAAGTAACAGAAAAGTTTAATAAACAACAACAAAAATTAAGAAAATTTGGATACATGTAGTTAGAATGGAAGTAGAAAAAAATGTTGATGTTTTAACGGTGGTTGTATTCCATTTTAACGGATAATTTTAAATTAAGGCTTTTTATCGATAGCGCAGTGAATAATTTATGGGCTTAAATTTTTTTCAGTAATTTTTGCTGAGATTCTCTTGACAATAAAGTGACCTTTTTGTGGTCAGTTTTCTACAAAACCGCAACTTCTTAGCACAAAAAGTGAACTTAACATTTTAAGACGTCGCGACTCCAAATCGCATTGTGGCTATACTGTGAAAAACCGTTTTTCCGGTAATAATGCATAATATACTCGTATCGCGAACGCTTAATTTACTAAATAAAAATATTTAAAAAAGTATACTGAATGAAAGTGATTCCTGCTTGTTAAACACAATTAAAGTTGATAAAACAACAAATTCTTAAATTATGTGCTTCTTTTTAATTAGCGCTTTTTTTTAAATTTAATGAATTTAAATAGAAACTTTGGCAAAAGTTTTACATTAAAATTTATGTTTTGAGGTTGTTTTATTTCATCCTGTTTTAATTTTAAAATTCTTTTGTTTAATGTACCAAATCGAAATTATAGCAGGATATTTTATAACAATTTCGAAGAAATATTAGGATTATAAATTTTTAATTATTAAAAGTAAATGAGTTCGATTAATTTTGCGTTTAGCTTCGAGTGAATGCATAATTTAAGCTTAAGATGAACCCCATCTTGATAATTATCAAGAACACAGTGTAAGTGGTATGAGGTTATTGATTACCGCCGCTTTCTCAATTAGTCGAAAATACACTTGGTTAATTTAATTAGAAATTCTTGATAAAGCAGAAGCCTTATGAGCTATATAATTGACTTTGGAAGATTGTCTTCAAGGAGCTTTTCATAGATTTTGTCGTCTAACTAACAAATTCGCGGTTATTTAAAAAAAATGTTTGTTTACTTTAAACTTAAATCGTTGCTAATTGGAAAACTGTAGAAAACTACCAATGGCCATTCACAGAAATTGCAAAAAGGGATTTTGTTTCCAATTTTAGGTTTATTAGCAACAAAGGTCTGTTATTATAAATTATAGTAGACACTGGTTTGTTGATAAATTTAGGCAATGCAATAATAGTTTCTTGCAATTATCAGAAAAAAAATTTTGCAATTTGTTTTTGGCTTTAACAGCTACCCAGTTCAAGTTCATAAAGTAGTGAAACTGAAATTGTTTTCTCTTCTCCAAATTACAAAACCGTTATAATTATAAGAGAGCATTGCTGCATTGCTCGTTTTTTTATAAAATAAATTGTCTTACAGATAAAAACAATGGTAATATTTTGATTTTAATACCCAGAATGGAACATTGTCTCCAGTGCCGTAGCTAAGCTACTGCATTAGGTGCAGCCGCAGGATGAAGAAGCATCTAAAAAAAACCTTAAAAAAAATTATTTGAAGATGAATTTCAGCATCTTATGAAGAAAATAGATTTGTTTAGGTCTACTAAACATTTCGAATGTTTTCTATAATAAATTCTTGAAAGACATAGTTTTTTGAATATTAGATTGTGCTTCAGGCACACCCTTAACACTAAAAAAATTAAAGAGATTTTTGATTTTAGTTTAGTCCCAAATTTAGATTCTTTTCTAGTTTTATTGAAAGTTCTAAAACTCTTACAGCAAATTTTCAAATATTAATAATCCAGGTAGATAATAATAATAATAATAATTATTAAATTAATACGGGAATAATTGCCGTGATGCCCCGAAATTAAAAATTTTCATACGAAATTATTATAGTTTAGGCCTTAGATATAAAATATAGACATTGAAATTTATGGCATATCCAAAATTTCAAGTAAAAAAGGCCTAAAAACGTTAACAATTTTGGGTATTAATTTGCACTCGAAATTGTCGGATATACATACTAGATAATACATCTTTAAGAGACAGTAGTCATTAAAAGCATCCTTGAGACTGCTCCAGCTCGAAAATTAAGGATCTATAAAAACAAAGTTTTTGAGTAGCTCAAATAATTAAAAACATCAAACAAACAAACATAAAATTAGAATTTATTAATAATAAAATACAAAACGACTATTTAGCGTTCTTCAATGTGAAAGACTTCTTGGCGAAGTCTTCCAAAGTTTTTGTCGGATCCTTACACGATATATCAGTTCTTGGCCAACTGGTCATAACTTTGTAATCCATTGATGGATAGCCTTCTACGATCAAATAATTTAACAACGTTCCCAACGTTGTATTTGATTCAAAACGCCTTTCAAAGTTATTTCTGTTCGACGCTCGGAACCTAAATCTAAAAATATTTTTTTGATCTTCGGCAGGTTCTAGGGGTAAAGTAGCTTGAATAATCAGCCTAAACGCTTCTTTTTTGGCATCTTCTTCCGCTTTAAGCAGCCGCAATCGTTCCGCTTCTTCTTCTATTTCTTTCTCCTTTTTTTGTTTTTCTTCTTCTTGTATTTTACGAATTCGATCTTTTTCCATATCAATTCGTAAACTCTCTTCATACTCTTCACTTTGAATTTGTCTTAGGAAATTTCTTTGATGACGTACATCTTCTTTTATGATCTCCACGGTTTGCCATTCGCGAAATATACTACGCGCTTGATTTAAGTGTGCCAGTAATTCCTCTGCTGTATTGTCAGCATGTACAATATTCATAATATTAACAACAGAACGAAGTTTCATTACTATGATTACTGACGGCAATTTATAGTGAGGAATATTTGCTATGTGCTCAATTTTTTCTTCGTCGACATATTGGCTTAGGGTGGTTTTCAAAAGGATCTCGTTCTGTGTAAATGTTAAATCCCAGCCCCAAAGTACGAAATTTTCTTTAAGTACCTCTCGCATGTTTTCGTTGCAGAACGTTTCGGTAAAGAATATATTACCACTGAAATTTTCATCGTGGTTCAAGTAAAGCGCCAAAATCTTATTATCCCTTACTGATTCTTGATGAAAAGCCTGATTGAAGGCATCCGACAAAGTTCCCACATGAAAGTTTGGAACTTCTACATTTCTAAAGCGAGCATTCAACTGGTCACAAAAACTTCGACTTCCAGTGAGTTCATCTTCCACATTTTCTGGAATGAGCCACTGGTGAGTGGAATTATTTGCCCTATAGCTCGTGTCGAATACGTCTACGTCGGAATAGTCGGAATCAGAGTCGCTTCCATAATCGGTTTCTTCGTCAGAAACTGTTTCGTTGTCACTAATATTTGTGTTGTTATCCATTTTGATTTGTTTTGATTTTATATTACCAATTTCTAGATTAAAATATATGAATCGAGTTGCAGAGCAGTTCGCAGTAGAATATAAAAGTACCCGATCACAAAGGAGAAGTACCAAATATATTCTTTTCCAGTCAGTTATTAAGTCATAAATGTGCAAAATATTCGAGTAATTTAAAAAATCAAATATTTTGAATATTAAATAGTTTCTCAAGTGAAATCAATAACAAATTATTCAAAATGTTATAACAGTAGCAGGGCCGTTTTTAGACTAGATTATCGGGTGGAGGTTTTAAAAAAGTAAGTAACTAATTTAATAAACTACGAAAGAAACTAAAATTCAGAACAAAAAATAAAAGTATTCAGTAGGTAAACTAAAATTTTATTCAATTGAATTTTGCACTGCAAATTGCTTTTTGCTATAAATTGGAAGTGTTCCAATCACTCCGAAATGCCAACTCTGTTAAAAATTGATTAATAAGCAATAGCTACATTAAAATTTTTTAAATATTTTTAATAGTTTTATGAAAACCGTTGCTTAACAGTTGTAGAATAACAAGGAAGCTTCCGATTGGACTAATTCACAAAACTGAAAAAAAGTTTCAGTACTTAATTGCAATAGTTATGAGATGCGATACGAAAAATAAAAATACTGAGGATACTTTTTGAAATAATTTTTATGAGTCCTGAAGCAAAATTTCAGGTACATACCTTGGAAAAAGCTCTCAACTTCTAAATAAGATATTTTAAGTAACGAAATTTGCTTTACATAAATACTTTTTTGAAAAATTTTTGGATTATCGCTTGTTGAATCATTTCATCAGCTGATAAACTGCAAATCTACAAAATAGTGATTGCAATATCGGGCCTAAATACTTACCTTGCTTCTATCTCATAAAGATGTTGCTTCAACTCAGTGTAGCAGGAGGAATTGAAGAGAGAACTTATATTAGGACTGACACACAACACAATTTCTAAATACCAAAAAACAAAGACTCCATAATATACTTTTTGTTTATTATTTTTTAAATAAATAAATTACTATGTTGAATTTTATTGTTGCTGAAAGTGACGCTGTTCTCTATCATCGAAAAAATAAATGCACGACAAATTCAAATGATGGCAATAAATGAATAAACTGCTCCTCGTCTGAACAATTAACCATGAAAGGTCATCAGCTTTTCTAAATATGTAAAAACTACCGTCGGATGGTTAGATATGATTATATAAACAGATTAAGTGTTGTCCGCAATAAAACGATAGTGCCAGAAAGCCTCATTATAATCATAAACGATCTCATGCCAGAGATCCAATGTAACCTTACCCATCCTAATAGCGTCAATGAAATTCACGTCCCAGTTGTCGAATATCCTATAAAATGGATTTAAAAGTATAATTCAAAATTTTACGACTGCAAACTCGGCTAATTAATTAATTAATTAATTAAAAAACTCCACTAAAACTTTTAATTTTGCATCTGTGTCGTTGTATAGATGACCTTTCATATCGTTTTTAAAATTTTTTAATCTTTATCTTAAAATCTACAGAGAAAATTGCTTAGATCCGTTTCTTTTGCAGAATATATTCCGCTTCATTTGGAAGCCGAAGCCTTCCAACGGAAATGCTGAAGATTGCATGCGGACAAGTTTTTGGCAAAAAAAAGTCTGTGATGATATAAGGTTTTCAAAATAATTATATACTCTTCCGGACTTTTAGTAAAAATTTTTTTAACGTTTTCTTTTTGGTCGTGCACTATTCCTGACTAGAAAAGCCAAAATACTTGATCAAAGAAAAATATGTATCTTACTGAAATAAACGGAAAACCAAGAATTGATCAATATTTTATTTTAGTTAATTTCTAAGTTTAGATAAAGTCATTATTAGTAATAATTGAAATATTCGAATCAAATTCCAATTAAAATAAAAAATTGATTGTATCAACACTACTATTTACCAAAATTAATTATTTTTAGGTTTAATATTACTATTGTAAATTTCTGGCATAACTTCAGACTAGTGGAAATTGTTTGCTCGTCCGTCCATTCGATAAAGTCGGGCTAGTGGGGATGCTGTGAAAAATCGCCCTTTGTTAGGTTGCTTAGCAACTTGTGCAGGTCGTTCAGAAGTTGAGGTTCAATAAAAACAAAAACAAAAGTTAGCACTTTTAAAACCAAATCAAATGTCTTATTTGCCGTTGTATTTAGATCGATGCAATTATAAAATAAAATCCTTGATTCAATATTTAATAATTTTAATAATTCGAAGCATTTTATACAATTTTTTTATATTATATTAATAATATAATAATAAGGAACATTTACAATTAACTAAAAAATATTATTTATAAGAGTAACAACTAATTATTTATAGTTTGTACTTTTTACATTACACTCGATTCACTTTACACTTCTAATATTTAGTTAAAACCAATATAAGTCTTTTGAGGTTTCTTGAACTTGTGCTTCCAAACCTGTAATTAATACAAAAAAATTTAGATTTATGTAAATTTTTCAAAATATTTCAAAACAAGAAAGGAAAACTGACGGTTGTTTACCTGACATCGTAGGATAAGACGAATATGGTGTATCAAGTGGTGGATGCTGCCAATCCATTGCTTTACATTGGGAGTGTGAACTCATGTGTAATCTAGACCCTGGTAATAAAAGGCTACTGTATTGTGCCATATTATGGTGATAGTCGTGCACAGCCCTATGATGCGAACTATATTGATACCAGGCATCCCCAGGATGGTAGTGTTCCGAGTACAGATCTGAGTGATGCGAACCCGTCGCTCCCTGGTAATGTTGACTATTCCAAAATGAAGGAGGGAAATTTCTTTGTGACATTGGAGGAGAGCCTGAAAAGAATGTATTTATTTATTTCATTTAAATTGCATAATATTTAAAATTCAATGTTTACAAGCACCAGTGATTCTCAACAGGAGTAGTGCATAACGTTCAACATAATCAAATTTGGTTAATTAACGAATTTAAATGTGTTAAAGGAGGTAATTAATATTTACACTCGTTTTTTGTAAAAATATGAAATACATAAAATCAACCAAGCATTCGAGATTAGTTTATTCACTTTTCTCAGTGCATTTACATTAATTCCTTGTATTACTGATATTAAATGCAACAAATTTAAATATATTAACTAAGCAAGGCGTAACCATTTTTTACTTAAACGCATACTAATTGCTAATTAGAAATAAAAAAAAGCTTAAGTGCTTCAACATTTTCTTGTTTACTCACTTACTATTCATCTATCTACCTTTGTATACAAATGATATCTTCAGTTATTTTACAAGCATACAATAAAAAAAGTTTACTTCACTTATTACAATTTAAATTGTACGTGTCGGTTGCTTGTAATTAATTTTATAAATTAATTATATTGTTTGTTTTTAGATCGCCCAACAGAAATTTATCCATGCGGGTAACTTACGAAGACAGCAGGAAACCTTGGTTGAGGTAGAATTATTTATTTCGTTATAGCGGATTTTGCTATAATTTAAAAAAAAAAGTATCTACGCCGTCGAATCGGCATGTATACATACTTCCGTCGATAGAACACGGAAACGTCATATCAAAAATTTATTTTGGGGGTTCTCCGCATGCAATAATTTGAAAAATTGTTCAATTATGTTTAACAATGTTTTAGAATGTAATATGTCATGTAATTACTTAAAATTGTTAAATATATTAAAAATCATGCTTCAGCAATTACGAAATTCCTTAGGCTTGGTTAGTGGTAAATTAAAACATTAACACATAATTTTGACTTTGTTAATCCAACATAACGTTATATTTTTACTTATTATTGCTGACTGGGTGTGTCTGACGACTACATTATAAGGGTGCGAGAATTTGTGTTATTGCAATTAATTTCTACAACATGTAATAAAGGATTCATTACATTTTCTTAATTAACATTTGTCACCACAACAAATAATTTGCGTGAATAAAACATTTTGTCGTTAGCCAAATATGATGAATTGCCCGAATTCCTAAATATATTAAATTTTGACGATTTTGAATATTTTCTCGTTTTGCCATTCGAGATAATCGACTGGCGCAGTCGAACAATTATGACTTACAGAAACGATAAAAAGACAAACTCATTGAATAGCAATTAATAACACTGATTGATGATACAATGAAGTTTGAAATTTATTTGGTTCGTAGGGACTTGCAGCATTTACACTAAAACAAGTCGGAGTGTGGGAATTTGAGAATCAGGAGCCAAGGCGGCAATTTCAAAAGGATAATCGACAATATAAAACTAAAGTTAACATTCTAAAATAAAAAATAATCAGATACCATTTTATATAAATCACCGAAACCAGTCACTACATTCAAGCGCGATTCCATGCATAACTGTTCAGTTGGTCGGTTAGTTCAAACAAGTTTTATATCATTCGGTAAGCTTGTTTATAGTTTAGAATTAAAAGTCTTTTTTACATTGGCAATAATTGCAAACTGTTGTAAGTGGGCACCTAAATTGTATGTTCGAAAAGACTTAAGTTTTTCTACGCAAAAGAAAAATAAGGTTCTGGTTGTACCTTAAGTGGTAAAGTGGTTCAACATATAACAAACATTTACCTATACATTTATTACAAAAGAAAAGATAAATTTGCGTCGGAATAGTAAAATTTTCGTCGGGAAATATTTCAACTTCTTCGGTGACAACCGGCCCAATTTATATGCGCACCAGAGGACATTTCTAATATATCACCATCGATTGCTAGAAATATTTGGAACATCTAAATCTACCCAATTATAATTCTATTATAAATACCGAAAATATGTACGAACAAGGTCGTTAACAAATTTTCATCACGAGTTTTCAAACAAAATTGCAAACATTATTTATTGAGATAAATGAGCGTTAAATGCCTGTACTTTGAAAAATAGCGAATATGCCAGGAATGCCATTAAAATGAATCAAAATTCATATGAAATAAACCGATTTCATCAAGAAGCTGAAAAACAAATGATGGGCGAATCGATGTAACTTTACAAATTCGCGGCGCACGCGCTCTGAATTATTTTTATTGGAAGGTTTCGAAAAGCCTTTGTGCCTGCAAAAATGCAAGATCCGGAAGCACGGTTTGCTAAAATAAAAATACACCTTGACAATTTTTGAATTATCATTTGAAATGTAATTTAAACTCGAATATTTTATTTTTACGACAACATTACTGATACCGCCAAGTTCTTAACATACTTAAGATAAGTACTGATTAATTACGTAACATAATTGTTTTTAAATTTACATATTCCATAAAGACCATCTTAAGCAATCACTAATTGGATTCTGATCCTGTGTATAATTTTAAAGAATTTTAAGATAACTTTTTATTGATGGTAGCTACGAGAGGTCGTTTAACTAAATTTCTTAAGTGCAGCAGTTAAATGTTTACTAATATCAAATGTAATATAATATAAAACAACCTTCCACAAATATTTAGTTTTTATTTTCATTAAAAAAAAAATATTAAAAAATAGTCTCAGCTAACTACAACATACATACTAACTACCATTAATTAAAGTCGTCGAAAAAACCATACTTTATGACTTGTTTTAGAATATAAATCTTGTATGATTTAGCTTTGTCATCTGACACAAACAAGCGTAGGGGATGCTTTTAAAAGTTTAAGGATAAAGATCAAAATAAAAAAAAAGTTGGTTTTATTAATTGCATAGATCCGATCGAATCTTCATTTCATCTTACCGTCAGCATGAATCAAATGTTAATTTAATTAAATTAATAATAATATAATAATTAAATAGCTAAATATGGATTGACGGCTTTAACTTTTGAAAAAATTTGCGTTATTCTTCGTTCAAATAAAGAAGAACACATAAAGGTTTATTATATTGTTAGGATTATAAATTATAAAAGTATCAATTAATAATTTTTAAGTTTCTTCCTATGGTAAAATGTCATTAATTTATTCGTTTGTCACAATTTAATGGTTATTTAAATTCTATGTTTTGTTATTTTATTTCAAACATTAAAGATAGGTATATAAAATGTTTAATCGAGTTTAAATTTATTTAACATTTACAAGCTTTATGTTATTTAATATCCTTTTATAGAATTCACACATATAATGTGCGTCTATGTTCTAAGTTTAGAGTTTCTCTCAGCAATTTTAGCTACTGTAGTGTTTGTCAGTTGTACGATTTACTGCTACAAGAATGTTTGGTTATTTATAGAAGAAGTTAAACATGGAAAAAGTTTTAGTTCGGAACAGCAGTTACATTAAGTCCTGCCTTGCTATTCGAGCTGATAATAGATACAAAGTTTTGCATAACAAAGTTTCCATTTTATTGTGTTATGCTGTTATGTAAGGGTGGATGAACGTGGGATATTTTCAGCAAACATAATTTTTTTATAAATATCCTCTATGCAGAAAAGCACAGTTGTGTCTTGGTTGAACCAAAGTACACTTAATATAATTTATCTTCCACCAGCCGGGTAATTGAGCTGCTACTACCAGATCCTAAAATTTTGCTTGGGTATATTTCGCGATAGACGTACCAAATTTTTGACATACTACATTTTATAGTGAGCAACATAGACGTAGGTCCCCACAGCAGGATAGCTCAAAAGTTATGATAAAACAAGCAGTAAAATTGACCTCCCATTAAAAAATTGTTTAAATAACTCAACCTTGTAGGCAATAAACAAAGTAGAAGCAAATTTGCTAATATCTATGTATACATATACCATTTCCATAATGTTTTCAAAAAAGTTTGAAAGTTTTGTCAAAAATTATGATAGAAAAATATTTAAAACAACTGAAATATAAGATAATTTTGTATTTATAAAATATTTGCGCTATGTTGTAATAAACCGAAAATGTAAATTTATGCAAAAATGTGCAGGCAACACCAACGGATAGAATCAACAATGCAAAAATCATTGATGAAAAGATTAACTGAAGCAATTGGCTTTGAATTTTTTTATTTCGATTTATTCAGTGTTCAAACCGTCATCAAAGACAATATTTGAGCTTGTCAATATTTTTCAAAAACCAAATAATACTATAGGTACTAACTTTTCCAAACCTGAATTTTCAAAATTTTACCTATACAAGTATCGCATGCTAATAATAATATATAATTGTGCCTGATATACTGTGAAGACAATGCGGCTAACACTGCGCTTCAACCCCGAGTACTTAGAATGACAAATTCACAATTTAAAAAATATAAGAATATCGCAAAGCTAACCCTATTTATTTAAGCCATGCTTAGTTTAACCATGGTATATATGTACTAATCTACACATATTATAAACTGCTCGACTCAAAAAGGGTTCAAGATTTCAGCTTTATATACATTAAAATTTTAGCTGAAAATTAAAGTTCCAAAATCTTCCATATCGCATATCGATATCGTAGATAATTATCCGCCGATATAAAAGATTCGTCTTTACAATTATCCTTTTTGTAATTTACAAAATGCTCCGCACTAAAAATGTCACGATAAATTAATTTTCAATTATGTTATAATTGAGGAGCATTCGTGGAAAAACCGATAATTACATTTTTAAAATTATGTGGCTAATTGACAAAAACGTATAACAAGGGATCGCATCAATATTTTGGAAAGGTTTTTTTTGCAAATAATGTCGTGGTGGGCCCCTAGGACATTATTTGCAAAAAAAACCATTTAAAAATATTGAGGCGATCGCTTGTTATACGTTTTTGTCAATCTGCCACATAATTTAAAAAATGTAATTATCGGTTTTTGCACCAATACTCCTCAATTAAAGGTTCTTATTGATCAAGTTTACTGTAATTCTATGCTAAAATTTTTTTACTACTTTAAATTTTTTTTAAAAATCAGGTCTTCACTTTTTTAATATTAAAAATTTTAAAAACTTGCATTTATATTGTTGTACGACTTGCTTTGGAAAACAACCGCTTACAAATACCAAAAATTGACTATAATTGTTATCTCAATAATTTTGTTTTCATTTTTAACAAAAATTAACCCAAATATGCCCAAGGTCCTATATATAGGACGTTTATAGGGTGTCCTATAAATATGCAGATATGCCTTATGTCATATATCTAGGACGGTTATAGGCCGTCATATATGTATATAGGACATTGGGCATATCTGGGTTAAATAAACGAAAATTTTTTATTTTAAATAAATAGGTGACGTAATCAATTTAATCTAAATATTACTATGTATTCTACGTTGAAAGCCAAAGATATTTTGTATTTTTGGTTAATTAGTAATTTTTTGAATTTTTTCAAATTTTAAGAGGTCAACATCGTATATTGAAATGTGTTATAGACTGAGGTGATCAGAGATTGAAATTGAAAAAATTAAAATTGCTATTTGACAGAATTAATTTCTGGTTTTTGAAATTAAATGTTTTATACAGTGACGAAAAGTATCAACTTTTGGATTTTATTAAAAAAATTAGATTGGAAAATATTACTTTAGACAAACCTTTATTTTATAACTGCACTCTTTTAATTAAGAAAACTTATAGCAATATATTGTTTTCAATGCAATATATGTATATTATTGTTATATTGTCAATATTATTAATAATTGCGTTTAAAGGTTTCCTTAATCACTGCCGTATGGTCACCATACAATTCATCAAACCACGTCATTGTATTTTAAATATTGACAATACATTAATCTGTCTTAGCACGCGTTCAATAATATTGATAGCGATGAGTGTTAAAAAATACAATTTATTAACAATAATTACATTAATAGCATAAGCAGTAGCGGTTCGTAGTTTGCTTTACAGGGAGAGCACCCCCCCCCTTTATTTTTTCCTATTTCTCCCTATTTGGGTTTTAGATTCCAAAAGTTTGTGTTCATGTTCTCTCATTATTTTCAAACCAATGACCAAACCAAATCAATGACAAACCTTATATCTTTGAAATCGGAGAGATCCTTTTGAAATAACACTCGATAACACATCAAAAAATTGGTGTTTTCAGCAGGCCCAGACTGATAATAAAATAGTTATAGACAGCTATAGTCCTTTTTCAAATTTTACAACAAAATTACGAAATACAGAACTAGTATATACATAGTATAAATCGGATTAAAAGTAAAGCATTGTTCAACAAGCAATTTGCATTTGCGAGACAAAGCGTAACGTCGCTGAGAGACAGTGGAGTGAGCAGGGACACATAAAATTTTTTTGTGTGAAATTACTTCCAAACTTCCCATCCAATTCAAATCATCCAAATACGGCCAAATAAAATCAAAATTAATAATAAAAAAATTTACTCACAGCAAATTACAACTATTATTCCACTATAATTTAAAAAAAATCTTAATATTATTAGCTTTGTTCACAAAATAAAAATTTGTAATCATATATCAATAACACACGACCACCATAATACTTATTATGATTATGACGTCATAAATTTGCCAATTTAAAATTTTAATAATTTTTTTCTTATACTAAACGCACTCAAAACAATCTGAAAAAAACCGAAGACTCCGTTTGATCTCGATAGTTTCAAATAAAAATTTTTTTTTAAATTAGGAAACTCCTCCATTAACGTATCTCCGTAAAAAGCGACCCTCTGGTCAACGCGAACGGCAAAAAGCCTAATTACAACCAATTTTCGTACCAACACAAAATTGTTGGCGCGAACAACAATTCGAAATATTTACTACAAAATTAATTTTAAATTTAAAAAAACATCAAAATAAAATTTCAAAATGTAAAATTAAAAGAAGGAATTTTGGAGCACGACAATATATTCTAAAAAATTTGGGTGGGCACTTGGATGCACATTCTTATCAAAAGGTGAGCATGTGCCCACCCTGGCCAACCCCTGGCGCCGTCACTGCTAAGAGAGAGAAAGAATTAAAAGAATTTAAAAATGATTAATTAATTCATATAACCCATGCTACTCTTTTTCAAAACAAAAGGTAGGTAAGTACATTCCCATCCGGAAGGAACGATTCCATGCCGTGAGTCCCACACGTCCCACGGGTCCACGTCCAATAGTACAACACGAACCGGTTGTTCTATTATCTATTGTTTTAAAAATCTGGGATCGTTTTAACGGTTTTTCTTAAATTTGTCGTGGCTTTTCAGGTTTATCAGAGATCAATTGCCAAAAATTATTGGTGAGGGCCGATTTATTTACGCTTATACTTGGATCTCATATCAATGAGCTTTTTTAGGGGTTTTTCTAAATTTTGAGAGAGAGAGAGAAATTTTTAAAATACAAAATGTCTACTGTAGGGTAATATATAAAATGTAAATCAGACGGTGCGCGAAGGGACGAAATTTTTCTGATCCCGCATTTTTTTTCTAGTATGTAATTATGTATGTACATACATCCTGAAAAGTGAATATATCAAAATTTAAATTGATTCAGCACGTTTTGAATATGAATTATTCAAATAAAACTAATTACACCATAAATTTAAGTAATTTAAAAATTACAAGTTTGTTGAAAAATGAAACAAGATAAATCAAATAATATTCTTATATTTCCAAAAAGATTCGGTAGAAGATAAATATTAAAATTAAAAAAAAAACTCCTTTATCTTAGTTCTTGTTTTGAAGAAGTGAACTATTAATTATTACTCTGAAACTCGAAAAAGAAAAAAGAAAAGTGGTGGCACTCAAACTAAAAACAAATTTAGTTTTCTCTAAAATCTCATTCATTGGTATAAAATTGGTCTTGCGTGTATGATATTCTATTCTTCGAACGTCAAAAAATCTTATAACTCAAAAAGAATTTTTTGACAAATTAAAGATTTCTTTTTTTAAAAAGCATAATTTTTTACTTTACTGCCGGCGGCTATTTATTCAACATGAATCTTGGAGATTTCGGTTATCTAAGTTTTAAGACACGAAATCACTTATTGAATTACAAAAATGGTCGTATATTTTATTATGACTAGTACTTAAGAAGATTTGATTTATTCTTGATCAGTTTTCATTTTGAAACCACAGTCAACTTTTGTTTTTGAAAGCACACATATTTAAAAATAATTTCGTGTTACAAACAAAATTTTGACAGATCAATTTAATTTTGAGTCTCGGCGTTTACGCTTCTAATAATTTTCTCGAATAAAGGCGATTTTCAAGTAAAAACCTGCAATAATAATATATATATAATATGATATATATTATAATACATATGTAATATGCTAAAAATTTATTAAAATCTAAACTACACTGTAAATATTGATTTGCGCCGTAGTTTGGATTTCACGTTCATTATGATATATGTACTAACAATTAGAATATTGCTGATGAGGGACCATATTTTAATTTTGAACTTTCACACATATTATTTTATTCGTAAAAAAATGCTCGTTAATCCAACTCGTGGGTCAGTTAATATCTTTACAAATTCAAAATAGAATGAAGTCCCCCACGTTTTTAATTGTGTTTTTTTTTCGTTTTTAGAATATAATTAGAATTAAACCTGATTAGTGGAGAAAGTTAGAAACTCGACTTTTTATTGTTCATTATCATTACATGCAGTGGGAAATGCATTGTGAATAACAAATGAAAAATTATTTTAAAGCCAATTTATTTCGATTTATGAAACAATCTCTTGTCTCTGTATAATACACACTATGTATTACATATGAATATTTCGACTCCAGATTATGTTGCTGTGACTAAAAGTTACATGATCAGATTGAAAGTCTGATTGCGATCCCCAGGTGGGCTGAAACTGTAAACTAATTTGTTCGCCTGCAAAGTTGAATAGCTAATTTGTTCCAATATAAGCTTAACGTTTAATGAAAAACTACTCGGTGTAACATACCAAGCTGGCAAGGGTGGGCATATACCTACTTCAAACACCAATTTATAAGATTTTTTTGTAATTTCACTTTAAATAATTTGAAAAGCTCTCAGGAAATTCATGAAAGTAGTCCCAAAATTATTATTTACTATTTAATTAGAAACATAAAGCGATACTGACGAGAGTTATTCATTATTGGAAGTCTTCCAGATCAGCTCTCGATTTATTTATGTAAAATGTACGTACATGCTTATATGTCGAACTAAAACATAGTAACCAGCTTGTTTAGCTTGTTGGATTGATACAACAAGCTCGTTACTATAATTTAAATTAGACGATAAAAATCTGACTTCCATCCACATACAGAAAGCATCACCGCCGCCGGACTCGATTCACCTGTAATTCTGTACTAATACTGATGAGGTTGTTAAAAATGTTAACAAATATGACATACGGGCTATCCTGAAATTTATAAATTTTATAAATTATTTATACCGAACTGCTGTATAATTTATGAGATACGCCAACTTATCGTGAACATTTATAAGTTATAGCAAAAATAATATAATTCAATATTTATTTTTCACTTTTTCTTGTTTTGTTATGATAATTATTTTAATTTATTTGATTTTGACTTGCCGCTGTGGCAAAATTGAAAAGTTTGTTTTCTATTTCAGTATTTCAGCAATTAGTAAATAGTAGATATCTGATAATGAAAACCGAATATAAATTCATGACATACCAGAGTATGATATTAAGCGTTGTTTAAAAATGTGAGATTTCTACACTACAGAATTTCATAAAAAAAAAAAAAAAAATTGTAAACAACTTTTATTAAATTTTTAATATTAAGTTCGTAAAGTTGGAAGTAATTTTCTAAATTAAAAAAAGAAGAGCAGTAAGTAATTTACCCAGCTTAATCAAGTCTCGAGGCTCGACTCGGGTGCGTTATTAAATATATTGCTAAGTTTTAACGATGTTTTAATTGGCGAATCAGTAAAAAAAAAGACCAATTTAATTTTTACGAGTAAACCGAAATGGTTATTCCGAAGAATATTGAAGAACGTTGACGATATAATAAATATTGTTTACATTAAGAAGACGAGTAGCAGCTAACTGACGAACACATTTAAAACCTGCTGAATTCCTGCAGCCTATTTAAACTTAGCTTACCTTTCGAGAAATTGATTTATGAGAAACTTGTCGAAGAATATAAATTTAATAATTAGATATTGTTTCTTGTTAACTCATTTGCTTTCACGGAAAATGCTTAATGCATAATTTATATACAAACTTTGAGAAAAAGTTAACTTACTTAAGGTGAACTTGAAGGAATAATAATGAAACAAGAAAAACGTTTCATCACTTTTAACTACCTTAGCTTTAATGAACTTACCCTACAACTAAATAAGACATTTTCTACGTTCAGTTCTAAGTTTTCACTTTACGGTTGCCTACATATAGCAGATGTTAAGGCATTCATTTTTGTTTGACTGACAATCCCGGAATGCGTCTTTACCATAGGTAGTGTTTACAAATGATATATTTAGTGACATTAAAAGTTATATCATAATAAACCCCCTTATTTATCACAACAAAATAACATTTGCTGCGTTTAACGTTTTTTTCCAAAACAAAAAATTGTCGTTTCTCACAATGACTGATTATACGAGTAATGCCCGTATATGGTGGACGTTTCACTCGGCCAACTTACCTTTTGCATGTGCAGCCTTATCTAAAGCTCGAGAAAAATGTTCATCCACTACACTAGAGGCGTCACCCTGATAATGGGTGAAAACTACACAATTTGCCGAAACGTACTGCGCTCTCGAGTTTGTGTCGTCCACTTCGTCGTCATCGCCAGGATGGCGTGGTTCTGCAAAAGAAACAAAGATTTGCTAAAAGTTCCCAAAAACGACAATAATCGTGCAAGAATAAAAGTTAAATGTTATAAATCAGGTGATCATTGTTAAAATTTCACTACGCCTTCGACGAATTGTTTATTCAGTCTATGCCAAAAATCTTTATACTTCAAATTGCTTATGTAAAAGACGTTCCAAGTGTTTGTTACAAAATGCTAAGGTTAAAAGGTTGTAATCCAATAATAAATTCAATTACCTGTTATCTAAGTGTTGCCATTTGAATACTATAAAATTAATATTATACAAAGTAGCAAATATGTACTTCTCGGAATTAACTATTTAAGAGCTTTATGATGTATGTAGATAGTTAGTTGCAATAAAAATTATATACCGGGTGCTTATTTGAAAACTTTTTCCCGAAACATTTGCTTGTCAGAAGTTTTCAAATGAGCACCCGGTATTGGATAAATTTGAAATTTACTCGTAAAATTGGCATGGAGGGTGTCAGAAATGGTGTGTTAATTAAGTTAACTAAGAAGAATTCTGGAAAATGGTAGAAAAAATTCACATGTCAATCAACTTACCATCTGCACTACTTCTACCATGCAGACTACAGTCTTCTTCTTTGCCTAATCTAGGAGGACTACCTGGTGATAAACCACCTGTGGAACTAACAGAACCAGCAGAACTATGCGCCGTACCAGTTCCATGAAGATAAATACCATGTTCGTTTAAATTTACTCCACTTGTCGATGGCTGACTTAGGACATGGCTTTCTTGTAATCGTTGTACGTTAAACTATGAAAGAAAAGTTCAAATTACTCAAATGTCCGATTTACAAGAAACAAATATAGACATCAAGGTTTGATTTAATACCCCAACTAATTAATTACACATAATTTGTTTATTATTCATATTAAATCATTGCTAATCGTGTAATTTAAAAAAGTATTAAGTTTCAGAACATCCATTTAAAGGTTTAAATAGGTTTGGTAATAATTTTAAATTACGTATAAAACACACTTTGAACATTAACATGATTTTCTACTTTAGTCACAAGTTTTCAACTCTCTTAATGAATGATTAATAAAAAACTGAAAGTGATTAACGATTTTTAATTTATAAAACTCGATAGTACGTTCGTTATGGATTTACCGTTCAATAATGCGTAATTAAATATTTGTAAATAATAATAATTACAGTAATTGCTTGGATAAATGCCAAATAGTATTCTACTAATTATTTCAAGAGTATCCATAAAGGAATCCAGCAATTTCACACTCTCTTGTAACTATGGCATGCCATTAATTGTTATATGTTACAAAAATGCATTTCAATCGGGCATAACAATTTTCATAAGCGAAGCAAGTTTACGGCCAATTGCGTAATTTATGGTTAAAAATTTAATCTAACAACTAATTAATTTAAATTATTTATGTGAAGTCGAATAAAAAAGTTGTAATTAACTCCATATTTTTATTAGCATAGATAATATTGGATTTACCTGCACCACTGGAAAAACGTAATTAGTTTTGATTAATGGGCTTTCCGATTCGCTTTTACACGTTATTTGCATTCCTGATTATTAAAATTACAAACTACCGCGTTAAAGTGTCTTTTTCTCGTTTCGAGATTTAGCCAAAAACCTTGTCCGTGAATTTTGCGTAAAAATCAAGAATTCAAGTGGGGCTTCCCGTTTTTTACTCGATTAAAGTCCGGTTTATCGGTGCAAGGTTACCAAATAGTGCATAGATTATTATGCCATTAGAACATTTTTGAATATTTAAATGCTATCGTATAATGGTTAAATAATGCGCATAAGTGGAGTAAAATTTTTTATTGGCTAAAATATTTATGTAAATATTTACTGCATTTTTAAAATTTGTATAACATAAGCAAATTATTTCGTATAAAATAAAAACAAAGCATAACCTTTTTTAGTGTTTGTTTAGTCCTACTAATTTTTGTGGATAAGCTTTTTTAATAGTTGTAAAAAAATTCTTTAATGACAAATTGTATTATATAATTGCCTTTATCACAATAATAGTTAATATTTATAGATTAACAAAATAAAAAGGATTCTTATCGGGCACGTGATCTAAAATAATAACATCAAATTTTAGTTTTAAGAAAATTATTTTGTGTTTTATGTACGCGTTAAATTTCGTGACCGGAGACATTAATTTGTAATCTAAATAAACGAAAATAATATTTTCGGTTCATTTCATATTGTTATCTACGAACGCTAAACATGTAACCCCCAAAGAATTTTAAATTTTGCAGTAGATACGTTGAGATGCAATTATTTATGGTAAATTAATAGATAATTAGTGGAACTTGATACTACTTAAGTATTTTTAGATACTGAAAATGGCGTGCGACGCTCGTCATACGTATTACCGTCACGAACATGTTTAAATAATAGCATCGTAATCCTTAGTGCCATGATGAAAAATGCATCGTGATTGGCTGATATAAAATCAAGTACTATAATCTATAGCTTTCCACCATGCTATAATTTTTTTTCACTTTTAATTACAGCCCATTAACAAATCGTAAACTAGAAAGAAGATCGCTGTATATTATACAATGTAAAAGTTATCACTTTTTCTCTCTAACTTCACTGAAATATTTCAAAATGCGTAACAATAAAAATTATTTTAACATATAATTCGTATTAAATCTTAATAAAAATTACCTCAGACTATTTAGGGGGGATTAATCCACATAAACAAGCCGTATAACTTCCGTACCCGAAACGCCTTTTAACGACTTGTTAAAATATGGAGATTAGAGAATTTATAAAATTAAAATATTATTATAATAATTATTTCCTAAAGAAATAATTAATTTTTTATTTGTTGTTTATATGTCTATGCCGAATTTATCGTAGGTACCGTAAATGTACATACCTCAACTTGCAACACATTTAAAGTTTTCAGTCAATTAAAATCCTATGTGAGCTACTCAAACCAAATAATACCATATTACAAACCTGGAACTACGGTGGGGACATGGATGCCCACTCTGACAAATAAGTCTTTTCTTTAAGTCTAATATATTTTAAGTATGCACTTTTAAGATAATCACATCATTGCATTTGTTATTACTTATTAGTCTTGTCACTTGTCGTCAAGACCAATTGTCCGAGGCGAGTTGTCGTAGAGCCAAGTGGCTCAAGGGCCACATGTCACCATTTCGTTAACGGTAGTTAAGAGATGTTATGTGAATTCCAATTTTGGAAGTATCAATAATATAAAAGTAAAAAAAAACAGAAGGCGTTACAATTCGTTGTGGAGTTGATACATGGAATTATTTAAGATGATTCCAATCCAAATAGCGGGGTAGTCACAATGTCACAACAGTTTTGACAGTTTGAGTAACTGCATTATCAAAAATATGTCTGATCAGTACTATAACTTCTTCTTCTTCTTCTTCTGCCTTTCCAGGTTTAGGCACATTTGCCTGTTCCGGCTTCACCAACGTTTCCTCGGTCTAGCAATGCTTTTTCTTCCTTTAGGACTGTATTCAAGTGCTTGTTTTGGAATTCTGCTGTTTTGCATACGTGTTAAGTGTTTCTTCCAGTTTTCTTTATATTCCTAGGTCTTTTCTACAATTGAATACATGTTTAGTTCTTCTCTTATGTCCTCATTTTGTTTTTCTATCTTCTCTGGTGCATCTTTTAACCGCTCTTAGAAATTTCATTTCCGCTGTTTGAATATTTTGGAAGTCTTTTTTTCTTACTATCCAGTTTTCAGTTTTCACTTTATAGAACTTTAGTTGCGTTTCTTTCCTTGTTTTTCTTCCCAGAGTTCTTCTAATTGTGCCACATATTCTTTGATGGTATTTACTGATTTTATTACCTATATCTTTATTTTCTTCATATGTGGCATCGCAACCTAGGAATTGAAAGTGATTTACCTGTTCTAGAATGTTATTGTCAATTACAATCTTTGTTCTTACTGAACCAGGTCCTAAAAAGGCCATCGTCTTGCTTTTTGGGTTGATATGCGAAGATTGTATTTGGAGCTTAATTTATAGCTTATATTGCTTTTTGTAGCTTATTTTAATTATCTTGTATGATAACTTGGTTATCGGCAAACAAAATAGTGTTTAAGTATCCTCTCTGATTCAGTTTGAAACCTGGGTCCACTTCTTTTTTTCCATTCTCTCATTAGATCGTCTATGTATATATTATAAAGAGTAGGTGACAAACTGCATCCTTGTCGTAGCCCTTGATCAGTTTTGATTAATGTGGTTATTTATTTTCCTGTATCAATGGAGATTTTTGTATTTTTATAGAGGGTTTGTATAGTTATTATTAGATGCTTTGGGTATCCTCTTTTAGACATTATTTTCCAGTTTTGATCTATTTATTCGGTCAAAAGTACTATAACTTAATTATGATACTATAGTCATAATATATAATTTCCCATGCAGGGACGTGCCCAGCCAACTTTTTTGAGGGGGGAGCAATCTTCAAATTGCCAACTGAATAAATAAAAATTGCCAACTTTTTCAAGGTTTTTTCACTTTTTTTTTTATTTTGTCAAAAAGACTAGCAAAAATCCTGTAATTATTCAAGAAATGTTAAATGCAATGACATATTTTATTTTCAAAAACATGGTTTAAGGCCAGTTTACACGAGGAAAGTTGGTAAGTGATTTAGTTGGTAAGTGAAACCAGTGAAACATAGACTAGATTCTATTCTACTTACCAACTTAACAACTTACCAACTTAATTTTCACTTAAGAAACCGTTTACACGTTACAATTAAGTTGTCAATTAAGTTGAATTCAACTTAAAATAGAATAGAATCCAGTCTATTTTTCGATTTAGTTAAATTTAACTTTATCGACAACTTTATTGAAACGTGTAAACGGTTTATTAAGTGAAAATTAAGTTGGTAAGTTGTTAAAGTGGTAAGTAGAATAGAATCTAGTCTATGTTTCACTGGTACCATTACCAACTAAGTCACTTACCAACTTGCCTCGCGTAAACAGGCCTTTAAGTGAAAATTAAGTTGGTAAGTTACAAGTAGAATAGACTACCAACTTGCCTCGTGTAAATGGCCCTTTACCGTTGCCGTTGGGGAAAACTTTATCTTGCCTACTAGCAGATATTTTTATGGATTATTTTTTGAATTTTTTTTCTTATATTAAAAGTGCCGTCATTAAAAAGTTTTTTATTACTTTAATTCATTTGGGTTGATAAAATTTATTCAAACCTATTTTTGGTTTAGCAGCTTTTGCCAACTTAGCCAACTATTAACTGATTTGCCAACTCCCTAAAATATTGGGGGGAGGCTCCCCCCATCCCGCTCCTTGTGCACGTCCCTGTTCCCATGTGCATAGAATATTATCGATCATTTTGTTCGATTACATATTTTTGATAACAATCGGCCCGACTCACAAAGGACCTCAGGATAAATAAATTTCTAAGTAATAAACGTATCTTACGCAAAAATAGAAATTAACTTTATTGGTAAAAATCACAATAAAATCTCAAAATTATACTGGAGAGATTTTCTCCTCAACCGCTTCAGGAGGCCATCTTGGCAAAAAGCTTGTATCAAACTTGTCAGTCGTGCCAACTTAACGATTGGGCGCAGACTTGACAAAATTTGAAAATTTAACAAAAATTAAATTATATAAATAAAATTACTCTACAAAATTAAACCACATTAAAATTTAAATTCCAAAATTTATATGCCATAAGAAATAAATACCAAAGTGTTTCCACGAAATCAAAAATTTTCTAACAAAATGCTAATAAAATACTGACCTGTGCATACACTATTTTGACAAATATTTTAGTTTTGATTCCGAGTAAACCTAAGGTATACATTATGCTCTGTACTGTTTAGTTCATTCATTACAAGAAAAATTATATAAATACAACATCATAAATTACAAATTATTAGCAACAAAAATACAAATCGACCATTTAGCGTTCTTCAATATGAAAGACTTCTTGGCGAGTCAAGTTTAAGTCTTCCAAAGTTTTTGTTGGATCCTTACACGATATATCAGTTCTTGGCCAACTGGTCATAACTTTGTAATCCATTGATGGAGAGCCTTCTACGACCAAATAATTTAACAACGTTTCTAGCGTTGTATTCGATTATTACGATTGTATTCAATTAGTATACCAATTTGAAATACAAATTAGTATACAATTTGAAAGTAACATTTTCGGTGGTTCCTCTTCCGGGAATTTTTATTATTACAAAGAAATGTTGGTTTGTTAACGGACCTGCCTCATCTGGATTTGGTTCAAAATTGAAATTTTGATATTGTCGTGTTGCAAAATCCAATATTACAATTTTATTATGTTTTTTTTTAAATTTTGTATTTTGTAATGAGTTTTATTTTGATTTTGTATTTGAGAATTTTTTGGTTCTGCCGCCGAGTAGTTGAACTTGGATCAGCTAGGCGGTGGAAGCAGAGAGATGGCCGTTCGCGTTGACCGAAGAGGTCGCTTTTACGGGCGGTCTCCGTGATTATTGTATTTGTTTCTTAATTTTGAGATATTTTGAATTTTTGTGAATAATAAGTTTGGTTTAAAGTGAGTAACTTTATTATTGATAATTTGGATTCGTTTTTCCGTATTTTGGACATTTTTAAAAAGAATTTGGATATAAGAAAAAAGGTAGTTTTGGAAAAAATAATAAATGAATTGGATAATTATATGGTAATTTAGATAATTATAATATGGTAATCTGGAAATTTTATAAAATTAAAAATTAGAAGGCAACATGAAGCAAAAGAGATAATAATTAGCGGCGTGTGGTTATCGCATACATTTGGTCTCCCATTCAAATTTCGAGTGTGGATTATAATAAGTTTATTTTAACAAATAATTGGAAAGTTTAATTTTCTTTTAATAAAATATTGAATAATTGATTTGGAAAAATTGTGATAGAAAAATTACTTCAACTGGCATCCCAAAACGTGAAGCTTCCGGATAATAAAACCCACTCCTGAGAAGTCTTGCTTTTATTTTAAATTGTTTCAAATTATTAGAATAATTTGCACATTTCTTATATTTGGTACGTTTAATCTAGAAATTGGTAAAAAATTGATAACGATTAAGAAAAATATTTTATATATAAATAATTGAAAGAAGTTTAGATAACATATAAATTAAATCAGAAAAATAAGAAGTTAAAAATAAATCAAATCATTTTGGAAGTCAAAGTTTTTGTGAGCAGTTGCATGCTCGCTTTAAGAGATGTAGAAGTTCCAAACTTTCATGTGGGAACTTTGTCGGATGCCTTCAATCAGGCTTTTCATCAATAATCGGTAAGGGACAATAGGATTTTGGCGCTTTACTTGAACCACGATGAAAATTTCAGCGGTAATATATTCTTTACCGAAACGTTCTGCAACGAAAACGTGCGAGAGGTGCTTCAAGAAAATTTCGTACTTTGGGGTTGAGATGTAACATTTACACAAAACGAGATTATTCTTTTGAAAAACATGCTAAGCCAATATGTCGACGAAGAAGAAATGGAGCACATAGCAAATATTCCTCACTATAAATTGCCGTCACTAATCATAGTAATGAAACTTCGTTCTGTTGTTAATATTATGAATATTGTACATGCTGACAGTACAGCAGATGAAAGATGAATTACTGGCACACTTAAATCAAGCGCTTAGTATATTTCGTGAATGGCAAACCGTGGAGATCATAAAAGAAGATGAACGTCATCAAAGAAAATTTGCTAAGACAAATTCAAAATGAAGAGTATGAAGAGAGTTTACGAAATGATATAGAAAAAGATCGAATTCGTAAAATACAGGAAGAAGAGAGACTAAAAAAGGAGAAAGAAACTGAAGAAGAGGCGGAGCGATTGCGGCTGGTTAAAGCGGAAGAAGATGCGAAGAAAGAAGCGTTCGGGCTAATTATTAAAGCTACTTTACCCCTAGAACCTGTGGAAGACCAAAAAATATTTTTAGATTTAGGTTCCGAGCGTCGAACAGAAACAACTTCGAAAGACGTTTTGAATCAAACACAACGCTACACACGTTGTTAAATTATTTGGTCGTAGAAGGCTATCCATCAATGGATTACAAAGTTATGACCAGTTGGCCGAAAACATCAGATATTTCGTGTAAGGACCCGACCAAAACTTTGGAAGAATTAAACTTGGCTCGTCAAGAAACCTTTCATATTGAACAACGCTAGTCGTTTTGTATTTTTCTTACTAATAAATTGTAATTTTTGATATTGTATTTACATCATTTTTTTGTAACGAATAAACTAAACAGTACAAAGCATAATGGTTTACTTGGAATCAAAACTAACTATCTGACAAAATAGTGGATGCACAGGTCAGTTTAAACAGTTGCTACGGGTCCGTTACTTTGCTCCCTCCCCACTTTTCAACACTTAGCAGGGCAGTCAAGATAAAATCGGGGTCCTGGGGTAGTTACGTACCTACGGGGTAGTCCTTGTTTTTACTTGTTTGTTTGTTGTACCTTTTCCCGGATTTCAGGATTTTGATTGAAATTCGGCCCCTCTCGGACACTCCGGGCTCGGAGAGAGTAGCTGTGCAGCTGCTTATATCATTCAATAAATTTATTTTAAATTGGATTTTGTTAATTATAGCCGAACATAACTTAAAATCAAATATCCACGTCTTTCTAGATCCGTAATATTTTGCTGTAGGCTTTAAAGCGATTATAGAGATGTTTTTAATTATTATCTGACCTACTCAAAAACTTCGTTTTTATAGATCGCTAGAGCCACCATCGGTAGTGTAAAATTCCTTCTAAAACCGTCTAAATAGGCCTTAATAACAACCTGAAATAGTAACAAAATCAGGTAGCGAAATGTATTTCCCGCAGTATTAAATCAATATTGATTCTTCTTCATTTGTAAAATTATTGTAAACTAAAGGAAATTAAAAATTTTTATGTAAAATCCGTTAAAGCAATATATTGTCGTAGAATTTTTATTTTAAAATGATTTTTGAAGTTTTTTGTTGGCAAAATTTTAATGTTTACTATACTACTAAAATTTGGGGTTTTTGCGAGTTGATTGATGTGGCGATAACTCAGGGTGAATACGACATGTTCTGCCAAAAATTGACTTACATATCGGACAAATAATGTTGTATCCAAGAATTTCAATTAAAAATTTAAACAAAATAGAATGGTATTTTAATTGATTTTGAAAATTTGGAAAATAAAACTAAAACGGAAGCTACAGATGTTAAAATAAATTTAAAAAAAAAAGAAATTTGAATATAATTAATATTATTTCGATGATTTTGTTAAATATTTGAATTGCAATTATCACCACAGCTTGGGTATGCTTATCGTTGTACTATTTAACATTTTCATTTACAAATTTAATTAAAACTAAAGTAAATTTTTAAAAACAAACTATATGACATTTTTGAGAATCATTGGAAGAATCCATTGGAAAAATTTTGAAGGACAAAACATACAGTTCGATATAATTATCACTAAATATTTTTACAAATTACCGATGCCTTTTTGAAATTTCTAAATGTTGTCTTGACTGATTAAACCTTTATAATAAATCTTTATTTTCAATGAGTTCTGTAATTTTAAATATTTGCCCAATTTTTCGAAATATTAGATACGCATATAAATAATATCCAAAGATAATTTAAAATAAATCACGATCCAAATTGCGATACAGGGTCGGCTTAAGTGTGGTAAGCACTCGAAGCTATATCGTGATTTTCGAAATTGAAAAGTCATAAGTTTTGTACATATCTAAGCTATGAAGTACGCGTTGAATACACAGCTGCTGTGATTTAAAAGGAATCTGCTAATTAAGTATAGTTTGTGGGATACATCCTCAACTCTCTTAATATTAAATAATAATAAACAAAAGCAGCTGTTCATAAACAAAACAAAAGGAAAACAATATGCTGAACAAAATATAATAGTATGTTGTAATATAAAGTGTGCAAAGGAGATGTTTTATACAAGTTTTGGAAAATGCAGATCAATCGAAAAATTTACACAAACGACTGAAAGGTAAGTTCGTATACTATTTTTGTCAATAAAAAAACAAAACCCATACAATTTTTGATTTTATTAATTACTTACAACATACTTAATCGTTGTAATATTTTTCCGTATTTCACCGCTACCTGCGATATCGTCCAAATCGCCGCTAAGTATTTCAAGTTATAGCAAAATAATACTTTCTAAGATTGTTTATGCTGCAGACGTGAAAGTGCAAGTTATAGGCTTTAATATTAGATTTTTATGGAATATATTTTTTTTTTAAATAAATTTTCCAAAATTATTGTTTGAACAATGCTAGTTTTAGATTTTAAATATTTTTAAACAAAAATTCGCACATATTATAAAAAGAATAGATGCAATGAGTATTCAATGCTCAAATTAATATTCATCAATTAGCAAATTAATAACCACGGGGAGTACTATACTGTCATTTGGGGACTCATATTTAGGGTACTCTTTGCTTGCGATACGAATTGTTTTGTCTATAAAATAACAAGGGTGGATGTCGAAAGCTCTATCGAAACGATTCAACCGATTGAAATAAATATATAGTATATAACTTTTGTAGACACAAATGTCAATCTTTTTGTGTGATAGCTAGGACGGACAAGCGGAATTCAATTACATGCGAACCACAATAGTTATTTATGTATCTAGGGCATTATGACGATGTTTATGTCGAGGGCAACCAATTTGAAAGGGCGAGGGCCGCTAGGCCCGAGAGTTTTTAAGTTGCTCGAGAGCATAAACATCAAGTAATGCTCGTGATGCATACAACGTTTTATATTTCACTGCATTTAAATTTGTCAATATTTAGAAATTTTATAAATTTTGAATTTGATGATTGCCAAATTTAATTTTTTTTTTAATTTGTAATTGTTCAATTAGTGGATCTTCATTTGAAAGTTATACTTTTAATTTTAAATAAAATTGTAAACAATAAAATGGTACATTTTTTTAATTATATTATATAATTGCGAATGAGAGGGCATAATGAGCGGGCATTATGATTTATAGGCCCTAGGGCGTTATAGCCTATTTAATATATCTCGTTGTCAAGGTATAAAAGACAAATAATGATTCAGTGTAATATAAAAATATTTTCCGATGCCCCGAATAGAGCATTTTATTTATTTCCAATTGTAAAAAAAATAACTAATATAATTAATATTATACTTTTACTAGGAAAACTGTAATCCTGTAGTGACATGACGCAAAATTGACTTTCGCTAACTTAATTTTGTGTGTATAATTTTTTTCCTTTCAATTATTAAATTTTTAGCAATTTCGATGTAGGTATAATTGGTCTAAATAAATAATAATTATTATCTACAGTAATTTATTAAATATTTCTTTTTATGTAAAGGTTAATAAAATTATAATATAATTAAAGGTCAGGTATCCCATTTGTAGGTTATTTTTTCTTTGTAGGTAATTAAATAATAATGTTGGCAATGTTAAGGGTACCAATATCCGGTTGTGTGTGGTGGTATTAGGAAATCAGCAAATAAGCCAGTTTAACAGAGATACAATTGTAAAATAAGAATAAGTAGATCCACAATTAAAGTAAAATGTTTAAGAGATAAATTCAATGTTAAATAGAAAAATAGAATAGGTAATATAATATTACAGTCGTAGCACACGTGTAAGCGATAGGAAGCTGCATTCCAATTGATAGGAAATATATTTTTTGTAAGAATATACCCATATTTTTTAGTAACTTTAATAGTACCTATAGTTTGTTTATTAAATCCAATTTTTGTCTAACCGAGCTTAAAGTGTCACTTTTTGGCCCGCATTGGCAATCGTAAGGTTTCACTTTTGAAATCGCCAAAATCGCTATACTTTAAAGCAGTTGCCGAATGTACTTTTACGCTCTAGAGCGGAAAAATAGCTCGACGCATCTTATACATTGTTGAATTTCTTTCTCCTTAAATTTTCGTTACTTGGACAGCAATATCTCTAAAAACATTAGCGGCTTCAAGAAAATCGAGTGGAGCAATACCAAGGTTTTCCGGATCACTTAGTATTTATTCAATATTTTTTTTACAATAGTACAAAACTTGTAATTTATTTTTGACAAAGTTCCTTCATAAATACTTATACACTATTTTTTCAGAAAATTTTAAGTTTTTTTATATTACTTTTTAGTTAAATTTAGAAATTTTCTGCCCTCTTTTCCTTTGACGGTACAGTGGTCGTTTTTGGCCCGTGGCGTTTTTCACAACATTCTTTAATTTACGCTCTAGGTACATAAATAACTATTTTACTCATACTAAGTAAAAATTTACATGGGAAGTTAGAAAAGAAAATCGTTAGCGACGGAATCTCAAGTTTTGGTTTATTTTATTGATGAATATATTGATTACAATATTATTAAACCTAGCTAATATTACAGAACAACCTGAAACACATCATGTTGGCGATTAATATCCATAAATGTGAGGTGCTGTTAAATACTTCAGTTGTAAATAGTAGCTTAATGTAATTAATGTAGAAAGTAAGTCATTATCAAACGCGCGTGATACTTTTCAGCACGTAAGGACTATAATGACACGTTTCTACACGTGTATCATACAAAATTTTATTTTCTACCGCATTTTTTTTAATCGATTATTACTATTAATATTGACGTTTCTCGTTTTATATTTAATTAATGAAATAATGCAAGCAAGCTATGTATTTAAATATTTTTCTATTGGTTTACATTTGACAAGTGATGTTAATATTAAATTTACTTTCAACGCCGGTGTTAAAACAAGTCACTTTCCGCACTGATGCTTAAAAGCGGCTCAGTTTGAAACTCAAATCTGTGTAGAAAGTGAGCTATTACGTAACGTAAGCAGATAAACATAGTTTTAAAATTAGTTAATTCTTTGAACAGTTTTCAAAATTATGAAAAACATTAGATTTCTTCAGTTTATAACATACTGAAAGTGGTGGGTAGGTTCCTTAAGGTGGTGGTGGTCCAGTTTGTCAATCTCTGATTTTAGGAACAAAATTGCTGTATCCGTGGAACCAAACATTTTGCTAGTTAAAGATAACCGGACAATGAAAAACTGGGCCTATAAGCATAATTTTGATAGCTATAAATTTGAAGTAGTATACAGAAAAAAAAATATTGCTAAAAGTTTTACTTTCAAACTTCAACATTTCAGATACTTTGCTTGTCGCAAAAGCAGATACAAAAGTAATTCGCCCACTGCTAAGGCAATTTAACAGACAAAATACCAAATTAATGTTTATATTTGTCGCAGTAAAGATTGTTATTTTCTACGCGGTTGAAATTTTATTTAATTTTATGTAAAAAAGAATAAATGAGAATCATTTTCTTCAGCCAGACAAAGACTTCAATTTGCTCCTTTTTTATATTTATAAACACATTCGCATAATCAAGTCCTGATCGAAAAGTTATTAATAACTTTTTTTTTTTAATTTGAAATTCTATTCTGATTTGAACAACCGGGTAAAACTATTTGTTAGATATTTAGTTGGTATTGCACTTGCAATGTGTTTATACACTGCTTTAATTTAAGAAAATAAGATTAACTGCTTCAACAATTTTCTTAATTACAAGATAAAATTAAAAAGTTTGTATAGTTAATAAAATTAAGTTTGTAAATGAAAATATAATTTTATTAGAAACATGAAACTTAATTTTAGTTTTAACGAATAATTAATAAGATAAAGCAGATAAATTGAACATAATTAAAGAAGAAAATTAATTGAAATTATGGAAAAAAAAATTGGAAAAAGGAAAAATTATAATTAAATAATTAATTAAAATAATTGAAGTGGGTGAGCTTTATAACGAGTTGAATTTTCTTTGCCAACGTTCAATTGATTTAATAAATTAAAAAAATATTCTGATGCGTAGTTTTCTATTTTCATATTGTCAAATTCTATTTAATGCTGTAGTTGGCATTGTTTTCTAATTCGTAACCGCAATGCCAAAATTCAATTTAGTTCAAGTGGTGTTACATTTATATCAGCATCACATAATTTCCCATAGCAATTTCATTTTTTGTAAAAGCATTTTCTTAAATCTTTAATTTTTAATCGTTTTACAATTCTTCAAAGATCTTCTAATCTGTATTTTTTTTTTCTATTTATAATTTTCTAATAATTATTCAAAACCAAAATTTAGTTCTCTTTGTTCCAAATTAATTGTTTTACATCTGTCAACGTTAAATTCCACATCAATTAATTTGCGTTTATAATTTTAAATCTTTCGGGTATACTATATTGAGATAAAAAATTATAAAAGCTTAATTTAAAAAAATTTGCTTGTACATTTTCAGGGCATAATAAGCTAAATAATTTATATGTAATTTCGTTAAAATATAGAAATAATTTTTTATTGGTTTTTGGTAGCTGTCAGTGGTTCATTTTATTACAAACGTAAAGATTTTATTACGACAACTTTAAATTTTATTAGTTTTAAGGCTAGTAACATTTAATGAAAACACAAAAATCGGGACTATATTTTTTAAATGTGTAAAAAAGTAGTCTTTCAAGTTTAAAGTCACACTATCGTATTGATTTATACATTCTTCGTTTTAGTTTCTTTTTTTACGTTTTAATTTCAAAATTGACGTTTATAATATCAACAGTTATGTTTCAATATGTAAAAATATCCAAAATTAAAACTTTTTTTAAATGTTGCGGATTACAACTTCACTAACTTGAGAAAAGCAAGCACCCAGAAGCAAATTTTCGCGTTGGCTGCAACATCGAAAATATTAAGTTTACTAATTTTGTTAACTTTCTACCGTTTAATTAAAGTTTATTAAGTTGCAAGAGCGGAGACAGTATTAAAACACCAAAACTTGGATAATTAGTCAAACAGTTATTAAATTTCCTTTAGTTGCTTCAGCTATTTTATTAGTTAGCATTTTATCACCACTAAAATTCTTATTTTAACTCAAACAATTAACACAAAAGAGCATAAAACTTTTTATAAACCAAAATAAAAGAATCTTATTTTAGATTACTACTTTGTTATAATATAAAAAGTAGATTATTTTCACCAAACTGGAGCACTGCAATCGTAAAGTTTAATTACGGAAGAGTTGAAAATTTCAAACAAAGCAAAAAATGGAAATGGTGCAGGATACGAAAAGAGTAACATAGAAAATTTTGTTTGAATTATCAGGAAACATAATTATTGTTAATGAAAGAAAGAATTATTGATGAAGGTGATCGAATGTTGCTCGGAGCAAACGATCGGTGAGGACTAATTTCACAAATAACCACAACACCAGCTGATGCTTGTATAAAACACTTAAATAACCAAATAATCATTAATAACGAGAGTCTATCAGTTTAAACGTGGTTAAAAGGTAAACTCAAAGAATTTCTTTGTAGAGGACATCCTAATAGTTTGTAAATAAAAAATCACTTGGCAGAAAACCAAAATACGCCATTAATTACTGTCGCATTTTTGACTATTTTCTTAAAATTTCAAGTTTTGAATAAATCTTTCAGCTTTCATTTATATCCACCAAAATCGCGATATTTTATTACTCCCGAACAAAATTACACCACTTTAGTTTTTATCAATTAATTATGGATATATTTAGCGAGAAAATTATTAAACCGTACAGACGGTTTTGATTTTATCGGTCGATATTTTTTATTAAAGAATTTTTTTCGAAAATACTGGTACGGTGCAAAAACATCTCCTAATTACCTACACTTAAGGTGACATTTAATATTTCCCCTACAAAATTAACGTGTTTTTAAATTTTTCAAAGCGTTGATAAATGATAATGTGTAGGTATACATACGAAAAAGAAAAGTCAACTTTGTCACTAAAAAACCGCCTTTTGAGATTAGAATCTGACGTACAGAAGACGGTTTTCTTGCAAGTGTTAACTCTCGATTTTTTTTATTAGTTTAACTACGTTGTTAACTTAAGCGATTGGATTAAGAATGTTTATTATTAACTTCATTAAGAATTTGAGATTATTAGCTTGGATAATAAATTTTCTAATTGTTAAATAATCTTGACATAAATATTATGTCTGCTTTTGTCTAAGGTGAACTGGACTGGCGATAAAAATGTCAAGCATAACTTTAAAATTGATTTAAATCCCTGGATATGAATTTATAAAATTTAACCGGAGCAAGGTGATGAAATTCAAATTGACAATTCTATAAGCAACAAAATCGCGAACAATTTTAAAAATGCCAAGACGAAACATAAAGGAAGTATCATGGTGACCTATTGACACGTGGTTAATTTTAACTTAGTTGAAGATGGCAAAGCTGTAGGAATCTGCTCCACGTCGGAATGCTAATCCACTTGGAGTTGCAATGACATGCCAATCTACAAGAGACATTCCTTACAAACTCAAAATGAAGCTTCAAAACCAAACATGGGGTTCGAATGCTCACCGTATTGGGTATTGTTTTAAAATAATAGGAACCTTTTTTTTTTTAGATAAAAATTATCAAAAGTGCTCGAGTATTTATAGACAGACGACTCGACATTCCCAGTTCGCAATTTAAAATTTAAAAATATTCCAATACAAAAGCTGTAGATATATAACACTTTCGTTTTAGATGTTCAAGAATTAAAATTCCATTCTTTGTTGGCTGCATTTTTCCAAATACATTTGGGAAAAATTTACTACGCGTTTAATTTTTTAACAAAACAGTATTCGCAGTTAACGACTTCATTTTAAAGGAAACGGCATCGAAGTGGGCAAATTTGTTTCGGGTTCTCGAGAAATATACTACTGCAAAGAACGCGCGGACGAAGATGGAAGAAAAACGAAAGTAAAAAGTGCTTTTCTGCTCGTTTCGAGTTTCGCAATTATCCTATCGATCACTTCAATTGGAATTTCAAATACATCTAAGCGAGAGCAAATATTTGGAATCAGTCCATCCTTTCCAATTGGAAGGAACTCGTCTTCGTTTGGTTCGGTTATAATTAATTATTCAAAAATGACGATTTAATATTTTGCATTTATTATGTTAATTGCATTAGAGGTCTAATAAGGAAAATGCACCTATGAAAAAGTAATGGAGCAAGATTAGTCGAGATAGCATTATGGAGGACGTATGGACATTGCCGTTAGTCGTTGTAGTCGGCCTTGTCAAAGCATTCCGCGGCGCCGCACAGAACTCGCTTCCCGGACTTCCAATTTCATCAAGTGACTTGTTTTTGTTCCCAGCCTATTCATCACTAATGTTGGAAAAACGTTTGATTAGCCACTTCTAAAACATGCCGGTCTTTATAGTTCTTTTGGATCTACTACCAGTTTGCCGAATAAAATAAGTACGAATCAAGATCGAACGTTATAGCATCGCCATCGGGCGGTTCGCAAAGCAAGAAACTAGTCAAAAGAATATACCATTATCATTTTTCTTCAAACAAACGATTCCTTGAAACCGAACGTTTTTCGAAGGTTTACCACTGCGTTAAAACAATATTTTCGATAATACAAGGTGAGGTTGCTATTGAATTTGATATGAAGACGTGATAAAACCTTTTTTATTGATCAACGATAAGACAAACATACCGACAGATTACTGATGACCCATCACTTCAAGTTAAATTACATCGGCCATTTGACCATGTAAAATCTTTGTTAGTGATAGATGATATTGTAATAATTTTATACTTTGTTTTGGTAGCCGATCAAACCGCGATAAACAAAATATACGACCAACTATCGGTGTCGAAACAAATTTTGCAAAATTACCTCAAAAATACGATCTTCAATTTTTCGATTCGAAAAACTAGCGGTTGATTTAAAATCCATTTAGATAAAGTTATAGTCTCGCAGCCAACAACTTTTTGTGTATAAAATTTGAAGAGCAACTTCTTCGGGCAGCGTAGACCTGTTGTATCAAATAGTAAATGTTCCACAGTCAAAACCAAAAATTAAATTATCGTAAAACACAAATTTTTCGGCAACGCTTAATGATCCTGAATCATTTTATTTTTCTCGATAATTGATGCTATTTTTTTAATTAATCTTGTACTAGCACGGAAATAAGGTTATTAATGAACAAGTTTTGTACTATTAAAATGTTTTTTAATAAAATAATTACTCAATTTACATTAAATATCAATAATGTAGAAAATGCAATCAATTTTTATTGCTGTTTGAAAAGTAAAATAAAAACGCTTTTAATTAGTTCGTAACGCAACACAATCGGTAAATATGTATGTATAGGGTGTTTTAATAGCAGCATCTACATTTTTTGCCGATTTAATATATTATTCAAATTTTTCAAACATAACCTCAAAAGTTGTTTTACATATAACTGTAAAACAATTGATTATCTAGAATCAAAGTTTGTCGATAGTGCTTTGTTTTGAAAACAATTGAAACTCCATTACGTTAATCGGATTGTTTTTAAAACAACTTCTACTTATTCGTTAATAATAAATTTGTAAAGGCGATAAATTAATTTTGTACTTAAATAAATTAAGTATTATGTATTATTAAAATTTAGTATGCTAATTAAATAAAAACAAAACATCAAAGGTTTACGATTTCAAGATTTTCTTTTGTTAACATGAAAGATTACTATACTCGGTGCTACCAATTTAATCGATGAGGTTTACCTTGATAAAGGTGTAATTATTGATATAAATGGATATAAATAAAACAACAGTTTTATTTACAAATACACTAATAATTACAAGAAACATTACAATAAGTTAGTAATAACTTACACACATATTATCATTATTGCGTAACTTACAAAAAAAAAACATTTTTAAGTTAGAAAAATTACAAAATGTGATCGGAAAACGAAAGTAGGTAATTAAAATTTTCTATACATTTCTTTCACATTCTACATTATTGACATTTTTTATTACTATTATATTGTAAAGAAAATTATCATAAATTGTGTTTAATAAGTTAGGTGATGGTATCTTACAAAATTAATAGAGGTAAATAAAGTTGACATTAATGACCTGTTTATTTGCTCACCGAAAACCATATTTTATGTTTAAATTATTAATTTAATTTGAAGATAATAATCGATATAATAATTAGATTGGATTTGAATTAAAACATTTTAATGAGATTTCTCATTAAGCGCTTCTTGTCGGAGCAAATTATCAAAAATGAAACAAAATTTATGTCTACGTTATTGAAATTCTTCAAATGCGGAAGAACCTTAAGTCTATTATTCATCTTTGTTGTTTCACAAAACAACAAGAATCTCTTACAGAATAAGTAGCCGTTGACAATTATGTAATCCGTGAAGATATTATAAAGAAGAGAAAGTATGTGGTATGGTAAATTATAGGTATTTCTGTTGAAGTTCAATAAGAGAATTTATTCTGGTCCAGTGCATAGCAGAATCAAGGTCACCATAGTTTTCCGAATACCTTATGTCGTTTGTAGTGATACATTTAACATTTTGATAAGTGGTATCAACTCTTCCATGACTGATTAATTGGCAATCAAAACCTCATAACTGCAAATATTCCTCTGGATGCTTTTTTTATGGATCAAGTAATTTTGGATTTAAAAATATAATGTAGTTTAATCGGGTCGTGAAAAAGCAATATAAAACGGTCGTTAAACAAGAATTTTAAAATGTAGTGGTAATCGTTGATTTTATTAATTACCTATCGATAATGTAAACGAAGTGGGCGCTCAATACATGTTTTGAGTGATATACACTTGAATGTTTAACCGATAGACCGATACTGTATGATATGCTTTGTGAGCATGTAATATTACAGGATGCAAAGAAAAATTATTTACTTTTATTTTATTATTATAATGTTGTGATATTAAATTTCTTTATTGCACATGTCTGCAAGCACAACATTGAAAAATAATTGCTATTACAGCATCGCCATATTAATTGGTGAGATAATTTGTATAACGTTGCGTTGTCCAAATAATCTACATTGTTTCTCACCATCATTCATATTTTCGAAATATTTTCGCCACATTTTTTGAATCAATCGCTTTTTGTAGTTATTTCTACGGAAGGACATCGATACAAATTAAAGCCATTCCAGAATGAAAATTTTAAATTGATATAGGGTGAGTTCGTCTGTTGGTGTATTACCATTTTCGTAAACCACAGGATATAAAAATAAATAAAAACAAAAAATATGTCTGTATTTGCTACCTTTACTAAAAAATAATATTTTCCAACATGTCCAACATGAAATTTCTGGTAAATGGCCGTCATTCGACGAATTCACCCTATTGAATATTTGAATATATTATAAATATATTATAAATAATATTGAATATTTGAATATATTATAAATATTCAATTTATTATTTCTGGAATGGAATTATTATTATTAATGCAGAAATGGATCTAGCTTTTTGGGGACCTCAAGCTATAAATATTATAAGAGTAAGATTAGGTTCTCAGTTGTAACAAATGACTTTAAAAAATAATAAAAGCGCGAACTAGATAATACCATCTTTTATAATACATTTTTGATCATGAAGGAGTCGCCTTTACATAACAGAGACTGTCCCTCTTTTTGGTACTCCGTCCCGATGTCCCTCGGGAAAGTTTCGGGATACAGAATTGTCCCGTTTTCAGTTAAAGGTCAATGATAGACTATTTTTAATTGATTTTAATGCAAGAAAAATTCAAATATTTACGATTTTTTAATATTTATTTATATTTAAAAATATATATTATATTTATATTATGCCTATATTACATATTTAATATTTACGGAAAATATACGTTTGTTTAACAAAGTGTCATTTTATTACAGTTTTTATGTTTTATAGAATCATTTTACTTAAACTGTTTCAATTGAACCCCTCAGCTGTTTCAATTTCCTCTGGGTACGGGGTCAATTGAAACGCATGATACAATACAAAGTTTTTTATATATGTACATGATAGAAAAGAATGTCTTATTTGATATCAAATGATTTTTCTATTAATTAAATTTATTTTGTAGTTTGCAGTAACTACGTCATTTTCCTAAATAAATATATTACTAACTTTAATTTCAACCAATTTTTAAAACGATATATTAAAAATTCGAAAAGATATTATTTTATTTCAATTGACTCCAGTCTCCCCTAATATTGACAGTGTCCCGTTTTGAGTTAAAATAAAAAAAGTAAAAATGGTCACGTTACCTTTACACCGGAAAACTGAAGTTTTAGTTTCATTAGTCCTATTGTACATATAGATGTCGAATAAACGTCAAGTGTGGTATAATATGTATGTATGTATAGGATACGATACAACTACTTACAGTAGTGTAACTTTTCTATTTCATGTACCTGCTATGTACATACATATTTGGTTTTCTACGCACTTGACCTTATTGTTTTCCTGTTATTTTTAAATTTAAAACTGGTTTTATAGAAAAGTAAGTAAATTTTAGAACACTTTTAGAAATCACATCATATTATCTTATAGTAAATAGTAAGGCACACCGATAAATTTACAAACCTACTTACAGATAATCTAACCCTTGAGGGTCAATAATGAGGTCAAAACTTAAAATTTTTAATAACGTAAATATTGCGTAGCAATAGACGACATTCATTTTTGAGTATTTACTATGTGTAACTTTATTTATATATTTACTATAAGATTACATATTTGTATTATATAATTAGTCAGATACAAAGTACGAAATTAATACTGCTACCGTTATAACAAGGTTCTACTGTATTCAAATTCGCTGGTTATTATGTAATATTTCCGCTCCTCAAAGTTAACTTGATTAATAATAACCAATCAGTTATAATGTTTGGTTTAAGATAATTTCTTCAGAAAAAAAATACGTATTGTCGTTTGAATTTTAAAATTTTATTTTTGTTAAATTTGAAATTTTGTTTTAGTTGTTTTTATTTTTGCAAATATTTGAATAATTAAAGGATATTAAAATTTGGAAAACCAAATTTCAACATATTATCGACTTTCCTTTGATGATAAAGAAGAGAAACTTCTTAAAAGAGAAACAAAAATTTGTTTTAAAAAAGTGTTAAGTTTGACTTTGGCAAAACTTGGTACTGCGTCCACCAGCGGTTGACCGATAAGATCCATCTCGTTAGGGTAAGATCGAAACTCGAGTCTCAATCTAGGTGGCGTGGTCCATGTTTTTCTCAAACAATCTGCATTTGCATCTTGAAACAAAAGTTGTTGCTACTTATTTGGCGTCAACAAAAACAGTGGCTGGATATTTGAAGGTAGTACCTTATATAATATGATAGGTCATCTCGACTAAAGGCTCATAAAAACTTTTCAGTTTTTCTCTTCTTTATTTGAATAATTGTTGGCGCCAATTATTTTTATGTTATTGAATTGGTAGAACTGTTAATAACTTTGCTTTTTGTCAGATCCGTAAAAATAGAGAAACGCGTTTGCGGAAGTCTCCGTTAAATTTTATAATTTGTATCTCAAGTTTAAGATTTCTTTGTTGTTTTTGCAAATAAATGCATTGATTTAGTGGAAGTGAATTTTATTTTATAAATTGGATTGATTTGTCTGAGTTGGGATAATTTTGAAAGTTTTTGAAGATTTTTGGATTTAATTAATTGATTGGTTAATTAGTAATGGTAATTTGGAGATAGGGAATTGATCTTATTTGAAGAAAGTTTAAATTACATTAGATTAAAAATTTAAAGAAAAGTGAAACAAAACGATAAGGGCACAACGTGTGGTTATTGACGTAGTACACATTTTGTTTTAAATTTGGACGGCGCGGCGTTATGCAAAATTTATAATTAATATTTGGATTACTTTAAAAATAAAAATTGAGAGTCTCATGTTTAAAAAAATGGATGGCCGAAGAAAGTACAGAATAATTTCTTAAAAATAAATTATTTTATAAATTGAGGCTATCAAGTCATCTCAATAATTATAGTATTTGGAAAATAAAATAAGATAATTTTAACAGAAAAAACCCTTCAAACGAAATAGAGGGCGGAAAAATCATCATCCATTTATTTAATGCTTTGCCTCAAAAAATTCAAGTGCTTCTTTAGTGCCGTATTTAGTGTAGATGTTAAGGATTGAGATTGGGTAAGTTTGTCACGGATCATTTTTTCGGTTAGGTACGGTGATCCTTTATTTACTCCTAATGAAACAATATACAGTATACATCGAAAACTCAATTACTTAATTATATTATTATTAAACTATGTAGTACTAATTAATGTACTATTCAGTGGCGTAACTAGCGGTGTTCCCCGTGTTCGATTGAACAAGGTTCTATCACGACCAAAAAAATAAAATATTTTATCTACATAATATAAGGTTGATACTGCTATTTTAAAACAAATTTTGGGGGCCCAGGACACATGCCCATGGCTGCATGGTTATGCCGCAATGTTTGAGTTTACATGAAACTCAAACATTACATTGAACTGCGATTATTATTGACAGTAATTATGTCACTTGCCTTTGACATCAATAATACTTTTTCTATGCCTACCCATCTAATTTACAATAAATTGTGGTGTTTAAAAGTCACAAGATGAGCCATTTTGGTTTATAGTACATACTCATTATTAATCTTATTACTACATACAACAAATCAATGTACTTAGCCGTATATATAATTAAAATCTATAGATCAATAAATCCAAACTATTTAGACAAGTGTTTGCATTACTAGTTGGCTATAACCATTATGTGGGTAATTTATTTAAGTGATATTAGACCACTATCTCTATAATATCTATTTTCAATCTGCAAAATTGCTGTTCTTAAAATAATGTATAATATTGTAACAATGTCGTCTGCGGCTAAAAGATTTCTTCTAAAACGCTTCCGCCTAATAGAAGGAGTATTATGTAACATGTACCGTGTAAAAAATGGTTAAATACAGAAAGAAACTCGGTTTTAAGTATAAGTAACGCGGCGTCTATGAATACGGGTGTTAGTCAGTGGCGGCTTGTCGGGGTAGGCAGTGCCTCACCAAGCCATCGGTAAGCCCAAGTCCCACATAAACATAATTTATATTTTTAAAAATTTCAAATCCCTCGGTTTCACACACTCATTGCCTTACCATCAAAAATTGTCACAAGCCGCCACTGGTGTTAGTGCAGCGTAGCGTAGACATTACTCATATTTATTTCACTGAGAAAAATGATTTGTCGCCTTGACAGAGCTATTAATAGCTATAAGCCTCAACAGAGTTTTTCGTTGTTTTCTGCTGCCATAACAGTTTTTTAAGAATAAGAATAAGAAAATTTGTTAAATCAACTAATCATTTTTACTGAATAGAAAACAACTTAGTTATGGCAGCAGAAAATTTGTTGCAGCAACAAAAAATTTGTTATAGCAGCAAAACAAAACTCAGTTGAAGATATAGCTACTAATAGCTCTGTTAGAGCGACAAATCTTTTTTCACAGTGTTGTATTCAACTACGGCATATGGATAAACCTAATCAACCACATTTTTACGTTTTGTATTATTTTACGTTATTTTTACGTTTTTAATACGTTTGATTAACGTTGAAAAACCAATATGAGCTTCAAATTAGACAAATAAAAGTGCAAAATAAATGATATTGATACGAACAACATTTTCCATTTCTAGTGCACAAAATATATAAGTGCTTTTTATAATTTATGCAATTTGCTTTTTATTGCTTAATTAAAAGAGTTTTACACGCACCGTGGTTGTTGGCACAAAACTAAAGATAACTATCTTAAAAAATGTTATCAAGCTGAGAGCTACATTAGAAACAGTTTATGTGAAGGTAAATTTAAAATAATGTATAAGTTACTATAAAATATGATTCGCACTTTCAATATTTAATACGAAAGGTGGGATTGAAAGGATATTTTTCTATAATTGGAGAATATAACATATACTAATTATAGTTTATTAAATGTTATTAGTGCGCAATTAGTGTAATGTCATCTTGTCATCAAGTATCCGAACATCGTCTGTCCGCAATTTGATTGGATGCACGCTTTATGGTCATACAAACAAATTAACCCACCCCATAATTTAGGACAAATATGAAACTTGTAATGTGTGACCGAGGTAGTAAAAGATTTAAATTTAAAAATTTTATAGTCAATACTTGATTGTACAAACACGCTTCACTATTTTCAGATCTCGTCAGACGAATTAATTCCTTTTAAAAATTACAATATTAAAATTGTTATTAATAAACAAACAAACAAAAAACTTCAAATTTAGAACCTGATGAATTACGAATAAAACTTCCCGATTTACCTCCCCTAAACGAAACCCTGCATCTGCGCCTATCAGTTATCAGCAGCAGCGGCTCGTCAGAGAAGGCAAGGGAAGCTTAGCCTCCCCAGAAATTCAGGATTATTATTAATTAAACAATTTTTGTTTAAATTAAAAGCGCATTTTTGATTGATCAATAAATAGATACTTTTTCCACGATATTTATCCAAATAGTAAAGCTAGGCTACGGCAAAAGCAGCAAAAAATTCTAAGATATTTTAGTGAATTTCAGAAAATCTTGAAAAATCCGAGAAAGTAGAAGAAATTCAAGAAAATCGTAGTAATTCTTAAAGCTATACTCTATGATTAGCCCGCTCAGATAAAACAGCCCCGAGCCGCTACTGCCCATCAACGTGTGAAACTAACTAAAATATATATACCTATATTTTAAATAAATTACAGTACTACTGTACGAGTAAAATAAATCCATTAAATTTTATTAAGTATAATATTATCTTTCAAGCATTTTCGAAAACAGTCATTTTATGTTTTTATCAAAGAAAAAATAAACGGTGCCCAACGAAGTTCTTGGTAAAATTCTAATATTGTATTTTATCGAAGCTGGTTTTGTACGATGCAGTGGTCATTTCAGGTTCAAACTCAAGGCTTTTAAGTTTTTGGAGTAATATGTTACGTTTTTCTTTTGATCTTTGGGACCCTAAAAGTCTTTCTTCAAGTTGAAATTTAAATTTCCCATCGCACATACCATACAATTTTTTTGCCATATCTAACGTACTACTATCTTAATATGCATAGTATAATTTAGTTTTACAAATTTTAGATGCAGACATGGTGTAATATAATTATAATTTTATGTTTGCCAAGAACATTTAATCTTGCTCTAGAGAGCTTTTACAAATAATTAATAAATATTTTGAATAATTTTCACAGGGAAGTTAGGTTAATCTGCAAGTATTAAAATAATTTATTAAGTTGTAACTCAAATACATTTTTATTGCTTATTTTTCTTAATTAACAAGTGCAGGAAATACATGAATAAATGGCATTGAAACAATGGAAAATTAACGTAATGGGTGTTTGTTTAGATATATCATCATAACATAATATTTTGATATAATAATGAAAATTTGATGAAAAACCTACTAAACACCTGCTTGAATTGAAAACTATTTCCGGCGTAAACTGGTCAAAACGAAGCATCAACACTTGAACGCTGTTATATGGAGAGTGCACCTATTCTTGTACTCCAAAGAATATAAAATTAAATAATAGTAAAACTGTAAAACAAAAGTTTTAAAAAATTTAATGGCATGTAAAAATCGATTTTACAGCAAAACTTTTTAGACATTTTTTGTTGCAATTTTCATTGCCTTCAATTTTATTTATATATATATTTTTTTATTTTGTCGCTCCGTTTCTGACTGTTTCTAGCCGCTGCAGCGGCTTAAACAAAACTGGGTAAAATACGAAAAATATTGTTATCTATGTATATCTCGGAAAATGTGGGACAAAATAAAAAAATGAATAGACATTTTTTCTTCTAAATTTTATTCTCTACATTTTTCTATTTAGTCGCACGGTTTCCGAGATTTAGATGACAATATTTTTACCGAATCTTGTTTAAGCATCTGTCAGTCAGAAACGGTACGACAAAATAAAACAATGTATAGAAACAAAATTGAAGACAATAAAATTTTCAATAAAAACCGCCTAATAAGTTTTGCTGTAAAATGGATTTTTATATGCTGAAAAACGGCTTCAAAACCGGCATTATGAGATTATAATATTATACTGTTAACTGTTATTATAATATAAGTATTATATATTATTAATTATAATTATTATGCCTATAATTATAATTATTAATTACTATTACTATAATGTACTAAAAGTAAAAATATAATATAATAATAATAATAATAAAAGTTTCTTGGTTTTTTTTTGTATGTATTGTATTGTACTATAGCAATATATTTTGGCTTACCCTCGAGGGCAGCTGCCAATAATATATTAAACATAGAACTCGCTTCCTCTAAAAGACATGAAAAAATTTTCAAAAAATTACAAATTAATAATATAAAACTTATATCAAATCAATAATGAAAAAATAAATATTTTTTCGATATTTTTCGATATTTCTAGATATTTTTTCGAATAAAAATATTGCTTAACTGAACATTTGAAGCTTCAAACAAGAATTATTTCTTAATTAAACTGTGAAGTTCACAGCTAAAGTTAAGTTCAGCAAATTTTAGATATTTTAATAAGAAAGAAAGAAAATCCTATATAAAATTCGTTTTAAAAATCTACTGAACTTAAACCCCACCCCTTTGTACCCACCGCCTATATATGTACGTAAAAATCGGTCAAAATGTATTGTAAATTTGTTTTACTTTATATAGATGATACTTTTAATTTAAATGCCGCTTTAAAGTGTAAGTTAATTAGTTAATTAGCTTGGTCTCTACATAGCAATAGTACACAAAAAATCTGTTATTTTAAAGGACTCAATGTTACTTGGAACATTTTAATGTTTTGATGAGACATTAAACTGTTTTACTCCATTGCTTTCGATGGTTTTATATTCTTTTTAAACCAATTTAAACGATTAGCAGATTCTTTATAAAATAATTCTATTATAATGTTTGCGATTTACCATAACGTCACTGAAGGACTTTGCGTTTGATTCGTTGGTATTGAAATGCAAACATGGTATACTAACCATATATACATAATATTTTTTTTTAATCTCCTTTAGGATACAATAATAAAAGAAATTCCGAATACCCAAGTCATTTAAAAAATTACAACTAAAAAATAGCTTACATTTGTCTTCCAACTGAGCTAAAACAAAGTAATTTTGCATATGAAAGTTTCTCTTTTCCATCCTAGGTTGGAAAAATAGGTAATCAATATGAAAACTTTCTTTAAATTAAAAAAAAATTCCTACAAGATTAGCTATGGGGTTTAATTAACATTTTGCACTATTTATTATTATACTTCAAAATTTGGTGATTTTCGTCTGTTCCAATATTATTATTTGAAATCAGTATCGATAACTTGGTTTTATAAAACTAAAAATGGTAATTAAACAGATATACCATACATATTGCATCTCAAAGGTTTTTTAATGTTAAAATGCGATTGATTGATTTTATCGAATTAAATTTTGAAATTGTCTGCAATTCGAGATTGTATAAACATCTTCCAGTTGATTGCGTTAATCATAAAGCAATTTCTACCTCCTCTATTCGCATAACTTTGCAGATAATAAAGGTATTTGAAAACTGTTTTCTTAAACATATTAGATACAAAGTCTTCGGTATATAGATATCACTGTTTGATACACATACTATATTTTTTCTTTGAATGTTTCTATTATATTTGAACACCTATCTAAACACAAAGAACAACAGCAAATCGTTCACCTGATTATACAAATATGATAAAATTATTAAAAACAGTAAACAATAAGTGCATCATGAGTAAAACATAAATTGTTTATTTTCGCGGTGTTTGGGTACCAAGAACTAAAAGCCGATAAGTATAATATTGATATTTTATAGATATTAATAATATATGATGTATGTTTCAAAAAGGTTAAAATTCAAATTAAAAATTAAAATAAAAATGGAAATATTATATTATAATCAATTAAATTTTGGGCACAAAATATACTTATCCACTTTACTAATTTTTGAAAATCAAATGAAAAACTATTTGAAAAAGTTTTCAAAAATTTATCTGAAGTTGGTTAGTCAAGACTGTTTTGCCAATAGAAAAATTGATAGTCATTTTTTCTTGTTTTTCACCGTTTTAGAGTTACAGATGACAATATTTTTTGTATTTTACAGAACCTTTTTTGAAGTCGCTGTATCTCTGAAACAGTGATACGAAATTGAAAAATATATAAACAAAAAATGTTTAATAAATATTGCTGAAAAAGCGATTTTTATGTGCGAAAAAAGTCTTGAAATGGTACAAATTACATTACTACCATAGGTCTGTGTCATCAATTTTGAGCCAGTGTATTTCAAGGCAGTACGCACCGAGGGGTCTTAGGTGGTACAGAATTACAATAATAATGTAATAATGATTTTTTAATCCACTAGATTAATTTTTATTTTTTACCAACTAGAAATTTTAAAAAATAATAAAACAATAATGCAAAAGGCGGAAACTTTTTCCGTTAACTTTGGAGCACCAGTACACCTTGAGCCTGTCCTGAGTAGGTGGGTATATATTATGGGGGTTCAATGTCCACTTAAAATTAATTTATTTAAATATTTTACATATATTTTTGTTAATTTATTTTATAAACGATCAATTATCAATTTTCTTCTAATCTAATTTTTCGTTCCTAAGGGTATCTATAAAAGCACCCCCATATAATTTCTTTATAATAATCATTATTATGTAGGTAGGTTAATATGCAGAAATAAATTTTATGGTTTCGATTCAAGCTATCGCACTACATTATAAAATATTATGAGCACATTTTTCATTCTGTCTTGTTATATGTCGTGTTTCATTAAGCTCCCCGCGTTCCAAAATTTAAGCTACTCCACTGCTACATTTCGCGGTTTAAAACAAAATTAAGAGTATACTTCGGACTTCCAGTCTTAAAGAGATTTTAATTTTGAATTTTGCAAAATTTAATTCTGATGCACAAGTTATCCGCAGAAACCCATACTGTGGAAACCAATATTAAGTTAACTTTTAAAATATATGAGAAATAGATGACTTTTGAAAAGCTACCGATCGATAAACCAATTTGTAAATTGGGATCGTTATAAATTTTAATTAGCAACATGTGCATCTTATTTGGTGACACATATAGGGAAGCGCTATCTTTTAAGAAGGTCCGTAAATTTTTAAAAAGTGACGTTTGTTCGAGCGAGCTAGCTTATCTCACTTCTCTTATTTCAAAAACCGAATGAAACCGTGAATTTTGAAAGATAAGATAGCAGGTAGGTACCACGTTGTTTATGTTTTATGAAAATAGTCCACGATTATATTATTGTAGATTGTACATACTCCGCACTTTCTCACGATATTCGGACTTGCATTTCCTGCAAATATGCCGTCGAGAATTTATTTATGTTGATAGTGTTTTAATAAACAAACAGATAACTTTATCTAGGCAGATACCTATGCTATATTATGTGAGAAAGAATCCCAGAACCCAAGGCAAAATTAGTGGTATAAATCATGGGAAAGTGTTTGAAAAAATGAAAAAGCTTACCCTATCATATTGATGAGCAGCCCCAAAGGGTGAAGTAAATGGTCCCGTTCTTGGTACTGCATGCGTCGAGACGGGAGGCGCCGCTCCAGCTCTTTGATATAAATATGGATAATACGCTTGGTACATCACTTCTGAACAACTCATATTACACACGAAAAACTCATCGCAAAATAAAAAAAATTACAATATACACTTCTTTTTATTAAAAACTGCACTTCCAGCACTTGTCCATAATTTGGAGCACTAAACATCCAACGATAGCCTATTCTAAAAAATATTCGAGCATCCTACAAATATGTTGAGTTTAAATTGTTAGCTAATGAGATGTTGACGTAACAAAACACGATATGTTAATTCCATTTATTGATAGAAACAATTTAACTTTTTTACAAAACAACATGCTTGTACCGAACTATAGCTAACTCCGGTAGTACACTAACTTGTCTTTCAAAATAAAAACTTCGGGCACCCTACGTTAACAATCGCCACGCCTTAATCTGCTCCCACTATACTACACCAACCGCCCTAAAGGGTGTACCGCAATGTTCTAACCAATAAGTATGCATTAATACTATCAAACTGACCTATAATGATTAACTGTTAAGAACCTAACTAAACCACACCTATTTATTATTCTGTTATGTCAATATCGAGTACATTAAGAAATGGAAGCCATGGCGAGTGATTATTGAAAACTAACGCAAAAAGCAATTGAATAGTAAATAAGGTTGATTCTCCACACCACGCCAATCAATTGAGTAATCTATGTTACTAATTGTTCTACAATACATATTTCCCTACTTGTCCCACATTTTTATCTACTGTGACCTGAGAAAAATGTTAATAATGTGATACGTGTTTTATCACTTTTACTTGTTTAGTTACTTATCTTGCTTATCAATTTACTTATGCGACATTTCTCTGTCGCTGGCTGGCGGAACTAATTTTCCAGGATTTGTTTCGGCTATTTTTTTGTTACCTCATAAAAGTCTTTACGGCCGATAGCGGTATTTTAGGATTTCAAAATAAATAATGTTATTCCAAAAAATATAGGATAAGAAAATCTTCTGCAAATTCGGTAATTTTGTAGCATTTTGTAGAACATTACTATGTAAAATGTATAGTTAAGTCCATAAAAATATAAAAATTCAAAAAATTGAAAGATATTGAAATTTTTCTGACAAAATTGAAAGTCGTTTTTCTAAAATAATCCAGCTCTTTTTTAAATACAATATGTTCTGTTATGTTTTTAAATTCCTAACTTATAATTTAAGTGTAATATAGTTATATTATAAAATAAAACAATTAGAAATTAATATAATATAATAAACTACATGATATTATATTGAAAAAAGTTGGTAAATTTAATATCAATTATACTTTACAACCAAAACCTATTACATTGATAAATAATTTTAAGTTCGTTAATTAATTCTTGGAAAAAAATACACCTATTATGCATAAATGCATAATTATAAAATTTCAAAAATTAATATCTTTGAAAGTAAAAATAAATCAATATCGAAATTAGGAGACTGGGCATATTATAAGGTAAATTCTATCCATTTATACAAAAAAATTTTGGTTATTTAAGAATAAAGCCTTTCCTTTTTTTCAGAAAAATATTTAGAATTATAAGGTATATAGTAATTTGCAGCCAATATGCCCAAGGTGTCAATATGGCCGCAATGCTCTGTATTTCGGCAATATTTATCGTGAGATTTGGCCAGTGGAGTAGGAACTATTTTTGTGGTAAGGGGCCATCCATAAAGTACGTCACACGTTAATGGGGGGGGAGGGTATCACCGAAGTGTGACATCGTGTGACAAGGGGCATGGGGGGGTCAATACTTTTGTGACGTCACATGTTAAAATTTAAAATACTAAAACGCAGTTTGGATGTGAATTAAAAATTTTAAAAATTTACGAACTTGATCTATATTTATTAATAATTTAGCATTCTCGCTATGCGATAATCTCTCATGCAACGTCATTTAAGTTCTAGAGCGGCGTTGTAATGCAAGTGAGACACTCAAATTCACGAGAATTTTGAATGATAAGGACTTTATGTTGATTTTATTAGATTATTATTTAATAAAAATAAGTAAAAAATGAAAATAGCTGTTTTCTCTCGATTATTTTTAAATACATACATAAATTTAAAAAATGTGTGACGTCACATCAGGAGGGGGGGGTTATAAAAATGTGACAACCTGTGACAAGGAGGGGGGGAGGGGTTCAAAAGTCCTCAAATTCGTGTGACGTACTTTATGGATGGCCCCTAAGGGGGGGTCAGACCAGTGGTGTATAAATAGCTACGCGATTGTGCCAAAAATAATTTTTTTAGGGGTTTAGGGTGTAGATTTAAGCAAATCTACACACTTGCGGTAAAATCGGACATATGCATTTTTAAGGACAAGTGAGGGGAGGACCTCCCTTTCTACACCTCTGCATTTGGCTAGATTCCGTAAGGAATGTATCTATATAGAAAGTGCGTTATTCTTTGAATTAGCATAAATTTAAAATTTGTTTGTTAAAGTGTTGATTTTGTGCCCATTGTTAATATAAAAATACTGGCACAGTAAACTAATGTATACCATACCAAGTAGGAAGTATATACATATTAATTTGAAGTTATATGTAATGATAGTATAAATATATGGGTAATTAATTTATTTTTAAGTTTGTCTACTAAATCTTCCGCAAATAAGAAAGCTGATATTTGATTATTGGAGAAATATACTCATAATAGAACTATTTTAACCTGTAGATACCGGTGACAGGACACTTCGCTCCTGGACATTTCGCACCCGGACATTTTTCACCCGGATATTTCGCTCCCGGACATTTCGCTACCGGGGACATTTCGCTACCACTTTTAGCATATTATTCATTATTTGAATTATTTTTATTATTTAAAATTTCTTTTTCTTAAAAATTATTAAATTATCCGGTCTAGGACAAAATCCCGCAGCCACAATCCCGCGGCCAAAATCCCCCCGCCAAAATCCCGCCGGACTGTGGCGCAGCCAAGGGGGGCTACGGGGCTAAAGCCCCCCCCAGACGCCCAGACACTCTTTTTTTTTTTAATTTTTTTTAATTTTCTTTTAATGATCATAGTCGGTTTTTTACCGGTGCAATGAAAAATTTTCACTTCAATTTAAGGTAGGTAACAATGGTAACGCAATAATTATACTCGAAAATAAGATGACCACGCCCCTTTCTTCGAAAAATTTTTGCCTGCGGCGCACGCCTTTGGCGTAGCTCGCTACGCTCGCATCCCTAAGCCCCCCCCCATAACAAAATCCTGGCTGCGCCACTGCGCCGGACCATAATCCCGCAGAGCTAAAATCCCGCCGAACCACAATCCCGCCAAGCCAAAATACCGCCGGACCACAATTCCGCACTAAAATCCCGCAGTTACAATACCATAGTTACAAATAATACCATACATATAAGCCAAAAGAAGACAGAACATTCCGAATGGTATAATGAAAGGAATGCACTATTCCATAAAAACCGAAGATATAATAGCAGAATTAAAAAACCTTGGCCATGAAGCCACTAATGTTTGGAACATCCGCCACAGAACAACTAAGGCACCACTACCAATGCATTATGTGGATCTTGTAAGTAATGAAAACAACAAAGATATCTATAAAATAAAATTGATAAAACAAAATATACAGTGTTATTTGAACCACCACGTGCTAAAAGACTTATACCCCAGTGTACAAGATGTTAAAGTTTTGGGCACACCAAGAATTTCTGCAGAAGACCAGAAAAATGCGTGAAATGCGCGGGAAGCCATCATACTAAAGATTGTGAACGCAAAGAACGTGACAATCGAGTCAAATGTATTAACTGCGATGGTAACCACCCGGCAAACTATTGAGAGTGATGCAATATTCATAAGCAACTACAACAAAAATTATATTCGACGCTTAGAAAAAACCAACCAACCCCACAACAAAATACGATGGTAAACTAACAACCACATCCAAGCATGACACCATACCAGTGGTCAATAAATTACAATCAAGCTTTCTCAACACTCCCTTCTCAATCCGGAAGAACATACGCTCAAGTCTCAAATAATACAATACCACTGGGGCCTGCAAACCAACAAACGAATCAATCCTTCAACAATACCAATGAACGGCCGATAAACGATATAAGTGAATTGAAAAACTTAATAAGAGAACTGATTGGAATACATTCAGAGAGAAGCAGAAGAACGACAACATGATAGAACTAGATATACCTCTGAAAACAGAGCATGAACTGAAATATGCAGCTAACGCCCTTACTGTAAGTATTCAACAAGCTGCTTGGCGAGCCACACCCGATGCTTACACATCCGAAATTAAAGAATCAGTACCATTAATAATAAAACAAAAAGTTTCAGAAAAGCGAAAACTTAGAAAGCGCTGGAAAGTAACAAGACATCCTAATGATAAATCCAACCTTAACAGAGCTACCAGGGAGCTAAAAGAAACTATGGCTGAAATGGAAAACCAAAATTTCCAAAACTACCTGCAAAACTTAACAGGAACACAGACCACCGATTATTCTCTATGGAAGGCAGTGGCGTAACTAGGGGGGGGGGGCGGACCGCCCCGGGCGGCACATATTTAAGGGTATTTAGGGGGTGGCAAATTGCGGTATGTAAAAATTGTGGGTTTGTTAGAAAGCTAGAAGATGTCGAATGTTTGTTTACGAAAGAAACATGAAGCGGCTGCAACTTCCAATACCATACCTATCAAAGATGACAATAATAAGGGTTAGATGTGATAAGGAAAATGCGTATTTATTTGCAAAGCATCTATCCAGCATTTTCCAACCACATCCATCTGAAATAGCAACAGACGAAGAAGACAAAATAAAGGAGTATCTAGAAGCCCCTTTGCAAATGGACCTTCCTATTAAAAACTTCAAAGCAAAGGAAATCAAGAGAATTATAACCAAGGAAATCAACCCAAGAAAAGCTCCAGGATTTGATTTGATTACGGGCAGGGTGCTGCAAGAAGCAACAAAAAAATGTTTTAAAGCAATTACACAGATTTTCAACGCCATCATCAGGCTTAATCATTTTCTCAACCAATGGAAGGTAGCACAAATCGTGACGATTTTAAAACCCGGTAAAAAGTCAAACGACGTTAAATCCTATAGACCAATCAGTCTGCTTCCTATTTTGTCTAAAGTTTTTGAGAAACTACTACTCGAACGATTAAAACCTATAATAAAACAACGCGGACTAATACCGAACAATCAATTCGGATTTCGTAATAGGCATGGAACAATAGAACAAGTACATAGAATCGTTAAAAAAATCAACAGAGATCTTGAAAACAAATGTGTATGCTCGGCAGCTTTTCTTGATGTTCGCCAGGCGTTCGACAAAGTTTGGCACGATGGTCTGTTTTACAAGTTAAAGGAGAAACTTCCACATCACTTCTATTCGCTACTCAGATCGTATCTAAGTAATAGACATTTCCTCGTTAAACACCAGAATGATTACACGGAATTACATACCATCAATGCTGGGGTCCCTCAAAGAAGTGCCTTGGGTCCAGTCCTGTATCTGCTATACACGTATGACTTACCAACAACTAGGCTCACAACAACTGCCACCTTCGCTGATGATACAGCATTCCTTGCTTCTCACATCGACCCTTCATCTGCATCCAGAAACCTACAGATCTGCCTAACGAAAGTTCAGTACTGCCTGAAAAAGTGACGTATTAAGGTCAACGAAGCCAAATCGGTGCATGTCACTTTTACTTTGAAAAAGGATACCTGTCCACCAGTCAAACTTAATAATTGTCAACTGCCACAGTCAGAAGAAGCAAAATATCTTGGCATATATTTAGATAGACGACTTACTCGGCGTATAAGCATATTTTTACCAAGCGGAAGCAATTGGAACTGAAGTTCAGACAGATGTACTGGATTATTGGTAGAAAATCCAAACTTTCTATAGAAAGTAAGTTACTACTTTATAAGATAATCCTAAAACCTATTTGGATCTATGGAATACAACTGTGGGGCTCAGCAGCAAATTCCAATCTAGAAATATTACAGAGGTTTCAAAACAAAGTACTCCCCATAATTGTTGACGCACCGAGATTTGTACCGAACAGCATCATACATCATGACATCCCACTGCCTACAATCAAAGAAGAGATTGAAAAATATAGTATGCAATACCGACAAAGACTTTCTGATCTTCCTAATCCACTTGCAACAACATTATTCACTAACAACGAAAATGAAATGCGTAGATTGAAAAGGTCCACACCGGAAGACTTATCACATAGATTCATATAAATGTAATTTATTATACTCTATAGAGGTTACTTATTGAAGTAACTTCTTCATGTTATTTAATATTTCAAAAGAAAGACTTATTGTACTTGTACAGATTGCTTGCTTTGTATTCACAGGAGTTTAATAAAGAAAAAAGTATTGTTAATATTTATAAAATATTCATAATTATTTACTGTTCATAAATTGTCTTATTTTTCGTTTGAACAATGTTGTTTAAATTTTAAAATTATGTTAATATAGTATTAAGTCCGTGCTATGTTGTTGATGCACAAATTTTATTTACGCTTTTTGTCTTATAGTATTTGTATTCGATAAATAGAAAAAAACTATCACAAAATTAAAAAGTTAATTTTTTAAAAGTAAGAGTAAAGGTAAGAACAAACCGGGCTACCGGGCAACAAAATGTTGGCATCATGTTGATATTGGTGTACATATGTATCCCGGTAACAAGCAAGTAGTTGACGGATCTCGTCAACATCGGTCAGCATGACATACCTACACAAATTTGTTGCATGTTGCTTGTATCCATGTTTTCCATTTCACATGGAAAACATTACTCAGTCTATACTTTTTTTTGTTTTTTGGTTTTGGTTTAGACGCGCAACACTATTGAAAACATGTATGCGGATACAAGTTGCTGTGTGCAACAAATATGTTGCTAACATCCATCAACACGTTGCCAACATTTTGTTGCCCGGTTTGTTCTTACCTTTAGACTAATCAGAAACAAGCTAAACTTACAACTTTTTTAAAGTAATTTAAGCACCCCTTTGCTGCTCGGCGCCCCTATGCAGTTGCCCAGTTTGCCTATTGAATAATCCAGCCCTGCCTTAATTGAAAATTTAAAATACTGTTTCATCACTTCAGGAAAAAATTATGAACTTTAGCATGGTCATATTGGCTGCAATATAGTCACATAGCCACAAAATTACCAAATTGGCAGCAAATTTTCTTAAGCTATACACCAAATTTTTGAGAATAACATTGTTTTTCTCCGAACTAAAAGAAAATTTACTTTATGGCGAAAGGCATGGATGTAGGACCAGTGGCGTAGCTATCATAGGGTAAACCGGGACTGTGCCCCAATGCCCCCGAGATCAGGAGGCGCCCGGGATCCTCGGTCAATTCTAACTATTTGACCACCGATTTGAAAACAGGAAGAGGATATTTAAAATTACCGTTTTCAATAAGGTACTGGACATAATGATCTCTCATTGAATACGCGTTTTATTGGTATGAGTACAGTTAACAAAATATTTGATCTTTTAATTCCAAATATATTACTCAGTATGGACGAAAAAACTGCTGTGTTTAAAAATGTGAAAAAAATAGAACTTAATAGTCCTACGTTTCAGAGGAGGCTAAGTCTTCCTTGCCTCTTCTGATGAACCGCCGCTGAGTGAGATACAGCACTAACTGCAGTAATAGCCTTTCAAACTGAACATACACGAAAAAGAAATTGTAAATAAAATATCTACCTTGTGTGAAGTATTGTGGTCGGGTGACTGAATCAAGTAATATGATTGGCTTTCCCATCCCTTACCCCAGCAACCCATTACACACGTGCACGGAAAAATTTTGATAGAACGATCAAATGAAAGTTGGAAGTTGGCTATTAAATTAATACTACCTAAGAAATTCGAGGAGAAAGATATTGATTTCGTTGGTACAAGTGGATCATACGGGACACCCCCGTAGTCGACGCCTCGAGATATGACATTATTTCAATAAATTTGGCAAATTTTGGTATCTACCTTATCGTAGATATGTATTTTGTAGACCGTAATTTAAAAATTAATAGTTGTGAATATTTGACGTTGATATTTATATAACTTCACTGAGAAAAATGATTTGTTGCTCTAACAAACCTCTTAGTAGCTATAGCCTCAACTGAGTTATTTTTGCTGTTATAAGTTATAATATATTTTTTGTTGCTGCAACAAATTTTCTGCTGCCATAAAAAAGTTGTTTTCTATTCAGTAAAAAAGATTATAGTCGATTTAACAAATTTTCTTATTCTGCATAGAAAAAACTCCGTTATGGCAGCAGGAAAGTTGTTGCGGCAACGAAAAACTTTGTTAAGGCTATAGCTATAGCTACTAAAAGTTTTGCTAGAATGAAATGAAAATGAAAATGAAACAAATCCTTTTTCACAGTGTTACAATCTTTAAGCATGACCAACTTAAAAATTTATTTTTAACCAAAATCACTAGAATAAATAAAAACTTGGATCCCATCGATTAGCGCGGTTCGTCCTACTCGCCTCGCATCTGTAAAACTCGCTAGGCAAGAAAAGTTAATCTTTTCGTCTCAATAAAACAATATACTTACTATTTTTACGAAATTTGCCACTGTCCTGCCATCACTTTTAGGGGAAATTGGCCCTAAATTGTAAAAACAGGTAAAATAGGTAAAAATTCTCCACGCGGACCGGTGAGATCTGAGATCTCACTCTTGATCTCACTGAGATCTCTTGAGATTTGAGAACAGTTGGACGTGTCAAACAACAATTCAGCTTAAGATCAGAAACAACCAAGGTTGTTAATTTTAATGAAATTACATTTTGTTACAATTATACACTTAAAATTTATTTATATAAGCGTTTTTGCCTCTTTCGTTTTCAGTAGACCACCCTATATTCAGGTGCCTGTGTCTCAGGTGCAGTGTTGTGTATCACATTTTCCTCCAGTTGCAATACTAGATGTTTTCTTTTTAGCTACTACATCACTAGCTGCATACTTGATACCATTGCCTGTTTCACTGGATATTAGCTACAGTACTTGCAGTAGGTAATCTACAATTTTTTCAAAATTTATTTTAGATTATATCTATTTTTGAATATAATTACAATTTTGTATTTTCAGATTCTTCTATAGTATCTGCCAATGAAGCATTTTGAGTTTCTGGCAATGGAAGCACTAACACAATTTGTGCCAATAATGTGCATCCAAAAATTAAGGGTACTAGCCATTCGATTTTTGATAATTCAAATAAAAATGGTATAAGCATGCCACCAAGTTTTTGAAATGTAGCACAACTACCAAATCCACTATTTCGCACAACTGTAGGATACAATTCCACAGTAAATATATAAATAGCTGGAAATGACATCTACAACATGGAACATATTTACTGTATAGAACTTCCATATTCTTTTATTTCCATATAGTACTTACGCATAACCAAAAGATTCCCTGCGAAGCAATTCCAATAATTCTCCATTCCTTGGTAATTAACGTATTCGGTAAAAAATATATTATCAAAATGCAAACAAAAGAGAAAATATTAGCCACTATTATATTAGTGCGTCTTCCAAATCGTATTGCTCCAATAAAAGCCAACACTACCCCGGGAAGTGAAATTAAACTGCCAGTAAGCACGGAAATATAAATATTTTCTTTTACTTGACCCAGGTATTGATTATAGCCAAAATAATTAATTCCCAACAAAAACCTAAAATTTGAAAAAAAATATTATTATATGTAATTGATTTTTATATGAAATATACGCTTACCATATTAAGCTTAACAAAATTGTATACTTTCTTAACTTAGGAGTTTTTAACAATGCGAGCAGATTAGCATTTTGAGTTTGATTTACGTTGCTGGGAATAAAAAAATTCAAATTTTCCATTCCATTTACGTTTGCAGCTTGCTTTAAAGTACATAACGCTTCTTCTTGCTTACCAACAGCTAACAGCCACATTGGTGATTTGGGTAAAATCCTAAAATAAACTATTAAATTCGTTTTACTCTATTTCAACAGCACTAACCAAATGTAGACCAAATAAAATGCACTTATAGCAGAAAAAACTAACTGCAGTGATCTCCAATCTCTGATAAAATAAGCAATTCCAGCCATCATGCCATTGGCGATCGGTAAAGACGTTTGAAAAACTATATTCACTATTGTTCTCCATTTACCCCCAACAACTTCCATACACATAACAAACGATGCACTTTCTGCCCCACCAACAAATAGTCCCAACATAAATCTTGTAAACAAAAACATCCAGAAGGATGACGTCAAAGCAGAGCAAACGCCAAACACTGCTTGAAACATAATTGTTACTATCAAAACTTTTTTTCTTCCATAAATATCTGCAGCAGCTCCAAAAATTATATTGCCTAAAATTATCTTCAAATAAGTTTTTACTTTGTGGTCAATAACGAAAATTATTCACCTAGTAGCATTCCCAAAATTAGCAAAATTTGTACAAGGTGCTTCAAATATCGTCGATCACAAACTAAGTCCCAATCTGTTATGACGCTACTCTGAGTTTCAGATTTATCAAAATAATATCCCCAGTTACAGTTTGTTTCGTAAGTTTTGTTGCTTGGAATAAACACATCTTTTATTATGCACGAATTTTCTGATATAATAATCTAAAGCATAAAATATAAACATAAGTAGATACATATAACTTTTGCCATATCATTATTTATATTATAAAATTGAACTTACGGTGTTGTTAAAACTTGCGGTGTTATTCAAACTAGAAAAGGCGTGATTTAAATTTTCGAAAAACATATTTGAAGTGTTCATTAATTTTTGTGGTGGAATGCAATAAAAACTTTCAGGTGGAGCCAAAAAAATTATGCAAAATTGAAACCAAACTATTGGAATTTGTAATAATGTCATCAAAATTAAAATTCTACATTGCCATTTTCCAAAGTGGCCTATAGTTGAAAGAAGAACATCGTTACTAAATTTTGGTTCTTCGTGTGCTGCAATGGAAACGTTTGAATTATTCAATATTTTCCAGCAGGGTTTTGTTTTTAATTAGCTCGTAAAATAAACTAATTCAATTTAAATTACATAATAATTATTATTGCAATGTAAATAAAAATATAATTCTTGAATTAAGCGCAGTAATTCCATCCTGTACGAATTAACGTGTTTTTAACGTTTGTTGAAATAACATGTGATATTTGGTGAAATATATTATGTAAGTATATAGAACTGGATTATTTATTTTATGCAACATGTTATGTCCTAATTTGTGTTACAAATATCTTAAAATGTAACACGTTAAAAACACGTTAATTTGAACAAGATTTTGAAGTCGAACTAATGGTGGTGACTTATTCTAAAGAAAATATGGCTTGAATAATACAATTATATAAGTTTGTAATTACCTTCTCTAGATGTAGTACATACCAAACAATTATTATTTTCACATTTATATTCCAAAATATTATAATATTCTGAAGGGGCCATTGTTTCTAAAAGACTTTATCATAAGTACTATAAAGCGGAAAGTAACTACACATTCATTTATAGTAATATTTTGTATAATATTATCAATGTTTACTTTTTATATAAGAAATCCTGGTTTACTTCCTAAATTATTACTCATAATAATAAATTTGACAGAGATATGCAACACAATGATATCTTGAAATATATTTTTAACTTCTAAATTGCGCTTAAAAACACAATTTTAAATGATACTAGAAACCTACCTGAACAAAACTACAATGACAAAACAGCATAAGCAGCTCAGCATAAGAAAGGGAATGAAACATTTCGCCGTCGCCACGTCGCCGTTGCCATTTAATTTTTTAATGTCAAAATAAGCATCCAAGGTTTTTTTTAGAAATTGGAAGCAAACTCTACATTTGAAGATATTATGCAAAACCATTCACAATTGTGGTTCTAAAAGAACAAAGCCACAGGGCTGACTGTCCAGGCAACAATGGCTTACGGGACATCTTTGACAAGTGCAAGATTTCACTCAGTAGGGACTTTAATTGGCCTTCGCGTTTACCGCATTTAACCGCTCTTAACTGTTTCCTTTCACAGCAGTGGATTGGTGTCATCGCTGGTTGAGTTACAGAGCGGAAATTCTATGGTTCGATTCTCGGACTTAACAGAATTTCTTAGCTCGGCCTTCCGGTATGCATCAGCACGTTGTGGATTTAAGAATAGGTTCTACATTTACATAAGTCTGGCCAATTGACAGAACGTCAATGTAAAAAAAAACCTGTTTCCTTTGAGCCTATTTAAACGGACTATCTTTTTTTAAATTTTTTTTTTAATTTATATTGTTTAATAAGCACTCCAAGTACTTTTTTTTAAGTAAAATAAAGTTTTTGATCTTCAAATACAAGTAATTACTAAAAATCCAAATTCTGTGCGCTTTTGTGCCATTTTATTACCATAAAACAAACAATAACAATAATACTGAACCTCACTTATGATAATTTCTGAACTAATGTAACTATTATGAACTACTAGTTACTCTGTCGAGTGCACGTCGTACGTGTAGAACCCCTTGCTAGTAACCGCACACATTACACCGAGTTGCAACTGGTCGGGGAATGTTTTTGTGCGCTTTAGGTTAATTTCGGATGCACCCTAAAATGAGTTTCACCCCGTTCGAGTAGCACCTTTGGCGAGTTGGGGCTACATACAGGGATGTTTTTAGTGAATCAGCGTTCGTCAAAACGGCTCGGAGCAACCAAGGCAAATCAACGATCCACCCTAAAAACAAGTTAAATAATTAAAAATAAATAAATACTGTTGGTAAAATGTTAGTGCTAATTAGCACACGTAGGGGTAACAGAACACCCATGTAGAATTCGTAGTGTAATCCCTATCTAAAATGCATGTAAAATTTGAATTTTTAAATGCCGTTTTCTCGAAAACTAATGGATAATCCAACTTAAATTTTTTTTAATGCTTAGAAAATTGGCCTCTTTCCAATAGTCTATAGGAAAAAATTCAATTTCGTGACAGATCCCAAAATTTGTTATAACAACAACAAAACTCAATTGAGGCTATAGCTACTAATAGCTCTACAATAGAAAAAAAAATTCATTTCTCTCAGTGTATCTGTGTATCTTTCCTATTTCGGGAGATATCTTGTTCGTAGTGATTTTTTTCGAAACTGACCGAAGGTATCAGGAGTCAATATTTGACTCCAAATATTTGTAAAATTCAGGCATACTCACTTCAATGAATTTTGCCTTTAAATTTGAGTCGCACTGAATCTCTATCACCTCCATTTGCATATAACTGGGTACTGAGTCTGTATTTATTGAGAAAATCGAAGAAAACAAACAAAATTTGTCTTCCAAAGAATTAAAATCTTTAAATCTTGTTTCAAATTCAGTTCCAAGATTTGCAATTTTTTCTGCGTATTTTTGATACGATGCAGTATCATCTAAACTTGATTTGTTTATGTTGCATGTCGGGAAGTGCATTAAATCTTCATTTTTCAGTTGCTTTTCCCAAAGAATTAGCTTACATTTGAATACCTTAATTATGTCAAACATGCGACTTGTGCAGTAACGGTCTTGGAAATTGCATTGGGAATTATTCCCGAATTAAAAAATTAGATTTCTAAAAGTATTACCTATATTCTGAATAATAAAGAATAGAAAATAAAATAAAAATTGATAAAAAAGTTAGATTTTTGGTTTGAAACTCATAAGCTCAAAAATACATGTTCTTTTTTGAACACAATCACAAAGCTAGATTTTTCAAACCGGGAGGTCTGGGGGATATGGAATACCCAGGGATTTTGTTCAAAAAAGAAATGTGTTATTGAATTTCAAAACAGAAATCTTAGATTTCTAGAAATTAGACTTGCGGTTTGAAACTTATAAGTTCAATAACACTTTTTTGCGTACAATCTCTGGTGTACTGGAGGGTATTCCATATTCCCAGACCCCCCGGTTTGATAAACGTAGCTTTGTGTGCGTATTGTGTTTATATTGTGTACGCTTATTGAAAGTTCATTGGAAATTGTTATTTTTCAATGGCTCACTGCAATAATTTTTATTCTGCGTCGATTTGTTATTTTTTAGTTATATATTATTTTGAGCCGATATATTGGCCGGACGGCAAAAATGTTCATTGCGGGCCGCGAATTTGGCACCCCTGCTGTAGATCATACATGAATTTAATCTGGTTATACAAGAAGGATCTTGTACCTAATCAGGAATTCGATGTAAAACGATTGTTATTATTCTAAAAAACATTTGATTTTACAGCTTGTAAGATTGATTTTGTTATCGTCTCGTATATACCTATATACCTAAATTTACAAAACAAACCATTTTCGCGTATATGTAGAAATTAAAAATAATTCCGATACGTTTACTTCCTTTCTAGATAACACGACAGATATGATATGTTTCTTAGAAGAAACGGTAAATTTCTATCATAGCTTTTACAGTTCTTCATTTGAAAAGCGCATTTTCTCAATAAAATTAACAAAAGTGTAAGGGCCGAGACTCAAAATTTATTTAAAGAGTTTCTTTTAAAAAAAGTGCTTTTCTGTTGTGTTTTTGTTAATTTTTAATATTTTTTCTATGTTGTTTTGTTTAAAACAAAATTGTTTGAGGAACAAAATAAAAATGAAAACTATCGAAACTGGCACTGGTTTTTTATTTTATAGTTTATAAATTAGTGAAGTTCTTGAAACGCAAAAAAGTTCAGATAAAGACACGAGTTAATAATTCAGATTTATATTGTCACCAGACAGTTTATTAAAATGATTAATCAAGTTTATGACATAAATTAACGAGAAATATATTTTTAAACAAACTGACTGTAATATTTACAAACAAAGTTGTATTTACAATTATTATTAATTACTAATTTTAGAAGAACTGATGTTGCTATTAATATTTATTGGGAATTATTACTACTCACATTACACAGCATTATCATTTCGATAAATTATGCATATTCAGGAAAAATAACTTCAATACGCGATAATTAAGTTTACTACATTTAATTCTCGCATATCTCTAATGTTATTATCACTTTAAATATCTAAAATTGATTTAATATAAAATTCATAAAAGTTACAAATTTATTTTAACACCCTGTATGACATGCGCAGTGATAAAAGAGATAAACCCTTAAAGATTTATAAAAATTAAAGGTAGACCATTTATTAGTAGATAAGAATAAATGGCATGACTCGTAACCATAATTCTCAAATTTTTATATAATTTATGTGGTCTAAAATGTTAATCCAATGCATAATTTTAAAGTTTTTGCACACTGCGCATTCATAACCTCACTTTTAGTCACCTGACATTAGAATTAGAGAGCTTGAGTGTCAACTTTGTGCAGATACAAAAGCTCGAAATAAACTCTATTTCATTATTAGGTAAGTTTATATTGACCTATATTTAATTTTAAAGTAGAATGCACAAGTTTTTTTTTTAAGAAAACAGTAAATTTATGCAATTTAATATTTTAGGTTATGTGACCTACCTATTTACAAAGTAATCCAAAAAACGAACTTGGATGGTTTTTTAATATTGAGAGGTTTATGCAAGGTTTCAGAGATGAATAGCGAGGACTGCATTGTAATTTCAGACGAAGAAGAGTAAGTTCAATCAATAATTTTATTATCGATATAAAATCTATTTTAAATTTCCAAGTAAATCTATTTAATTACTATTATTAATTAATATAAACGATATTGTTCAAGTCGTGAAGCTGATATGTTAAAATTTATTAGATTATTGTATTTGAAATCTACAACATAACCTAACTTTTTTATTTTGATATGTTATAAAAAATTATCATTATTGCAGCTAGTAGCTGTAAAAAGTAATAAACAAAGCTAAATTAATATTCTAAAAACGTAAATATAGGGATTTCTAAGTTTTATTTTAATGTGGAAACTTTCGTGAACTTTTAACCTACAAATGAATTTTCAAATGTTTACATGCAAAGCACCAGTGGCGTAACTATCAATTGAGACGGTAAAAGATATAAATGCATCGATAATGGAACAGTAACAACTTTTTGTGATCAATTGATTTTATTTATGATACATATGATGTAGTGAAATTTAAAAATAGTAGTTTATTATAATATATTTTAGTATCACTAAAAAATTTCACAAATTTATAAATTAATTAATATTAAGGTATTTTGCTGATAATTTTTTCTGCTTGTGACTTTTTCGAGGTTAAATTCGAATTGTTGTGATATTTCAGTTCATAGTTTTAAATTCATAAATAAATAGTTTTAAATTCTAAATAAACCAGTGGCGTAGTTTTAAATTTCAGGTCTTTTGCGGCCATATTTGGTACTCATTATATTTGTCAACATTTACTCCGCCAGCAAAACTTCAATATTAGTTCATCTGAAATTAAATCGACAAATCTAGTTTTACTAACAATTACCTTGATAGTATTGTGTGTGACTGCTGCGTAGCTTTTTTTTGAAAAAACCCTGCAAGAGTCATCAAAGGGGTCATCAACCTCTTTTTACTATGAATTTTATACCACTCCTTTACGAACACGATTATCCCCTTACACAATAAATATATAGCACAATAAAATATCAATTTATTAAATAAATTAACTTTTTTTCAGAGAGACACCCAACATTGTGGGAACCCACAGCAATGATAAACCTCAAAATGACAATTCTAACAGGGTATGTATGCCAGAATTTGTCTCGGTACCTTCACCTTCATTGTCAAACATGGTATCAGAGTGTGACTATGTTACAAATCCGGCAAAATTGGCTTCCACTGGACCCACTAATTTTATTGAAATTAGTAAAAGCGACCTGAAAAAGAGTATTCGAAAAAATGATTTGATCATTAAAATCGATGGAACACTTAACCCCTTAAATATCAATGCGATCATGTCGGTTATTAAATTGTACAATTTTCAAAATGCTGGGAAATTCTTTTTTGTTAAAAGTTCAAATCCAAATGAAGAAATCGATGTAAGTGATCTAATATGTCAAGAGACGTTATCCAGTGTAACCACCCCCGATCAAGAAAATTGTATTCCACAACCTTCGCAAAAACTAAACGTGATTTGTAAAGCAAATAAAGTGAAAGCTCCAACTGTGGCTAATCGTAAACTTCGCAAAGTTTTCCCAGCCACTACTACTTGCAAAAATTGTGAAATCGAGAAAGACATTGATAAACCAAATGAATTTCATAAAAAAATCAAAGATAAATTCAGTCGAGTATGTAGAGTAAAACCAGTTAACGAACTTGGTACAGCATCTTGCCAAAATAGTGAAACGGCTGTTCAACATGTTCATAATGACCACCCATATCAGAACAATAGTTCATTGCATCAAAACACCCAAAATATGTATAACCGCATTAGAGTAAAACCATTTGATCAAATTGGTATATCATCTCACCAAAACGTTGAGGCAGCTCTTGGACGTATTGATAATGACCACGCAAACCAGAACCAAATCAATATTAATAAGTCAAATGGATTTTCTCAAAATACACAGCAAAGTTATTGTAACAGCACTGGAGAAATACCATTTGATCAAATAGGTGGAACAACCCACCCAATTCTTGGACATTTTGATAATAATGACCACGACAATCGGAATCCACTAAATATTAATGAGTCAACTAAAATTCCTCAAAATACACAGAAAGATTGTTACAAAATTAGATTAAAACCATTAAAGGAACTTAGTAAACCATCTTGCCAAGTTGCTGAAACGGCTGTGAGTACTGATAACGGGCAATTTAGTTATTTGACACAAAATAATTCAATTGAAAATTTTCATCAAGAGCATGATCCCAATATGGGTTTATTACAAGTTGACCAAAATAAATACCGTAGTATTAATTGGAATGATAATACAGAGTGGAATAATAATGACGAGTTGCAATATGCACCACCTCCAAATAATTTCAATGTATTTAGTGTCACCACAGAAAACAACTCAGTTTTGCAAAATGATGGTACAGATTGTGAACCTATCCAACAAAATTCATGTAATTTGGGTCGATTTTCTTCGGTGTCCAATCATAATAAGCTCGGAGTCCAAATTGCTGTTAGAAAGCCAAAATTGAGAATGAAAAATAGGTTACAAACATTTTATGAAAAGAAATACAAATTAAAAGAGGTTCGAGTTGCTGTATCGAGATTGGAAGTTGAAAATTACTTTGCAAAGGAAAGATTAAAAAAAGATTTATCGTTACCAACAGAACAGAGTTTACCTCTCATTAATCAAATCTTTATTCATGACCATAACTTTGCAAGTATGACACATTACTATTGTAATGAAATTCCTCCCAACACCAGATTATATTTTGTTAATAAACATAATATTACTACATCGTTGTATATGAAAAACTTTCCATTATTTGCAAAAGCAATCAAGACTAATAAAATTCAAGTTATTAGTGAATCCACGTACAAGAAGTGTCGACCTACAACAGAAGACAAATTAATATGTTTATCGAACAAATCCCCAAATAAAAAGCAGAAGGCTCTAAAGTTTTGTCAATTTGTTTCGAATTTCCATCACTCTCTCAGGATTGAACGAAATCCTCTTTTAAAATATATCAAGTTAGATCACAGCTACAGTGTAACTATGATCTAATCTCTATTTTTACATCTACATAGTATTTAATATTTTATAATTGTAAATAAACTTTTTGGTTCATAAAAAGAAATCATTTCATTGCACAGATGTTAATTTGGGTAGTTTTCAAAATCACTGATAAAGTTAATCAAATATTTTGATTTAATTGTTATGTTAAAGACTGAACTGTTTTTATTGAAACAAATGTATATTACTGTAAATTTGTGTAAAATAAATGAAATTAACGATTATATTGGCTGTTGTTAATTTGTTTTGTATGGGTACAAAATTTTGAATGAACACCAAAGTTTGTCAGTATAGGCAAATGTACATTGCAATTTGCAGAGCAAAATTGCCAGTATTTTAAGTATTGCCAGTATTGCTCAAAAATTGATATTTAAATGAAAAATTTCGATTTTTTTTTGTTGACATAATTTGCATCTTCAAAGTGTTAAGTATAAATAGGTAAAAGGATATTTTCATATTTTGAGTATTTTAGAATTTACAACCTGTTGAATGGAACCGTTTGCCGGCTGGAAACTACATTTATCAGTGTGTGGGACACTCCACAGCTTCAACGGATGAACCGATTCACATGAATCTGTGGTCAATTGAAAGGAAAATTAATTTGCGGGGCCCTGACGAAGAGATTTTTATCAAAGCTTGATTTCGAAATACTTTTTTCGTCGGTTGAAGCAAAAATAACAGGGCAGAGCCTTGGTTGTTTTATTCAAATGGCTTCCATTTTGTTATTTAGGGGTATTTTAGAAAACTAAAACCGATAAGGCCCCCAAATTTAGTCTAGTTTAATAATTTTCCAAGACAAACTGGCAAACCTACAGATCGATGCAAGGGCGGATCCAGGATTTTTTTCTGGAAGGGCACAAGGGCGGACGGGCAAAAAAATCAACAATAACTGTTAGAAATAAACTTGAAGTATCATATTTCAAGTTTATTTCTACAAGTTCAAGTATGTATAGGAAGGTTTATGAAAGTGTCAAAACAATAGAAAAATTAAATGTTTAATAAAGACAGTTTTCTTTTATGTTTCCTGCTAAAGATGTCCAGCACTTCATTAGTGTCCATTTTTGCCGCAACGTCTTGATGGATATGCATTAAAGCCAATCCATTCAAACGCTCTTCTGTCATTATGTTGCGAAGATATGACTTTAATCGGCGTAAGGTGGAAAAAGATCGCTCCGCAGTTCTAGTAGTCACTGGAAACGTGCACAACAATTGACACAGTTCTAATATTTGGCAGCACTGTTGCTCTTTTATAGGCATCTGCTGAAGATACTGGGATATTTTCTCTCATCTGTTGCCAAATTTTTAGCTCTCCCTTCAAAGCTAACAAATAAGGAAGGTCTTCTTTATATACTTCAGCACCTTGCAAAACATCCTCTTCATCTTCGTCGCTAAAGTTATGAGACAGCAACTTTTGCAACTGTTCATTTGCGATGGCCTCAGTCTGATTGAAAATCAGACCTCTGCCTCTGCAGACTTGCTGTGGTCGTATTAATAAGCTGAACTGCAGAAAGTAGGTATATTTCTATTTCAATGGCTTGTAATGATCAGGATAAGGGCAGCGTGATTCCTAAAATATCAGAGAGAATTACCAAGCTTATGAGAAATTCCGAAAACATTATAGATTGGAGCAACAAAAATGGAGGTGTAGCACTTCTTTTGTTTGGAATAGCCAGAAATAGACAAGAGTTTCACTCATGTTCTTTCTGTTATTTTATTCATACACATATTTTAAAATCTCTGATAATTTGATTTATTTCTAAGTATGTACTATGATGGAATCTCCACAGTACACAAAATTACCGCCTGGGGGGGGGGGCACGGTCTAAATCCGCCCTTGGATCAATGCAACATCTTGGACCGATTTAGGGGCTCGTGTCGACACTGTCTATAAAGTCACTGTACTTTCCATTTCTGTACTTTCCATATCTTAACTTTCTTCGACAATAATGTGATTTTTTAATAATAGCTAATTATACCTGTGTGAATGCGAGTAACTGCGTATCTCAGAAATTAGTTGCAAGTATGAGGTCTATTGCAAAACATGAAGTAGTGCCAAGATAAGTCAAAGGTAGCAATCTATAAAAGTATAGATTGTCACTTCCTTACAATAAATTAGAAAACCTACAGAGAAATTTACTTCAATTCGAAATGCAAACCTGTTGAGCATCAATTTAAAAGTAAATTTATAGCCAAATTTATTTCAACCGATAAATGGAATTAAATTAAATTTTTTCTCTGTGCATGAGTAGATATAAAAAATAAAACCTGAATCTTTACAAATCATCAAAATGGAAACAAATATCTTGTTTCAAAAAGCACGTCTCAAAATGTTTCTGGTTTTCTGGAACCCTCTGTTTCTTCATACATTGAATCAATAAAAATCACAAACATAAGTTAAGAAATATTCAAAATAAAAACATCAATATCTTTTACAAATTGAACCAGCTCCACACACTCCTCGGGAATGCCTACAATTTTATAGCTTCACAAAAATATATTTCCCTGATATCACAAAAATTAAATATGCAAAAATTTAAAATTACAACCAACAATACACTTTTAAGCAAAGATATTATGTATTATTTTTAAGTTATAAACGTATATATTATTATAACTTTAAATAACTTATATAAGTCGATAAAACACATAAGCAAGATTCGACTGGATTTTAGAACATATCCCATTTCCAGGTGTAACAGTGAAAAATAATCCATAACATGCATTTGTATAACTAGCCAGTTCCGATACAGATTAGTAAAAATAATTACTGATTTGAAGTGAAATTTAAACTCAACTCAGAGAATGGTCCACTAAAAAATAAAAATACAATTACTAATATTTAGGTATTTTGGTTACATTTATTAATGTTTCAATACATAGAAAATAAAAGGACATCCTAAAATTAATTACAGTAATTTATAAGCAATAAAGTAGAACTATTTAATCTTCGGACCATTCAAATGGCTCTGGTGGTTCAGGTTCCTTTTCATCATCCCCCTTGGGTCCAAATGCTATAAAATAGTTAACATTAAAATTACTTCACAACTTGCATTATTTTTGTAAACATAAACATTTCAACATAAACAGGTTTTCGATTAAGATGATATCGAGGTAAATGCCAAGAGAGACAAAGAATTCACCAAGGACAGTAAGATCAAATAATTTAAAAATATGTAGCAAAAGGAAGTAGACAAAGTTTAGTAATACTAACCAGCAACAGGTTCGACCAACTCTTCTTCAGTAGGTTTCAAATTTCGAACCATAATAATTCCACCAATAGAAACTTCCTTCATGGGAACATATTGAGATCCTTCATTGATGCTCATAACTTTCAGCTGCTGTCTTAGAACTCGAGCCGGATTATTAAGTACTTCAAATGCCGGCTCTGGTTCCTTCTTCTTTTCTTCTTTATCATCTTTCTTCTTCTCATCTTTATCATCCTTCTTGGCTTCAGTAGCCTTTTTATCATCAGTAGCTGAAGTTACAGCTTTTTTATCATCTTTCTTATCGTCCTTCTTGTCATCCTTCTTGTCGTCCTTCTTATCGTCTTTCTCTTCGTCCTAAAATATTTCAGCAAACAAATGTAGTTTTTATTTATTATATAATAAGTTATGTAATATATAAAGATATTAAAGTCAAGTTAACTTACAACTTCCATTTTTTCATCACGGCTTTTACGTTCATGATCCCTCTTGCGTTGCCTGGCAGCAATACTTAATACGGCGGTTGTTACTTTTTCGCGTTCTTCACGTTTTTTCTCTTCAAGCGGTGCGGGATATGCGTATAAGCTTGGTTTGGCACTCGATTTTAGTTCCACTTTGGGCATCTAATAATTTACAAAAGTTAAGCGATTGCAATAAACCTCATTCAAAATTTCTTACCTTCAATTGGGAATTTAGCGTAATGACGCATGTCGGAGTATAAGCCAAAGACAAACAATGCGCCAATGGGAACCAATACCAATATTGAGTAAATACCAAAGTTCCAACGACGGCCAGCATGTTGGTGTGTCCAGTACGAGATTGCAACGACAAAGTTACATTTCTTCCACCAGCATCGATAATACCCTGAGCCAAAATCGCGCCAAATTTGGCCATGACGTCTTCGTGCTTATTACTGATGACTTGAGCATAAGATTGGCGGAAGAAATTAACCTTGGGACACGTTTGTTCGGTTTGTTGAATTAAGATCATGGCGGAAGCGATCAAAGCTCCTTGTCGGACAAAATTGACGGGATCGAACATAACCATAGGTTCCAAAAGTGCGATAGCTTCGCGCAAACCTGTACCAGCGCAAGCAATACCTAAGGCCATTGCAGCTCCATAACGAACGTGAGGATTGTAACTCTCTGCCAACAGAGATACAACGCTGGGACATTGTTCCGGTGTTCTGTAACAAACAAAAAATGCAATTATTAACAAAATTTAATAAATAATAAGTTTAAATTTAGTTGTTTCGAAATTTCTTGGTAAAAAAACATGTTTTAACTTCTCGGCGTTTAAACTTGCTACTTTTCAAACAATTAAAAACATAGAAGTGTTCTCGCACAATCCGTTTATTTCTATAATTTATTCAAACCAGTTTGAACTGAATATTTCAATATTAATTTTGCTAAGAAAATTATTATACTTGAGAAATTCTTGCTCTTGTTTTCAAGCAAAATATAAATCAGTTAAAATGCTTCGGGAATTGAAATACAGACGAATCGTCGACAATTTTATTGACCTGTTTCTTATAGTAAATATAAAACGCGACATAAAATCGTCGCAATGCATAAAATAAAAATTAAATTGCATTTATATGTAATATGTAAAATTTTTCTGAAATAGGAAGACCGGGAATAGTTGGCCACATGGGTAAGTTGAGGCAGTTCGGTGTTTTGGACACCCATTAGTGCTACTAATATAAATCGTTCTAATGTTTTGGATGAGTAGCCTACAATTTTTGGTTCCAATCATATTGATTAAGGGACTGCAGCTTTTCATTATGCATGACTTGCTGTATCACTTCATATAAGCCAGATTGTCAAGAGAGTCATATTGAGGCAAGTTGGCACATTGAACGCGGAGCAAATTGCTTCGATGTGACAACTTACTCGTCATATTTTTCCGAAGTTTCATATATTTCTATATTTATTTTAAGAATAGTAAACAAAGAGAAATAAAATTCTGAACTTATAAATTTTAACGCAATGCTCAACTCATTTATCTATCCGATTTAAGCATCGCGTCGCCGTCGTCGGTTCTTAAATTGTTCATTTTTTAAAGAACAATATCTTTAGATGCCTATAACAAGACAATAAGTTGAATACGTGCATTTTGAGATAAAAGATAATATTGCAGAATTAAACAACAAAAATAGTATATTACGTTATAAGTACGGAAAGTTGGAAAAATTATAGGACTAGCAGAATGCGGGGTGGCACCCTAAATGTTCCACAGGTTTTTATAAGAAAAAATATTGTAGAATTTGATCGATGACATTAAAACGAAGAATTACAGTGACTGTGTTTTGCTCCATTCAATTGACGGTACGTTTGCCCGACATAAACAGTGCAGCAGGATTTTTTAATGTGTTAACAACTGGGGGGGAGGGGCTAACCTTATGAAAATAGCCAATCGAATAATTACATGACGTTTTTGGGTATTTTTTACTGAATTTTTTGGATCATCTGTAAATTTTAATGTTAAAATTTGTAAATTACGCCCATAACTACCATAATTGCATTGAAACTCCTTTATAGTATTTCTAAGATTTCTTGTGATTTCAAGTACTTGAGATCTGTTCAATAAGGAAATTTCGCTAATATTACATGTTACAAATACCTGGAAAAACTCTTCATATATCACATTTGGAGGATTGTAAAATTAATGCTAGACAACTTGTATAATTACAGAAGACCGATGACGGCCAATAAGCCAGAAACACGTGTCTACCGCTCTTCAAGTTGTTGAACTATCCAAACAAATTATGCGATGACCTAGCTGCGTGGTTTTTGGTATTGCTTAATAAAATAACCGATTCTAAAACCATAGCCTAAAATCGTGCTCCAATGTTATTCATTAGTAATTAATCAAACTTGTACTTTCCAACTAATAAATAGTATTAGTATCTGCTATTATGAAATGCACCTCTGTTTTCCGCTGAAGTTTCACTAGAATTGGTAACACATTATGGTTTCCATTGTATATTGAATTTAACAATAATCATGTATAGGAAATTATTATTTACTTGAGCAAACAAATATTCGATCACATAGTTACATGGAAAATGTATTATGATTAACCGAGTTTAACCTTTGTTTCTCGATTTAAATTAAAAAGGAAAGTAATCTTTAACCTTCTACAGATACAGCCACAACCACCTTATAAAAAAGTGGCTGCTTGTAAGAGGTAATAAATTTGATAATTGATTTTGATGGAAAATTTTTGTACAATAGATTTTCTTTTATAAGATTTTTGAGAAATTTTCCCGGATTTCTGTAAGATTTTCTTTCGAAAAAGTAGAAAAATAGAAAAAAGCAAAAAAAGAGAGCTCATCTCCTAAGATTTCCCCTTCATTTGTACCCCAGATTTCCCCAGTGATTTCTCCTTCGCCCGCTACTAAACTGAAGACGGTTTCGGCGGCAGTTCAACGAGTGGTCGATATCAACCACAAAAATTCTGGCCAATGCCAATTCACACGAAGCCGCTCGCAATTTGCTGACAGCAAGAATTTTTAATTGCAATAAACTAATAATGATTAATAACCTTCTTTCCTTCCTTGATGTGTAATATACTATTAACTTAGTTTTTCCACGTTTGCCCGTTTTCTTTTATTATTAAGAAATACAACAACAAACAAGTTCGAACACGAACCTAACCTAATCAGTTACGTTTATTTTTATTATAAATTTGCAGAGAAAGATTTTGTTTATTTTTACATAATATAAAAGTCTTGGGATTTAAATTAATTTAGAATCCCTTGGAATTTCAAGTTACACTTTAGTTTTCAAAAAAAATGACTAAAGTAGTTTAAATCCCTAGAGTGCATAAAAATTTATATATTTTTCGTATAATAGCATTTTTTATAGATGTACATCAAAAATTTAGCGATGAATATTATTAGGCTTATGCTAGCAAAAGAATTTAGCAATTGATCCTACTAATTGAACTTTTTCCTAAAAGTAAAAAAAAAATTTGAAAGAGGATAATTTTCTAAGTATTTAAAAACAATTCAAGATGCATTATACATTAGTTTTCGAGAAAACAGCATTTTAAAAATCGAAATTTTACATGCATTTTAGATGGGGATTAAACCATGATTTCTACACGGGTCTTCTGTTACCGGAACGTGTGCTCAGATATACTCTGAAATAAATAAGAATAAAAAGTTCAGTTCAGGGATCAGTTAAAACTTGCTGCGTCAAGTTGAAGTACGACTTCGCCTAAAGCAAGTTATGTTTATAAATTTAGTTGTGATATTTGATCAAAGATACTGTTGTGCAAATAATTATAACACGATTAGTTAAGAATCAAGAAACCTGTAGTAAAGAATTTACCGTGAAAAGAACAAAAACAATGTTATGTAATGAAATTGAATGAATTTGAATTGACGAGTTTAACACAAAATTCGGATGAGCCCAGAGATATTTTGCGACCCCAAACTTGAAATTATACTGCAATTACTGCTGTGACTTTTTTTTTAATCTTAACGGAAAATAAAATTTTTTTTAAGAAACTACGAATTTTTTTCCAATTACAAGAATTTTGGTGAAAATTGGTGAAGCTATAGCCCCGATAGTGTTTCCTGAATTGAATCAATCAGTTAGTTTTGTACGTTACGTTTTACTTTCAGTAGAAAGCTGAAAAGCTCATTTTATGTGGTTATAACGACAAAATTATTCAAATATCTAATTTCGATAAAATAAAATAAAACAACATGCATTTCCGGAGTAAGTGAATCGAATTGTATTTCTTACGGGAGATAACATTTCGAAAACTAACATTTTCTCAAGTAAATTCGTTTCTCACACATTCGTTATGTTAAAAGCATGTAAAAAAAGACAATTCAATCTCGTCGGTATTTCGACAAATCGTCGAGAAAAATATTTGTTTAAAAAAGCAGCAAATACCAAAACCAAGTAATCACCACTTTCTTAGTAAAATCCAATACCATTCGGCACTTGAAATTCTAAGTGCTCTTTGTGCGGGAAAAATAATAAAAGATTTTCACTTGAACGTCACTAATTAATGTCAGGTCATCAGCACTTACGGGCTCGACAATGAGGATCACTTCATAACCTACCAGCATTAATTTGATAAAACAAAAAAGAAATCAGTCAGTCGGCCGAAATGAGTAAAACGCGATTGGTAGAATATATTTCGATAACATCAAAAATCTCTCGAAAATACGTACTGATGCACTGGAATCTTAAATGCACCTTACTTTTCTTTTTATTTCAAGTTAGAATCATAAAATATAATATTATATAAGGAGATGTTAAAATAAGCCACAAGCAATGTTTTTACAAAAAGTTAAAATGTTTCAGAAGTAATTTTCGCCTTCTTTGAAGCTTCGAAGCTAAATCGACCTTTAGCTTTTGTAATGTAATTAAAAAAACCGAAAAGGTACACAATTGTAGATCAAGATAAAAACAGTGAACAAAAACATTTCGAGAATATTTTGACAGATTGAACGGTTTCGATTGAAGCACACGCATTTTAATGGCATTTAATGTTTTTCTGTAATATTTCATGACGCAGAGACGCGTAGATTGGTTTGTGTTGTACAACAATCGATAACCTTCTCTTCTTCTTTTGCTTGTAATCTCTATTTTAGCAAAAGAGTGGTTTTATAAAAGGCACTAAAAGAAGTGCTTAAAGATAAAAAAAAATTTTGAAAAACGGTATTTTGGTTGATGATAAATAGAAAAGCCTAGGGTGTTCAATTTTGTAATGGAAACTTGCCGATTTATAAAATAAAAATTATAAACAATTTATAAGGAAATTTTTTAGATATTCATCGAAATACAATAGGTGCTAATGTTAATTTACCTTCAGAGGTCCTTATTATAAAATGAATCCATACCCATAGGCATTTAATAAATTCTCTAACATCCTTTTTAAATATTATTTAATTTTTTTTTTTGTCATCTTAAAAGTTTTTTGATAAGCGGCGAAATGTTAAGACTAGAGATAAGATGAGAAAATAAAATTTGAACAATAATTAAGTCATTTATTACCTACTACAAAAAATTGAATACCCACACTGTTTTTGAAACTTAATTTTTGCGAATATTAAATTTCTTGAGAGCTTCGACGAGTAGGTAAAAATCTCAATGATATTGAATTTGATTAAAATTATTACATTACTGGGAGAACGTAAAAGTAATTTTCTAATTTAATTCAAGATTTCGCAAACCAAGTTTTAAAACTGTTGCAATGCATTATGAAAGAATAGGATAACTTAAAAGAGATTATTTTTTTAAAATTCAACAGTGGGTGTTAGTTGTAATCTAATTTTGTGTAGACACCTAATATTCTCACTTGAGCAGATATTTGTTTAATGATAAAAACTTGCTTACATTAATGCAAACCTTTTCAAACGATTTACTTCATCCCTTGCATTGCATATCAAACAGAATTTTCATTTCCACTTTTAAAGCTATTCAATATTCAATGTTAGTAAGCCTTTTGCTATGTTAATGGAAATATATATCAAACACAATCGACAGAAACGTGATTTTACTTTATGTAATAAACATTATAATATAAATAAATAAATAAATAAATAGGCAATACCCATAAAATTATTTTCTATATACATAATGGTGAATTAAACAACTTTTAATACATTATTCAACATTTTAAATTGAAATGTACCGAAAGAAAATAATATCAAATTCCAAATGAAACTTCGTGTTTTATGTCGAATGAAAAACTCTTAACTCGAAAGGGAGGAAAAAATTGAAAACTATTTTTTGAAAAAAAAACCCGCTGAGGAAGTCGGGTGTACAAGTGAAGAGAATCTATCAATCTAAGATAATGAGAATCTTTAGAAAATGATCTAAAGAAATCGAATAAAATCCGGAGAAATTTGAGAAAATCCGAAGAAGTCTCAAAAAATTCGAGAAAACTTTAGTAAGTAAAAAATCCTAGTTACAATTTTTGTAAATTAAATCCCGCGAGTTTTAGTTTTCTTCTGAAAAATCGAGACTGTGGATTCACAATGAATCATAAGCATAAGGAGTATAAACGTATATAAAAGCTTAATAAAAGAACCGATTACATTGAAATGATGTGGAATGTTTCTCGCAAATATCAGAATTAATTCAGCATTATTCAGTTCTCGATTAAACATTTATTTGTATTTATATTTCTTATGTTTATTCATTGTGAATCCAGACTTATACATATTTTACAATACTCGTATAAATATTATGTAAATTTGTCATGTTTGGTTAATTTATATGAAGATAAAATAATAATTTTATTACATCAATGTGGGTATGATATTGATTAAAATGAAATTTTTTTCCCTTTATTGATCGAGGATTAAATCTATCTATTTTTAGTAATTTATTTTTTAATCTATTCCAATTTTGAGTCCGATAACAATAATAATAAATAATAAGCAATAAAAATAAGAGAAAAAGTAAAGCTTTTTGTGTGGAATTGAAGCTTACAGTTATTCTAAATTAGTAGTTCTCAAACTAGGTGCCGCAAGTACGCCACAAATGTGCCGCAAAATTTTGAAATATTTATAATACGTAAAAAGCCAAATATTTAAGTGCTACTAATATCTAAATACAAAATTTCACATTTTAGGACCAGGCACCTGGAACAGCCCTGAACTTGTCAACTTTTTTGATCTTCCCCTAATACAAATGGCTGTTTTTAAGCATAGCCACTTTTTCTTCAATATGTCTCTTTTTTAATATTAGGGATGCCGTAAATTTTGTTTAATCATTTCGGTGTGCAGCCAGACAAAAAAGTTGGAGAACCACTGCTCTAAATAAATAATTTTTTTCAACTCCTACGTAGCAACCACGAGATACTATAATCTCGCAACTGAACTAAAATGTAGGCCACAATAATTATTGTACTTTTATAAATAGTGAGTGATTAGTTGGAATTCGATTGATTGTAATTTTAACGAAAACATAAATTTTTTGTGTGAATCAGTTCATTGTTCAGTTCAAATAAGTTTATCCAAACGCCTACCCAGAAAGTTAATTCCTCCTTCAATTCAAATCTCCAAATATCTTTTTCCAACCTTCGGCTTTTAAAAATAAGATATCCGTTCTTCTTTAAACTTAATTAAATAAATTAACAGAATAATTTCCATCAATAAAGATGTTAAAAGTAAACCACTTTCTGCACCAGTGAGGGAAAGTGACTCATTACGTAACTGAAATTGGTGTTGAAAATGATCTATTACGTAACGGTGATATATAAATACATATTAATAAACATAAGTTAGCTTTGCTATTAAAACCACATTATTTAAATTTAGTTTCTTGAAATTAAAATATTGTGACAATAAAATCAAGTTAAAATAGTTTTATGAATTTTTATTCGTATAAGTTTCAGTCGCCGTTGTCCAAATGTTTTCGTATTAATTTCAATTTAATTGGTGCATGATTTTAAAATGAGAAATATTGGTTAATTTAAATAGCATTTATTTACTACAATCACCGAGTATTTTATTGTAACAATTTATTAGCTTTAAAATTGAATAATTAAACAGTTAAACTGTTTTTGAATAATTTTTCGCTGAAAATTATAAACAATAAAAAACATTTTTGAAAACTTCCATTTTTTTCTCATCCTTCGAACTTTTGTGCATACATATGTATCTAGTTTGGTGTTAGTTTGCAGTTTATATATCTCGTTTGTAGTTAGTCGAGGAAATTATAGAGTCAAATTTAATTTAGAAGTTATACAATGATTTGTAAACCGCACTGAAACGTGATACTTGCTTTAGCAACGCTCTTAATGTTCAATTTTAATTTTTAATACCTGTAATAAGCTTTTGAAATTTCTGAAAGCAACTTAATTTTAGTTAAAGTTGCATGTTTGCACGATGTTTTCAATGCATTCGTTTTATTTTTAAAAACCTAGTGGTACAATATTTTATAAATTTTAATATTTCCGAAGTAATTTCTACTTATTCTGCTTCCTATATATTTTTTCATTTCACAACGTTTTCATTGAGAAAATCTCTTTTACGATTTAAGTTTGGTTAAATTTAGTTTTCATTCATTAAAAGAATTATTGATCAAATTTCTCACTCATTGTTTAATTTACGTTTATACGCAACTGATTACAAAAAAAGATGAAAAGGATTTTTTCAAAATATTTCATTATTCCAGTATCTTTTTTTTGTTGAATTGTAGTTATTTACTTATAAAAAATATATTCACCTTTCATTTTCAAAAACAATAATTTATTTAATTATTTTTTCTCTTTTTAATTCACTTTAATCTAAATTTCTTTAGGCTATAATTTTAATAGCAAAAGTACTCCAGTCAAATTGGTAAGAAATTTAATTATTTTAATTACTTCTTTTTTTCATAAAAACTGCAGTCTAGTAATTTATTTTCAGTAAACAATGTAAACGGAATATAACAATCAAGCTGATTAATATCTAGATCTTCTGCCGAAAGCCTGAATGCTAACGTCGAACTGGCTCGATTATCGTTGTTAATTATATTATCGTACCGAATATAGGTATATTTATGAAATAAAAATTACTTATACTTTCATTAAGCTTCAAAATTAAAGAAAATTATTCTTGAAGTTGGATCGCTAGGCAGATTCACGCCTCGATGATTCTCCACTGCCTTTGGAGATTGGAGGAGTGAATGTAAAATACCAAAACCAGCTCTTATCGACCAAAATAATAAGTAAAAAAATATGCGAGAATGAAGAAAACTACGTTGCGTCGAGAGGATTCACCATCTCAATCGAGTATCTCGTGAGATTTCACGCAACAAACCAACATTTCGTCCGATGTAAAATAAATTTATTTGTAACTAAAGTGGAACTAAAAAGAAGTATAATTACAGTGCGTTATGGCTTTTAGTATTCCCAGATATCAACTCTTGCGACTAATTTCTAGGGGTTACTCGGAAGACTATCTGCAAGAACAATCTTCACTCAACCGACAAATTAAAAGAGGAAATCGAAAATGTTCGGGAAATTTCAAAAATCTATTTTACTTCATTTTCATTACATAGTGTACCGTGAAAGATAAAGATTTGTAGTAGGTAGGTACAAGTGAAAAAATTTGTTTGACAAGAAGTTGACGACTCGATTAAAATCAATAATTTCAACTCGTTAAACTTAGTAACTCTGAGGAGATAAATAAATATAATAAGCTTTGAACGTCGTAATATGGTTTCGTCTTTTGCACCCTTAATCGACCGAATACACATTTATGTTATATTGGCAGTTTCGGAACGTTCATGTCAGAAAAGCGCTATTCGGTAATGATAAAAGTAATTCCTTAAAATTTTCGTACTTTATTATGTAGACTGGAAAAAGGAATGTCACTTCCTTTATCTACCATTTGATAGATATAAATGAAAAAAATTCGAAACCAATTAGAAGGTAAAATTTCGCATTTGCTGTTTCGAAACACAAAGTTAAATAAAAAAAAACAATATTCCCTTAACAATTAACCAACAACGTAAATGCTTTATAAACATTTAACGAGCCAGCACCTGGAGAGTACGACCTTTGTTATACACCAATTAATTAGATAGCAAAATGTTAAAAATAACTAATTTCTTTAAGTTCCAACTTCGTTTATTCTTTTTTAAACGGAAACAAAACAAAATTTTTGCAGAAAGTACTTACAGCAGAACGAGCGACCTTTCAATAAAAATTATCATTTCGAAATTTTACAATTTTCCGAAGAAGCAAAAAATACGGAATCACCTGGTTTTTGCAAATTTTGTTTATTTCACCTATTGTACTCGCATTTGATATTATATACGTATCCTTTTGTTTTCGAACAAAAATCAGTTAACCGTTTAAAATAATAAATTGTATTATACAAAAACGGATTTAAATTAGTGAAAAAAATAACAATGGAAAGATTTAAAATTAGGCATTGCTCGTAACCACCAAAGCAGCTCGAAGTTGCAAATCGATTTAAATTCACATCACAACACCTTTACTTAATGTGAGAATTAAGTTTGTGGCTTAATTACACTAATATAGCTACAATTGAAGCTTTCATCTCGACGTCGAGTGTTCTTAACGAATACCCTACATTTCACATCTATGACATACAAGTTCAATCCAATTCGGGAGAAAGCTATTCTTCCAACTCCTACAAGTAAAATGAATAATTTCATCATTTCACAGATTCTTTTGAAAAGCACAAAAAAATGGAGCAAAAAAGACAAACGAGTTTTCTGTTAATCTGAGAGTTAGCGACCAAAACGCTTAATCTATTAAAAGAACTATTAATATCACTTCAAGGGAATAAAACGGATAGAGAAAAAGTGTCCACGAAAATTTTTAGCTTAAAAATTATATTTTTTTCCAAATCATCACATAAAGTGTTAAATAAAAATGTAAATGGAGGTAAAAAAATGTAAACGTACTTTCATGATGTAATACGAAAACACAAATTTGTGAAGACGTTCTTTCGAGATGAAAAAAAAATGATTTAATCGAAATCGATTTCAAAAGAGGTAGGTACGTAAACCAAATCTAACTTGCATAAATTTTTAAATGCAAATATGGCAGGAGGAAAATAAGAAAAAAGATGTTCCTGTTGTACCCACCGATGAAATTTTTAAATTTTGTATCCTTGCACATGCAGAGATTATTTGACAACGGGCGTCAGTCTAACACCAGCGTCGGTAGCGTCAGGACGGATCCTGAAAGTTCCGAATAAAAGTTGGTGCGCAAATATTCGCGAAAGTTGCCTCTGACATTGACTAATGTAGGAAAAGTATGAAAGTTAAAAAAGTGAATTTTTCAGGGTACATTTACAAATTATTAATCCATGCATTAAAATAAAAAAATAAACTGGATTACGTTTTGATATCTTTCGATAATGGTTAATCAATTCTTTACAACTGAAATTTATTTAATCGACTCGAAGTTGATTTTAGATAAATTCGATTTAAAAGAAAAACCATGCGATCCCGAATTTATAAGGTTGAAGTAAATATACGGTCGTTCGATAAAAACTTCATCATCGAACCAAATTTGACGTAAATCTCCATTTGGGATATAACAAAACCATAAGAAAATAAAAGGGGAAACATCTATTTGAAAATAAAATTGTATTAGAATAATATATCGGGCCTAAGAAGCGATAAAAGTATAACAGAAAAAGAACCGAAACAGGTAATCAAAAAGTATCGTTTACTTTATTAGCTACATTTTATGATATTTTTGTAATTCGTTCTCGCATTGTAACAAACGAATAATGGAATTTCGAAAATCTGGCACACGTAAAAGTTGGAAACATTTTAAATCCCACATGTAATTTAACTAAATTTCATTCGGGCAACTTTTTTTAATTTTGAAAAAATTGTAACAGCGATGTGACAATTTTAAAGGAAATTTATTAATATCACGGTTTACTCGCATCAAATGAGAAAAAAGCAACAATATTTTTCTTCAATTAGGATGGAAACGAACGGGTGGTTTTCCACTTCAAACAGATCGACGTTAAACGTTAATTCCAAATTTATTGCATTTTACAACAAATTATCGGGGTCGTTATAAAAGCGATAATATTAATTACCTGCATTAAAACATATTATGAATGGGTGAAGGTTCTTTCAATATTTTCATACCAGAAAAATACGTTTTCCACTCTTAAGTAGGAACAATAATTATCATACTTTGAAGCAAGTAGTCAATAAAAAGAGTGTCAGACAGTCAATAAAAATTCGACAATAAAACTAAGTTTTTCCTATATTTTATCATCCGTTTAGATACGATGTTACATTGTATTTACAACATTGTTATTTATTTTCTCACAACTATTAGCTGAAGATAGTCTTCCCCAATGAAAGTCGTAAAAGCTTTTTACAACCACGTACAGTTAAATAGAGCCAAGATTTCAATTTTTATTTAATCTCTTACTAAATATTTGAACTTTGTTTTCTGCTCCCGACAAATTTAATTAGTCGCAAAATTATTTTCCTGGTTTCTCATCAGCAGCTGAAGTACTCTTCCGAAAGTCTATAAACTTATGTATGTTGTTAACATAGTCGTAACGTGGTCATTCTCGTGTAACATCAAATATAAGATAAATTTTAACAAGAGAAACTAGTTTATTAGCCACCAAAAGTTATTTTTTAATGAAACATTGTATAAGAGTAATAGGTACGTTGGTAAATGTTTTTCAATTTCGAAAATTAATTTTCCAACTTTTTGCAACTTTCGGCAACAAATAACGGCTGCAAGTTAAAAGGTTCAATGCGAAAATTGGTGATGAGCCAACCCATTTTTCAATTAAAGTGATTTTTCAAAATCTTTACAACAAACAAAAAGTTGAAGATAATCCAATCGATGCCAGAAATATTGATTTCAAAGCAGTTTCATTAATTAATAAAAAAAAATAATAAATTCGAATACCTTCGCCGCTTTTTAAACAAATCGTCTTTTTGGCATAAATTCATCGATTGCGATAAAACTCTGGCTCGTCAAATTATTACACCTATAATTTATTTTGACGTCTTGGTGATTTATAAAAGAACAGGAATTTCTGCATAGGTATATAGGTATTCTAAAAACCCGAAATTATATTTTTTAAAATGGATTACTACTCGAAAATAGGTTAGTAAGTAAAACCTTTTAGGCAAAATTAAAACCACAAAGCCGAATATAACATGGAAGTAGATATACCTACATACCTACTATAAGTTATGAATGAGAATGAATATGATGTACGTTTTTACTATTGGAAAATATAGATATGGCTTACTGCTTCCGTATAATAAACGACAGAAGTAGTTTTTTTTTTGTTCGCGAATCGATATGGCGTATCAATAAAGATGCAAGCAACGCTATATTGCACCAAAAACTGTCTAACCAAAATTTTCCCTTTGAAAATTGTTCCAACAATAATTATTTTAGAAGCCCTCGATTCGTTTACGAGTAAAATTTAACATATTTCAGAAGTTTGTAAAAGTATGTAGATCAGACAATAATTTGGAAGCAAAAAAATTTAAATTTTATTTCGTAATGATTTTGTAATAAAAATTATTTTACAAAATATAAACAATGTCGGAGTCTTGTTAAGACATCCTTATTATTTTAAGACACGAAACTCGTGTTTATTAACAGATGAAATTAGTTACATCCTGGGTTCCCCTACGAGATAAAATTTTAACTATAAGATGGCAATTTCTGAAAAAGCTTTGCTCGAGCGATTTGGTGAGAGAACAATTTAAATCGAGATTAAGAAGTTGTGAAACAGAAAATTGTAAAAGTTAGCGTCAACAAGAAAATAACAATAATAAGGACAGGTCAAGGATTCCCTTACGGATTCTAAACGTGCCACGGCAAGTAAGATACTTCCCTTAATAAGGACTAAGGCGTCTACATCAAACAACTTCCCGTTTGTTCGCATAATTACAGTTAAATATTTAACATAGATACAAGCAGCATTATGTGAAATAAATAAAAACGAAAAAAAAGCCTAAATCTCAAGTAACGTTGTTTTAATGCGAAATAAATTCTGGAAAGTAAAAAAAACCTACTGCAAACTCTTTCTTTATCAGGAAACAACTCAAATAGTGCTGGATCACAACCTTAACACCGAAGAACATTTATAACTTTTAAATCTTTCTCAAAAGTTTGAAACGTATAAAAAGATTCCCCATTTCTATACATAAATGGACCTAAAATGGACATCACTCCAACTTTAAACGCATTCGATTAAAGTGAAAAATGTTATTGAAGTTTTTTATAAAATATTCATCATCAATCTCCAACTGTTGAAAGCGATAAAAAAACCTAGGAATAACGTTCCGGTAATTCGGAAACTTTTGAACTCGAAGGACAATTTCCCTAAAGATTTAATCAATTAGAATCGGATTGAAAGTGTGTGTGTGTGTATGCGGACGCACACGCACAATTATAAAAAGTGAAATATTAAAAACTGAAAATTAGAGAACTTTAATTAAATATTTAAAGAGTAAATCTGTAACGAAGTTAGGAAGCGATGGTGGAAAATCTAATTTAAAATAAATAAAATGTTTGAATATATTGCCTTTGACGGCTGAAAAATAGATTGTGTTTTAAAAAATGGGTGTCTATTTTCAGGTATAATAGAAAAATTCACAAAATGAGACAATGAACGTATCGGGATCGGAGGAAGAACTGACGGATTATTGGAAAACAACAAAATGTGTCCAAATAGAAGATTTAACTGCGTGTCCAATCAATATCACTCGTCTTTTTTTGATGTGCGACAACATCTTAGGAGAACAGTTGTACGAATTTTACTGTCAGTTGAATAAATCAAGTGATAAGACTTTTTCCTGTTCTGAATGTGGTACAAACGTGTCGGAAAACATAAACGTTGATTTATTTGGTGTCGAAAACGTGAATAAATTTGTTTTCACCGCAGCTTGGGCAGCCGGCTATAAGTGCAAATTTTTCAGCAACGAAAATTTCTGGACGTGCGTAACCACAAGTTTTAATACAACTTACGTTCCTTTAAACGAAACCGATAGTATTATTAGGGACACTTTGAAATATGACTGGAGTTATTTGTTTGTGGTGGTTTTTATAATAGCTGGTGGTCTGGGAAATATTCTTGTTTGTTTGGCCGTTCTACTAGACCGACGACTGCAGAATGTAACCAACTATTTTCTACTGTCCTTAGCAATTGCAGATTTATTGGTTAGTCTCTTCGTAATGCCACTCGGTGCCATACCAGGATTTTTAGGTAAGATAAAATGATTTTTCAGTATTTTCATTGAAATAAATAAAAACAATGCCAACTCAAAATTTTTATTTACCCAATTATTTACAAAATCATGCGGAAAATATGCAAAACGTTTTATTATTATTTGCGGTTTAAAGGTCATCAATAATGGCATCGATCCAAACAAGCTGTTTAAAAGGGCAGCCATTCATCAACGGGGTTCGAAAATTGTTAAGAAGTAATTTATTTCATAAACAAAACAGGAGGCGTAGGTAATAAGCAACTCTCGTTTGAAACTGACAAGCAAACTCATTTTATATCTACTTATCACGCTAAAAAAATCTCACAGTTAATCGTCAATTCCCAAGATTTTAAAAACCAATTAAAATTAAATGGCGCGTTACGAAAATTGCACCGAGCTGATAAGGGGTATCTTACAGAAAAACTCCGAGTCTTTGCAAATACAATAAAATTACAATTTTAAATACTCAGGTTTAATAAAAACAACACTTAACAATTTTATTTCCATTCGAATGAGACAAATAAAATTTCAGCGACTAAGCAAATTTGAAAAGGAAAACAAATGTTGCAAAACGTAATAAAAGTAAAATAAAAGAACCAAATCGATAACAAAAAGAAAAGCAAACTAATCATTGCCAATTTAAGAATCACGCTTCGTATGCGATTAATTGGATAACAAGATAATAAACGGTTTCGTTATAATCTTCAGGAGGGTTTATAATTAAGGGTCAAAGACACATACCTAGGGTCTGTGGACAATTGGAATTAAAACAACAAATCTAAATGTAAATTTGATATACAATAAGTTTATTTAAAAAGCAGAATTTCACCCCATTACAGTTCGTTTTAATAACGGCTAAATTTAAATAATAAATGCAAAAGTCGATAATTTTGTCAAACTTCGGAAGCGATCAAGTGCCTCTTCAAAGTTGATTTATATTTGGAAACGATTCAAAAATAAAAAATAATAATCACGGTTTCGCTTCAAAAATTCGTTCTACAACTGAATTCAGTTTTACAAAATATTCATACGGATCGTTCCCATCCACCTATATTTAATTAAAAGTTATAGTAATTTTCATTAATTATTACTGGGTCAAATTCTCACGTTTTACGAGTTGTTGGCAAGCTGAACCAATCAGGAAAGAGAATTACAACTTCGATAAACTAACTAATTGCAACCAAACCTAGCAGTAGGAAATCACACTACGATTAAAATTTATTGAATGGGAAACCATATCAAACGTTTAAAATCAAAAAGTTGATTTTAAAATTTTTATTTAAAAAAAATGTATATCATGATACTTATACCGTCAAAGTGTAGGGCAAGCGAATAAAAAGACTTAAAGTTAACGAACTTAATTCGTACCTAATATAATTTTGGAAACGTGGTTCACGCTTTTTCATCAAATTTTTATTTTCTCGCACTGCATCGGTTAAAGCAATTTAAGCAAATTACGGAAATTCATTCAAACGAGGAGAAATAAAGTTGGTATCTGATGTCGAACTTTCCAACAGTTCTAAACTGAATAAAGAAATAAATAAATAAATGTTTAAAGAGTAAGACGGAATTGAGTCTACGTCGAATTGGAACTTTTAGTATGTTTACTAGAGGAACTTAATAAATACTGAGCTTCGTTAAAAAGTTATTGTTTCAAATCTGGGAGAATTTGAAATTTGAAAAATTAATAAACCTCAAATTAGATCCCGAAAAAATAGAGTGACACCTTTGCGAACGTTAAAATATTCGTCAACAGTTTCAAATTCGTGTATTAAATGTTATCCTACATCTAAAAACTTTTAGTATATGCTAAGCCGCGCATACATTTAAATAATATAAAAGGGTAACATTTTCAATAAAATAAATAAAATTCGAAGCACTGAATTTTGAAAACACCTTGTCGATCAAAATCTAAAACCGCAATTATTAAGTTTTAAACTAATTTTAATGAAGGCTTAATATCTTAGTAATAACGTTAGATATTCCAAGTCGACACGTCGGCGCCGATTTAAAAATCAAAGAAAAAACAAGAAAAAATACGTGGCAAAAAGTTAATAGAAGTTTACCCAACTTAAAATTTCAATTACAATTAAAATGTCAAAAGTTTTCCTTCTTAGTTAAAAATGCGTCACTCGATGAATATTTTTAAGGACAAACGAGAGAAAATTAGATATTTAAATGATCTTCATCAGTAAGAAGAGGTTTAACGTAAAGTAACAAAATTAACAAGCGGATAGTAATTAAAGTGACGACGAAAAAATACATCTAAATTATAAAATATATTTCTTAAAAAGAAATTTTCACACTCAACAAAGTGGCTTGCCACCTTAAAATAGCAAAAAGTTTCAGACAAGAAGCTATTTTTGTAAACGGAATGATCAATGAACAAAAAATATTTGCCTAAACTTGAGAATAATTTTACTCTTGCAAATCTTGGTTCGAATGGCTGAAAAAAGCGGTGCGACAAATCGCAATTCCATTCACGCCATCAAAATAAAATATTTACTCGGCCTAAAACCATTTAAATGGCCGCACGTCCCCGTTGGTCAACGCTCCATCAGAGTAATCCATTATATAAATTATAATAATTTATTATATCATATTTCGAATATTTTAACAGGTAGATTAAAAGATTTCATCAGAATCTTCATTTTCTTTCCTTTGCTTTTAATAAATCACATTAATTGAGAATTACATTGATGAAAATTAATGGCAATTTCGGTAAACCGCAATTAAACGGATTTCCAGACTGAATACTCTTTGATAAAGGTAACGTTTTAGAAATTCTCTATTAAATTAAGCCAAGATGATTAATTATTAAGCTAGTTTTGTTAAATATTGTGCGGCATAAAAAATTGTTGAGGTATTCCATCGAAGTTGATCAAACTTTTCCTCAATAATTATAGAAACTGGATTAACATCAACAAGTTTTATTTAAATGTCGTAATGTAAACAAACTTACACAACCATCAATTCAAATGAAGTGTGCTAACAAATTTTCTCTCTGACTTTGACAAATCCCTATATACTAAACTAAATTAACTAAATAAAGTAAACTATTGTACAAATACTGCTGTTTGATGTTACAAATCCAATATGCACACAATATTCAGAAGATGTCAAGTATTAATACTTACGAAAATGCAATCAATCCCTTAAAAATAAAAATTAACACCGACTGAATCTAAATGATGAAAGTTTCGCAGTCGGCATGTTTTGATGTACTTTTTTCAGTGTTAATAATTGTTTTTTTTTGTTATTCAAATAAGGCGTTCTTTAAAAAAATGTATTCCTTGCAGTGTAAACATGAATATTCTGAACTAAAAACATTTAATCAAAAATTTAAAACTTTCAATGTTTGACAAAATTAATTATACCTAATTCGATATTGAAATAAGTCGAGCATTATAATATTATGATGTGTTAATTTAACAAATAATAAATAGATATATAATATTAAAAATTACTCTTATTTTAATTTTATACTTTAGTCAGTTAGGATATAAAAATTACTTTCATCTACAACTATTTTTTGTATCCATTTGTATCCAGCATAAAGCGGTATTTTTAAAGCCAAAACAGCATTGGGTACAATTTTTTTAAATAGTATGTGCAATTAATAGCTAAGATGGGATAGCGATAGCAAACAAGTGGAAAGAAAAGTTTGCCATTCTTCTAACTCCTGGTATTCTACAATATTGGTATACCCTCAATGTGTTTTTTCGTATCTTTGAAAAAATTGAAAATTTGAAAAAACGACATAACTTAATTTTTATTATCAATATTTTGTATCAAATATTCATATTTTATTCACTATGAAAATTTAATGTCGAATTAGATCAATGTTGAAAAATATAGTGATATTGGTATGTTTTCATTAAAAGCACTTAGTTCATAATGCTTAACTTAATTTAAGTGTAAAAGTTATAAAATAAAACAATATATTATTAAATTGATATTAAAACAAACTAAATCAAAATCAAAATATACAGCTGCGGGGGGACACGAATAACTAACTATTAACAAATATACATAGACCATTTTAGGTTGATTAATTAATTAGTATTACTTTGAACTACCAAAACGTATAATTCTTAAGCACTTTCATTTTCATCTGATTTATATGCAATTTATCGTGGTGAAAATTACAGCTACATATTTTATTATAAAATTTTCAAAACTATAAATCGATAATGAAATTTAAAACATTAAATTTGTAAAAAAAAAATAAGTGTTTTTTAACAAATATATAAAATATAATGTTCCACGATGTAGAAAAAAAAATCTACCTGAAAGCTAGAAAATTACCAAATTGGTAGCAAATTTTCTTATTTAAATTTTCGAATTTTTGAGAATAATATTATTTATTTAAAAATGTTAAAATGCCGCTAGCTTTTCAGCCTAGCCAGGACTTTTTATAGGATAAAAATAAAACATGCGTCTCCTTATTTTATGTTTTCTTATATATGTTATTACATTAAATAATAACATATTTTACCGAAAACAAATTTTGAAACATGAGCTCAGGCAGTCTGCATGATTGTTTCAGGACATTGTATAAAAGATAAAAATAAGATGCTATAGAACGGAATCAGAACTATTTCAAATAGTAATTAAGCTTTTACTGGTAGAATTCGTATTCGTATCATATAAAAATGTGTTCGATTACTTCGCGGTCTCCGTGGATATTGTAGAATTCCTCCACTGTTAATATTTTTAATGTTGTTCAAACACAATCGTATGTTTTCTCTTGTATTTTGTAATTAAAAACCAGAGTCGACATTTTCAATTACTTGTAATGTAACAAAAAACTTCTAACTTTTCAAAATTAATAATAACGGTGTCAATCAAGTCGGAAATTTTTCACATACTTCCAGCTACAGCAGATATATAATTCCAATTTAGTTTTTAGAAATTTTCGAATAAGTCAACTTTAATTCGGACTGCTTTTTAAAAGATTTTTTTTTTCAACCAACCCGAGAGTAGCAATTTCTCTCAGACTTATATGTAATGTGAAATTAATTGGGTAATTTAGAACTTCTAGAAACATACGGTTACTCTCAAAAGAACTAGGATACTCTTATGTTAGCAATGTAAATTGTACATTTTGAAACCTCTTTTTGTCAAATAAAAATAGATTTTACAAGAAAATTTTTTTCGGCAGTTTTTGTTGAAAATTTCATTTTCTGCATTTTTGTTTAATACATTTTTCTATTTTGTCGCACTGTTTCTAACTGACAGCGACTTAAAAAGACTCTATAAAATACAAAAAGTATTGTCATAATTATGTATCTCGGAAACCGCACGACAAAATAAAAAAAATGTACACGAACAAAAATGTAGGGAATCAGAATTACAAGAAAAAAATATTCCGAAATACAGTTAACAATATTTTTTGTATTTTACAGAGTGTTTTTCAAGTTGCTGTCAGTGTGTGTGACATAATAATAGAAAAATGTATATAAATAAAATTGAAAGCAATGTTTGCAACAAAAAATGCCGAAAAAGTTTTGCTGTAAAATCGACAAAACAAGGCTTCCAAATGAAAAATTTACATTCCCAACGTACGAGTGCCCCCAGCTCTTTTTAAAGTAACCCCCTATGTACATTATATTACCAATTTATTATTACAAATTCGAACTAGTGGGAATTTCATTCGCTCTTTGTAATCGAGTAATTATTATTTTATACATAAATATGTATTGGTTGGAGAAAACAATACCGTCCGCACGGTTTCCACTACCGGAATATTTTACCCAAAAAAGAAAAAGAACTATTTTAATTCGTTTCTCATATTATTATTTTCATATCAAATCGCTAACTACAAACTTTTCCTATTATTTTCTACAATACAGTCAAATTTAGCAGCAACAAAATTGCAGAAAAAGGTCTAATTAACATTCATGTAAATAAATTTCGCATAAGAAAATAAGATCAACTATTACAAACGGAATGCATTCGGCCATTACGTGCTAAAACCTCACGTAGATAATATGTTGGACATAAAACAATTGCATCAGTTTAATTCGCTAATCTCTTTCCACTTGTATTTTCCGATTTATGTATGTTTAATTTCACTCAGAAGTTGGCATTGAAATGTTCTATTTTGATTTATTTTTACGTCAATACGTTTCCTCTTTTCGAACAGAGTATATTGAACATACTAAAATTTAAATAATAATATAAAAAAATCACGACAGTATTTTATTTTTTTGGTTAATTTAGAATTAAACCAGAGTAACTTGCCTGGCATTCTTCTCGTTTTTCTGATATACGATATGCCACTCTGACAGATTAGAAGCCGAGTAAAATTATACCAAAATCAAATTCTCTGAATTTTTGAATAAGGAACAGAAAATGATGAGAATAATAAATCGCTTCCATATTATACATTTTACTGCCAGCAGCTTCCGAGTCGGCCAAACGCGTTGATATGTTGGAAAAAATACAAATACCTTTAATTTACCGGAAACAAATAAATGTAAAGCTGCCATGTTTAGTTCAATAATAAAGTGAAGCGCTATTAAAATTGCATTTGCGGGAGGCGTGGCATTGTATCCAACTTCAATAATTTATTATTTACTTTTCAAAAATAATATTGTTATACATCATAATATATTTTTCCCATTTTAAAGCTTAATCAATGCATAAGTAATTTTTATTTCATAAATATACTACGTACCAAATAAATGTAACAGCCAGGCACATTGGCAGTACATGACGAGCCACACCTGATTTAAGATATCTATCACTTTACTGTCGATCCATGTACCTTATATCGGCAGAAATGATGGGTTTCACATAAGAAATTTAAAATTTAATGTAGGATTAAAATTATGCAACAATTAAAATACCTTTGCGAATCAATTATTAATCAAAGAATTAAACAAGGTATTTTGACTAAAGTAGATTTAATTGATTCTGGTGGACGTTCATCCAACTATGAATTCAATCCATGAAATACCATACCAGCTGTTAAATACAAAGGAGGAAGTTAGATCTTTTAGAGCTAGCTTCATTGAAGCCAATTAGGAACCTACTGCTGACTAGTATTTGTCCACCAACAATAACATGCCAAGTGGTTCTAGATAATGAACTTAACATCAGGCGAAACCAAACAATAAATTGATTAGTCAATAAATCTTGAGAAAATCTCTGAAGACGGGTTAAATATTTAACTTAGTCGCGTTCGCTAAGTTATTGAAGCAGCCCGGTATTCTATATCTATAGAATTCTTTCGAACACATTATTTCGATAGGTTCAAGAGTAATGAAGTAATTAAGAAGTAAGGATTCCCTACAATATATTAATTGATTTTTGTTAACATTTTACAAGTAAAATAAAAAATTTACGACTATTATTAATTATTTCTTATTATTTATCCTTTAGCTGTTTTTTTTTTATAGAAAAAGAAACCACTGGCATTTTATACACTATTTAATTAGTATCAAATATATCTGACTCACGAAATATAAATACTTACGAATAATTATTGTTCGCAAATATACATAATATAAAAATTGGCCTGCACTCTGAACTCTGTAGCTTTTCTATTTTTAAAATTCATTGCATTGATTTTTAGCAATCACCATTGTTTTTATTATTTTTACGGTAGATATTTCTATGTTGGACTTCTTAGCCTTCACATTAAATTAAATATTATATTCTTAGCAAGTTTTTCTCTTTATTATTATACCAAATTATGCTATATACCAAAACAAAGAAAACTTAGTTCGTAAATTCCAAAACAAGTCCAAGTCTTTAAAAGTGCGTATTTCATTCTTATATTTCTATTTCCGTTTCTTGTCTTTTCCCTGTCCGTGTCCCGTGTATGTATAAAAAAGTGTGCTGATAAAACGGATTTTTCTGAACCGCAAGGCAAGTTGTTAAATCTGCTCCAAGAAAGCATTTAAACCGTGTATTATGTACCTATAACCAGCAGGTAGCCGTTTAGTGAATGAAAAACGCTACTGGCTTATTGTCTTAATTGGTAAATCTTGAAAAGCTTATATATTTTTAAAATAAAAGCGACATTTAATTTATTGCAAAACTTGGCAAAAACAACACGACGAAGCAAATCCGGTATTATATAAATTATTATTAAAAAAATAAAATAAACATTAATACATTTATTTTCACGAGATTGGCAAAGCAAGATAGAACAACAACTAGTTGATTAAATATACAAAGTATTAAAACTCAATGTTCTAAATATAGCAAGTCGAACGAGAATCGCATAATTTAAGAGACAATGATAAAACTAAGAGAATTGAAGGAAATTTAAATTGTCAACAGCTGGGAAAATTAATTGAAGCGATCGTAAATTACAAATTATTCTTAATGGAACACCTCTCGCTCAAAATAATCACATAAATTACCTATTATATAGAAAAACGATGCACATGAATTTAAATTTCAAATAAAACGTCCATTAAGTTAGTGGATAAATAGAAAGTTAAAATTAATCAAAACTAAACAAAACAATAAAGTAAATTTGCGAGTAGCTCACACATACAACTTTAAGAATAAAAGTTTTAAAAGAACGACTATACCACAAATTCTAAGTTTGTGGTTGATCTGATTTTACAAGTTTCACAGTCCTTAGATACGAGAAACTTTGTAAGAACAATTATTTTTTCTCAAAATATTGGGAAAGCAATCTGATTGATGATTGTTAATTTGTGTCAACATTGAACGTGCAAAAAATCAATCACGTATTTAACTACATATTAACGAAAGCGGTATCGAATTCCAATTAACACAAACGAAAAATTTAGGCGTGGCTTTAATAACAAATCGATGTAACGTACAGGGTGTGCATAAATTAAATATTAATTTGGGGAAAACATTTGGGAATAAAAAGATATCTACTCCATCCTATACCTCACGATCCAAGTAGTCTACGGAGAAAAATGCTATTTGAAGATAAGGAAATGTGTAAACAAATCTTTTATTTCAATCGCAGATGTTCTAGAGAACTACAAAACTTTAGTGTAGTAAATTGGAAAGGCCCATTTCCTTATTTTTTACCACTTCCATTTTCAGGTGGAAAATCGTACACGTTTACAAAAGAATTGCAATTTGCAAGAGGACACCTCGTATTTGATAAATAACCGTCGTTATTGCCTTTTTAAATAAATCCCAAATGAAATAATATTTTCTTTTAATTTGGAATTTTGCCAAATTAAAGTATTAAAGATATAAATCCTTAATCTTTTCGATTGCAAGGCAGTAAAATAATAATCAAAATAAATTTAGGGCATAAAAATGGATTTTATTTCATAGGAAGAAATAAATTTATGAATTGAATTCGTGTACTTTACAATACGAAATAATGTGTCAAGGTTCATATTATGTGCTTTTCCTTCCAGCACCACTAAAAGAAGCACTGAAAGGACAACCATAATTTTTATGTTTAGTATATCACGTCAAATATTTAGTAAAGCAAAGAATAGAAACACAAAAAGTCAACTTGCCAACAGCCAGAAAGCAGGCTTTGATGGCAACATTTACGAATGCAAGGTTCATTTCGCGCGAAGTGCTTTAGCTACTGAATGAATTACATGTCAAAGTGAAGTTTTAAAATTACCTACGATTACATGAGACCAATTCAGCAAAAACAAAGGACCCGAAGATTAATTCTTTTACAAATAACCTTTAATTGCAGCAAATGTTCTAAAATCGGTTACAGCCAGGACCTTAATCGATTAATGTGAAAATTAAAAAAATTGCTTGCAGGATTACGCGAACAAGGATACCTACGACATCGTACATTGCACATCCCACGTTGTATATTCTTGCAAATTTTCAACTTAATGGGATGTATGTGATAAACATCAAGATTAAATAGCATGCTTCCAGCTAAGTTATAATCGCAGATTATAGGATAACGTTATTATTACTTTCCAAGGTATTACTTGCCTTCAATTTAGTTATTTAGAAGGACATTTTATATAAAAGTACCTATGTGCTTATTTTACAATACGGAGAAATGCACAAGTTAATTTAGGAAAAGAACACTGAAATTTTGTGTGTGTGCGTGTGTGTAAATATAAGCACTTATATGAGTCTCATACGTGACGTGGCACATGTCAAATTATATTTTCCACGCTGAATAAACATTTTTGGTAAATAAATCGGTAACCTCATAAAATGATATTAGTTGACACAATTTGGACAAGGATGCCCCGTGTGGATCTTGATTGTAATCTTGAAAAATAAAATGCGGGTAGGTGTATCTTTCAGAAAACTTGAGAAGTGAAGATCACTTCAACCTTTATGTTTCTGTTAAAATGACAGAATAGGTTCTCGAAAACTCGAGAGTTTTCATATTTTTTAGAGCGTAGAAAGTTTCATTCGAAACGGGAAAACTTTTAACAGTTCAAATTTTTAAAAGTGGCGTTGATAAATCGCATTAGCGTTAATTGATTAACGATCAAATTCAATTGGCAAATACAAAGCTTCTTAAATTAATGAGAATAAATAAATAAAAGCGTTTTCATAGAAGTGATAAATTAATATTGAAAATGATACAAACTGTAAAGGTCGAAGCCGATTAATTTCTATTCAAACGAGAATATTTCCAATACCGGTAAACAAAAAAATATAATCATTTTTAACAGACCAATCAAAAAGAACAAAAACTAGTGAAATGACTGCAACGCCGCCGGCTATGTCCATCCAAGTCGAAAGCTCGGTCGTCTATAATATTTATTTGAAAGTCGTTTTTAAGTTTCCGTTTATCAAAAAAAAATACATAAAAGCCAACCTTACTCTGTTGCCTGTTAGCACTGCAGTTTAATTACTTTCGCAAAATTATTACTCGAAAATTTCCTTCGAGTTGGATCATAATTCAGCTTTCGCTGTTGATGAGCTTTTGGTAGCACGTTTGGCGATATAAACGGACAACACATATTCAAATTAATTTATTTTATTATTAAAAACTCCATTTTCCCTTAATTGCACATTTTGTATGGAAGTGGGGCCGTTATTACAAACGTTTAATGAAACCACTAATAAGTTCGCTATATATCTATGCAAATATCATCCTGATATACGAGCCGATTTATACCCGAACATTATCAAAGTTTTTTTTACCAACTTGATAATAATAAAAACCGTCAGTTTCATCTTTTCAAGTTACGTTTTAATTATTAAAAGTAAAATCGTTGTAAAATCACGTGCGTTATAAATAAACCTAGGAGTAAAAAATGACTTGAGTTTTTCATAAAAATCCGTGACACTTTTATCCTGATTAATAAAAAAAAACCTTCACGTCTGCATTCAAAACCTGTATGTACATTTTATACACTCTTTGTAAACTAAAAGTCTGACTAAATATTAAATTATGCAGAAGATATAAATTAGCAAAAGAAGCAATTTATCAACATAATAACCTTTTCAAATCTTTAGTTTCTAGAGCAAATTTTGAAAATATCAACACAACCAGGCTAGTTTTTCACGATTACAATCATACTTTTCCTTAGAAAAATCTAAGTTTCTAGACGTAACAACCCCATGAACGCGAACGTTATTAACAATGCAAATCGAAATTAAGTAAACGACGTAATCGAGTTAGTATCGCTAAATTAGCAATCAAATTATTTAAGTAATTAAGAATAATTTAATTTTTCAAGTTAAGCTCGTTCTATAAAATTCGTCGTTTATCGAAATCATTAGGAACGTCAAATTATTTCCTTCCTGAAAACTCAAAAGAAAATTAAATTGAAAATGTAATCAAAGCGACCGAAATCGATTGATTGCTATCTACTTAATTTAAACTAAAAAATGTACTCCTATATTTTATATTTTAATTAAGTAATGAAATAATGTGCATCATTTTCTAGTTGGCAGATGTTACTTTAATAATTGCAAAAAAGTTTTCCTTGTAACTATGTTGATGCTGAAATAGGGGCGGATTAAAATATTTATCATTAAGCCATCATCTTTTAGTCTTGATCCGCCTTAATGCTTTCGTGGAAATTTTTTTTGCAAGATCAAAAAAAAATGAAGTTGTCAACTTAAAAATAGGTGCGACAGCTTTTCACGTGAAAATGCTTTTTGTATTACTGGGGTGATATTTGTAGATATAATTCGCAACGTTAGGCAACATAATTAAAGAATGCATGGATATGACAAGACATCACTGACCAAAACTACAAGTTTATTGTGTTGACGTTTGATTTAGGTCAACCGCAATTTTCAACTAAATCAATTAATATTTTACAAAAGAATAATAATTGTAACTCGTCATTTTCCACAGGCTTAGGTAAATTTAATTTTTGTAATTTTACGAGAAAATGCTGTAACCATCGTAAAACTACATTACAACAGTTAATCAAGTCATGTTCAATCAAAATAAATTAAAATTTTCAAATAAAATAATTTGAAAAGTTACGACAAAAATGTACAAAGTTCCATTATAAAATGTAACCTAATGCAGTCCACATTAATTTCTCGATTATTTGCTAGTTCTTACAAATAAAACGAAGAAGGGATCCTCCCTTTGAAAGAAACCGCGGCGGGTAATTAAGTACATTAATATGAAAACCCTTCCAATTTACATAAACTTCAATATCAAGAAAATTTTTCTGTTCGAAACCTGTCTTTCTTTAGAAATTTAATTTAGAATTCTTGTAATAGAAATTCATTTGAAGGAAATTCGTACAAACGGAATATGACAAATTTACTTGAGCTAAATTAACCTGTTGGTTCTAATACAGCATCGGTATAATTTATAATTAAACTTAATGCATGTAATAATAATTATTATTCGCTGCTGGATACCAACTATAAATCTTTTGAATATAAGAATTTATATTCTTGCAAATAAAAGACATAAGACATTTCTTGCAGATCCCAGTTTACTTGCAAATTTTAATTACAGTAATAATAAAATATTAAATACGCGTTAAATTTAATAGAAATTTGTTTGCATAACTTGTAAGCAAATTTTGCCGAGTACTTAACAAAATCAAATAATAAAGTTTTGTCATTGTTCAACATAGGTTGAGATTAACCCTTCCCACTGCATCAAATTTAGCCAAGTTTGACACATACAGTGTATTACTTTGAACATTTTCCCCCGTACTATGTAGGGAAGTAGAAGAGTTATTATGAAATTTTTACAATAGCAATGTGCAACAATTGGTTCAATAACTCTCAATCACTTCAACGGTAAACCATTATAATTAAAACTCGCAAAAAATATAATATCTGTGATTAAACAAATTACAACTACGTCGCGACCTATCACTTGAAACACTGTAAGAATCATAAGCAATTTATATTACGATGTTTGAATTGTTGACTCACAAACCTCGTTTTTTAATCGCTCATTGCCACTTAATTATAGGATCGAACTGATCTGAAATAGAACAATAAACAATTGCAATGTCAACTTTGCAACTACTAGCATTCCATACACAGTTGAAATTATGTGTGGTTATCTGTAGTTTTAATGCATTTTTATATTGAGTCAACATTAAGAAATTTCAAACTTAGAACAAAAAATTGCAATTGCAAGGTAGCTACTTCAACGCCACCGGCTTGAACTCGCTTAGATCTATCTATGACGAGGGCAAACTTGCTTCGATCATTTTCTCTTTGATTCAATATGTACACAAATTAATTAATTATAAACTTTCATTCCTTTCTACTTTGTTTCTTCAATTTTTACACTTAGAAATAACTGAACTGAACATAATTTAAGTAAAAGAAACGAGATTTCGTTAGGTAAATATTATCAGTAAAAAGTTAATAAAAAAGAGGACGATGATGCACCACTTAATTATTAAACATTAATTACAGTTATTATTATTGCCAATTCTGAATATTTTTTATTCCTCCCTAAAAACGGCATAAATTATTACTTTACTCTTTCAGTTTGTGGTGTAAAGTGGACGGTTTATCTTCTATGGTAAAACTTAACCAAGTTAACAAAATGAAAAGTAATTTTAGTAAAAAGTAAGTAGTGAAGTAAAAAGAATAGTAAAAAATAACATTATAGATACTAACATAATTTTAAAGTCTGAAGTTTATCTGTTAAGCCTTATATGAAATGACCATGAAAAACCTGAAACGCACAGATTTCCCTTTCGTTGCGATCCTTTCCTAATAAAATTTTCTTACCGATTCCTGAAAAATTACTCCCGTGACACCCATTACACCTCTTTCAAATCCAACTCAATGACGACTTCTTCTAGTTATTTAGGTTCGTTAAGTAAGGGAAACTTCTTTAATGAACTCACTACATACCTGCTTTTATTATTTCTGCCGCTAATAATTTTATAACTTTAGACCACATTATAAAAAATTCGATTTAAAAAAACATAAAAGTTGAAAAAAGTAATATGAGTATAAAATGTTTAAAGGTTATATTAATTCAACAGTAATTTGTAAAATATGGAAATTTTAATGAAAATTATTAAATTACCCGCTTCCCTTCTACTTTGATTTATTCAAATATAAAATACTGCGAATCGCTTTAATTCTGCTAGTTCATATAGGTACGATCTTATTCGTATTTGCAATTAACACGAAAATGTTTCATTCATGAAATTGCCAATTTATTACAGACGAGCCACAGAAAATCACGTTGTTCCGAATAAAACATTAATATAATTTTTACGACAATCAAAACTAAAGTAAAAAAAATTGCTTTCACAAAAACTAAATCCTAAAGTTTAATTTTTTATAAATATGCATGTCACATAATTATAATATAAATAAAAGGTATAAAAAATAATATTTATATTTAAAAAATTTAAAAAACGGATCGAAAAGCTAATTTATTTTCGATGAAAGCAAATATTTCGTTCATTATAATTTTCAATGAGTATCTAGAGAATATCATATTTAAAAAATCACACTAATTAATTAAAATAATTGAAATAAATTGAAGAACCTAGCCTGGTCTAGACTGCTTGTTTTTTGAAATAAATTATTCTAAAACAATCACAAATTAAATTTTTCTTAATTAAAATAAAATCAGAGCTAATTAATAAAACAGCATTAAAAAAAGTTAGGATAATGTGAGACAACGTTAAAAAAATTTCTTATGCACAAAACACACCTGGAGAGCTTATTAACCCAAGTTGAAAACAATCAAGTTTAATTAAAAATATTTTCGTGGCAGTTCTTGTAAAGTTTATCGTTAAAGTTTTTTTTACTTTTGCAGGTTATTGGCCATTCGGATTAATATGGTGCAACGTTTACGCAACTTGCGATGTATTGGCATGCTCGGCTTCGATAATGCACATGTGCTTCATCAGTTTGGGTCGTTACTTAGGAATTAGAAATCCGTTAAAAACACGACACAATACCACGACTAAAACCATCGTACTCCGTATAGCTTTGGTATGGTTACTATCGATGCTCGTTTCAAGTTCAATTACAGTTTTAGGTGAGTAATAAAACAGTGTAATGGGCAAAATTTAACACGGTCGAAATTTTAGGAATAATAAATCATCAAAATATTATGCCCAAGCCACACTTTTGCGTAATTAACAATCGAGCGTTTTTCGTCTTCGGGTCGTTAATAGCTTTCTACGTGCCTATGGTAATAATGGTTGTTACTTACGCACTAACCGTTCAATTGTTACGAAAAAAAGCTCGATTTGCAGCGGAACATCCAGAACCTGATCAATTTAGAAGACTTGGTGGACGGTTCCAAGCTAAAAGCGATAGGCCGCCTTCTACGATATCTACACAGCACGCGATGTGGAGAACGGTTGGAAGAATCGATAGGTAATTCTGATTTTAATGAACCCAAAATGAATCGGTTTCATTTTTGTTGTTTTCGCAGATCCAATTTACGACTAGGCTCTTCGAATCCGCAATTATCGTACGCAAACGGAGGCGATGGTGGAGGAAAATCTACGGGACGTTGCGATCAAGGCACCCAAACGCCAGAAAATATAGCGAAAGAAACGCGAAATTTTAAATTGCGCACATTAAAATTACAACTAAACAACGTTCCGACAAATTTAAATTTAAGGTAGGTATGTGTGTATGTAAAAAAAATGCGAAAACGCTTTCTGTAGGTTAAAATTTGATAAAATCCAGCAAATACCTTTTTAATATAAAAATTTATTTTTAAATTAAATAAGTTTTCAAAGCGAAATAAAACATTAAAAGGCAACAAAAAATTGACGTATTCTGAAAAAATTACTCTCGAAGTTTAGATGGAAGATGAGTTATTTTGATATGTATTACAAATAACGTTCGACAGCAACTTGCTTATGTTACCTCCGGAACATAAAATTAAAGTCTGTACTGATACGTGTACCGCGATGTAGCTTATAAAAAGTGAAATTGTTAAATGCAAAAAATAAATGGAAACTCACCCCTAAGTAGTTAAAAGTACATTAAACTGCGACTCACCTGAAACAAAAACCAAGATTATAAAGACTGCTTTAAGAAAACATAATTTGTATTTTTGAAAATAAAAAAAACAATTTATTATTTCGTTATGGAATGAAAAAAAAAATAGATAAAAGGTTTTCTTTCTTCTTATCACAAAATCAAGAACTGTCCATCACAAATTCAAACATCGCTAACTCCAAGATCAAAAGACGATTAAACATATTGTAAAGCTTCAACTGTAAAGTTCGGTAATACCTTCTTGAATCGGCCATTCAATTTTATTTTTCTTAACGCATTTACCGATACAAAGAAAACTAACTTATTTGATTAGCAATTTTTCAATGTAATTAATCCGTCGTTGAAAAGCGAATAAGTTGAATTAAGCTTAAAATTATAATCAAGTTTGCATATTATCATTGAGTAAAGGAATTATGTAAAGAGACGCAGCCCGTATATGTTTTAACGCGATAGGAAAGGATCGTGAGATTGAGTAGTTTTAGGACATGGGACGGAAGGGGAATACAGATGAAAAAGAATATACTGTTGGTTGGCGCAATGGTTGGAGTGAGAGAGACGTAGGACCTTGAGTACTTGAAAACAACTCGCAATTCTCCCATATGGCTGCATCTCTTCACATAATTCCCTTACTCAATGATATTATGGTGCTTAAGATATACGAGGCTGTGCCGAGGAAAATAATCTGGGCAGCTACTTGAAATATTGGTGCTGCAATTTCCATCCAGGATATTTTAAAAAGCTCGTTACCTACATATAACAGACAATGTTGCAATATTAAGTACTTTGTGATAGATGTGCACAACATTCAACCAAACGTGCATTCCGGAACTCCTCCTCCTGACGGACGGAAAATACAAAAGACTAGGTCCTTTCATGCTAGAACCCATATAATACAAGATGTCAAAAAGAACAGTAGTGCATAATTTTCTAATAGTACCGTAAAGGTCCCATTGCTCATTAGGTAAAATTGAAAAAAATTGCATTTTTCCAACTGCGATTTAACATGTAAATGGTGCAAGTTATAAAATTTTCTGGGTCACAAAGTCGCTATATTTAATGCAAACTCTCGAAAAGATATTAAATTTATAATTCAACATCTTAAATTTGCTCTTTATGATCACACTCGACTAGAAGGATTAAAAATGAGCCCGAATCTAATGAAATGTTACAAGAAAATATAAATTCAAATTTTGCATAAAAGTTAATTACGATTAACTTATCAAAGAAACTTGAGAGCAAAATCACAAATTAAATTGGAACACACGTGAAAGCTCATATAATAAATTGAAGCAGACGTTTTCTATTATAATATACATATAGTATACAACAGGCACCTCGACTTTCCACTTTGCAGACCAATCAAGCGAAAGTGATTAATTGCATTAAGTTGGAATTAAAAACTTTATCAGAACACAAAATATTTTAGACAACGGAGACGAAAAATTTGTGTTTTCCCAAACCAGCCAAGACTTTTGAATAAAATTAATCAACTTAGACGAGTAAATTAGCAACAATCTCGTAATTACTTCAAAATTTGCGTAAAACCAAAATTGAGTCTTAATTCTTTAACCTCTCTTTAGATCATCGTGGATGATGATAACATTAGTCAATTTGCATCAATTTGTCGCTTGGTAATTACTTTCTTGATTGCACACTAATTTAAACAAAATGAGAAAATTTTCTATTAAAAAATTATTTTAAAGTATCTCTATTGTCCTTAATTACTAAAAAGCAATAACAAATTTCGATTGGCGTAAGTGTCTACAGAATCCATTTCTCCAAGAACTAGAAGTCGCATTATACCGAACTATTTGCTAAGTGACAAAATAATTAACCTTTCTCGGTATCGACATAAAAGCTTCTACACTTCTCGGGATAATCGACGTTCATAATTTAGCCTAGCAACAAAATGGAGCATTTCCAACTAACTTTTTTTTTATCCAACAGGTTGTTGGCGGGCAGAGTCAAACGCAAAAATTTGGCCAACTCGGTGGAGACCGAACAGAAGGCATCGAAGGTTTTGGGTTTGGTCTTTTTCACTTTCGTATTGTGTTGGTCACCTTTCTTCATATTGAATATATTATTTGCGGTGTGTCCAACATACGAAGTACCACAAATCGTCGTGGTTGTATGCTTATGGTTAGGCTACGTCAGTTCCACGCTCAATCCAATAATTTACACAGTTTTCAACAAAACCTTCAGAGCTGCATTTATTCGTCTGTTGCTCTGTAAATGTCACAGGTAAGTAAACTGCAATTTTGGAGGTTAGTAAATTAGCAACGCAAGTTGATTTAGAATTATCGCCGTCAAGTTATGCTGCAGACGTAATCAATATTCTCTTCCACTTTGATAATGCGATCATACTAATCGGCGTGCTAATTTAATTACAGAATCGCTTACAAAGCCTAAAACGCTTAATCTACAAAATCTGATGGAAGCTTGAAAATGAAACAAAATCAATAGAAATAAATCAAACTTGAAAAACTATTTGGATTATATTTAGAGGATTATTAAATTTTCCACGACATTAACGTCACATCTGTTTGTCGACGAGTGTAAACAATAATATTAAAAAACCATTGATTATAACATTTTAATTTCAGATTAAATAGACCCGTTCGTTACCGATCTGTAACGGAAAGTTCTCGGGGTGCTGCAAGTTTATGTACCCCATCTGCTCTTCCACTAGCCATAAGTCTTCAAGGAACGCCTTTGCTGACGCCAGCATCCACTGAATCCTCATATATGGTAATGCGAACGCCGTCGTCAAATTTTAAAGAACAAGATGACTCTTATGACGAAAACGACTTTTAAGTTGTAACACGACAGGAAATTTACTGATAAATGAAGCGGTTTAAAACAAACAAAAAACGTAAGAGGAAATTAAATTTTTAAAGACGTTAAAGCGATGCGCGAATCGAAAACAATTCAAGCTCGCGTGAAAGTGTTGTTCAAAGAAGAGAAAACTGAAAACTTAATTTTAAGCTCTAGTCGGTGTCAAAAATTCGTTAAAAACAAAAAATTTATGTATGATTAATGTTTTACAAATAATAGAACTACCTGTTGATCGTTACACAAAATGTTAACTTTTCTTTTCTAGTTTTTGCGGCGTTATATTTATTATGGTAATTTTAACATAAAAATACAACTTCACGAATCTGACAATCTTCTACTATATAATGTAAATCGAATTTTGTTATTAAACATTGAAAATATATTTCTTATACCGTAAATTATTCCGGCCGGGAATAAGATTTATTTTAATATAAACGTACCGGCCCACATAATACGTGGATTGTTCAGGAAGTAAAATCGTATTCGCATTTTGTAGGTTGAACAACCGACACTAAATAAACCGATAACACTTTTTTTTTAATTCGAATAACATACATTCCCGTTTTGTAATAATTATTAATACCTATGTGATATTCTTAATAAAGGTTCGATGAAATTATTTTGTAATTATGCATATAAATGTGTGTACAGTGAAAAAAAAAATAAAATAAATAAATGTTTAAAAAATGTCCAATTTAAAATTGATTGTCGAGCGCCAACTTCTTCAATTTACAAAGAAAATTGAAGTATTTTAATTTTAAATAAACAGCAACAGCGACTGTTTAATTATGTTAGAAACAAAGTTCCACTTTTGCGTACTTGAAGTTCAAACAGTAATTTGATTTTCAAAGAAAAAATTAATGAAAAATCTTAGTGCAAGCACATCGGAGAGTTGGCCAACATCCCTTATTTTTAGATAGAGTAAGTTAAATTATTAATTATATGTTATGCTTTTGATAATCAACACTTGAACGAAAAGCACTGTAGATATATAGGGGTGGATTTTTCCTGATTTTTTTTTTTGATATAAAAATAAATTAAGTAGCCTATATTGTTATAATAAAATCTATAATATGCTATAAAATATATCCTTGGTAAAAAACTACCCCAGAAAAAACTTTTCAATTCTCCCGTATCACTTCAACTTCTATTCCATACGTCATAAAAATGACGAAAGTTTCAAGCCATAAGTGGTTGTATAATAAAAAAAAAGAAAATGTCTCCTTAAAATACAAGTTGGGCGAAGACTCAGAAAACAGTTTAGTTTATCGTGAAGGCTAATGGAACTGTCATGCATAAATTCGGAAAACGAACAGCGAACATAAGTTATTATGGAATGTGGCAGGTTTTCTACACGTGGTCAATAATTTAATCGTGGAAAACTAAACATGAAAATAAGATGTAACTTACTAAAATTAATAATTGCTACAAATGTGAACAAATAGAAGTAAGAACTATTGCAACATTTTAGCAGAACAAAGTGGATTACTTTCTAACTTGGAAAATTTAGAGTAAACAATAACTTGTTGGATAATCGGGATCCGCAGTGGTAATTTCCACAGAACCTTGATTTAAACTACCGCAATAAAAAAGAAAATTTTTTAAATTGTTAATCCTAGCAAAAGTGTGGCGTCACCGTAAATATACTTACTAAAATTTTCATACCGTTTAGAATAAAATGAGCTTTTCACATTGCTTGAACAGCTTGAACCGTTACATTTTACTGTAAAATCTACGATATTAATTTATTATTAACAAATACTGGCGTTCATTTTAGTTAACTGAAGTATTGACGTGTCCGTATTGAACAACCTCGAATAATTGTAGACTCCAAAAGGCGATTATTCATACGTTAGCTCCTGTAGGAGGTAAAATTGAACCGGTTTATTAAAACTAACGACGTTATTTTCAGCTCCCGAATATACCCGCAAGTTTTAAAAATTTCGAAATATTCTATTATGACAAATACAAAATAGTTTGCTGCTTGGAAAACTCTTTGCTGCATATCTAGGCTGAAATGACAATTGCGCTTGTGCTTGACAGTTCAAATAGTTCAAACTACTGCAGAAACAAAACTATTAAAATCTTTTCAAAGTTCTAAACCTCAAGTTTACCATTATATTTAAGAGCTTCCGCTCATGTATTTACATACATTCATATGAGATCTGGTCAGCAATTCAATTCAACAATTCCAACAAACATTCAACGTACGGTTGATGTCAACTGCCTCGTGTTTAAATTAATTGTTATATCAATTATAATTAATCATAAACAAATTATTTTCAAATTACGTTTCCCATTCAGTAATTGTAAAAATGTTAAAAAAACAAAATGAAAAATTTAATATATTTAAAATAGAAATTAAATTAGTTCTTATATAATCCTCAAAAAATAAAAAATTTCATTTTAGGGTATGAAATTTCTCGATAAGCTATAATGCCAATTGAAATACGGTACCATCAAATCGGATTGATTCGAATTGATTTAAAAATTAATATTTACTAACACAACTTCGATAATTGAAAATGCAGAACAGTTAAAAACTTGACTAGGATTACCAACTGATAGTAATGTGCATATTATTGTAACACGAAAACGATTCTTTAGATGTGACTTTTTTTGAATCCTCAAAATCCTACAAAATTTCGCGTATGTTGAATTTGCCATTTTTCAATTCAAGAATCTAGGGCATGTGGATGTTCGGTCCTATGTAAATCTCCTAATAGCATTGCTACTTGACTAGCGTGTAGATTAACTTCATCCCCTGAAATGTTTTGATAACAAATTTTTAATGTAAGTAAATTAGCATAATCACACTCGACTAGAAACGGAAATTTTTAATGAAAACTTGAACATTAAAAATTAACTATTTTCCAGTTTTCCTTCCATCCGAATCTAAAATTTCTCACAAACATTTTATAACAGTTAGTGCAAGTTATAAAATTAAGCCGAAAAGTTTATATTAAAGTTATTTTAATCTTAACTTAAAATTTAAAACTACATTCTCCAACATTTTTCAACGCAGTGGTACAAGACTTGACTTTTCAATTTTCTAGTAAAATAAATTAACTTCTTGCTAGGAAGACCTGGTAAAGCAATTAAAATCCTGGTTATAAGAGGAAAAGAAACCCATTGCTGCAAATTTACAAAAACAAGCTAGGCCTCGAGCAATCCCGCTCGTCCATGAATAAGTTTATTAAATTAAATAAATAAGCTGCCTTCATATTAACATGTTTGAAAATTTATGTTATTAAAAATCCAGGCGCAAGAAAATTTTAATTAATTAAAATGTGAAAAATAGTAGAAGAAAATATAATTTAACAAGTTTGTTATTTTTATGCAGTAATAAATTTGCAACGTCATTTATAATCGTCACAACGAGCAGTTGAGAAAGAAAAAAAATTCAGCACAATATCTGAGGGTTGCAATCGCGAAAAACCCTTATTAGTTACGTGAGAGATTTGTATAATAAACACCAATGTACTAGAAAATTGTACACAATCAAGTAAATGGGAGATCTGATAGGTCTGTTTTCGCCTGCAGAATTCCTCAAGAATAAAAGTCACCGATATATCAAAATAAAATCTAAGTTGGTGGAAGTTCTAAGAAAACCAAACAATTAACTGGTTTGATTGAATCGTTTAGTACAAAATATAAAATTTGAATATCAAATGGGCAAATTTGATAGAAAGAAAGAAAATGGCACGAAACAAGTTTCTTTCAAGAGAAACAATTCTTTAGGTTAGTTTGAGTATATGTGCAGCGCTAACACAGAAATCTTTCCGAAACTTTGTAAAATCAGTCGACTAGAAGCAATCAGACTTCACTAAATTGAGGTGTAAGTGGTTGGAAGAATTTTAAATTTGCATGCGTAAAAACAGCAACAAAATCGTAAACTGGCAACATTATTCTTCCAAAATACCATTGAAACGAAACTTCAAAAAGAAAATCAAAGTTACCTAACTAAATTATATGTGGTTTAATTATGAAATCTACATACCTATCATCCATCACCTATAGAAGACATTTCCCTAAACTAAGCGTAATTACTGAGATGGGTATAAATCTAATTATGCAAATAATTTAATTTTTATATTAAGAGATGAAAATTCCACATCGAAGAAAATCTGAAAATTTATTATTTAATTAACACGTGCAATTATTATATTTTATGCACACTATGAAAAACGATTTGTCACCCTAACAGAGGTTTTAATAGTTATAACTTTATGATATCAGAAAATTGGTTGCAGCAGCAAAAACTCAGTTGGGGCTATATAGCTACTAAAAGCTATATGTTAGAGCGACAAATCTTTTTTCACAGTGTAATGTCTGGAATTTTTAATTACCCCCTGGGGAAGCAGGAACTTCCCCTGTCCCGATAGCGAATGGATTAACGAGACTCCCATAGTAAACATATAACGTTAACTTTGAGTGAATATTTAATATAATGTATGTATTTATTTATATTTCAATTTACTTTTTATATTTGAATTCTTAATCAGTGGTAATCAAACTGGATTACTGCGAGGACGCCATCGTAAATTTTAAATAAAACACATTCAATAGTAAACCGTCGATTTACTAAGTGTTTTTAACCTACACTGTGAAATCATTTAAACGATTAAATGATTTCACGACCCGAATCGCACTCTGAAAATACAAATAAATATAGAATGTGCAGAATTTCGTCAAAAATATTTTTATGAAAATTTTGACAAATTAAAAATTAAATTTGTTTGTATTTCTATAGTTTAAAATGTAAACAAGTTAATGGAGTATTTCGGTAAAACAAACTTTTACAAAAAGAAATAAATAAATCAAAATACTTTTACAATCCGATTTACGAGTATGAATGAATTAAATATTAGCCAACAAAATATTTCTACCAAATTTGCAGGTTTATTATTATTTTCTTTCAAAATAATAACAATATAATTTAACAAATTCAAGGTTAACACTTAAACAAATACAAATTTATTTATTTATTTAAACATAAATAACCGTAATTAAAATATTAAATACAAATAAATTAAAATGAAATCTTGAAAAATGTATTTTAATATACCCAAACCTATATGCAATACATTTGACCATTTTTGCAGTTCATACATTTTTTTACATATATTAAAAATATCACTCTCGATCAGTGATCATTAACCTTTAAACGGCAGTTATTGATTTTTGGCTCCAGATTTTTATTTTATTCATATATAATTATTTCATTCAAGCTTTGAATGCAATTCGATATTTTATATATAATAACGGGCATCCTTTTCAAAACCGATTTCATTCACAATATTTTCAATTATCTATCTAATTCTGTATATTATTACGATTTGCAATTCTTTAAATAAGATCCATCCAGACGGGTAGATTTTCATTACCATTTATTTATATTAACGGTATATTCCCATATTTATATTCACTTAAAGCGAAAATTCAAATGTGAAAAATAAACGTGTCAGTGAAATTGGTTCCACAAAACCCGTGTAAATGTGGTAACCGGGTAAAGATCTGAAAAACGTAAAATATGAACTTAAATTTTATTAGCATTTAGTTATTAATTTAAGATGCAAATGCTTGTCAGAGTAATTTCTACTTATAATATTCGTACTTATTCGGTTACAAATTACAACCTTAGACCAAGACTCCAGTTTCGACATTACCCATTACAGAATTTGTCTCATCAGTTGAACAAAGTTAACAACGATACCAATCTGCAATAGCATTGCTCATAGCTTGAAACAGCGCATACGATGCTTGGCGTCGTCGTGTGGTGCCAAAAAGCTTTGGCTGGGTTTACGAAGAAAGTATCTATCTTGAAACCATCTAAGCAACTCTTCTAGTACGAGCCCCAAAATACCGCACTTTTAGTGCTAGCATTAAAATTTCAATATAAAATGACAAATTGACAAACAAGGCTGTTTTATTTTCGTTATACGAATATTCAAACAAAATGTTTGAAGTAATTTAAATTTTGAAATACTTCGCATTATTAATTATGTAGTATTTTAATTTTAATAATCGGCTCGGCTCCGCTAGCGCTCTGCCTCGCAAATACAAAAATTTGCGTGTCAAACAAAGTTTCACTTTTAATCCAAATAAAACAATATACTATTTTAAAGCCTTGATAAAAAAATCTCACTCCTTTTACAGAAAAAAATATTGCTTTTCATGACTATTTAGTTGTACAAATAGTTATATTATGATCTTTCGATTGGCATGTTATTATTTATTGTCCAAAGAACTAAAAGTAATTGTTTGAGAAAATTTAAGTTTACCTGCGCTAATTCTAATTAATTCAGAATTTTTTACGGCGACCTGATCAAAATTTATTATTTAATACTTAGTCTTACATTTTAATTGCATTTCATCAACATAACAGATGAGCGTAGAAATCCTGTCGTGGGATCTTAAGATCTCGAGAACCCTTGCTGCACTTGAAAAGAGCTGAGTCTATCATATATAGGGTGACCTACACCACCACTATTACAAAAGGATTAATGACGAATCGAATGGTGATACTGTTATTTCCCGGAAAAATCAACATCCTATTTATTGCAAAATTTCAAATATCATAGGTCTAAAGTTGTATCGTTGAAAAGATTTTTAAAATATTAGGACACACAATTTCATTACCTTCATCCCTTTCGATAAATATTCGCTTTTGGTTGTTAAATATTAAATTGAACATTGTATTTGTTTTAAAAAAATTTAAAAAACACCAGATGTCTTTCTTTGGAGTGGCATAAAGCATATGAGGATCAGAATAGAAATACGCAAATCCAGGAAGAAAAGAAAACAGAAACAAAAACATCGTAATATTGCAAATGTAAGGATGCAAAATAGAACCAAGATTGATAGAAAATTAAAACTGACATTATTAGCATTTGGTACACCAATTAAAAACTGTCGTATTTTAGTAAAAAAATATAAATACAGAAAATTTTACTTTAATGTGAAAATCCGATGGTATTTATTTATAAAAAGTCGCTGTATTTTTGCGTTTACGAATGATTTTTCAGTTCATACAAATTCACATGTTTAAGGGAAGAAAATCCTGTATACACTGAAAAAAAATTTCAACCTATAGAAATTATTTAATATGATACAATGAACATTTTCCTTTCTCTTAATTCTATACTTTTTACGAGTATTTTAAAAATTCGTTAATAAAACAGACGATGGATAGCTAGCTCATTTGTAGTGTTTATTAAACTAATATCTTCATAATTGCAGAAAATCCTTATGATATAAAGCAAAAAATATAAAAAAGCAACGCATCCGCTTCTAACGCTGCAAGTAAATTGATTATGGTTACCCACTTTCATCAATTTTAATTCGATTTTATGTAAAACTAGTGCTTTGGTTTAAACGTTATCGATATACCTTGTGTGTATCATTTCACGTAGAAAATGAAGAGTGCTGCACGTAATATAATTACTTATAATTACAATAACGTGAAAGAAAAACTTTTCCGGAATAAAGACTGGAATCCTTTCACGGAAGTAGTCAAGCGCGTCTATCTTAGTTACTTTAGTTTAACAAAAGTGTAATTTACATAATAAAATCTAAAGGAACATTGACGGTACAGGACGTTATTGCCAATTTCATTACGGTACACAATTTAATTACAGTTTAAATCTTTAAACTAAGAAATTAATTCAATGTTAAACAACACTACGACACGACTGTTTCAATGTTGCGTTAACACATAAAAAGGATTACCCTATAATTTTTTTTAACTATTAGTAAGAGCCGATCTTTTTAACCACCAGCTAATAAACTATTTGATATTGTTTGCGAGACAACAGCTGGTTTACATATTATGCAACGTAATAAAAAGATACTGACGCCAGAAAATCATTGCACATTAATATGTAAATCCACTATTATCTGATAGATAGTTTAACCGGTAGTCAATAGATCGGCCCTCGTTATCCTTTTAGAGAGTTTTCAAAACGGATATTGTGTTTAACAAATTAATTTTGAATAATAAAATAAGATGTAAAATTTGCCCATAAGAAATCGAATTTATGTGATGATTAAAAAACGCCGTTTTACGAGTTGAAGAAAATTTGCAATGTAATAAAATAAACAATGTAAAGCTCTCTCGTGCACAGTTTGTTGAATCCTGTGATTGATAAAGCGCATCTATCTTCTTAGTCAAGTTTATTATTTTGTAGTAAAGACGAATGTCTGTTGTAAAAAAAAGATGAACTAGAAACAGCACTTTCAAGATATCATAAGAGAAGTAAAATAAATCATTCGCACATATACGCTGTCAATGGATGTTCCGTCTATAAAAAAATTCAAATATAAAATAACTCGTGTCACATTATTATGCAATTTCGGGAAACGTGCGGATTTCTCGATATGTAACCATACAAACTAAACGAGAATTTGTTTTGATATCATTTTTTCCACACTGAAAACAGCTATAACAAGAGCCACGATCTCAATTAAGTTAAAATCAAGTTATTCGTGCTCGAGCAACCACCGCTACCTTATTAACACTCTGGCTGTAGTTAAGAGGGAAATACGCGATAGAACTTGCATGCTAAAAATCCACATCAGCCCTAAACTCCCTATTTTCAAAGAGATACAGTGAACTCGTAAAGTTTGGAACAAAGTAGATAAAATTTTTAGAAAAATTTTCTGAAAAAATTCTCGTGCATGTTAAACTTGAGTTTTTGAATAAAAATTTTTTTATCTGTGCTAGATTCTAACATTTACAAAATAACTTTCTAAATTAAGCCGGAAATATAAATCTTTCAAATTTGAAAATTAATTTCAAAACGTAACATGAAAACGAATGCAAAATTGGTTGTAAATTTTAGGTACAACTTCAGTAGATGAAAGACAATCCCAAGGGTTTAAGGTGAATTCGATTAAGTAGTAGTATTGGAGACGCTTGCCCTGATCATAGATTCTATCTCTAGACAACTTAAGCTAGATGTGTTTCAGTCGTCTTTCGACAAAGAAAACAAGCAACCTTAAAAGCAGTAAGATGTTAGCAACCTGAGCTGTAAACCTTCCCACGTTGTGAACCAAAAATTTACACTAAAATAATAAAGCATTTCAAATGTAATGTATAAAGAGGGTGGTAAGCGGTTGTATTCCCTAAATTAATTTAAAAGATAATCATCGTACAGTTACGAATTGTGTAATTTGTAATTTTGTTTTTAAAAGAACACTTCAAAAGGATTCTCCCAACCCCTAATTTAATTTAGGGTAAATCCAGCTCCTTGTATTACACCATTAGATTATTAAATATCCCAAGATGATGAAACCCCTCAAATTAATTAATCTATCAGGTAAATTAAGATCATTTTTGTTAATGATAGAAGAAAATCACTCCCCCATTCGTATTATAATTTAACCTGAAAATAATAACCTAATATTTAATTACCACCACCACCTCCATTCCATCCACCTCATAAAAATACCGCAACAAAAGTTATAAAATAAAAGAAAACAACAAATAACGCGTCGGCCTGAAAATTTTTTTTTTAAATTTCAATATAAGCTGGAGGATATTGAATATAAACTCAATTTTCGTAGAATCTCGGACATTACTGGATAATTTTATATATTGAACACATGCAGGTACTATTTTGAAATTCAATGTTACTTTCAACAATAAAGGAAAACCATACTGAACCAATCAATAGCGTAAGACTTCGTAGAAAACTACCACTCCATTCAAAATATAAGTGTTTTGCATTTAAAGAGCATAATGCACCTTCAAATTTTAAGTGAGAGCCCGTATCATTTTTCTAAATTAGGAAGACCATGCATTTGTTTTTATTTTTAATCGAACACCACTCTGGATTATCCCCGATGCCGTAGACCGAGCGAGAAATTTTCCTGGTATATGTATCTTTAATTTGTCACATACAAAAACATACTTCACCATGATTTTTTTAAAATTATATTTGCCACACTTTCTATGAAAATATTGCAGTAAATTAAAAGAATTTATTTTGCGTATGATTTCATAAGCTCTGCTTCGTCAGCACACCAAACAGTTTTGAAACCGTCTTTGAAACAGCAGGAACTGATTATGGTGTAACAACATATATCCGATACCTCTTCATTTTTAAAATGTTATTTACAGGATGCTAATCAACATTCTTCTCGTTCGGTGAGAAAAATAATAGAAACAGTGATGAAAAGCAACTAAGGGCTGAAAAGGGAAACAAAGCAACCGTATGTCAACCAACTTGTTTTTTATTATTATAAATTTCAAATAAATGTCAAAGGTGCCAGAATATTCATTGGAATCACTCTCTTTTTCACTTCTTGGCATTTTTTCAGCAACTAAGTCAATTTTTTTTAATAAAAAAAAGTTTTCATAAAATAAAAAGCGTCAAAAATATTTACGTCTTTATCCGACCCTGTTCTGATTAATTACAAATAATATTGTTTTATCGGAAAACATAACGAAAGCGATGCTTTCCGAGTGTCCGCTCGGCAGCCAAAACAAAGCATTCCTAGTCAGCTCACAAATCGACTAATAATGTAAAATCGACTGATAATGTGCTTTTATTAATGGTCGATTCTATTACTTCTGCATGTCAACTCATTTATATTATAAAAAAAATGCTATTATAAAAATTTGACTGACGTGGGGCAATCTGGCAATCTTCAAACGATTTAATTATGATCCAATCACTTAATACATTTCGACATAGAGGGTTTCTCTAATGACATTGTTTTAATTCGTCTTATCTGTTTATCGATTTGTAATTTAAACAATATTTTTTTTTATATTTGATATAATAGATAATTTTATGTTTTCCGATAAAAAAGTATACTCACCTCTCCTCGAAATATGATCCGCTACTGGGTGCGCAGCTATATTAAAAAGTGAGCGTAGCGAGTATTTTGGCCAGTAATATACTATTAAATACCATCTAAATGGTAAAAAAATAATGTTTATGTTACGGAAAAAGTAAGTATACTGGTAAAAGTGCACATTTTCCGGTAAATGTACACTTATGCTGACTGTATTGTATTTTGTACAAAAAATATACAAAATACATAGCATGTTCTTTTTCCAATAGAATTAGGAATATCTGCACATATGCCAAGCAATGTTGTGAAAATTATATTGAGACTTTACAACAAGTTAGTATGTTACATTTTAAATTATAATTCATAATACCCATTCAGATATAATTTTTTAAATAAATTCAAATTTAGAAAAATAAATATTTAAGTTATTAAACTAATTTATTGAAACTAAACACGGAATAATAATTAAATACATTTTTATTATGTTCCCAATAAAACTGCAAATATACATTTACTGGCAGTTGTAAAGATATAGATATACGTAAATACATATTTACCGGTAAATGTATACATTTTTCAGTTACTTACTTCTTTCGTAATATATACAATATGTGAGAATGTCTGTTCTTCATTGCGATAGATAACGTCGTTTTGATCTTCATTTAAGTGACGAAAAGTTCCTTTTACCCGACTATTGCGCGATCGAGAAAGTAATAGTTTTAGACTGGGAAATTTAATTTCTCGGACTTCGTAATTACGTTATTATATTTAGAATTTTGTTTTATTAGCACACTAGCAAGCCAACGGGGCTCTCGGCCGCCTTGACATTACTTTAGCTTTTACTGTAGCTTTTTTTTCGATTCATCTACTGTATAAGATTGTGCTCTCTCATTTTAGCAGCCGGCCGTGGTGAGGTGCTCTCATTAGCACGAACCTGGACTCCTTCAGTTTTAATTGGAAACTATATTTTTTATAACGATATCAAATATAATTATATAATATTAAAAAGTTGGCTACCCTAGAATGTTTTTCTTACTCATAATATTACAACTCTAATTTGCTACGTACATTTTTATCCCGCTGTTCATTATCGCTAAAATTAATGACATTTGCAGTTCTTTTGGCCGAGATCTTAAACCTTCGTAATGAACGTTTTCTCCTTTCATGTAAGTGTTTAATTTTCACGTCTACGCCCCTCCCCCAGCTGCACCGCAAAAGAGCTTAACACAGTTTCTCCAAGATTAAAAATCAAATTGACTTCTTCAACTTTCGATTTTACTATAAAAGAGATTACTTCTACTTGACAATGGAAATTAACGACGATAAAAAACAAAGAATAAAGTAAGCGTGAAATTTTTATCAAAAAAACTTTTCTCAATTTTCCATGACTTCCTAAGGAACAAAAAGACGAGTCGAGATACATTGAATGTTTCGATTGCGAGTTTAATGTTTATGCATCATCGTACTTAACAAAAAACTGAAATACGGAAGTCATTAATCACATTCACCCCAGAAATGTCAATCCAAGTCCTAGGTTGATTGTACATCAAACTTACACGTGAAGTCCATACCTAACTAGTCGTTAAGCTTAACATTGCAACAAATGCATTTAATAAGCCAAACCTATATTTAATATCACATTTCCATCATCAGAATTGAAAATTAAGATTCAATTGAACCTGATATCGACAATTATTAAACGTCTTCACATGCAAACCGCGTTAATACGTTATTTTTAAGATCGATTTTACATCGTCAAAGCTACTCAATATGAAAGCAACCCTTACACAAAATATACTTTTTAAAGAAGCAAAAAATTAATGTTTCAAATATCCAATTTCAACCTAGCAAATATTAAAAAGTAACAGTTGTGTAATGATAAACAAGTTGAATGTTTTTGAGGACGACGAAAAACGAGAAAATATTATTACATTTTAATTACAAAAAATTGCACCCGGTTTTTAAACAACAATTTCGTTTAAAAAGTGTAATTTGCACTTGCATTATATTGATTTATAATATAATAATTAATTCGAATAATTCGTACAATTTACAATGAAAGGATAATTACACTCGAATGTTCAATCGAAAATCATCGAAACTTCATATGCGCCAATTCATTAAAATTTAATGTTTATGATGGGTCGCTCAAAATTAACATAATTATATTTACATCCAATCCTGAATTTAAATATTATTCGCTTGCAATTTACGACATTAGGAGCTTTATAGAAAATTTAAATCTGAAATTTTTGTGTCTGTGTCTGAAAATACAAATCCGTAAAAGAATTTTTTATCAATGAAAAAAGAACTATAAAGAAAAGAATAAAAATAGTTCTAAATTTACGATTTGCTAGATCAATTTATTATTTGACAAAATAACAAAAAAGAAGATTCAAAAATATGCAGATACGTATTTTTCTTTTTGATAAGAACTAAATGAGTATAAAACCTCATCTCTGAACTCATTTGATTATTTTTTCTAACAGGAAAATAACAGTTTTAGGAAACTGTATTTTCCATCATGTAACATGAACAAGATTATACAGATATCTACTAAAAATAAGTTTCCATACTGAAAGCGAATCCGCAAACCCAAGGAAAATATTCACTGGAAGTGGAAAACTGTACTTCTACAACGCAGAACTCAAACCTACAGACCAGTTTTCATTAAAGCCGACCACGAAATTTTCGTAGGAAATTTATCCCAAAAACACAGTAATAGCTTTGTTCTAAATAAGAGGGCGCGACGATAACCATAGATTTTACAATAAAAATTTTAGTGTCACTTTTAATCAAAATACAAAAGAAAAATTATTTCCTCAGCTTGAAGAATTAAAAACTGTTAATATTTTTTTAATGTTGTACTTTCAAATGCAGGTACATTCTAAACTATTCAACATTGAAAGCTATGATTGCTTAATAATATGATTTCTATAAATTTTTATGATTTCTATCTTAGTAAAAAGATTTGTACAGCAACAAATTCGTCCTTAAAATGAAAACAAAAGCTCATCTCTAAACCCTTTCGCCATTTAAACCCAACAGAAAAACATCAATTTTAGAAAGCTGTCTTTTTCATCATGTATGAATGAGAGAAATCTACACATAAAAAGTGGAAACTTTGGTGAAAATTAGTTTCCAGTAGCGAAGCGTGTATGCGAACCCCCGAAGCGTAGCCAAGGGTTTTTGAATGCGGAAATCTGTGTTTCTCGAAGTCGGGTTGCAAACCTACTAGACTTGATATCGTCAACTCACTATAAATATAGGTATAGGATCAACAGCGCCATCTTTCGAAAACGAAAGCCTAGTTTCATAAAAACTGCACTAATCATTTATTAACTGAATTTAACAAACCGTTAAATTCAATATTATACTTCTCAACATTCTAATAAGTAGGCAATTTAAAAGGAATAAAAACCTCCAAGTACAGTTAGTTACTAATATTTTCTCTTTTGTGAACATTTAGAAGTGTGATTTGTGAATGATAGTAGATAACATTAATTTATTGAAGAAATACGTACAAAGTAAGTACCTACTGATACAAAGTATAGTACTGCTCAATATTATTTAATATTTCATTGAATTTAAAAATTTTTGCGATTGTTTATAAAATCAATTATTTATCGGAAGGATATTGAGGGTTTCAGGGAAGCATCCATATAACGAAAATTTTCAACTTTGACAAAAGTTTCTATTTGGATTGCTGTTTTTATTTAAATTGATATAAACGAACTCATGTATTAGTAGGAAATGATCTGGGATAAAATTTAATGTTCTTCAACGATCAAGAGGTGAATCTAAGGAACTGAAATGGACGAACGGGCCAACTTGGAAGCTAAATTGTTTAAATTTAAATATTCAAATTACAGTACAGCTTCTAGTATTATAATAATTATTATGTAAATTATTTTTATTAAAATTTTGTAGTACTTCTTGAAATACTGTATTCATTATTATGAGATTTTTGTAAAATTGAAACGCAAGGCATGAAATTGTAAACTGCATAATTATTCGTATCTAAAGATTGTTTACGTTGAGTTTTCAATTTCAGTATCATCTAAATAATGCACAAAAATGCATACATACATAATTATAATATTGACGTTAAACCTTTTGTATACCTAACGAAAAAAATTATAAACCTAAATTTCATTATTTATTTTTCAAAACAATTCCTAGTTTTTCAGTTAGAAATCTCTTCAGTACTTAACGAAATAAATTTGGCGTATTGAAATATATCGACTAAACAATGTTAACAAACCATTACAAAACCCAAAACTGGGCATAATAGTTTTAATTCGTATTTTAATTTAGACCTCTTAAAATTTAACAAATTTAATTTAAATTTCATTCGAATGTATAAAATAATTTAGGAAATATAACAAGAAAGTGAAGAGAGTTAATTAATATTCACTTAAAACTACCAAAACAAATATGTACATCCTACGTGAAATTTTAAAGCGAATTACAAAATTATTTGAAAGGCTAGGAACGATCTTGTTTGTTTAGCCCATAGAATTAGGTAAATAGCTAAGATGGCGCGTAAAACGCCTACGCAATAACTAATTTATTTGATAAATTACACATCTTATAAAATTTGGTAACAACTAATAGGGTAAAGAATTTCCACTAAAATTTTTTTTTAAATATAACTAAATCGCATTTTAACAACATTTTAATGTTTCTTTAAAGTTAATGAAGTTTCAATACCCAACTACCTTTAGTAAAGAGCTTGTGGTGCTTGCCTACCGCTATATTATACAAATATTATATTATAATATTACACAACGTGACTAATAGAAGTATTGAAAATAAAATTGTTTTTAAAATTTTTCCTGGGGCCTACTAAAGAAAGTAGTAAGATACCACACTGAAAATCTCAAGCCTGAAATAAAAACAACGGAAATGCGTGATTTACAACCAGATGTCGGATGTACATTAAGAAATGGAAAACTAAATACCCCACAAAAGCTGGAAATTAAGTGTACATGTTCTTAATGAGAAAATCCATACCATATGAACCGAAGTAAAATCCGTCTAAAAATTGCTAATTTTCAAAAAAAAAATCTAAAAAAAGTTCAGAATTGCATTTGAAGAAACATTATAGAGACGATTAGCTAAATGTTGATGAAACCCATTAATTAAATTCTAAATTTATAAAAACAGCTATCCATTATACCACAAATAAGTTTCCCAATAAAAATACAGGACACGGAAAGTAAGTGAGTGACGGATCAATTATTAGTTTAAATTAATTTAAGTAAGTACTTTCACCAAAATTTTATTTTATATCAAAATAACGATGAAATAATTTTTGTCGGCTATTTAGTGGAATTATGCATGCTGTTCGAATCTCGGTTCCACTAACTGCATGTTATAAGCGCAATTGGGTTAGGTAATTAATCAATTACCTAACATTAACATTATTGTAAGCCATTTAGCGAAATAAAGCCATAATACCCCAAGTGCGTCATCCTATCAAGATTTAAAAAATTAGCTTGATTGTTTGAGTTGAATAGAAGTCTAGATTAATTTGTTTGAAGTTTTGATAAATTTACTTTTGCAATAATCACGCAAAATTTAATATCTGCTTAGCATGGCAGTATGCCGATAATTGAGAGGATATAAGCGCGACTGCTTGTTAACGACGAAAATCTACAAGACTGCAAATCGGAAATACTAATTTCCGATTACCCGAATATTACGACAATTTATTATACTGCTCATTTCTTCGTGTGAACATCGTATAAATGACGTAATATCCATTTTTCACGAAAACAACTGTATAGTACATATTAAATTCTCGAGTGTATTTAATATTTACATAATACCACATAATCACTAACTTGACATAATATTCTTCAAGTTTGATTAAATTGATGTGATTAAATGAAGTGACAATTTAATGACAGTCAAATTAATTTCTAACCGGCAAACTTACAATTCTGTGGGTTGCAGGTAAAAGGGGGGGGGGGGGGGTAAGTCGACTTATCGCAAAATCGATTTTCTTACATATTCCAATACAGAACTAATACGCATATAACGGTAAAAAAATTTCTCTCTAATTTAGTAGGAAAATTTACTAGTTGCAAAAGTTTCAAAGGGTTATGTATACCTTATACCGCATTTATCTAAAATTTGCATTCAATTTTGTAGTTTAAATTCAGCAAAAGGCGTTATGTAGACTTATACCTTCCCCAAAATAAAAATAGTTTCATAATGGCTTGTTAAAAACATATATGCAGATTTATCCCTTTTTGGTCCTTTATTATAATGTTAAACTGTTTTTTCACATAAATCTGCTTAAAGCTAGATTATCTGAACTATAAAATGTTGAAAATAATTTTTTAATTTAATAAAAATATACGAATATATAAAAACTGTTTTCTGATAAGTGATTGATAAGTGTTGGAAAAAAAATACAAGCAATTCTAATGGAAGTGAAAAAGTATGGTCTGCATCAAGTTTAGTGTCTTATGACGATCTTTACGACGAAGGCTTTGCCATCTTTACCCAAGTTGGAAATTAATATTCACATAAACTTTATGAAGAAGTAATCGAAATATTTTTTGCATAAATGCGGGATAGTATAAGTACTATAACACAACCCTTTTAAACTTTCGTAACTACCAAATTTTCCTAACAACTTGAGAGAATTTTTTTTATCGTTATATTAAGCATTTTGCTAAGATCCTTGAAAGATTTACAAAAATTTGATTAAAACAGAAATGGCGGAATTTGATCCAGACTGTGGGTGGTATGACATAAAGTATTAGAAGCAAATTCTCAGCACTTCAAATTTAAACTAATGCCTTTTCTTAATGACGAGAATGTATAGCTATGTATCGGAAAGTAATTTTTGATCTTAATAGTACCTATCAAATTTCACTTCAAGTAATATTCCCTTATATTATTTATTTAAATTTCAAGTATAAGCATTTGGTTCTATTTTATGCACACCATCCAATATAGTAATGTAGATTACTGCCTACATATGGATGATGAAAGTTAAATAAATATTAGTCTCCGTTTTTTCCTGTTTAGATGCACAAACAGTATTTTAAATTAATTGTTGCTAAAAAGTACATATCTATTTTCTTTACCATGTTTATTAGATTTTAGCAAGTAAAATGGAATCAATTTTTTTATTTGTAAATAAACTTTTTGCTTACAAAAAACAAAACTGAGATTTTTTATGATTTTATGATAATATTTTCATTTATGCTTTCCATAATTTTCAACGGATTTAAAAACATTTTACTCTGTACTTTGAAAAGTATTGTCAATTCAAATGCAGTAAATGAACATAATATCAATTTTTTTAAAGGAAATTGAGATATCTATCCTGACATATCCATCCGGCAATTCTACGGCATCCTATTCAATAAATACATATTTATGTGCATTTATGCAGTACAAAAGAATAAGTCCGAAGATATACACATACTGCACAATAATACATAGTAAGGTGCATCCTGTACATTTTTGTGATCAAATGTATTAATGAAAGTCACAATTTCCAGTTATAAATATACGATATCTTCTAAAAAAAATAGGTTCCTTCAGAATTTTTTATTATTACTTTGTAAAAAGTGGACATGTCCAAAATATATCATTTTTATCTGAAGCCACGGAATAGTAAAACAAAGCAATATGAAAACAGAAGTTTGGAACATTAATCAACATAACACATGCAAAACAAATATAATCATGTTTAACATATTATCGTGCAAAAAAGTATTTTTCTTTTTCCTGAAAAATTTGCTCAATACAATTTTTGGAGATTGAAAGATTGCCGCATTGGACAGTGGACATGTCTGCTTCTCATTGCATGTTACTAATCTAAGAAATACAACATACACCGTGAAAAAGAATTTGTCGCCCTAACAAAGCTATTAGCTATAACCCCAACCAAGTTTTTTTGCTGCTTTGATGCAATAAAAAAAAACAGCAAATAAAAAACTTAATAACAAGAACTTTTACTAACGCGGTCTGACCCGTGGATCGTTTAGGGAACACGAACAACTTTGCACGTTCGTAGCTACGCAAATATTTAACCAAAATTTTTTTTATTTTTGCAGGTATGAACCCCGTTTAGTAACTACTTTTTTTTAGAGAAGGTGGTTAAATTTTTATATTGGTCCATTTAAAATTTACATACATCTAAAATTTCAACTATTCCTTAAAAGACCCAGATCTAAGACGCAGGGTTAATTTGCTATTTGATGGAAAATTTGCTGTATTACCCTTCGGAACACCCTGTTTATAAGTATGAAAGTAAAAATGTTTCCAATACATTATTTTTTTAATTTAGAAAATCTACGAACAACGCAAAATCAACAAACGTATTAGTTTTTAATCAAATATATCGAGATTTTGGGTAGGTGGTATAGTAAATTTGGAAGAAAAAGAATTCAAGTGACATTTCAACAAATCGTCCTTTGATGAGTTCTATGAGTTCTATTCATTTCGTTCGTGTTTCGAGAGCAGTTTTGGTTTTGATGTCACTCAAACACACTCGCTTTGTGCTGTACAGCACATAACGGTCACAGTGGTTAAAATCCATCAGCATAATTATTACTGCGTCCTAATTTACGCATTTATAAATTCGTCCACAAACAGAAATCATTCCATGATTTATTTATGACACTAGCATCACAAACTTGTAAATAATTATTATAATACGTCGTTTTTCAAATTCAACCCCATATTTGATAATTGCGTAATCCTCGGGTGGAACTAGGCGATTTTTCTTTACAAAATATCCAATTAAATTTCTTATGTAATTATTATTCTTGTGTAAATTGACTAACGAAAAGTTGTACTTAACGCAATTTCGTATATAGGAAAAATAATTAATTTGTAGATAGCGCATAAGAAGATTAAAAATTGTTTCGACAACTAGGCGATAATTAAATATTTTAAAATTTTGTATGCTTGAAGAGGACACGGTACCAGTTAGATGAAGTAATTAATTCTACCAAACTCTCATCGCGTACTAGGAAGACCAAGAAAATTTTTAATTAGTTAGAGGAACCACTAACTAATCGCTATGGAGACCAACCCACAGTCACGTTTTCTTGAAAAAAAAAAAAAAATTTACTTATCATGACATAAAAAACATGAATGTGACAGTAGACAACTGGCTGGCAAATTTAATTTAATCTAAAAATTAATTTATTGAAATGTTATTATTTCTAGTACCTACATACCAAAATAAATACAAGAATGAAAATTTTTAAAGAACGTCAGGTAATTCAAAACTCGTTGAAAAACTATGTTAAATTTGTATCAATTAATGCAATTTCAAAAGACCAAAGTTACGCAGCCTTTTGATAAATTGAAAAAATCCGTTGATTCAATAGGGATTTATCAGTTTATACCGCTCTGCACCTATACTTGACTCGACAAAACCGTGGATACAGATTTGCTAGCTCGTAAAAAAAATTGTTAAAAAAGCTTGCATCAATGTTTCGGTAAATTAATAAATTGGTTGAGTGTAATTTTAAAACCACTGAATTGAAGGTAAAACAGTAGCATATAATTAATTTGTTATTACTGAAATATGAAATCACAATTTCAGCAAAATTATTTTCATTCTAAATGAAACAGATATAATAGGTACCATGTCATTGCATTAATTAGAAAAATATAATTTCAAGAGGCCCTTAAAAGTATCGATGTTCGTATGAAATTTCATACTTACCCAAATTTCTACTCCCAAAGGATTGATCGAATTATTAAAAAGCTTACCTGAAATAAAATATCATTATCAGTCAAACGTACATGTCTACGACGTGCATAAAATTTTAAAAATTTCTATTGTTCACAATAATCTGATTTCTAAAGTTGGAAATTTTTTCGGAATAAATTTCAAGAGAACCATAAAGAAACTTTCCAACGAACAATAAAAATGAATGCAGAATAATAAACAAATACAAATTAACAAAAGAAACTAAAAAGTAAATGTGGTTTTCCGATATTCAACGGGATATAAAACTACAAGATAAATTGTGAAAATGGAAAAAGTACGAAGCTCGTTAAAAATAAAATTAAACAAATTCCATCTACAGCACTTACTTTTAAAGAAGACTAATTTGGTAGAATACAGCACAAATCCTAGACCCATTTTATTGTTTAGACATATGCCCGATGTCTAAACCTGAGCATATCAAAAAGAATGAACTGGAGCAGAAAATTGTCATAAATGCAAACCCTACATTATAATATTAACTAAAATTTCCACTTTGTTGTTAAACAACAATTTCCATTTTAATTGCATAATTATACAAATTTTAGTACAACCAGCTATGTAACAAATTACTAAATTACAAAACAAGAAATAATAAACAATTTTAACCTTTCCCAGTTCTTTTTTTTTTGTTTTTTTAATAAAAACGAAAGTTTATTTATGTCATGGTATAATTAAAACAACTACAAAGTTTTAGCAGTTGTAAAAGTTGCTAAAAAGTTCCATTATAAAAAGTTTTCATCTCAAAATTCCTCCCGGAAGATATTACATATTAGTGGTCCAATTTAATTGCCACTTGTGTGGCGAAGAGCAAAGGATTCAACGGATTTTATGTTGCACTTAAAATTTAACGCGGCATGACAAGAACTACAATATTGGAGAGGGTTGCACTTATTCCAGTTTCCTATTAAACAGATCGGTACACACTACTGCTGCAGTGGTATAAAAGGCATTAATTATTGTATTAAATTGACAAATATTCCCCGTAGCAGCTTTACTGCTCTTTTAATGTTAGACAACGTGTGCCCTATTTGATATTCACGGATAGCGTAACATTGACGCATATATTCGCGTCTTGCACATCTTAATGTCTCCTTTATTAGATTAGTCGAATTGCATTTACATGGAGTTTCTAATAGTCAATTATTTTAACCGAACGATACATTATTATCCACACGAACGATTAAGTCATAAGCAATTTACGCTCAAGTAATATGTAATAATGTTATATGATTCTGAATTTAAATTAAAAATATAACAGAAATAGATTATACAAAAATTGTTTCAATACTTTCTCGTTCGATATCTCAACAATGATTAACGGTAGGTGAAAAATTCAGAAGAACTTAATTGTAAAGCATCAAAAAAGCAACAAAAACGTATATAATCGCAATTTTCGTATCATGACGAAGAGCCGAGTTATCGTAAAAAAACAAAATTTACATTTTCTTTTCCAGATCTTATTTTTCTCCGTTAATTTGCAGTTATTTGCTTTTTTTCGTACATAATTATTGGACTATAATACATAATATTCTTATACAGTTTGTTGTAAGTAGCAACACTTGCGTTAATCAGCTGATGTAATATTCTGTCTTTCTGTAGTGCCGTGAATATGTTTTAATATATGGAACGAAACGTCGGCTTACAAACATTCTTAATTTGATTTACACGATCTAGAAGCCTGATATCCGCATTTCTGAAGACAATAATTTTTGAGTGCCAAATGAAAATAAATATTTATAAAAATAATGATAATAGTTTATTATTGACATAACTAAAGATTTAAAAATTTAAATATCAATATTTTTTTAAAAATTAAAATCACAAATTATGTCAAATATTGACTATTATATGCGGTAAAAACCTAAAATAAGTTTCATTACTTATTAATCCGTTTTAAGTAGCATTAATTTTTAATTTTTTCATAATAAAGAAGATTTATAAGAGAAAAACTTGAAAAAGTACATTGCTCGGAAACACATTCAAACAAATGCTATTAGCGAGAGGGGAAGTCTGGTATACAAGTGAAGATAAATCTGAGAAAATCCAAGGAAATCTGAAGAAATCTTAGAAAATTAGGTTACTATGTACTTTTTTTTGCTTTTTTACTTCTTCGAAAAAAAACCTTAAGATAATCCAGAAGGAAATCCGGGAATTCTCTCAAGAATCTAGCAAAAAGAAATCAAGTGTATAAAACATTACTTTGTTTTGTTTGTCGTAGAATACTAACAAAAATTATTGTTGATGCGTTGTAAATAAGTTTCATCAATTTCGTTCAGGTGGTTTCATGAAAACAGAATTTTTTATAACAATGCTACTCACATTAGGTATTCTTAGTAACATGTTGAAATTTAATCTCGCACGTCACAATACACTTAGTAAAATATCTAAATATGTACGTCAAATTTTCGACAATCAATTTATATGTTATTAGAAAATCGAAAATAGAATACGTCCCTACAAGAAGTATATGAAATAATATAATCGACATTAGAGCAATATCATTACAATAAAATACAATTTATGATATGTATCCTACATTTTACGTATATTATGACCGTGGTAAGTATATTAATATTTTATTATAAACAAATTACAACAACATTAAACTTTATCTAATGGAATTTTAACATCAATAACATTATTTTATATATTTTCAGTTTTTCATAACTAATTATAATTCTTTAATTGATCGAAAATAAACAGTTTGCAGGGTAAATTATTGAATAAAATAATTGATTATTAAATACATACATTTATATTTAAGAATATCAAAATAGCACGACCACCAATTTTGTTAAATTGTTATTTACCATCGCTGAAAATTACTACCTAACTGTTATTCTCAAATAATAAAAAAATTTAAAACCGCCAATAAATTTTTTATCGACTTGCTGGTGTTGACACATTTGAAAACGTGTTGAATCGATTACCGACTATTTGCATTTTCAACGTTTCTTTTAGTAAAGAAGAAATGTAATAAAATGCTCTGCAGGAAATGTAATTACAATGTTACATGCAAAACAAGTGGCGATCATTATAAAAAACTGTTTAAATCATCAATGTGTTTTAACTTAAAAATAATATCGAAAAATCGTGCGGTGATGTGCTTCGGCTTTGTTGCCAACATTTCATTTTAGATATATGTACCACAATAAAGAAGTAACATAGAAATGCATTATGCATCAAATAAATAATGCATGTAGAAATAAATCCTTTAGAAATGACAAATGGTATTCTATATGAGTATATGGTAGGTGCCCGTAAAGGAAGTTTAAAAAAAATAATACCGTCACAAGTAATACAAGTTTATAACATCAAGTTTTGGTACAAAGTAAATGTTCGTCTCAAATTTGAAACACAACGCAAATTTAAGTTCAATCGAATTGTTACCATCCGAAATACCAGTGCCACCTACCGGGTTCTACTATAAATCAATTTAAAACATGACTAACCTTTGTAACGGCTTTGCGTTGCAAGCAACAGCAAAGCTCATCAGATAAAGCGAACTAAGGCATACACATTAATTCCACCCTCGGTAGCGAAATAAGTCATGCGCATGAAGCTATTTATCAGAGCCTAAGAGTCGTGATATCTCTTTAGATGAACGTACTGTCACCTCGGCATGGTGATTGATCTACATAGTACATCCAGTAATTACGCATTACATGAAATACCCAGATTTATATAAAAAAGCATTCGCTTCCACGCGATCGCATTTTGTAAAAGCTTGATCTAGCTATAAAGATTCACTCGATCAAGTGAATTGTTCGGTTAATTCGATATCACAATACTTATTGCTTTCAAGATAACTTTCCAAGTATTGAAAATATCAAATCACGCCTTAAAACTTTCATTATTTTACGTCATGTCGTTCTTATTTTAAATACCCAACCATTGAATGATGATTAGATGGTTAGTCATTGTCTGTCTGAACTATTTCAATTGAACGTAAGTAAAATCGTTGAAATTGTTGTTTTACAATTGATTGTTGCAATTAATCTTTATTTTAAACAACAGCATTCGACTAACCGCATCAAAATAAATTAACTATTATTTTTAAAATTAACTTTGTGATATTGGAAGAATTCCATTTTTACTGATTTAAAATGAAACATTACTTGAAATTTGTTACTAATGCAATGACATTTATTATATGTACATTTGACAACTGAAGGCATAAACGGATAAAAGTGTCATGTAACATTTATCGAAAAAACTTTTTGTTCGATTATAATGTTGTTATGAATTTTTTTTAGAGGTTTAAATTAATATTTCAATTAACATATGATATTTTTTATTTATTTTCATTTGTGCAAATTCTGTTTATTTTCAAGCTAAAAACATTTAAATTTTGTTATCATATTTGAATTTATTTTTAAACTTTTAAATGGTTTAAAAAATTTACGATAAACATTTGTAATTTCGAACCTTTCCTGACGTTCAAACTATTTACTTTTCTTATTATATTATAGTTTTCGAGCTTCATTGCGCTTTTTACTATTGTTATCGAGACAAGTTCTTGGCATAAAAGTATACAGAACATGAACCAAGAATTAAACAATTTCTAATGAAATATTTTCAGTTGCGAGCGTACATTACTAATATTAAACTATGGATTATACGCAAATTTCCCCGAAAAAAGGGCCAAAAAGTCGTAAAAATGTAATGCATAGACTAAATTGGCTGTTTTCATGTGGTTATAGCCTCGCCCATTGAGTTTCTCTAGACAGTAGTAGAAAGTAGCGCCCACGTATAAGTTATTTGTACGTTACCACGGTAGTTTTTACGTCTAAAAATATTGGATATAACTTTTAAAACTTGCATTAAAACTTGCAAGTATTAATTTTAACCCGGCATCACCCATGTGGGGTCTATTAGACCACCTGTGTACTAAATTAGTACATGTATGTTTCAGTTTCTGGTTGTTTATAGCTTTCTGAAATATATGTATAAAGATTACAGTTTGTGTGTTTTTTTGTAAGTTATATGTATGAATATTACACTTTTGCACAAAAATCACAAGAAAAATGCAAAACGATATTTATTTCATAATTTTAAAGTCGGGGTCTCCAAGACCCCACCTGGGTTTCGACGCACAAAATTTTTACTTGGGTGATGCCGGGTTAAAAAGGTACCCACAATTAAATATGTATTTCATTATTAATTGTTATTAATAGAAAAGTTTGTATATTTTTTATTATTACTTTTCTTCCTAATTTGATATTTATTAATAATATACTACTTTGTAATAAATTAAGTGATCAATATTCACTCGTTGCACTTAATTACACAAAATTGCACAATTAAAAGCACAGGTAAGTCAAAGTATTCCATATAATATGTGTAAGACCCAGATTCAAAATCTCATTGCTCTCCCATTATTAACTCTCTTTTTATAACATTTATTTATGTAATTAGTGAGTTTGCTCACGGTAGCTTAACGTTAAGCTTATAGCCAAAATTTACCATATAAAAAGTTTTGTTCGTCGTTTTGATATAACTAGACATCGGATTATACGCAAAAACAAAGTATTCGACTAGTAATAACTTATTACCGGGATAACTTAATACTGCTAATAAGCTATTACTAGTTTACCATTTTATTAGTGTACATAAACATTACATTAGAGCACATTTGAACAAATAAGTAATAAGTTATTACTAGTTGAATTCTGTGTTAGTGCATATAATCCGATGTCTAGTTGTAACATTATAAATAACAGTTGTGGTTGTATCAAGTAAAAACAAAGAATTCTAAGGTGTTCTAATTCTAATTGTAATGAAGAATTCAAATTGCCGCACGGTACTTTTTCAAAATAGCTTTTATAGAAGATCGGCCAAAGCATATTAACTTGTATTGTCATCTTTAAATACCATAAACCGAAATGGGAATCTATAAAATAAAATTCCTGTAAAGCACCGAGGAATTGAAATACCTAACTAATTAAAGGGTTACTTTATGTCTGTTAGCTCGTAAATGTATATTAATTAAAATTTTAAAAATCCTTGGAACTGCAATGTACCAAGAAACAAAGAACACCGCAAAATTTGTTTTGCGTATATCAAAGAGCTTTTACACCTTACGTTGGTATTTAGTGGCGCGTGAAACATTTAAATTAAGATTTATGGAAACATGGAGTGAAGCATACTTTAACTTTTCATTTCTGTACCTCGGCAGTGCTGAAAATATCAAACATAAAGTTTGTAAAAATTTTATTAAACTTGCTGAAATTCTACAAAAGAACATGACTTCAACTTTGAGATATTTCCGATTGAACATAGATTTTACGCTGTCACAATATTTACAAAATTATTCGCAAACTACTTCGCAAATATAAATTTATTCATAATCAACGAGAGCAAATAATATTTGGATTACTACAAAAGGCAAAAGTGTAAACGTATTGTGCAATTCGGCACATTGATCTGCTTCCCAAACATTTTAAACTAACATCAGAAGTTTCTTAAAACGAGTAGATTACATATTACAAAAATATTGAAAACTTAGTCTATATATTTATTTTTTATATTATATTTTAATTTAAAAAAAAGCTATTCAAAATTTCCTCCTGCAATTATTTTAAATTGCTTTAGTTAATTGCAAATTAGCTAAAAATAAAAAATTATAACAATTAAGCTGTATAATCATGTAATTTTATCCATTTTACTTAGAAAATATGCTTTCATCACTAAAGCAATTATAATAAAACGCTATTGTTCAGTGAAAATTACATTTTCAAAAACTAAAAAATTCAATAATATCATAAAACACTCAAGTTGAAAATTACATACGAAAATGAAACTACTGCTGGAAATTCAGTAACAAAAAAAATAGCCACCAAATTTTAGTCATGTACAATAAACGTGTGTACGTCACACTGGATCTAAACATTGCTTGTATCCAATGTCCTCTGTACTCGCGTTGATTGTATATTTTTTAATGGAAATTTCAGAAATAATTTTTATACATAGCGACTGTTATATATACACAGTAATATTAACTAACATCACAAATTTAGTACAAAAAATCTAACGAAAGAAACGGCACTATTAAATTAAGTTTACTTGAATTGCATGATATTTTAGTCTCATAAATCGTGGTCAAAATCCATTATAGTTAATTATAACACAAGAGAGTACGTAAGAAGCTTCAAAATTGAGGAGCACATAGGTCAAGATTTCACCTGAAGACATTAAATAAATGTCGATGGTATAACTTGATTAAGTCACTAACTAATAGTTGGATCGTAATTTTAATGTAACTTGATCATGTAACACTATCAAACGCTTAAAATTGACGAGCAAATGTGTTAAATAATTTAATTTACAACTCGCACAAAAGACCCCGCCCTAAAGAAGAAATTTTTGATTCCCGGTGAATTTCGCTAATTTTTTTTCATAATATGCTGAATTAACGCTCGAGTGAACAAACGTCTAAGTTTTAAAAATATGGGCAAAGCCATCAGTTAGGTTTACTATAAAGAATTATGATGCGCTACCAGTCGCTAAAAAATGATTTACATCATAGACAAACGCAAAAATGAAAACCACTGATAAAATTGATAATTGTCATTGATAACTACGATTTTGGTTAGCACTAGGGCATAGTACATATTTAAAAATCATCTAAATTTGACGAAACTCCCTCATTGTACCGTATAGTCAAGTTACTTTAATTTTATAAACCAATAACCATTTCCACAACATAAAAATTATTTATAATCTCGCTACAATGGGATATTTTAATGGAATTGTCGCTTGGTGTAATTCCAAAAAATTGAACGGCCAAGATATCAAATATCAGAGTTTATAAAAAAAGTTATGACCAACTGAAAGGTACATTTCAAATGTGTTTTCAGACAACATTATGGCACTTCAATTTTATATTAATGACCGGTTTATCAATGAACAATGCACTTTTGAAAACACCGAAGCTTAAGCGCGATTTATAGATTCGCGTTAGCGCTCGCATAAATTGAGAATTTGTTTTATTTTAACCAAAGGCTGAGTAATAGCGAGAAGGATAGAAATAATTGATCCCGACATCCCTTTCAACGAACAGGTGGAATATCACACAATTTTATCTGAATCGGTACGTATAGGCAAAAACTAAAATTATAATATCAATTATTAAATATTCATGAAGATAAACAAAATGTCTCAACAATATAAGCCGATAAATGTGTTGTACGGATTAATAGCCAATGTTCTCGGGTTTCCTAAATTGAACATAAACGACGCTTCCTTTGGTACTTAATTAGTGTTGGTTGTTAGTTTGCACGGATATCGTGTTTATATTGATGCAATATTCTCGAGTTTGAACAAATTATCGACATATTTTGTGTCCTGTGTGCATAAAATTTTAACAGCAGCAACAAAGTTCCCCTTCGTATGTCTTAGATGAGCTTATCTATTGATTATCGTTGTTATAATAAATTCAAGTTAAAAATTAATTATGTATACATATATGTGCTTAGGTTGCACGGCCGTCTTAAAATAACAGTGAAAACGGGGAAAAAATAAAAATAAAATTGTTTTTATTGACGCACTAATTGGCTAATTATTTAATTAATACTTTAAGCATTGAAATTAATTAAGAAATAAATTAAAACGCTTGAAATGAAACAAAAGTAAAATTTTATTTATGAAATTTAAATTTATGCTGCAACCCTTTAAATTTGAAACGAGAAATAACAAATAAGAAAATTTGCAAGTTCTTATAAATTTTCATTAAAAATGGAAAAGAAAACTATTTTATCAACGGAAGATCCAGCAGGAATCCTGGTTCGAGCCCGAGTGGAGTAAAAACTTTATTCTAACCGTCCTCCCTTGGCGGGCAATGGCAAACCACCGAAGTAATCTGCCTTGAAAACCCTTCATAAAAATGAAGTGGTTAGCCAAAACCCACCCAGGCTTATAGCGCTACTGTGTATAAACGGACCAACATTAAGATCTCCAGTTATTATTATAAAAGATAATAAAGGGCTTTTTATGTAACAGAATATAAAATTTAATTTTAATAAATTTCTCGTAATCTTGTTTGTCCTGTATTCGGTCAGAAACAAGCAATTTTACGTAAAAGGTAGTCCTTTCAGATATTTATCGTAACAAATTTATGCATTATAATAAAATATATCGCTAACGTAAAAAATGTGATCTAGAAGAGCTCGAATATGGCTCTCCCAGTATTTCTTTAATAACTAGAATATTTGGCATTTAAAAAAGCAACATTTTTTAAAGCAAAATCTATTTTTTTTAAGAAATATAGTAAGCATAGCTCATTAAAACCGAAGAAATAAATTTGTAGATCCCATGTAGGCGCACCCAAATTTTAGTTAGGGAGATGATTATTTTTAATATCAAAAAATAAAATAAACTAAAAATGTTGCCATTTCAATTAAAAACTTTTTTACAATCAACTTTCACTTTCAAATCAGGCTATACTGGTACTATTTTTCTTATAAGAAAATTATCGCGAAATTGAACAGCGCTCACAAGTCGCGTCCAGCAAACCGTGAATTTTATAATATGTAAAATCGTTCAATTCTTTCTAGACCATTGAATTCTTAAATAATAAAAATAATTTTGAAGACCGCGTTGTGCTGTAATCAATTTGTGCGAAAAATATAATGATAGTGAAAATGAGTTTAAAAATAAAGAAAATTGACGCAAAAGGAAGGTTTAAAAATAAAATGAAAACTTTTTATTTCTTCTATTGAAAGTTGACATAAAATGTATGATTACATCATAAACACCTCGATTTGTGAAAGATGGTATATTATATACCCAACTTTAATAACCCAGTGCGGTTGCAAAAAATCAACTTTGCAAGTAGAATCATTTCAGTTCTATCTCGGACCCGCCTACATAAACCCACTGTGTACGTACTTACACAGGCTTTCTATTTTCGTTATTGCTTTTTCGATTTTCCCGTTTCCTACCTACATGAATAAAACGTAGAAACTATTAATCAACACGAGGACATACATATATCAGGCTAATGATATCCAAAAATATATTAATAATCATTTAAAATAATGTGGTTATTTTAACTCATTTAAATACATTTAATTAAGAAACAAATTGTGCAATGTGTGAATTAGCTACGATGCTGGGAAACACAAAAGCAATCAATAAATTTACATTCACGTGTGTATTTGCTAATTGAATTATGTGCATTTCATCTAAAAGCTAACAATGCCAAATTAATTCAAGTGTAATAACAATAGCTTATGCATATATTTTTACCATTAGGTATTACTAAACATAATCAAAATTTCTCCAAAGCAATTAATTGATCAGAATAGTGCAAGTATACACATAATCAGTATCATATTATTATACTTATTCAATGAACATAATAAGATAAACAATTGATTTTAGACAACGTCGTTTTGGGAAGAAAATGTTGGATATTTGTTCTTTTTTATGATATGATTATACTATTACAACAAAATTAGACTTCACAATAACGATATTATGCAAAATTTAATGTCGGAAGGAATGTGTGCTCTACGAACACGCCTAATGCAAATTAAGCAGCTCACCTCCTCTCAAGAAATAACAAATTTCACTATTCTACAGTTCGTCGACTATTGTTTGTTCTATAATTCCATCCTAAATGGTCTAATGTGCAATTAGCTATCCGAGTTTTATTGCTTTTCACAAATTTTCACTTGTCATAAACGTTATTGTACAAATAATTACCTTTGTAATTTCCATTTTAACTATTTCAAGATAAATTTCAAAAACCAAGAACCAAAAGAAAAAAATGATAAACAGCCATTTCGACTGCTTCATTAACAATGAATTTGCTTCGCTGTTTCAAATTACTCGAGTCAAGTAATAGTCTGTGGTTGTAACTTCAGTTGTAGTCGACATCCTTGTTTTTAAAACTGATCAATAAATTTAAGTGATACTGTTTTAGAATCTATGTTCCTGGGTTAAGAAAAGAACTGTTTTCTAAAACGTGACGGAAAATAAAATTTCCCTGCTTCAAAATTTAAACAACGTAACCAGATATTAGTCGAAATACAACTAAAATTGAAGACAAATGCAAATATTTACACAAATAATGTAAAATATTTATAATAAATTCTTAACTTATGAAATATAATAAATTTAAACTTCAACATAACAAGTTAATTAAAATAATTCGCTGAAAGCTCAAAACTAAAATTGATTTTTATTAATGTTTAATTAACTGGTTATATTGAAGTTTAAATTCAAATAATGCAAATTATTATAAAAATAAATCAACCCTATAAATTTATGCAAACCAATTTCAGTTATACAATTACATAACTGAATTAAAAGAAAATGTAAAAACCTATTGCGAATAAAAATATATAGAGTTAGGGGGTGAAGTTATACTCATTGTCTGTAATAATGAATTAAGTTGACCTAATATCAAATGGAATTAACAGATTACAAATAATTCAGATCTTAGAAATATTAATACTATTTTAACTAGCTTTCATAGGCTATTTGTTCAATCCGGGACAGTTGGAATCCGGGACTAAGGCCTTGTCTTTTTGCGGTGGACCCATTAAAGTTTCGTAATCGGGAAGACCGACATAGATAGGTAAATTTTAATCAAATAAGATTTACACGAGTTCACCAGCAGGTGTGTGTAAATAAACCATTACCTATTTCATATGTCAACTTTCACAAAAGTTATCAGATTATAATTTTTATTAGCTCTTGTATTAGGATGCAAACCAGAAAATTAGTTTTATATTATTTTTCTGTAGAACGTGTGGTTCCTATGCTGTCGTCCCTCGTCAGACTTCACGTAGAAAGTTTGAAGAAAACTTCTAAAAACCTACAAATCACTTTTTCCTACTAATTTACAGTGCAAATTAATGTTTAAATATTAGTTAGGTAATAATAAATAATATAATTAATAAATAAAGTTATAAAACACCTAATAGGAGCTAAACCCCCCCACCTCTGCTCAAATCTAATAATCAATTACGTATCGATTTATTTCAGGTATAATTAATTACTCAGTATCTGCATATTAATTTTATATTTTGATATTTCATAATATGTATCTACCGACCTTCGAAAAGCTTTATAATGTTTGTATTTCCAGTTGTTTAGTATGCATGATTTTGTAAAATAAAAGTTAATTCATAGACGAACTGTAATATTACTTATATAAAGAACATTAATTATTATTTCGTATACCTATAACAGAAAATATTATTTCCATAGTACATTTATTATTTCTGTAAATAAAAAATTATTTCTATGTAATTTATATTTTATATTGCAAATGGATATACAATATAATACCTACATAATATTTTTAACTACTCGTATAGATGATTTTTTATTTTTATCCGAATTTTATTAAATAATTATTATGGCTGAACGGATAAACGCCAAGATTATTTACCAAATTAACATTGAGCGATTTTTTTTAATTAGAGAGAAAATGAGGAGATACGGGTCTCGGCGTTTGATCTTATGAGCCCAATTTTAGAAGAAAATACGGCTACAAGATACCTAGTATATCTATAGCATTTTAGCATTAGCTTGCAAAAACAATTTGACTCTGATTTGAATCACGGTTGATTCTCGATTATTTTACATAAAGACTTATTTATTTTTGTAGAAATAAATTTATTTCGAACAAGTTAGTAGATATTGTAGAATTTCTTTGTATATAGAAAATCAAATAAAAAATTCTTGTACACCGTGGATTCGAACCCGAGTTACAATGTGCAATGATTCAAGATCAACTCAATCACAGTCGTATTTTCTCCAAAGATAGGGCTCGTGAGATCATAATATGATCGTTTTCGCTCTACTTTAATTTCTATAAAGCTCCCCTTGTTACAGGATTATTGTCAGATTTCCAGAATTCGAACGACCGAGCAAGCGCGATAGTACGAAAAGGTTTATGCAAAAGAAATAATCTGGGTACTTAAAATATTACGAACATAACAAATTCAATTATTCTTAGATGACTGCCATAATGTCAATCAAGATGGATACCATTTTTGAGACGGACCAGTCAGTCCTGACGGATACTTCCTGTAGTAAATGACAATAAATTTAGAACAGTTAAAAATAATGAAATTAGTTCATCAGTAGTTAGAAGCCACTTATTTTAATTATCAATTCATGGTGAAAGAAAACTTAAAAACATCCGATGTTTGAATTGAATTACTGGAACACCCTGTATTTCGAAACTAACACAATTAATTTATAATTTAGCGAAACATTTACAATTTATATATTTGCAGTTAATGAATAATGAATATCGCAATAGAGCATGGTTATCGGACAACAGAAATGTGCAACTGTAAAAGTATATTACATATAAATTTCGTCCTTTTTGTGAAAGTTATAGCAGCGTGGTTAAAATTTTCAACATTGCAGAAACATTTAATTTTAAAATGCACCTAAGCGGTTAAAACTTACTGCTGCACAACAAGAAGAACATTATGCAGTACACAAATCATTTATATTTTAGAACCGAGAACATGTTGGAATTATAACACATAATTATAATATATGCGAGGTCCAAAAAAACAAGGATATCTTGAATGAAAATTAATCGCGATCTAATTTGTTTTGAGAAGTCGAAACTAATGAAATGCAACGGGACTCAATTATTATTTATCCATAAGACACTAAATAATATTATTAATTGTGCAAGATACTTTTCAATGAAATCGACACAATGCCGTAACCAATTAACTGTGTTTTAGTCCATCGCTTTCAAAAGGACCAAAAGATCAAATGAACTACCAACTGTTTGATTCCTAACGTTAGCACAGTTAATTCGGTTTAGTGCTCATTTGTTGCTTGCGTTATAATCGAAAATAAATATAATAATGTAAGCGTCGGCAAAGTATTTGCAAACTAAATTTCTAAAACAAAGTTTTAAAATTTTGAAAGCTATACAATAGCACGCGAGGTTACAAATTGAATGAAACAACTATTTATTAACTAGAACATTATAATACTTTGTGATATTTAATTTGACACGTCATATATATTCCTTTATTCGATTTTGTAAATTTAATAATGCCCTAGGACGTTTCAAATGTCACCAAACACCAACTTAAAAGCATTATAAACTTATGCATTATAGTTTGGTTGGGTATTGCTGAACTTTCGGAGGTAGTAATAAATCTAACTATCAAAGCTTATTAGAGTATTAAAACTAATTTGTGGTTACAATTGAGTTACAATGTACCATGCTACGGCCATTTCGAATTTTAACAGTTGGTCGATTAGCAAATAAAACAAATAGTAAAAATTTTACTGGCTAGTAGCAACCAGAAGTTACAAAGTAAATAAAGTAACTTAGTTATTTATAGATAAATTAAGCCTTTTTTTCGTTAACTTAAAATTCCTTTAATATAACTGTATCGTATTTCAAAAACTTTCGTCAGCTTATCTTGCAAATGAATTCAGTTTTGGAAACTAGAAAACTTAGCAAACAAGATCGTCCTACAAATTTCAACGTCAAAACAAAGTAAAGTCAAACTATTTAGTCAATTAAAGCGAAAAATATTAAGGTTCATAAAAATTTCCAACCTACACCACTATGAAGAAGAGCGAAGTAAAAATGTAAAAACGCAAGCGCGTAATCAAAGTCTGTAAATCGACGGTGCTCCGGTTCTCTACTGGCACATATATTGGCGTCGCGACGCTACTCAGTCGCATATCGTGTGTACCGAAGACGCCACCGTGCTTTTCGTCTGATTGAGACGCGGGAGTATAAAAATGTGAAAACAAATTCTAAAGTCGAAACAATTTTTGAAAGAACGACGATATCTGCTTGAAAAAGTGACCGAAAGATAATTTAATAATGCAACTTATTATTACGTCAAAAGATAATAAATTCGGGCAAATTTCTAATGTAAACCAAAATTTAACACGCCGGTCGGGCACGGAAGATTCTCTATAAATTATTGCCTAATAAATTACCATGACTATTGTTTGCAAAATAGAAATGGCGTTTCCTCCCCAAAAATCAAGTCGGGCTAACAAAAGGAATCGCACACCATTTGCATTAATGTTAAATAATTATACTCGAATAATCAACGCGATTAAGTCTAACCAAAATTATTACGACTAGAGCTATTAAGATACCTACAATGCAACAATAATTTATTGAAAAATTAAAAAAAAAATGTTTTCGAAACTCAAGTGCAAATTTGATTGAATAGAAATAAAAATGTCGCAAAATGATCCAATCTATTACAAAGCGACAATAATTTATAATAATGTGACAATAAATAGAACATCAGAAATTTTTGAAGAAGTCAACAATTGGTGGGGACTATTAGCATTCGTTCTCGTAATTGGTACCGCTGCCGGAAATATATTAGTGTGTTTAGCAATCTCATGGGAAAGAAGACTTCAAAATGTTACAAATTATTTTTTAATGTCTTTAGCCATCACTGACCTCATGGTCGCTATTCTTGTAATGCCTTTAGGAATTTTGAGGCTAGTACGTGGTAAGTAAAAATCATCTCAAAACACATTTTGCAAAAATTACATTATTGCATCATAATACCTGAGGTGTGGACCTAATTCGAAGAATTAGGAAATTATTCATTAGTTACACAGAGAAACGCAAGCCTGTCTGTGTTGAATCCTCAATTATTTCAGTAAAATTAGTTACAATTCCAAAAACTTATTAATTTTCTATGTAGGATTTCTAAAAATAATTACGGGTAAATTTAATTAAAAGCGATGTGTATAGTTTTGAAAATTCAAAACTTTTTTTTAGGAACATGTTAAATATTTACGACTAATTAAAAAGTTAAATTCTAACAGGTACTACCCACCACCGCTGCTGTACCTATCAAAACTTTTAAGTTAGAGAAATTTAAAAACCATACGAGAATTATTTCGGCAAAAATAGAAATACCGCTTACTTGTGCAGCATGATATTGGGGCAATTCCCTAAATTAATCGGCAGATCTGGAGGAAATTCCTCGGTTATGTGAAATCAAGTACGACCGATTGACTTTTATCGGAAAAGGTATTTTTATATAAGGAAATAAAACGATAAAATTTCGACAAGTTTTTGCTTGTTACACAAAAGGGATAATCAATAAATAATATAATTTTAATTTAAAAAGCACTTAAACAAAGCGGTGTTCCAGAATGCCAGTTAATTCATCAATTTATAATAATTATTGCTATCGTCCAACTTAAATTAAAGTGAATCATCGAGGTGATACTTTAATTAAGTGCTTATAATCCTAATTATAAAATAAATAGATGTGGAAATTCGAAAACTCCCGCAACTCCTCCCATGTGATGCCAACTTTTAAAACTTTCGAGGGTTAAAGAGACGGACAGTCTACCCAACGGAATAAAGAAAGATTACTTCGAGCTAATGCGTTTTTCTAATTCGTAGACCGTCCAACGGTTAATATGCCTCTCGTGGTTTATTTAAAAACAGATCAACAACTTACTAAAATATTTTAGCAAAAAAGTATAAGCTCACCGTATCCACCTAATTTTAGATTGTTCTGATGAAACTCACCTGTAACAAAAACAAAAAGTATTAATAGAAATTCCAACAAACTGTACTTTTAAAATATAATAATAAATCAAAAAGTTGTTCGAACACGACCCCTTTTTTGGAAAATACGACACATTTTAATTTATGACCAAATGACAATACAAACAATAACTGTATTATCAACATCAAAACTAATTTTTGTAAATGTGCTATAATCAAAAGTCGATCACGAGTTAGCAATTCACTTTACAATCGGTTTTTAATTCCAATTCAACGGGATGTCAATTGTGTCCGGTTTGCTATTTGTTTTTCATTTTTATTTTAAATGTTAAAATTAATAACCAGTTTTATAAAAGTCAATATTGTAAAACTCTACTTCCTCCTGTAAGTGAAATGTTTAGTCCCTTGTGATATCTCCATGATGTCAAGGTTTTACCTATATAAATAAAACTTGTCCCTTAAAAGTTATTCAATATATCAAAATATGATATCGTTTAGTAAGAAAAAAGTGTTGCCCAACGTTTTTTTTTATTCTGAAATTAAGTTGCCGCGAATATTATACATACTTGACTTTTGTTTGACTGCTTCGGGACACATTGAAATGTAACTTTACTTTGTCAAATAGAAACGTATCATCTTTGTGTTCTTTATGAATGTCATACATTAATGAACGATTTGAATCCTGTCACGTAGGATAAAAAATATGCTATAGCAACTTGAAAACAACAGTTTTTAGGTTGGTAACTGAAAATTTAACCAATCAGAACCGCTTCAAGGAATGACAGAATATTGATTTAGTTATACATATTACATAGTAGGTAATTACATAATAAAACAACAAAACTGCGTAAGATAGTCCCGCCAAGCAGAGTACACATGATAGAGCTAGTCAGTTGTGAAATTTCCTTATCGCGGAAAATAGATATGACGTGATGGCACCACTTGACAGATGAACAATTATTAAAGACATTAGGAAGTCATGCATCAGGATGGTTGCATTCAATCAAAATCAGAAAATTAAAATATCTTTAAACCCCAGCTATTCCAGCAAGTCTAAATATCTAAGATCGCCTGACTTTGTTATGATATCTATTAATAAAAATTACTTCGATATAAAAACTATTTATAGCGAAGCAATTTGAATTTTTAATGTCCCTGATCTCTAAACGATAATTATAAGTTTTTTTCAAACTCTTAAAAATACATAAACTGGAAAAATCCCTTCGATGGAAACACGCTCCAATTTTAATTCTAAACCTGGGAAGAACAAGAACCATAATGCCCGTTTTCTAATTATCTCTTGCTAATAGACGTAATAAATTTCAAAATACACAAAATACAAAATAATAACCTCGAAGATTTTCAATTGCGTACTCGTAAGACTCAAATTAGTCGAACTTTATGCTCAACTGAAAATTACATAGAAAACTCGACTATGGCCATCAATTTCATGTTATACCAAATTAATCATAATCGTAACTTCATTTGAAAGCAAGAACCTACGAAAAGAATAATTCTTCGTCGAATTCAAAAAGGATCGTATACTTATTACTTAAAACTTCAAAAATTTTAAATTAATTGAAAGCACGAATGACGCTTGATGAATTAATGCAAAATTATTAAGTTAATTAATTAAAACACTCAATTTTTGTTCTACACGGATTCTTCATTAACTTTCAGAGTTTTTTTAATAGAAAAAATAAAAAATGTAAAATAAGAGCAAGGACGATATAATATAATCCGATTCTTAATTATACTCTAGACAGCAAATAAAACTCGAAAAATTTAATCAATTATTATCAAGCACAGTTTTAACCTATTTTTACTGTTGTAATGCAATTAATTGCAAGGTAATTAATTTCATTCGCCCATAAGTTTCTACTATCAAAGAAATTTAATAGATAATTGTTAGAATTCGCTAGATGTAACAATTAAACTAGATCTATTCCGATATTATATAAATCAATAAGACATGTCCACTCGAATATTATAAGCTTGCCAAAGTTCTAACGAAAACTGGCAAAAACATGCGAAAAGAAAATCCTTATGTTTGTTTAACCATAAATCGTAACAAAGTTGTTTATGTCCGTTTTAAAGAAACGTACGCTTAGATACAAATAAAAAAGATTCTTAAGAGTTGATAGAATACGATTTTCGGTAATACCTTATTCGAACTGAATACCAATGACGCGAAAAAATTTTAGTTAGAGAAAACAAGAATAAAAGGTTCAATAATGGATTTCGGAATGGTACTGTAAAGAAATATCCTTTGACCTCGTGTAAAATAAATTTTTCCAATTTATTTAGGACACAAAAATAAATAAAGTGCTACCTATTTCAATTGGCAAATTTCTAACAAAAATATCCACAACATTAGAATAAAATATAAAGATATAAAGGGGCTCTCGTGAGAGTTGAAAGGCGATTAGGGTGATCAGTCTTGCAGAATCCAAGTTCTTATATATCTTTCAAGTTTAATTTGAAACACTCGATTTTCAACAAGAATGAATGTTTCTTTAACTAATGTTTATAGTCGGCTAAAATTTCGTATGTAATTCAATGCGGAAATGCTCTCGATATCAGCAACTCTTCGTAAAATAAAATAATTCAAACTTATTGAGATTTGTTGGAAAACTTTATTTAATAAACCAAATTGGACCTTATATATTACCTAATCCAATAATACCTTTATATTGACGTAAAAATAGAAACGTACAGGTAAAATAACACAAATCGAATATTATTAAGCGCAGTGTTTGGTGACAAACCATTAATGTAATGACTTTCCTATCCCGGCTTTTATATGGATCTAATTGTAATTTTTTAAATTTATACAATAATACAAAACATTAAGACCATTACAGACAAACCCCTATTTTCCACTCCGAACACTATAATTTTTATGGTGCCGTGGAAACGCAATCGTTTCGAAGCGACGGTGTAAGTAACATCGGTTTAATTAAATTTTCAACGCCCATTTTTTAACTACTTACGCATTCAACAAGTTGGGTTTTTTATATTACTTGCTTGCCTAAATGACTACTTTCCCATCACGTGAAATAAAAAATAAACTTGGTACTAAGTACGTGTATCAGCAAATGAAAAGTAAGCTAAGAATTATTTAATAATACAAATCCTATCAAAAAGTGGAAACCCCAAAAAAATGTGTAAAGAATCCGATAATTACAATTTTTATTAAGTTGAGTTCCGAAGGCGTGCGTTTGACGGTCACAAACTGCTGCAGAAACAAAACTACAATTAACACTGTACCCTCGTAATGATGTAATGAATCAAAACCAGTCAACACTAAGTTTGAATTTTATGGCCAAAAAATATACCGAATCATCCCCAGATTTATTCTGTCTGAACCTTGTATTGTATGATAAATATTTTCCATTTAGACCATGTTTTCAATGCTTTCAATTATAAATATCAAAACCGCGATCGGTCTTAATTATTTGATTCTTTCGTGTTGCTATTACACCGACTACAACATTAATGGCATTCCATTATTCCTTACATGTGAATTAGTTATTTCATATCCAACCCTAATTTTTAATAATTCATTTTGAAATATTTCGATAATACTTATTTATCCATAATAGTTCACCACGTGCAACTTGTTCACGTTGTTTTCAGTTCACGATAATAACGCATATTATTGATTTAAAAAATTAATCAACTTTCCGTGCAACTCCACTATTGTGCAGTTTTTTTTTGATAATTCTCCCCAAAATTTACATTGAAGTTAAAATGTGCATAATTGCATGTATCAAGGTGTTCTCGCCATATTCGATATAAAAACATCTGCAGCGGATCCTTGCTTGCGACTAAAATTATATTTCATGACCAATTACCTTCGGGTTTTTACTCCCATATTTCGTATCTCCAGGGCCCTCATTTAATAAAACTTGACAAGTCGGATAAATATAACAATTTTTTTATCATATGAAAAATGCGTTGAAAAAAAACAGAGCAAATTTTATTATAATGTATTAGTTCCACTTTTATATATTAGAAGAATCCCGGCCAATTTTGCTTGCCTGTTACCCCACGTCCACATTTTAGCAGCGAGAAAGCCCACGAAACTAACAATTATTTTCACAATCATTTGTATTAATTCCTGTCAACGAAGGTTTCCTATATAGACAGTTAGTAATAGTCCGCTTGCGAAGAGCTGAAAATCGGTTTTCCCTTGGAATTTATCTTAAAAGCAAACTACGGTGACGCGACTTTCAAATTATATATTACAGTTTACTTATTTATTCAATAAATTAATTTAGTAGTCTGAGGGAAGAAATCGAAATCAATAATATTATAAATTTAATAAAAATTTTCTAATTTTTTGTTTATATAAATAACTAATGTGTTATATTATATTTCCAGTATTTCAAGCACAACATTTAAAATGTTTGAAATAATGTCGATATATTTATTGCAAATATGAATTAATTTTATTCCCCGGGTTACGGAACATACTGTATATTTGGATAGGATACGGATACCACCAACAAAATTATATAGAAAATTAGTAAACTTCTGATTTATAGCAGAATACAAAATTTCTGATCGTATTTGATTTAAATCTAAACTACATTTGACTTACTAAAATAAATCTTACTAAATATTTGGACATTTTGAACAGTTAGATTACATTAACCCAAATTGAAAAGATTTGTTGTTACATGTCACCGTTTTATTTGGATCATAAACACGAAGAAAAAATTGCTTACTTTATCTAAACTAAGAAAAAAATTAAATTTATAGTGAATCGCCTATTAACTATTATACATTTGTGAATGTATGCATTGTGTATCTACCAATGCAATGTGAAGAGCTTATTGTTAGTAAAATTTGACTGTATTATGTTAAGTTTTAACCTAACTTATAGAGAACGTATAAGTGTAATTGGGCTAATAACCTGTTGAGCTAACAAGTAGACAATAAATAACTACTGTAAGCAAATAAATTTTCATTCACAAACGGTTATTGCATACCATAATGTGATATTATTAGTACCAACGTTCTACTAGAAATTTGAAGATTAACTACAATCTTCCCTTCTACATTGAATTAATAATTACATTATGTAAAATAGAATAATCTAAAATAATGCAATTACATTAGATACAGAAGATATTGAAAAAGCCATATGTATGTACATAGTCCCGCATGCTAGATTTGCACCCAATAAGCTGATATTAATTTTCAATTAACTTATTTAATATTTCCTAACAGTAATTGCAATATTCCCGAATGTATATTTTTTAATATTTTTTATTTGATATTTTTGATTCCAATTTCCTAGAAAAAAAACTCTTGTTCGCGTGTAGAATATGAAAACGACATAAAAATAGATGAAAACTTTCCACTTCGTTTTACTTCATTACGATATCTTATTTCATTATGTGCAATGAGATGTTAAAAATAGACCTGTTACGTGCTATTGATAAATGTTCGTCAAACTAGGAATCGACCAAATTTTGGCGCACATTTTAACAAAATCAACTTACATTTTAATTTCGGTAAAAATAAATTTCAAGTGCAAATTTCAATGACGAACCGCATCATATTACTGCTTAAGTTTGTAATATCAATTTCTATTTTCATCTGAGTTTTCACAACATCCAGTATTATTTTTACAATTTTTACCAGTATTTACAAATCTCCAAGTACCATCATGAAACAATATCAATTTATTTAATCAAATTCTTGAAAAAACAATTCCAATAATGTCGTATATTATTAATCGAGATGCCATTAAAATTTGGCAAAATATTTTTAGAATAACCAAAAGAAGAATACTAATATAGTTTATAGTATATCACTACACCGGTTTAAAATTAGTGAAATCTGAAAGTCATTTATTTTCAATTACCTTATGAAGGAGAAGAAATTCACCCTCGTCGACGCCAGTCGTGATCGAATAAACTATATTCCCATTAGTGTTGAATGGATTAACGAGATTCTCCCAGTAAACTTATAACATTGGAAAATGTTCGAAGAACAAGCTTAACCTCTAGTGAACTCCTATGTTACATGTCAATCTATAGCCAAGTTAATTAAAATAGACGGACACGTGCATCCCGTTTGGTGAGAAAATCTACACTATTATATTGTGTTTTCACGTTACATTTAGTATAATGTTAGGTAGCATACAAAATTTTAGTTGGCTGAACGCGATTTCATCTAAAGGTTAATCACAGATAATGCCTCCGACAGCTTTTTATTAAAACAGTAAAACATGAAATCATTCGTTTAGCATTGTTTAATAAACAAACTTGCAAATTAACTACCGTTAAAATGTTTACAAGATAAACTAAATCGTAAGGTTCAATATCAGCTAAAACTTTATTTTGCAGGCTAATATGAATTTTATATTAACCTACCTACAATCTAATTAATATGTCACTTGAGAAGACAACCTAGCTAACTAGTGGAGTAGTTACAAGCTAAACACTTCACAACTAAATTACTAATTCGTGAAGGAACAACATTTTGTTTACGGATCACTTGATTTAGTACTACTATATAATATTATAGATTTACACATTATAATGGACGATTTTAGTACTTAAGAAAATAATTTAATGGCAAGTTTGAAGATGAAAATGCTTCGTTAATTGATCTCTAATTTCCAGTGGACACAGGTAGCTAATGCTGCATAAGATTTATTTCAGCATGCTTTTGAACGAAATTAAGTGATTTTAGTTTAGCGCAATAAATCAGCGATGAAATTACAAGTAGATAGAAGAAAAAAGTTCACGCATGTCTACCCCAAAAAATTTTTGTGATAAGTACTCAGCTATAAAATACTTTGTGATTTAAAAAAATAAATTATATTATACCCTCGCAATATCAAAAAACAACTATAAAACCCAACCGTAAAAAGAACAAATGCATACCTGCAACTACTCATTAATGTAACCTGGTCATTTTCGGACAAGCGCAAGAAATAACTTGGCGAGAGAGGCAAAGCCGAGTTCGATAACCATAATATAGTCCGGGAAACAATTTCAAACAAAAAAAAACGATTTTTTTACATTAATATTGAACCACAAACGTCACTGTGATACAAACAAAAAGACTATTTCGATGCACACAACCATCAGTAACAAGCAAACCTCAAGTCTGCTCGACTAGACAGGCGTGATAGTTCTGATTCGTGAAATACGACAACAGAATATTTTTAATCAAATAAAAACACGTATAGTCGAATTCATTTTAAGTCATGTATGACGCATCGAAAAAAAGTTAAAACCTCGAAGTCCCTTTTATAATAGTTACTTTTTGTATGTATGACAAAGGTAACTAAATTTAACGAGTTCGATCTCATTGATCGAATCGATTAGTCATATTCCGAGTTAAAATGAATGTGACTATAATAAACATTCCGTGGCAAATCTGTAAGATAGACGAATAAGTGAACCTAATCCGATAATAACAGATGAGCCTCAAAAAGTCAGTTTGCTCCGAATATAACATGTTGTTGTAAATATTATATTTAATGACTATTATTTTTATAACGGCCGGAAAAGTAGTCGAGTGCCAGCAGTCATGTAAAATGATTTATTGTTTGTGCAAAAAGAAAATTTTAAAATTTTAGACATTCTTATGTTACAGATTCGGCCAATTGGAAAATAAGTATTGCGGTGCAAACCGCAATGTATTAAAAAAAAAATTAATTAACTCTTGTTTTTTAATTGTTCTCGTAAAGAATAAACCATTAATTTCAAGATGAGAAGCACAAAGAAAGTAAAAATTAAGTATTAACTAAAAAGTCACTCGCACAAAAAACACGCAAATATAGTACGCCCACTGAAAAACATTATTAAGAATGAATTTTTTTTTTACATATCCTTCACAACATGATCTTAACAAAAAAAAAATACTACTTCTACTGTCACGAAGAATTGTGAGTTTTCATGTAAGCAAAAAGTTTTAAATTGGAAAAAAATTTCGTCCGCTTTTGGAAGCTTTCTTCTGTGTAACTCCTAAATCTATCTAAAATTTATAATTTTCAGTGATGCAGAACAATGACTAAAATACCCACAACTGAAACAAAATTACTTCCTTCCTTCTTACAGAAATTTTCAATATTCTGCTAGTGCTATTAGTGTCGAACAGATAAATTATTATGGGTAATTCTTATGGGTCGAGATAATAACAATTATTGAATAATGTGCTAGCAAGGTTGTTTCATTTTCAAACTCATTTTAGCAAGTTGCTCGAGCTAATTTTTCAGTTACACCCACCTTATTAATCACAACAAATATTCGGAAAAATTATTTTCGTATGCTGAAGCGAAAATCGGTACTTAATTAGATTTTAAATAATTGATTGACAAAAGTTTTCAACAGTTAGTGCAAATTTAGTCACAATTTAGGCAATACAACGTTGTTGTTCCGATATTTAATTAAATTTTGTAGCAAATTACTGCTAATTATTACTTCATCAAAGGCGGTGTGCAAAATGTTCTTGTTTTGAGGTCCCTTGATTACCAAATTACTAATTACCAAAAATATCTTGTGCATGAATATAAAAAAATATATATAACTTGTGTATGGTCGCGGTTACTGTTTGCATGAAAATTTAAAAATGTATGTATATTAATCTTGATACGAACTTGCATACATATTAATTATTTGGCGAGAACTTCGAAGTAATTAAACGAATTGATTGAATTTTGAACGGAAATGGCAACACCGGAAGCGGACGTTTACAACTATATGTCGTTTATCATTTATTTAAATACAAAATATTATAAAAAACGTTTTATATTCATTTTCTACAATTTTGCGCTTTTAAGTAATCGGTAATTAAATTTTCATAATTGCAATGAAACGTATGTTGAAGTCACGGACTGACCACAAAAATGTTTGATGGAGTCGGCAATATTAAACCTAACAACGTAGTCATTAGGATCACAAACGAGTAATCAAAGCTTTCAAATCAAAGCTTGGCGATTTTAAGCTTCTTAAATTACATTTGTGCGTGGCAATTAATTAATTAGTGCCTGGGAGTTTTTTCAATTTCTAATTTTTTGGCAGTCGCTAGAAAATTACTTCATCTTTTCCGCTTGCACTTATTAAAAAAATAATACAAATTTTCATCAAATATACACATAAGATCAATATTATTTTAATTAATTTAGTTGAAACGTTTAGGCGTTATCTAGTTCGAGAATAAAATGAAAATCACAGAAAGTTTCCAAGACTGTTGTAGCAATTTCCACCTAATTTGACACCTGTCACTACGAGATCGGTTTAGAAAGAAAAACTTCCAAGATAATTGTATCGAAAACCGCTGAACTTGCAAATTCTCTTCTTTTGTCCAAGACCATAAAGAAATTTTATTTGCAAATTAATAAAGTATCATTAAATTATACCTAGTAATGAAAAGCTTGAAGTGCTAATACAAAGAGGGAGAGAATTAATGTAAAACTTGCAAATGTAGGGGAATATTCAAACCGATGAAAATGCAAAAAATAACGTAATGGTCGGTTTATCGATGTGAAATTTAAATCAAACAACAGACAATCACGAGTAGTTGTGTTTTTTAACAATAAAAGTGCATTCATATATGAATCTGGAAAAGCTCGATCGAACGAAAGGGGAAAAAATGAGAATTAGACTGCAACCATTGTACAAGTTGACGTTGACATGTAACATTGCACAGAGCAGAAAATTGTATTCGGGGCATTGGCGCGTGACTAATGAGTAATGAAGCTGAAAGAAATTCAGAAAATTTCGAATAATGGAATTTCCATTCACTTAAAAAATTAGTCTTACCCTGTACATAATCTGAACAATAGGGAGCGTAATATTGATGAATAATAAATTGTTCTTGTTTTCATAAAAATTTAAATTCAATATTCATTCGGTTGTTATAAACTAGGGGAGCTTCTATTCAAAGTGCAACATGTCCAAAAATCCCTTTTCGATGTAAAAGCCAAAAATGAATTTCTCGATAACGAGTTGACATAATATTCAAGTAAGCTTATCTATTTTCACTAGGTATTGCTTTGTGGACATTTAAAATTTGTTCAAGTGTTGGTTTCAATTTTAGGGGTGACGTCGAACATCACGAAAGTGCATCTAATTATTTTCCACTACACTGCATGTATCGTATAGTATAGGAAATTGCCTTTGTTTGAATACAAAAGTACAGCAATCGTGTCCATCTCTCCACCGAAATGTTACACTCTATTAATTCAATTTAAATTCATTTTAGTTTTAGTGGTCCACCGCATAGTTCTTTGTGTCGGAAAATCTATCAAAATCCAATTAAGCGACACCCTTTCAATTTGTAACAAATTTACTATGGAATACAATGAACTACCTAATGGAGAGAGAGTTAAGCTAAATTTGAAAAATCCAGAGTTAATACTTAGTTCAACATAGTCCGTAACACGTAACGCTGCCTTATAGAATCTCTTAAGACATCATTTTCTAATTATTCCCCTTTGTTCCTAAACACACAATTAATTTATTTAACACAGGATTTCAGATCATAAATCCTTGAAAAAAAAATTCTGTTCAACTTGAAAACGTCAACCGCACAAATAAATCTTCGGAAAATTTAGAACTTTTTAATTTGAATTAAACAAAGCAATTAAGAGGTTATAACAAAGTACAATTAAATTTAACTTTTAATTGTTCCAAGTGACCTTTCTTAACGACAGACGAGCGTTTTACATTTTCGTTTTCGAATACGTTATGGATCCACTTCCGTATAATTCTGCTAACGATTAAGCATCGGAAATTAAATTTTAACTAGGGCAAATAAAAAGGTAAGCAAAACTAACGCCGAATACATCGCCACACAAAAATTTAATAAAACCGCATTATGCAAAATAAATAAAAAAAACATGCTTATAATTTGAATGCGAATAAATAAGAAGATATTATTATTGCTACTTGAATTGTTTACATTATTTCCACGCTAACATTAAGCGTGGTAAGCAGTAGATTACATTATAATTTTCGCTTAAAATTAATTTAATGTAAAAAAAAATAAAGTGAAAATACATCATTGCAGAAATTTTTTATTTGGCAAAGCACTTTAAAGACATTAGTTTGCTACGTTCTGACAGGGTAGGATTAGAAATATTTAAAAACGATAAAACACAATAAATAAATTTTGGATTATAAATATAAAATATATTCAATAGTGAAAAGAATAAAAATTATTAAAATGGGTTTGAAATGAATTTTGAAAGTTAAGTAAATAAAATTTCTTAAACGACATTGCCGTTATTTGACATCTTTTGTTAAAAGGTATTGTTAAAATTTAACTTTACAATCCACACTAATTTAATTACCGCACCATTGCCTAAATTTTTTTATATTAATTTCTACTAGGAATATGCCAGGCTTTCGGAAACCTGCCGTAAAAATTAAGTTCTAACAACTTTAGAGTAAAAAAGTTCATCAAACTATAAAATTGTAATTTTAATAAATCGGGCAATTCCAAGAGGCTACTTAAAAAGGTCAACTTTAAAAACATTAGTAAAATTAATAAAGGCAACTCACGTATAGCCTTGCAATACTGATATAATAATTAATTAACCAAGATCCGCTCTCTAATAGCAGATTTATTAAATAATTTATAAGTATAATATAACTTGCGAAATTACGTTTTTTGCAAAAAAAAACATTTTGAATTTACAACTTGAAGCCAACGGCATTACACTTCAACAGATATAAGCGACGTATAATTTGGTTAAAAATTGACTGAGGTATGATTTGTAAGGTTTTAAGCTTTTTCGCCCACTTGTAAAAGTCAAATTTCAACGCGCGTCTTTCATGATTTTCTGAAAAAATCCTACAAAATAAAGAGAAATACAAAGTTGAAAGGTAATTCAATTTCGTGTAATATAATTTTTTCCTTATCTCCCTACGGCAAAAATTAGCAAAGCTATGGATATTTGTTCTTTAAAAAATAGGTTTTGTGAAAGAAGACATTGTTAATTTAGGGTCGGTTGTACCAATTAAGTTCAACGAGAGTTCAATTTATTGAACTTAAATTCAGCAAATTTTTAAAACGCATTTTAGAAGTTGTAATGACGAACCGGGTATAGTAAGAAATATAAACCAATGTGAATGATAAAAAATGTATTATAAATGTCGTGTCTTCGAGCACTTTATTTTTTGGGTTTCCAAGTTCTAAAATTTATCTTAAAAATTAGCTGAACGTAATGTTAACAATGTCAATGTCAAGTTGATACAACCAGTTATTTAAAGTGAATTTTCACCAAAAGTAGTCATTAACCAATTCCTATAGGTAGCTCAACAAGAAAAACTTATTATATTTTCTTAAAGTACACTATCACAGGTATTTGATCATTTTAAAATTATTTTTTTCAGAAAATTTGCATTTCGTGTAGGTATATATTTTAGAAAGGATAGGTTTTACGATAAACAAATATTTAAAAAAATTCACGTGTTAGTTACAACCGGCATTACATCTTGAAAATAATTTTCAATACGAAATCTTTTTTTATAGTTTAAAAAACAATTAGCGTACAAAAAAAGCGAGCAACTTTTTCATTAAAAAAGTTTTTAGGTAAATCCATTCTGATCGGATGGGTTTTTAATAACTTCCCATTTTTTGTGTAATTGCAATGAACTATAATCAAGTTCTTAAAGAATTTTATACTTAAAAAATGCTCTTTTGCGACCAACTGTCGCTGTTCCGTTAAATGCAACTTAAAATTGATAATATTCACGATATGTCGTAACGCATTATCAAGTCCTAGTTTAAATTTTAGGGATCTTTTCGTATATGTTTTAGTAAAATTATACATAATACATAAATTTACAATACAATTATGTAATGGAAGTTTATATTAGTCAGGATACGTTAAACCGCTAATATGCAGAAATAATACGAATTCGAAAGAGCTGGTATTAACTTCAGGAAATTTCCACTAATATGAACAATATTCAAAATGTAACCTAAAATTCCATCTTTTGTTAATAATAATAGGATCAAATAATGAATTAATTGAATATAAAATGGTTTACAGTACACACATCAAAGATTAAACTAAATTAAAATTAATGTTCTCTAATATACATCACACAAAGAATGAAATGTAAAATTTGTATTTTAAACCACAAAATGGATTTTTATTGTCCAACCTAACAAAGTAAAATTTTTAATTTGAGGAAATAAAAGTCAAAAACATAACTTCTCGTTTTTGCACATCATATCGTATCTTCTCCATGACATTCAATATGAAATACCTCTCGTTGTACTGACATGAAATTGTTAAAGTCGAGATATTCTAAATTATCAAAATTATAAAATTGCAGTAATAAACATTTCTACAGTAACCATGCACACTACTACATTATGTATACATAAAATAGAGACTTTTACGTAGGTATAAACTATTCATCCAATTCAATGAGTCGAGTTCGCATCAGAGTCTATTCTGATTTTTTTGAAACAAAAAATTGCAAGAAAATTTCAAATAAAAATATATAATACTGTGTAAGTCGCTTAATTCGACAAAAATGTTTGTGTTGTGTTCATTAATAAGTTAAAAACAACATTTCCCATTGTTAACAGCAAAAACTGAAAATTTTGAATTGCTAAATACGCCTACACAGAATTGTAAACAAAACTTTGCATTGATAAAAATTAATTCGCATTTTGGCATCACATTACAACAGATGGGGATTTCCCACAAATGTAAACTCTTTCTAGACTCTCGAGTGTGAGATTATACGAAACGAACAAAAGTTTTCATAGTTTACGACAAATTTATTTTACTGTCGTGCCAAATTCTAACTTCTTCTGAAATTAATGCAAATACGCTTGAAAAATTTCTTAAAATTTACAACCTAAAAGAGCTTTTAAGATATAAATTTTTCGACAATTCTGTAAGAATAATAACACGATAATGTCTATATCAACAATTTTGGACGATCCTTTAGTTGTCACTGTCAGAACAAAGAGTTTTTCAATTATGAAAGCCAATAAAATATTCAGCATGTTCTCTAATTCATACCAAAATGTGTGTAGGCACAAGTAACATAATATATTCTTAATTAAAATATTACTTACACACATTTGTATGCCATAGGCTTACTGGAAATTTAATTAACTAAAATTGACAAACTAGTGTGCCGGTTGTAAAACGAATATGTTAATTTAAAGTTTTACTCGTGTGTGATTCGATACACCCAAATTTTCCAAGTACTTGAAAGGGATGCCGCAATACTTCTAGAACTAGTATGTGATTTTCCCTCCACTGATTAGACAAACAAAATTATCAAAATTATCCGGTAAAATTCTCTATACCAAAAATCACTTTTCAATATTTCATTTACGAGCAACCTTATTCGTAGCCATTCGAAAAAGCTAATGCAATTAAGCTAAAAAGTTTTCCAATATTTGAAACAATGCCCACGAAGTATCAATTAAATTTTAATAAACGAACTAGAAATGCTAAGTGATGAATTTTTTTAGGTCACGTAAAAATCAAAAGCAAATTCAAGTTCTCAACAAATATATAATTCAGTTTAGTTGCTAATTTTCTAGATAAAGTGGCATTCGTTTCAATAAGAAAAAAATTATGTATCCGAATTGAACGACCTTTTCAAAAAATTTCAAGAATCCTTCAACGACGATGCAATCGTGCATTAAATAATGCTTAAAACGACAACTAAATTTAGTTTCATTTTCGCTCTTTTGTAAAATTCACCAATTAAAATCGTAGTTCAAAGTTTTTTAGAACATCTTGCATTTCGTAGAAATGAAATTCATATTGAAACATTTAATATAATAATTATTATTCTTCGTAAATAATCCATCTCTTTTTTATCCGTGCATTAAATTTTATAAAAAGAATTTGATTAAGTTTCAAAATTAAAGTACGCTGCTAGGTATGTACTTGGTGTATTCGAGGTGATGTGATCAAATTTATGTTTATGTGAATATGCATCATAAATGAGCTTTTATGATTTGCAAGTCGGTGTATACCGCTGCACAGGCGTTATTACGACTGGATTTACGAATTTGATGAACTATTCCCATAAGTTCTCCAACGAAACAGCGTAAAAGCTCTTTACGTATTATACACATACAAACTTTAGTTTAATCCACCGCTCATTCATTTTATTTTACGAAAACACAATTTTCCATCGGAAACAGAATATGTGCATATCTGAGTAAACTCTATACGAGATTAATTTTAACTTAAATACTTACACAAATATTTTTCGTATCGTCGATATAATACAAACGGTATAAAAACCTTTAGGCCAGATTCGAGTAAATAAATTTTACAAAAGTAAAACAAATTCAGTTTTGTTATATCAAAAATTTAATAATTAATTTTTCTCTTACTATCAGAAATAAAGAGAGAAATAGGTACATGTGATTCAAGTCAAAATTAGAATAATATTTTTTTACGTTTAAAGGTGAACCGGTCCTATCATATTATGTTCAACTTTCTTGATCGAAAAAGTTGAAAACTTGGATTGTCTTTATTGCTGTCGTAATTTGATTCATAGTCAGCATTTAGATCGATTTATGTCGCGATTGGAACATCAATCGCTCCATAAGCCTACGAGTTAACGTAGGTTTAAATGAAAGAATATAGGATCGTGGAAATTTGAATCGATTTGGATGAGTTACAAAGATGTTGATATAATAAAAATGAAATGTTGGAAAAGCTTCGCGTAGCCGAAGTTTTAACAAAACTCCGACGCTTAAACGTATCGAGATGTTTTCAATTTCCATCCCAAGTAAAGAGTAAGATCGTGCGATAGCTTGTAAATTGGATGACACCTCTGCGAGTGACCAAAAAGGGATACTTTTTGTAAGAAAATCCTATTGTTCGACGAGTACGACGACGCACATCATTATTATTCTAACAGCAAACGTTTATTTTTTATTGCAAGAAATTTAAAGCAACCCTCGTAAAAATACGCAAGCCTTTCAAGATAGCAAATAAGTTCGTGCAAATAATAATAGTATCACCCTTGACCTTAAATAATCCTATGGATGAAACCTCTATCTTGAAATGTATATCAAAATTAGAAATTCTAAATCGTCGTCAGTCAATATGCAAACCTGGTCGGAATAAAAAAAAATAACTAAAAAATCCGGTATTTGCATGCATTTATCGCGAGCAAGTAAGAAAAATGTAGATTTTCCAATTCGCTATAGATTTCGTAGAACTTAATTTTAATATCAGATGCTTTTTTTATCCTAATAAGCCGTTTTATTAAAATAAATTATCCCAAAATTTGTAAGTAGGTAATAATTTACGTATATTAACTTCAAATTAAGTTTCGTAGTATATGGCTACCAAATTATCTCATAATATGCATGTGTTAATTAACAATTTGATTGGCAGGTTTTCCCATTTTATAACTTGAAATTTGTCGGTTACACATAATTACGTACATATGTAACTCGTCGAACTAAAATAAAATGATACAGCGTCCACGTTTAATTTCCTGGATTATTACGATTATAATATTCAATTAAAATTTTTGTAATCTCGTATGAAAATATCAGCAGAGTTGCGTCAAGCAAGGAAAGGCATATTAAAAAATTCTAAATTTGTTGACAATTAAAAATATTTCGATAAAGCGTTGAGTTTGTAATTAATAAAAATAGATGTGCTGCATTAATGAGAAAAGATTAATGATTTTAATTTAAAAACTTACTTTCGAAACATCAATCACAGTTAAATATTCCAAAAAGCATTTAGAAAAAAAGAAAAAAAAATAAGAAGGCTAATGTCTTGGTATAGCAGCCGAATCAATAAAATCTCTCCGTGACAAAAAAATGTAGATTTAAGAAAACAACTTATTTATAACACAAGCATTCTTCAAAACTTTCCAATTAAAACTAAAAAGAAAAACTTGATGCAAGATAATTTTATAGATTTTAGATAAAAGTTTTCAGATTATAATTAAATATATTTTCAATTTTTTTTTTCTCAAAGTTAATATCTCAAACGAATGTGATCAAACACAAAGAAAACATTTGAGCGTCAAAGCTGATTTCATAAAAGATCTCCTTTGAAAAAAAAATGACCCAACGCTATTATCAAAAATATACGTGCAAAATGCTATATCGCCGAATTTAAAAACCAAAACTAAATTGTTTAAACTTCAAACAGCTTGTCTTCAAAATGCGATATCGAATAATATAAATCATTTATTAATAATAATACGAATTACTACTCGCGCGTTCTTAAAATATCGGTAAAAAATTAATTTATAAGGGTACCAAGTACGACTCCGGGTAAGCCAACCAACGACACACAATTCCTCAATTTAAATAACTACAGCGTGAGGCAGAAAATGAGGCGTACAGATAACCACTTGTTAATGATTCATAAAATTGCATTAGAAAATATCTTTCTTATACAAATTCTCTTTAATTTTGTATACAAACTGTCTGAAACTGGAGTAAAACTGTATTAATTCAAGTGTACATACAATGGTACTAAAAAATGCATGACTCTGTGTTCCACTTGTGCGGTTTACCAAACAAGGCTATAAAATTATTAAACACAAAAGCGATAGAAACTAAACTCCATTGCAAGAAAAACGTTATTCGTTAAGATAATATAAAACTTCATAACAACAACAGTTTACAACTTTTAATCGGTTAAATGAGAAAAAAACTCAATTTAAAAATTGGAATGTTCATTAATTTCTGCAACTCGGTGAATTTTATCCATAGAACAAATTTAGTACACTAGAAGAAACTTAGGCAATTCACTTCAAAGATTTCACCTTATTTTGGAGAAATCTAATTTAAGTTAGTTCTTTCGATTCTGCTATCCTGAAGGCATTGTTGATTCGCGCAAAACTTGAGTTCCCTCAAAATATTGCTTTTAATGTACCGACCAATTCAATCTTCTAAAGCGATTTGTCAGCAATAAAACTCTTATAAGAACATGCAGAAAATATATTGCGAGATTGATTATTTGTGTGTAAGAGAATGTTTCATAAATTTTAGCTAAAATTAATTTTTTTGCAGGTTACTTCCCACTGCCTTCGATATACTGTTTAGCTTGGATATGTTTGGATGTGTTGTTTAGCACGGCATCTATAATGCATTTATGTACAATTAGCGTGGACAGATACCTATCGTTGAGTTACCCAATGAAATTCGGAAGAAACAAAACGAAAAAACGGGTGACATTAAAAATCGTTATAGTGTGGCTACTATCTATAGCAATGAGTCTGCCGCTTAGTTTGATGTATTTTAAGGTAAAAATCATTCAAAATTAATTTCTACATATTTTTCATTTTCTGAACGTAACAATTTTACAGAATCAAGATTCGGTGTTAGTAAACGGCACGTGTCAAATTCCTGATCCTGTCTTCAAATTTATAGGATCGATAATATGTTTTTATGTGCCCCTACTTGTGATGTTAGTAACGTTTGCCCTCACAGTTAGATTATTAGCCCAACAAAGGCAAAGTGTTGGATCGACAAATGGTTGGTCCAGTGGATGGCTGGGAGGACCGCCACCTCTAGGTTAGTATAAAAATAGCATATTTTTACAGAAAATTTATAACAAATGAAATGAAATCCCAAAAATACAATTTCGTTTAGGAGTGCTAGCTACCCAGAATGAAAGAACGTGTTACGGTTCTGAGTAAATAGCTTCTTCAACTATGTTGTTATTTTCTGCGAACGTGTATCAATCTGAAACCCTGAAACTTGATATTACGTTATCCTGGTATATCCCAAGATTCTCTCTTATTAATAAAAATGGCAAAACTTTATATAATAATTAATGTCCTGAATGGGGGATACAATAATTAGATTTAACTTAATAGCTTTATTATAAGCCTTTTAGGTGAAAACAAAATTGTCGGTAAAAACAAATTTAGAATAATTAATTATTAAATCTGACCTCTTTCAAAACTGAAGTAGGCAGTACTTAAAACTGCCCTTAGGCAGACAAGCTTTTATGCATTGTACTTGTTTGTTAAATATTCCGAAGCATGTGATAGCTACATGTACAGGGGTAGCTGAATTGAACAGCGATTTTTATAAGATATATTTTTCCGCAATACATCGACACTTTTATTCAATTTTTGCTTCAACCAACAGTTGACAATATTAGCAATATTTTAGAGACTGCATATACACCAGACAATTGCAAAATCGTTTGGATTACTGTAAAAACTCAGTCTATGCAGATCGTTGATAAGAAAAAACAAGTAACAGTTCGTTTGATCACCCTGTATACAGTATTAAAAAAATATAAAGCGTTTAATCTTGTTATCAAAATGAAATATTATTAAAATGTAAATTAAATATTCACAGTAGAGCACGACTTGCAGGAAACTATTCATGGCAAAAATTAATTCCGATTCCCGATGAAGATAATAATGCATACACATAAACTTTGATTTTTGCTTTACATAGATCGTCGATGTACGTGGAGAAAATTGTTAAAAGCTACAAAAGCACGTCCCGTGACACCTCAACACGGACATTCTGCAAATTCAACTGACACGGAACTTACAACTATCGACACCCATGAATTGTGGATACAAGAAAGCGAACCAACTCCATGCACAATGTCTGCTTTAGGACAATTTGGAGCCGAAATGCTCAAGTTATCGAGAGGTTTAGAAGCTGCGAGCACAACCACAACCCTCAACCCATTGCTTTGTTCTAAACAAAGCACGTCAAGAACAAGGTAAGTCGCAAGTTCATACTACAAAATTCTTTATTAGTTCGATTTATCACAAACTTTCTCGTTCAAACAAAGCCTCAACGATATAAAATACAGACATCATTCGTTAGCGGTTAGCAAGAAAAGCAACTCGTTAACTTTCTAAACGTGAAACTGTAATGTCTCGAAAGGATATAACGAGATACTAGTAAAAGCAAAAAATCTTTATCAACACACTCCATAAACATCCTTCTTACTGTTTAATGTATGCAATGTAATTGCATTGCTTTAGAAGTAGGTACCATATTTTTCAACGAGTTAAATTAAATTTTTTTAAATATTCGCTGTCAGTTTTTCACAGTTTTACAAATAATAATATCTGACATTACAATTATTACAAATTCATGAAGCACGCAAATATCGTTCAAAAAATTAATTTAATTCGGCGTTTCCCTTACTTCACGTTAAAAACCTCAATTTAAATAATTACGAGTGTATGTGTGCGTAAAATAAAAAAAAAAAAACTTTAAATAATGGCATTATCTTTTTACATTGGAACGCCATTAAAAGAATTCCGTTGTAAAGAAACTGAAACTTTGACGGAATTGGGGCAAAATACAATTAATTCGGTATTTCAATAATCCTTAGTTTGAAATAGAGGCTGTGAAAAAATTTCAAGTGCGAAAACAGATATTAAATTAATTTGTAACACTCGGATAAAATACTGAGAACTTTTACGATTTAAAAAATCCAACATCAAACACAAATTTAACACAAAACATTTTCTATTTCAGCTCGAGAGAAAGAAGTTTGCAGAGCATAACTGGATCTCGTTCGAGCATAATCACATCGTCGGAAACATCCCCGTGGCCGACGAAACGAAGAAGAGCTTCGACGTTTCATGAAGGCGACAATCGAGACGAATCGCCTTATCCAAAGTGGCGAAGAAGGGGGTCAAGTTTTCACGAAACGCGACAAGATCGCGAAGAAAATGAAAGTTTGAAAGCAACCGAGCACATATCATTTCCGATTTTACCGCCATGTACTTGTCCGTACTTCGGCGAAAACCAAAAAGACAAATCCGAATTGCCAAAACCGGCGGAAGTCAAAATACTTTTAAGTGATCAAATAATGTCGACCAGCACTATTAAAACAAATAATTTAAACGTGTACGAAAACAATTCGATGTCGTCGTCCCCGCACAGAAAATTCCCTCTTCAAAAAGTAAAAGCTGCATCAAAATTAAATCCAAACAATATGTTGGTGACGTGGGAGTCGGGAAGACCGATATCTATACGAAGAGGATCAACTTGTGGTTATACTAAAAGTTCGGTAATCAATGCAAACCAACGCACGCCGTGTTTACTCCGAAGATCGGCAACGACACGACATCATCCAACAAGATCGCCCGGAATGCAAGATCGAAACAAAAATTCTTCGTCTCCGTGTTTACAACGATATACTTGTAACGACGGAAGCATCAAAAACTCGGCTATAAGGACTCACCACAGTCGAAATTCAAGCGTCATATCAAGAAACTCGTCTCGTCATGGAAGAATAATTCGGTTGGAACAAAAGGCGACTCAAGTTTTGGGAGTGGTGTTTTTCACTTTCGTAATTCTGTGGTCGCCGTTTTTCGTTTTAAATTTGTTGCCAATGTTTTGCGAAGAGTGCGAAAACGAAATAGGCGACGCGGGATTTCAATTTGTAACGTGGTTAGGATACGCAAGCTCGATGGTTAATCCAATATTTTATACAATTTTTAATAAGGTTTTTAGACAAGCTTTCAAGAAAGTATTAATGTGCAGATACAGGAATCGAACTTGGAGACCGCACAGGTGACAGGTAAAAACTACAACCAACATGTGTTGTTTGTAGAACCGGAATTGAATTGATCTAAAAGTGAAGAAAAACGAGATGATGTAGAACCTAAAATTATTTTTATATATGTTCAAGTATGTTTGTAAAAGAACGAGACGAATTCTTAGAAAATATTTACATGTCAAAATTTTCATATCAATGTCGAAAAGACTAAATATCACTTTATCTTTCATATCAATTTCTATATAAAATATTTCGTCACAATCTAAAGAACATTATAATATTGTAAATGTAAAACAGTAATTTCTTCCAAAAATTACTTTAAAATACTTCAAAACAGCACTGATAAATTGTGATATATAGTTAAACAAAATAATACGGTTAATCAAAACCGAAGGGGGAAAAAGATGCTTCAAAATAATTAATATTAATAGAAGTAAACGTAAACGAGATAAATGTTTATATGTTCTACTACAATGTCAAGTACATACTATGAAATTCCTACAATGTTAAATAATCAAGGTAATCTAAAATAATTATACGTTGTAATAATTCAATAAATATCATAACTATTTAGATATCGTTTCATATTTTTACAAAATACATTTCTATGCGATTTTCCCACGAGATACGTCAATAGATTGAAGCACTTGGAAAAAAATTTACTTCCACAAGAAAATCTGCAAAGCAGAGCATTATTGAAGTTCTCTTTCAATATTTATTGATAGCAAGACCGAAAATGAAAACCATTGTGTTTGATGTTCTATTGGTGTAAAAAAAATCCTAGTCCAGGATGTGCTACAAATTAATATTTTTAGTACTTTTTTCGATAGTCCACCTGATCTCATTATTAAAATAAATGATATTATTAAAACTTGCGTAATTACTGCGCAAAAATTATTTTACAATAAAAGTTCGTATACGTTGTGTTTTAGTTCCCAAACTTTTGTTCAAATGTGCGAATGTTTTTTTAAACAATCGAATACGCCTAACATATTTTTATACTATCCATTTGGGATATATTTGAAAATTATTGAATTACCTCCAATTTCGTATTATTTGATACGACGATCGATCGCAAATATTCAACAACAATGGAAATTGGCTAAATTACTTTTCAAGTTTTGGTAATAGATAGAGATACGACACGAATTCACCTAAAGGAAAAGGATGGCAAGAGTAATTAAGTTGCATACACTTGCCTCCATTTATCTATGCCTGACCCATTACATTATGTATTTGACTGGAAAGGAAATAAACGTAAAATATAATGACACGTAAATAAAGGTTGAAAACGCACACCTTCCACTTTTATTAACACATTATTAAATGTTAAAAATAATAAAGCAACTAAAAGCGTTTTTTAAATCACTCTGACAGCGTAATAAAAAGTTTCGACTAAGGTCAACAGTTTGTCATTTACATAATATTTCCGCGTACGCGGAAATCGAGAAAAGTCCAAAAAATTAATTGATATCATTTATTTCGGTGGCACTCAATTTTGTTTTTGTCGTTTCCTCTTTCTTTAGTAAACTGAATTTGACCAATTTGTTGGTTTGCAACCAAAAACTACAAATCGGAAAATTAATATAAAAACAAAATTTCAATAAAGAAAACCGTCGTATACAAAAGAATGTTGCAGCTTTATGAAGGTATTGAACATAAAATTTCACATATTGTCTTAAATATCAATATTATTATTGGAATCACGAGGCACACGGCGAACGATGAAAATGCTCAATTGCTCCAAAAATATCGTCGTTTAAATGCAAAAAAGTAGTGCTAACATAAAGTCATGGTATATTCGTGAAGAAGGGTGCATTTATTTATTATACACGAGAACTCGTAACGAAAATGCACCCCTAGAACGTTTAATATAAAAATTTTCTCGAACGTAAATCATATAAAGAACTTCTTTTATTAACCGAATCTTTTTCAAATTAACAGTGGCGTTAGCTATCTAAGCACTTAAAACTAATTTTCGACTTTATTAATTGACAACCACAACAATTTATATCGGGCAATGCTAACCCGCTTGGACAACTTTTAAAAATTGTTGATAACTTAATTACCTACTTTTTTTTGGTTACATTAAAAACTAAGTTTAATAAAATAAAGAAGCAATAATGTAAAAATATATTAATCCTCGCTTCAAACTTGAATTTATTAAAAGCTGAAAATAGACGACCGCCAACGACGGATGATGGCAAAAGTAGACAGAATGCGCCCAAGTGCAATTAAGTCTTGATATTAAATTTAAATATTGAAGTTCATTTAATAACAAAGCATGTACATATACGAGTCTTATAGTGATTAAATGTACTTATGAAATGTTCAAGTTTTGAAAATAAAAACTTGAAACTAACAGTCAATTACACCCTCGCGATCAAAAATAGAAGGATTACTTCGACGGTCAAGTTTTCCTAATACAAAATAAAAATAGCTCACAAAGCGATTTATAAAAAAAAGTTCAAAGTGTATGTAAAAATAAGTTTAAATTATTGGTAAATTTCTTTACATTTTGTTTCGGTTCGCAAGGATTTGAAGTTTTAATTCACCATAAATAAGTAATTACAGAAACATAGGTCCTACCCCATTATTTATTCATCCAATTATGTGAGTCCACAAACTTCAAAAGATTTTAAATTAGTAAGTCTTAATTAATATTAAGGAATTACTTTTGTTTTGCAAAAGTGCGTAAACTTCATAAAATAGATAAGGCTGCGGTAGGTACGTGCCGTCTTATATCCGTGCACCTCTCCGTCAAGAAATAAAATTCCTTCGCGCATTTCACGAACTTGTAATGATCGTAATAAGAACATAAATTTTAGAAGAACCTTCCTTGGCTTAATAAGAAATATAATATTGGAAACACTATTACACATAAATCGATCAAAAATAAGAAGCGTAGAACTTTTAAAAGAACGCTGACAATAAAGAAGACAGATGGCATGATGTCCTAATTAGGGACTGGAAAAGCGCAACTTGACGAAATTAAATTTCTCGAATTAAGGCTGTTGTTCCACTTTTAACGAAAAGTCCAAAAATAACTTGCAGAAACTTAGTGTATATCATTGTTCTGGTTCACAAAGGCGAGTTAAAATTTTACTACATTTTTTCACAAATTTTTTTACTAACAATAATTATTATTGAAGTGCATAGTAGTACCATAAGATTAAACTCTGTTCATTCAATTCATCTCTGTGAAACTTGGCAATTTCGTGCTAATTCTCTTACGCCCTGTATTATCAACTTCTTCCAACAAGATTCCTTTGGTTAAATGGTATTCACTAATTAATGGAAATCTTAAATTTTACTAATATGGCGATAGAAAATCACCATAAAAGTTGATAATATTTGACGTTAGTTTTGTTAAATTAGTGATAATTTAATTATTGAAAATGGAAGTGTTTTATAAAATGGCTTACACATTGACTGGGAAATGAACCAGATCACTGCTCGAATAGATGGTACAAAAAATTATTGTAATGCGTGAATGATTTGAAAATAAAAATCAAAATATAGAATTATAAATATAAAGAAACAAACTAGAAAAATAAATTTAGATACAGCCCAAATAAACCGCCATAAAAAAAATTAATTGCTATGTAAATAATCATGCCCCACGATAAAAAAAAAAAAGAAATATTATATTACATTAACAAACAAAATATTGCATATTAACTCGAAGTAAATGTACAAGAAACAAAATTAGCATATTATCTGCGTTGCCTATATGTTTCTTTTGCATAAATAATAATGTAATCAGGGAAAAAAACCATACTTATAAAAAAAATGTGGTAAAAAATAAAACCGTATCATCCAAAGCCGACAGTGGGTGCTGCGTTGTGTACGACTCGTTTAATTGAAAGATAGAAAACCCAAATCCCACCTGTCGTTGAGAACTGTATAATTTTCATTTGTTCTTCGTTCATACTCTCAGCTTTCATAACAGATCTACTTCGTATTTCGAAATGTTAAAACAGCTTTTTAAGCTTAATTTTCTTTCTAAATTGTCGGAACATCAATAGGGAAAATTCGTAAAATGTAAATAAAATTTCAATGCAAACAACAAACATGTTTCAATGCAATGGTCATTAACATAAGTTGAACGAAAGTCTCATTTAATAACAAATCAATCCGTTACTTCAAATTAAGTTTATTAAAAGAAAAGCCTCAATAATTTTTCAGCTTTAAAAAAACTAATATTAAAATATTTTAATATGCAAAATTCGCTCGGTTTTGTGTAAAATGAAAAGTGTATCTTCACAAAATAATGACGTTTCTAACAAAAGATACCTCGAGATTCTTTTCCGTATTTTGTCGCATTCATGCTAAAAAGCACCTGACGCATGACGGTCAAAATTGAAAATAGATCAGGATATCAAGAAAAACCACTTTAAAAATATAAAGGATCAAAAGATAAAGCAACAAACATTATCGAAAACTTTAATCTCAATATTTTAAAAAATAAATATTTCTTTCTTGCAATTATGTACTTTTGATCTTAAATGGGTATTCGATGTTTTTATGCTTGAGCGGGTAGAAGGAAAATCATTTAACAATAAAATTTCACCTTATATACTACCAAAATATTTTATCTCGCATAAAATGTCTACAATAAATAACTTCGTTTTCAAATATATTTTTTTGATTTATTGACTTGGTACTATAAACTCAAAAAGTGAAAAATTCGCTTTGCAATTTCATCTTTAATTATTAATAAAGTTGAATTACGCAAATAAGGTATTCATATTTACTAAATTGCCTACATACTAGAAAGAAATGAAAAATAAAAATCCAATAAAAGTGAAGCAGATTTTGTGCTTCTATATAAATTAAACTTTCTTTCATCCTCAGTCAAAATTGCAATCTGTATGTCCAACATAAATTTTTTTGGTGTGGTCTGAATTTTACTCTTGGATGCACTTAAAATGTGAATTTGTTGTAAATCATTACCGATCACACCAATGTAAGTAACAAAAAAATATTCTATTCCTCAAGTTAGTTTTGAAAAAGAAAACTCCTGATGAACAATTATGTGTACAAAGCCCGACTAATGAAACATAAATATCGTTCATTTAGGTAGCTATTTATAGATAACGAATAGGGCAATACTCTTGATTAAAATGTAACAATCATGCAACATACATTATTAATGGAACCTGTATGACGCTAATATTGGATTATTAGAAATTTGAATTTTTGATTTTCCAACGTCGTCTCATATTTTGATACACCCGATATCTTCCAATATCAAACAAAAAATATGACATCGACATATGCGTCACTACGCCTTTATTAATTTTTAATTTATAATCAAACACAAAGATTTATCACGCTTGGTGAAATTCAACAATACATTCTAATTACATCGTCAAACTGTGTTTGATGTTAAAAATAAAAAAGAAAACGTAACGTATTAATTTTGCGCGAATAACTAATAAATTTAAATTAATTTTTACGACAAACTTGGAAAAATATTTTTGAAGTGGCAACACTAATTATTATGTGCCAATTAACTATAACAAGAAAAATTCCGACATGTTAGTATCATACGTCATAATAAAAGCATCAAAGACATTATCCGACCTACTTATACTTTACCGTGCGAGCTTTTCTATGTCGAGTTCGTTCGTATAATTGACCAAGCACATGTACCCTTCAATTTTCTTTTTACCATTAATAGAAAAAAGTAAAGGAACAAGTTTGGACTAATCTACAAAATTGGAAATGTTTGTTATCTTTATACCCTTTTGATTGTAATAAATACCTTTCGTATATACACACAAAGTCGGTAATAATTAGTGGGGCGCCATGGCAGGTTTGTATATTGCGCCGTCAAGCACACATACGTACGCAAGATAGACTAGGGAGCGAGAAACCGCAGTTTCATTCCTAGCAGCGCCAACTACATTGCTGTGGTAGAAAGTTCAATATCGATCAAAAACTACTCTATTAATTATTGCATTTTCCTAAGTAAAAGCATCTTTGCTTCGGTCAGTCGATAGCCAACGTCTATTGACGATATTGCATTATAAATATAAGAAGTTACCGCGTTTGATAATTTCTATACATTAACGAAACAAACTTTTCAATTTCGTACCGTCCCAAGTTTCTAAACGAGAATATAATTATGTAGAAAAATCCAAAAAGAAAAGTAAAATTGCACAACGTTTCTACTTGAAGTTTTTAAAATAGTTTGTTAAAGTTGTTAAATTAACGTTTTGACAATATCATTTTTGCATCTCGAAAATTTGGAAAATTCGAGTATTTGTTAAATGCACTTTTGGTTTTAATTTTTCTACTACAATTATTAATTTCTCCGTTGCCAAAGCATTCCGATGTTAGAATTCAGTTTTGTCTAGTTATATTTTCTTCTTCAGAATAATTCAATTGTTGTTTTTTAAATTTATTGGGTGGTTTAATCATAATAATCACAAATTTCAATTGTTATTTTTCTGTGACATTCTATGTGACATCTAAGCACGATTCTATATTATAGACTTCTTTCTATGAAGTCATACCGAACATTCAGGCCTATTATGTATCACAAACGTTATTATAACAGTGACAGTTATGAAATAAAAAATTGATGAACCGCGTTTTGATCCGAAAATAGAAATATTACTTTCTCTTTCTTACACATGTTAGCTATAATAATGTTTCTCGCTTTACGCTATTTTGAAACTTTATTATAACATAAAGGTTGACCGTTATTTTTAAAGGTTGTGATACATAATAGACCTGATTATTTGATTTTTGAATGCTCAAATGAAAGCTTTTCTACGTTTTGAGGAATATTAGTGAGAAAAAATTAGGTACTGAACTCTTTTGATATACTGCACTCTACTGTCCTGTGTGTCTACTTCTTCAGTTATTCGTCACTTTGTAGGTAAACTACTATTTTATGGTGATGAATATACCGAATTATGTGAACAAACATCTGGAAAAGGGCAAATAACGACCCTTCACCTAATAATACTAGTGCAATTCCGAGTCGTGTACCTGCTGGTCTTTTAATTAATGTAGGAATATTAACGTTTTCGCATTTCCTACAAAAACTACCAAAATATGTTTAAAATCTTTTTATAACTTTTCCTTAATTAATATTTTTGAGTGACAATACAGCTAAAAATTTAAATTAAATAAAAAGGTTTGAAGTTTATCATTTACGTGTTTAGCTTTAAAATACTGCGAAACCTCCAATGAACATCCACAAAACTAGATTTAATCATTATCGAAATTTTAATAAATTTAATATTATAATTATTTTTATAGCATCGATCAGCGGTTACCGAGATCGGGGCACGGATATTCCATACAACTTATTTATTTCTTTACTGTTTCTTCCGCAATAATTTCCCTATTTGACTGAACTACTTTACACCTATTTTCGAAAATATGTTAGGTACAAATTTGACTTTAAAAAGTTGGAAATTACAGGCAAGCCTATTTGTTATTTAATTATTTAAAAATAAGTATTATCTACTTGTTGAGTGAAAACTAAAAATAAAACCTAAAAATAGTAACTTCAATAATTAATTGCTTTCGATTATTAAATGAACAAGAAAAATAAACTCAACATAAAATAGCCATTCGAGAATCAAATAGTAGGAAAAGTTCAGGATCATCCTTGGGATGTTTAGTTGACAAAATCAACTAATAAAGAAAAACCAATCAATCCTATCATTAGTTAGAGAACTCGTGAGAAAATAAACAACTAAGGTAATCAATGATAAATGTTATATGGGTAGGTCTTCCGATACGCAAGAATGTGAGCGGTTTACCAATTTCACTAAATCTACCAGTAAGTTTGGCAGAAACATATCACCTGTAGGTAACTATTCCAATTTATTTCTCCACACTCAAACTCGACACGTATAAACCACAGAGAAAATCGAAGCATTAAATATAAATTCCATAAGCTTTCTAGAAAATCACTGATGTGATCTGACGTTTCCCAATAGGTCTGCATAACGGTGAAATATGTTAAGCAAATTGTTTTAAAAAAAGTCTTTTACATATTGCTTCAAATTTTCAGTATTGCTTATAAAAAATTTCATTTTACCAAATTTTCACCAACGCAACGCTGCAAATCGACAAAACCCCATATAACATACACGTTTGCGATGTGCGATAATAAAAAAGCTGGATATTATCAAAATATTTTTAATCGTAAGCTGTAATAATAATCATTAAAAGTTCAAGCTTGACATAAAAATTTATAAAAGCGAAATATCAAATAAAAAAAACTTCAATTAAATTTAATAATAACATAAAGGAAACTTTTTAACTAAATTAGACTATAAATTTGAATATTTGAAAATCAATCAGTGAAAATATTGTAATTTTGAAGAGATGAAAAATATGTTAAAAAATTTCAATTTATTGTGAAATAATGATGAAACAATATTGCGAAAGTTAATTTATTGGAGCCATTGTAATCAAAAAAACGTTTGTTTATTTCAATTCGTAAATTGAAAATGTGCGTAGGTCTCAAGTATTATTATCTTGGTATTTATTACAGTGAATATCTATGATCAAATAAAGCGTTAGGTTGATCCTTCTAACATCAGTTTAATGTCTTCAAATCAACTACAAGCTACATAAATTGTCAGTAAAGGTTTAACAAATTTATAATATAAATTCGGCAAACAAATGCATTTTAAAACCTAAGAGATATTTCTCATTGGCTTTAGGAGCACTATAAAACGTCACGTTTGCAAAAAAGAAATGGTAGATAAAGAATTTGAAAAATTCTTGAGTACGCTGGCGGACTATGGAGCATAAAGTCCTCATATTATTTTAGTCACGGCAAGGACCACTAAAAAATCGATATTAATAGAAATAAATTTGAGTTGACAATTTTAGATAAAATTTCGGTTTTAAAGAATTAGTTTACAAAAACAAACTTTACTATTTACGGTTTTGAAAATTATTTTCAAGCTTAATTACGCAACAATAAAATCCTGTATGCCAGTAACATTTTGACTAAAATAATTTCCCGTGAGTAACTTTTTCCCTCTATCAAAATCATCACTTTCTTGTTAATCGCCGGTTAATCAAAAGGCAACACCGTAATTCACTTTCGGCTTTACGTTTTGTTCTTCTCCAAACTTATCAGAAAGCCCAAAAATATTTGAAGATATAAATAAAAAATAGGTACAAATTTATTGCCGACAATTTTTCAATTCGAATTTGAAAAACAATTTTTCGCGTCCAACTTTTCATATTTTATTATTCCAACTAAACCAACCAAAGTCTTGTTTCGCGCATTTCGAAAAACGATTCAGAACTCTTAAGATTATTGCAATAATAAAAACTTTTTATTAAATTTTAGTGTTTCTTCATAAATAATGTTACAGCGTCCTTTTTCTGTCACATCTCTTTAATACTTTCTAATAAATTAATTTCATTAAGCTCGTGTGCGTTGTTCCTTTCTTTCAAAAAAAAATTAAGTAAACAGAATTTTTTGTTCCAACCTAAAGTAAACGTGGTTCTCATATAATTAAAAGAAGTAATGTTATAGAATTTAGTAAGTAATTAATTGTATATTAAAAATATTGATTAACTACCTTAAAAAACTGTCTGCACTTGTAAGTTTCATTCAAGAATGATTAATGAAATGCCACACACTTTACTTTATCGCAAACTTCAACTTAGTGAGGTAGCGAATTTTTCCTTGTGTCATAAAATGTACACATAAGAGAACATTAATTTATTCTAAAAGCATCTGTACAAATTTTGCTGTTTATTTAAACTTTCTAGTTACGATTTAAAGCTGTTACGCGACAACAAAGTTATTTTGCCTACTTATTGTTCCATAAGGACGCAGTAAAATCAGTCAACTGCTGCCGAAAGTTAAAGCAAATAATTACTTCGCAACTGCAACCGAACTTTAATTTAGATTAAAATGGAAAACTAACAGTTGTTTTCCGAGTTAACTATAGTCTTCGCGGATGTAATATATGGTCCCATTTGGTGGCAGTGGATTTATAGTATTTCGATAAATAATTTTCACAACTAACTGAAAATTATTATATTTTGTTTAATCTTCATTCACAACTTTCGTGCCAACAGAGCCTAGCCGAAAGTTCCGTGCCAATCGATACTTTATTCCCTCGCAAAATGCCGGCTGCTGTAGCTACTTCACGGATTGCAAAATTAAACAAAAGTTGATTTCCTTATATTAAACAGAGAATCTCTCAGTCTAGTGAATTTTAAAGGTTTATAAATTTTCAAATCAAAATACAGATCATCTCAAAAGAAAGTTTATTTATTTGACTAAAAACGAATTTAATAAAAATTTTCTTTAGAGGCTCCTTTAAATTTCAATTCGGATCTTTTTAAAATTAAAACTCTGAAAGAAAAACCTCCGGATGATGTTTGGATGGAAAGCAACGAAATATTCGGCGCATTACCTTCTCCACGATATGACTTCTAACCTGGTCTCCTTGTAGTTCACGAGACTGCTTTTCATAAATCTGAATTATAATTTTTAATGTAACATTAGTATTCTTGCAGTTGAGTTTAGGATCCAAGTTAGACGATTAATGCTTGGGACACATTAAAGGATGCGCATATGGAAATAGGTATCCATTAAAGTAACAAATTTGACGACAACCCGTCTAAAGTCCATTATGAAAGTGTTGACGATAGACTATTTTATAAAACGACGGTACTCCACTTCAAAGTCGTTACCATCGGTCCTTTTCAACGTAAGAGAAACGGCAGGTTAATGACACGGAAAAAAAGATAATAAACGTACTTCAATTAGATAAACACGAGAAATGCGGCCAAAAGATGGGATAAAAACGTAATAAGAAAAAACATAAAATAATCTCCCGTTTTAATTTAGTTAGCAAGTTTTCGGCTTGTTTGTTCGATATAAATCTAGGGTAATTTAAACACAGCATGTTTAACTTGAGTTTCTTTAATCAATCAGTACAAAGTAAAAATTCATCAGCACTAAAAGCTCATTTTATTAAATGCGATTTAACAAAAATTAAAATTAGGGCTATAATTGGATTCGAACACAAAAAATCTGCATCTCTTAATTAAATTAGAACAAAATGGGTCCGGTTATCCTGGGAATTATAAATTAATAGCGAATTATATTCAATACTTGGATTCCAAAATTTAATGGTTTGAGAAACGCGATATCAACGATTCGCGTTATTTTTTTCAAGCTGTCGAACACACAGTCTATAAAAGCTTTTCAAAAATTTTATATTGGCAAAGCATCGTAATGGAAGTTAAATTTTGTAATGTTTTATTAGCAAATCTCATCGAAATGAAGCATATCTTAGAAACCTAATTAATTTTTTTAAATTTTTTGAGCAACGATTACGTAAGACGAACTTGGAGCGACCGATAAGCTCCGCTTCGAAAAAAAAAGTAACATTAGAATAATTAATAATTTTACAGTTGTTATTAGCGAAAATAATTAAATAATACAAATAAAATACATAATTTTTCAACTGGAAAATTTAATTAGGATGGATGAAATATTGTGATTTCATGCAGGTAAATTAGAAAGACAATTAATTTATTTGTATATTAGCAAATCTGAACTTTACTAACTTTATAATCAAGAAAATTTCCTACAATTTAATCACTCTTATTGAAACTATTCTGAAAATTTCGCATTTTCAGCTATACTCCTGTATGAACGATCGATATTTTTATTAACGTGGTTTAGTAGACGATTAATAGTCGTAGATGCAGGGTCGCTCTAATTAAATTAAAAACTCAAATTTAGTCCTTATTCTGGCAAGTCACCTAGTCCAATTTTAGGTTTCGGTTTAGTTTAAAATGAGCTGTTCTGTATAAGCTAAATTTAGATATAAAAAAGTAATAATGTCAATATTAAAATATGTATGTGTCTCATAATATACGACAATATTTTACTTTAAAAAAAAAAGGTATGATTTATCACTTCATTTTAAACTTGGATTCTACGTTGGTAATTTTGGACTGAGTGACTTTTGCCCGAACAATGAGGATTACAACACGTTTCCAACAAAATAAGTTACGAGCTAAAAAGAACTACAGTAATTTCTCTAAATCACATTTTCGCAACCCGAAATTGATTTAGGAATTTAAAATTTTGTATTCAAGTCTACTATAAAAAATTGAAGGCTTTTCACTATGAGCTCAATGAAAGCTAACGTGGATTTCTAAGATATTCGGATTAAAATCATATTTGCGTTGATGATTGAAATTACAATAAAAAAATTATATACCACTCACGCATTTTTACCAATCGAGTCTATAGAATCAATAAATATTTTTTCTACAAAAAATGTATTAATAAGAGTCTAACAAACCCATAATCACAAAAATCAAAATCTGTTTGGCAGCCAATGAAAATATCGATGCCACCAAGTGCAAGTCATCAAAGTATTCTTCTCGTCAGAAAAACTACAGTTTTACTACTCAATTCAACACAATTGGGGAAAAATAATTATTATTTTAAGCAAAAATCCACCAAATATAATTAAGCTTTAAGACCGTAAAATGCGGAGTCTAAATTAAAATGAAATTGTTGAAAATTATGCCTGAAATAATTAATGACTATTGATAATATCACAAAACACAATGTTATCTTTGTTAACTAAACAATTATTTTATCTTCAATTGTGAAATTTAAAATTAGTAAATAATAAATGTAATACAAATTTGTTTATTTTTTGTTGTAGATCAAAGGCTAATAGCTATTTTTGAAGTCGTTTTTGACATTTGCACATCTAATTTATGTCGTTATAAAACATGCAGATTTAATATTTGTTTTTGATGCTGAATTTTATGCCCTAAAACTTATATTATTTGAAAATCTTTGTCTAAAAAATAAATTAGGCAGGCACAAATCTAATTATTGAATAACCTTATCTTATTGCTCGTCGAACTCAATTTTAGGCATGAAAACAGTTTGTATCTCGAATTGCATTTAATTATATTTCACAAGCGCAACTGATGACAGAAGCTTGTTGTATACACCAAACATGGTAATAGTGACATCAAATCGTCATATTTCTTAATACTTTCTTACTACATAAAAATACTTTCTTGATAATGAGTTGGGCAATAAGTAACAGGTAGCAAATATTAATTTTATGTGAAAAATAATAAATTATAGATTCTGGTGTCAAAAAGTATAACATCTTCTTCTTCTTAGCATGTAACCATCCACTCCTGAATGTGGGCATCTCGCAATTCTCTCCATGTTTCTCTGTCTGCCGCCCGATATAACATCTAATCTGGTAAATATTATATTCACGTAACAAATTAAAAATTTTAATTTGCCATACCAATTCCTAAAGCTTAAGTTAAGTGCCAAACATAACTGCAAAATTAATATAATATACTGGTACTCGTGTTGCAATGTATATTTTGCTTATTGTATATTGTAACGTATGACTTTTTGGTAAAATATTTTAAGAGTGCATTTTACAAAAAAGCTAACAAGGAGACTACGGCTACTCGTCATCACCGATTTCGTCCAGGTTCATGGTATATGTAGGGCTTGACTAGAATTGAACGTGACCCAAGTGGGAACTCCAGATGGCCAAGCGTTTAGAAAATTACGATGCTAACACCAAGTTTTATTTCGATTCATTGTCACATAAGGATCGTAAAAATTGAAAAAAAAGCAAAAAAATGCTACCCACAGGAGATTCGAACTTACGACCCTCGGAGTACTAGTCCGACTTCCTACTGCTAAGCTAACTAGTACTTGCAAATTGACCTAACCTAAAAGACTTATGTAGTGTCAGATCTGCGAGAAAAAAATTGATTTTCTAAACGCTTGGCCATCTGGAGTTCCCACTTGGGTCACGTTCAATTCTAGTCAAGCCCTACATATACCATGAACCTGGACGAAATCGGTGATGACGAGTAGCCGTAGTCTCCTTGTAAGTATAAAATATGTTCAAAAAGAATAAATCCAATATGTTTTTGTTTAACTTACAATATTAAAACTTCCAGCAAAACCAACAATCATCTACTGGTTTACTAACAACTGAAATTTTTAATTATAAGCTTTACAAAAACTTTCGCCAAAGTAACTAAATGAATTTACTTTTGGGTTTTGTAAATAGTTTGTGCAAATGTTTTTTTATGCTTTCGATTCACAGTACATATTTTAATTTCAAAAATAAAAACAAAATATTATATTCGATGATGGGGCAATACCCAAATTTAGACAAATATATAGTTCATATTAAAAAATAAATGCTTTGTTAGTCTTCGTAATATTTCGTGCTTTATGGAAATATTTACTTACACAAATACCAACATTGTCATTCGATTTATTTCAATAAATTTATTGTCAATATTAACTCGAAATATACTTATTTTAGAACCTATGTATTGAGATCAACATAATGAACTGAGAAATGTAAAGACACCAGCCACCATAAACTGTATTTTATTTTGTATTAAACAAATCGATTAAATATTTGCAAATATTCAAATTCGGCAAATATTTATAATTTTCTTAATATTTATGTTTCTATATTGAAGCGACACATATTCAAGGCAAAATATTTCCAAATAATTCCCTCGAAATACTCTACACGCGTGACTTATTTATAAATAAATGTTCAATCAGATAAATTTATAATGTACCAAATTATTAAATTATTTAATAAAATGTATCGACAATTCATTTATTTATAAGTTATAAACTTATAACACATCAATAGGGGAAAACAAAAGTTTAATGCCCGAGATATTTAGATGTAATGTATGAAAAGCATCTCACCATTTCCCTTTCATTTTTCGACAGTCCTCAGCAATTTTGTATTCCATCATTCATACTTACTAAAATAATTCAAGTTTTCTAAATTGTTTACGCAGCGCAAGCGAGGTGATCTAATTTAACGTAAACGTATTGAAAAGTGTTGAACAATTGTAATTTCGGTAATTAAACAAATATGTTGAGGCACGTCAAAGGAATTTATTAAAACGTTAGTATAATTGGCGATACATCGACTTGAAACATCATAAAGTATTCATTTATTTGGATAATTTACGTACCCACATTAAGTTCTCTTATTAATTAGAACGAAATTCTTCTCGCCGCGTTATAGAATTACTAATTAAATACTTTTTAGTACCAAGGATCCGTACCGATAAGTAAGAACAAAGTATAACCCGCGTAAATTTTAAGAAAACTTTCAGAAACTTACTACAACAAAATCGTTTAAGTCGTTTACGCTACAATAATTTCGAAAACATTCCCAAGCTAATTGTGAATAATGCAAGTAAAGAGGTTTTACTTGAAATTCTAAAGTATATCAGTAATTAATTAAATAACTTGAAAATTCAAATTACTAGTTTAATATTATAGATACTATGTATAACAGTTCCATAAATAGTGACTTCCTTTCTGCCTGAACTTAAATAAATTATAATTGATTGAGACGAGGACAAATAAAATCAATAATTAAAAATACTTTTCTTTCTTAATTTCTTTTTTAATATATAAAAATGTCCAGTGCGGTAATCGATAAGGCAGTTTATTGAAATACTTGATGGAAATTCGATTTTTCACGCGCTCGGCGTCGCACATAACACACATAAAGCCACGAAAATGTATGACATTTCTCCTGTACATAAACAACACGTATACTCGTGAGGTTACAGCCAATAAGAAAAATTTGGTAGAACGTTGATTATTTAGAAATTTTAAGACTTTTTGCAAATAAAATGTTTAAAAAATTTTGTAGAAATTCACGAAGAGGCAAATAATGCATAGCGTCAGTTTTTAATATTATATAGTTAACCCCCAAAGCGTTGCTGAATAATACATGATTTAGATAGCATGGCAATTATTAGTTTTGTTGTTTCTTATTCCAACGACTTGAACGACTTAGGAACACAAAAGTCATCCAACTAGAAAGATCATATAATTTTTCTTCTGCAAATAATTCAGCTTCTCCCATGTGTAAACAAGCTAACACTGAAGTTTAAATCATATAACTGCATCCCGGATTACTATAATGATAAAACAATATAAATATAATAAATGGGTACATAAAGTGGTTATCAAAAGTTATTACCTACTATAAGTTATTACGATATTAAAATTCGACTTGGGAGATCAGCTGTAAAATTTTCAATGAAAATAAACAAAAAATACCTACACGGTGTTCAAATATAGAAAGAATTTTTAGAAATAAAATTATGGACGAGTTTTAAATTATGGAAAAGCAATAACATTTTTCCATGTGGATCAATTTTATCAACAAACTAATCTCAATTCGGATACATAAAAGCACCAGGTTTACTCACAACGCAAGCATATACCAATAACATAAGAAAATTTATTAAAAATTGATTCATAAAATTCTCAATTTATTTGTTATTCTTACGATGAAAATTCATAAAGCGTAAACCACGAAGGGTTGAAAAATCAACAAAAAGAACCCTATTGCACTAGTATCTTCGTTTACATCAATAAATATGCAAAATTAATCTATTAAAACTTAATGTTATAATAAAAACCTTGGAAAAAGTAAATAAAATGCAAATTATTACCATCAACTATCTTTTTCCACCTTAAAAACAATATAGCAAACTTTAAAATTTTCTTGATTAGAGAAACACTGCAATTATGAGATTTTAGGTATAGCGGCGGTGTTCGCCGAGAGATAAGCCGTATCAATTTAAACCGGCATAAAAAATTGTAAAAATTCATTATGAAAAATTATATAAATGAACCACAGATTATCGTAAAATGTAAATTCGACCCTTTTAAAAAATTTATTGTAACATAAATTGTAAGAAAGTGCGTATAAAACTTGAATAGGTGTATTACTTTGGAAAAATCCAATTAATAGTAATCCAGTAAAAGCTGCAGAACAAGAAGTGTTTTCTGTTTTTCGATAAGCGCATAGGTTTGTCCTGGAGCATGAATTTGTCATAAAAATAAAATTTTTCCTAAGTATGCCGTAAAAATTCTAATATTTTCACGAACCGGTGATTTTTTTTTTCTTTTTTCGATTAGAATTTAATTCTTGAACGACGACGTGCACTAATTGGCACAACATAACATGTAGATACCATATAATATACATACTATTTACACATGAATACTTCAATGGAGTAAAATTTAACTGCTCGATGATTTAGAGTGACTACGAGATTAATATGACTTCCATAAATTTAAGCTCCATAGGTAAGCAACAAAAGCATAAATGTGAGCTTAAATTTAACTAATATGGATTGTCCTGGAACGTAATACCTATTTGTAGTAATCCTACCGCAACAGAGAGTTTGTAATTAAACTAGGTAAGCACAAGAAATTAAATATTAACGAGAAGAATTTCAAATCAGTACTTATTATAATATTTTATAATAAAAATAAAACGGAAAGAAATAAGTCTTGAGCCAAATTAATTGAAAGTAAGTGCCATCCTTATTAGACAACCTAACTTCATTACCGTCATAATACAAGTTCGTAACTGAATTTCTACTACTAATTACGTGCGGAATATGAAGGAATATCACGACTAATGAGAAACTAATAAGCCTTCAAGATTGGTACTGCATCGCTTATGCTGTTACCACGAAGAATAATAATTAATATAAAAACTTCCTATAAACAAAAAAAAAGAGCAAAAATTTATTTTTGCAGAGAGGCGATATTTTTGGATACATACTTTTATTCGTATAACCATCTATTTTATACGCGAACGTCTTTACATTTATTCAACTAAATCTAATTTATTCGTCCGCAAAAATTTGCATACCTTTCACCTGTTCCGCTACTATACGCAACTTTTCGGGATTCTTTATTACCTACTGCTAAAACAGCAAGGCAAACTAAAAACAAAATTGTTTTACTGTGAGAGAAAAAAACAATTTCGGCTAACGATTAAGGTATAGTACGACACGTCTATTACTAAAGTTGTAAACGATAAAATTAGTTACCCGAGTTACTTCTGAAAATAAACACAGCCTGCTGAACTTGCAACATCAACTGCAAATGTACATGAAATTTCCATTTTGTTTTCAGGATTATTCGATAAATCACGAAAATGTTTAACTTAACGACACTTTCAATTTTTATTTCGACTCTTTATTGTCGCAGTTTTAAATAATTCCTCGTAGCATTAGTAGTATTGAAACAAAAGTTAAATTCTATTACGATAATTACACTTGCAAAAGGTAAACAAATTATTTCACTGAAATGAGCATGGGTACCGATTACACGAATACAACGTGGAGAGAATAAAAAAATAATTATTTTTGTATTAATTCTTTTAAAAATTACGTTAGTGAAAAATTATTTCTATATTAACTTAACTTGTTCAAGTATTAAATTGACAATATTATATCAAAGTCAATGCCAAACACTCAATTTCTTTCTTTCAAAGTTTCAGAATTCAGGCCCCAAGGCTGCTTAAGTCGAATTTGGATATCAGACTTATATTCAATGTTGCTAATTCCCCAAAAAGTGAGAAATTTTAAAAAAGATGTGAGTAATTCCAAGTTATAAGGAATTTTAAGGATATTTTATTGAAAATATTAAAAAAATTTGAATAGTAAGCAAATCTCATAAAATTATCTTAAAAAGTCACCTACTTCCAAAAGTTACCCCCCCCCCCCCCCGTTAAAAATTTATTCTGGAAACAAAATTATGTTTTTCGTGAAACATATTTATCGTGAAACTCGAAGTGTAATTCTAAGCCGTTTGACTTTGAAAATGTTAAAAAATCACTTGTAACGTTATTATCAATGACAAATTTTGCAAGTTACTTTTTTCTAATTTCTTATAGCAATCAATCTAATCAAAGTTTAAAACGAGATGCACTGAATGTTTTGACGGACCGGCCTTGTTTTGAGCATTGCCATGCAACGATTCACACGTACAATGCAATTTATTGATCTAACAAGGAAAACTAGTTATACCTATTTACTATTGATAGTTTCATTTACTTGGCCTGACCAAAACAATTCATACTAATCGCAAAAGAACCGAACAAAATTGTAAATGCACTTGATATTTAACTTTAAAAAAAAAATTAATAATTCTTTCAGCACTGGATTTGTGCTGCAAATTAAAAAAAAAAGTTCTTTTTGGTTCAGACAATATTCAAAGTTATTATCAAGATTCTTTTAATTATGCTCAAAATAATAAAATTTACATCTACATTGAAGGTTTCCATTTAACACAAATGGGATTTTTTAATGGAGAAATGTTTTTACCCAGACATACATTAAAACTTCCTTAATTCCAGTGTACATAAACTTTGAAATTATTTTACGATACTTAACTTGGGGTCACTAATGGCCATTTTTAACGATTCTTTTCGAATTCAAACGATTTCAATTTACGATGTTTTTATTGTTGTCAGCATATAAAACAATGACGTACATAATATGTCCATTAAAATTTTATTGATCTTAAAATATTAACGACATTAAATTACCGTCATTTAAAATTTTGCAAAGAAATTAGCTATAATAATAAAAATTGAACGGACCTTGCATTGGTAAAACCGTTCCATAGCGCTGATAACAATTGATAATAATTTTTAATTATCTGAAAGCTGCAAAATTTGAAAAATAACCTGACCAGACTCGTTTTATATGTCAATGAAATTATATATACAGTGGCTCCAACAATTATTAATACACCCCTATGTTAACCATGTAAATTGCACATTTTGAAACCGTTTTTTGACATATAAAACTCGCTTTTACAGCAAAACTTTTCAGATATTTTTTATTGCAAATTTTAATCTCTTCAGTTTTCTTTCTATACATTTTTTTATTTTCTTTCGCCGTTTATGAGTTACAGCGACTTGAAGAAAACTCTGTAAAATACTCCCATAAGAGCAATGTTAATTTTATTAACTTTTTTACTTAGTTTTCTTTAAGTCGCTGTAACTCGTAAACGGCGAAAGAAAATAAAAAAATGTATAGAAACAAAACTGAAGAGATTAAAATTTGCAATAAAAAATATCTGAAAAGTTTTGCTGTAAAAGCGAGTATTATATGTCAAAAAACGGTTTCAAAATGTGCAATTTACATGGTTAACATAGGGGTGTATTAATAATTGTTGGAGCCACTGTAAAGGGTTTTCCAACTAGAAAAACTTGCGTGTTCTCCGTAAAAGAAAAAACTATATAAACAGTGTTTGTCCGGAAGAAAAAACCAACTTCCAGATGAGATAATAAGTTTAATTACGTATTGAGATCTAGTAAAACATAGATAGAGTGACGCCGTAATCTGGTCAAATTTGAAGCACTGATCTAGAATAATTAATTTTGATTGCTTAATATTAATGAACAATACAAGTGAGAACAGAAAATGTAAATCTAAGGTACCTAAAATGGTCACAGAAAATAAAATAAAATGATGTCGCAAATATATGTAAATAAAAAAATATTTCACGTTCCCCATACTACATACGGCATTTTTCACATATACATATCAAAAACGTGTGATAGACATGGGGGCTTACAAATTAACGTGGATTCCGGATCACGGGAATAAATCATTTTTACAACAGGAAAGCATTGAAGTCACCCAGGAGCAGCAGGTAGTCGGAGATTAATTAAGAATTGAAACAAGTTACCTGATTCACATGAAATAAGGTGTAACATAAATTTTGTAAAACCATTACTTATAATTAAGCGGAATACGTGAATGTGCAATAAATTAATGCACTCCAGGACACTTATGATAAAATAATCAGGCAGTGTGGCAAGTGCAAGCGACTGGTACAAATAAACAGTATCAATATATGAGCTCAAAACTCATATCCGCCTGTTCACAACTTTGTAAAGAAAAACATGAATTTATAAACTAGCGTAAAACAAAATCCACCAGATTTAAAAAAAAGTATCTTGTTTTATAATGGAGTACGAGAAATAATCCTGATTTAATCAGCGAATGGATGTGAAGATTAAATCCCTTTTCATAAATTAACAATTAAGAATTTAATCAAATCTCCTCTATCGCGCGATGTACGTTATTAAAAAATGAAAAGCTCTTCTCCTCGAGGCAAACAAACTACACATTAACATTTATAAATGCGCGTCTGATATAAACGAAGAAGCTTATAATAGGATTTGCAGTCCATTAGTCCCACCCATAGTGATAATAGTAAACATCGTCTTCAAAATACATTTTATAATTAAAAATATTGAAATATTGATTGACGAATATAATTTTGCAATAAACAAGTGACATTATTGTTTGAAAATATTACGGTTATAGTAGAGCATTCTACTTCAATTTATTGAATTTTTCTACTTCTGCCATTATTTACGAAGTCACTCAGATTAAAAAATAAAATTAAAAAGCGAACTAGACGAGCTTTTACGCGGAACGAGCGTTATTTTAATAAGAGTCGTTAAATTTTCATCGTATAAATATTTGGAGAAAAATTAATCAGGTTATTCGCACAGTTATATTAAATTTTCCGATATTATCCATTAAACTAAAAATGTACGTATGCACGGAATCAACCAAAAACGATTCTTTTACGAAACTACATACCTAATTAAATTTATGCAGAATTTATAATCCGGTTTTCAATTAAGCATAAAATACATCGGAAATTGTTGAAGGTATCCGTGTAAAATCAATGAACCAAAGCAAATTTATAGACCCAAAAGTTTCCACAATATAATTATAGTTTTTCTCGAGAAAGTTCATTTGTATTAATTAAAATAATGGCGTTTTTTCAAGAGTTGAAAACAAAAACATTTTTTTGTTAATTTTCCCGTGACAGACACTGATAACAGCACGAAAGTGCAATAAAAACTAAAATAGCGTAGCTGTAGAATAAATCGTTCTAAAAGCGCCGTTTTTATTTTTTATTTTCGTCTACACTACCTTAATGTCTATAAAAAAACTTAAACCAGTGTTTTTTTAATTAAAAAAATAAGCTAATATTATATAGAACGTAATTCAAACAAAAATAAAAATCTTACCTGAATAAAAGAAATCCTAATCCTGTTACTGCAGCTCTCCTAACATCATCGTTCACGTCTGAGACCTACAACCAAAGTAAATATTGCTAATAATACTATGAGAGAAGATAATTTGTTGGCCAAATTTCATTCTTATAATTCGATAAGGCCAAACTTAGTAAAGTTCGAGTAGATATAAAAAAATATGTTTTTGACGCATTTCTAGCAAAATAATAACTCACCGCCACGTGAAGAAGTTTCCTGATGGCTTGATTGTGTCCAGTTCCGCAATAAGCCATGGCTAAAGTGTACATTCCAGAGCGACGTAAAATTGGGTCTTTATCTGTCGTTAATTGGACGATTAAAGAATCGGCTTCTTCCAATCTTCCGTACATTGTAAAAGCAATACCCACGGCTAAACCGCGTAAAATTTTTTCGTGCTGACTTTCTTGCGCATACTGAAAAGTAATTAAATTAAAATACGAACTTGTGGGCACATTTATGATTATTCGGAACATTTTCAATTATAATTTAGGTACAAATACAATGCTTAAAAATGTCGCTTTAATACGACTTCATCGTTGCATGGAATGAAGACTTGTTAAATTAATCCAAACAGTGGCTTCGTCATACACAATGAACTCGTATAAAGATGCAAATAATTAAAATGATCAGATTTCGTCGAGCAAGAATGAATGGGTAAAAATTTTGAGACAGTGTAAGAAGGTAGCATACTTCAGTTAAAGGTAAATACTAAAATATCATATAGCGCAATCGATGAGAATCACGTACGTTATGGGTAACAATTTTAATCCATAACATGTCTTGTTCAAATCCCAACTTGATCCCAGATTAGTTCGTTAGTTAAACCTGGCACTAACTACATCGTTCTGTGATGAGATGCCATTCTAGATATCTACTTTATTAAAATCTCAGCGCTTCCAAACACGCTCCATCATTAATGGTTTCTAAATTTACAGATACATACATATATCACAATTATTCGACAAAACAATTATTAAAAAGCTTTTAATCAATAAACTCCAGAAGATCTCGAAATAAGAGAATATTAATTTTTCATTCAGTTTTGTTTGGTATTCTCATTGTTATTTTCCTCAAGTTTCCAATTTCTAGTTACCTTACTAAAAATAAAGATCAAAGAAATAAGTTGTGTTTTATCTAGAGACAACCAAATAACGTTTCCAGCTAAATCATAAATTATGAAATATTTCAAATTCAAGTAAGGCTCGAGTTTCTTTTAGTTGAATTAGGTAAAATTTAATTTGTTAAAATAAATATAAATTGTAGGTACCTATGATTTCAATAAAATCATAAAATTCTAAAAATATCACAAACAAAAAATAATTTAATGAGGTAACCACAATTTCATTTTGCGGAAAATTGTATAACAAACTAATTAGCTAATAATTTATTATGCTAAACCAGAATGCTTAGTACAATTCACAATATTATATACATTAGGTAGGTATAATGTTTAATATCAAAATAGCAAAGGAGACCAAAACTGCTATTTAAATAAATTTGCAATTAGCAGGCAAATAATAGTCGTAGTAGTTACAAAGACTAATTATCATCATCATCTTGGTTCTCAATTTGGAAAAAAAGTTAAAATAGAACTCGATGAAGCGAAAAATATGTTAACTGACCACCAATATAAAAGTCGAGTAAAACGATTTTAATGCTACTAACCACACCCACCTCAATTTTGTAAGTTTGATCGAGCTGTAAGCACAAAAATAAATCTAAAAATAAACGTAGGCAATAATAGAGAAGAAACGGAGCGGCTAAAGTTGTAAAAAACGGTCTACAACTTTGAAAAACTCCAGATGCATTATCATGGAAGCAAATACGTGCTTTATTTCAATGTAGCAATATTGAGCAATAAGGTAACTGAACCAAAATGGAAAATAATTTTGACACTTGATAAAATCTAAATAATAATATTATTAAGGCCGTCGCTCTATTGGGAGCTTCTGCCTTTTCCTTTCTATTAAATTGAGATTAGATAGACTAATTTGATGTCGACTGTTGGACCTACACAATCTCATGGAAAATTCACATTTGAATTTTCGACAAAAGGTTTTCAAAACATCTTAACAAAGAAAAATTTGCCTGTTTCGCGCTCCAGATGATAATTGTTTGATCTACATAATTCGCAAAATGTCATTAAAAAATAAAGGAAAGAATTATTAAATCCTGTAAGGACTTGGCAACATAATCAAAAATAACTTGTTCAGCTTTATGCGACATAAAATTGAAAATTTCGTCAACTCCACACTTTTAATCTTTCTTTCTCGACCACTCCACTAATATAAATTACAAATTATATAAATTTAATCGCATTCAAATAAACTAAAACGTTTACATTTCCAAACTTCGGGAAAAACACTTGGCGTAAAATCGCATTAAAATTTCTTATACCTTCGGCTATATTGTATAAATAATATCATTTCAGATTACATAATTTCAAGTCGAAATACTATATTTGGAGATAATTTCCGAGATACAAAAAAAATCTTAATTTTTTGAATATCAAGAAAAGCTGCATTAAATTTTTTAATTAAGTTAACAAATTACAATTTACGACAGTGTATATTGAAATTTTAATTAGTTTTTCTTTTTATTTCAAATCCTCTCGACAGAAAAAGATCGCTAGCCGTTTGTACTTTTTTTGCTACCTGGGAAAGTAATTTTTCAAATAATATCAAAAGTTACATCAAACAAATTTTTAGATTAAGGTAAATTTTTCATTGCAAAAGTTTTACTACGGAATATGCGGGATTTCGGAGCGATGACATAGGAAGAGATAATAGGTCGCATGTGAGCCGTAAATTTTCTTATTTACAAAAGTGTAACGGAATGAAGAATGACTCCAAAAATTTTTGTTTTGGAAAAAAGGAAGGTTGATAAGATAAAATCTAGACGTTCTAATTACTTTAGCTAATTATGTACTGAACACGATTAAAATTAACTTGAAATCGATAAACTGACATTTTTTATAACTTGCATTTTAGTTGTAGTGTAGCTCGGAGTTAGGGACTCCCATATTGGCAAATATGTGTGCCGTGATCAAAACACGATACAAGTTTCAGCTACATAAAATACCGAGGGCATGAGTATATCAGAAAACACTATCTCTATACTTCATGTAATAAATAAAAAGGTAAAATAGATAAAAACGTGATCATGCAATGTTGCACGTTATTGGACATAATTAAAATTAAATCAAAACAAATAAGCACAAAACATTTATAAACCTGTAGTAATTGAATTTATAGATGGAATTATAAAACGCCACGGGTTTGGTATAACAAAAAGAATTGAAACGCTTACAAGTAAAAGGATACAACTGCAAAAAAATAGTTTTCAGAATTTTTTATCACTTAGCTCGCCCATTCTTGCACTTTACACTCAATTTGTTTGAAAATGGCACTTGTACCCCTCGGCTTTTAAGCGCTTCAATTGCTAAGCTATTCAGTCAACTTCCAAGTTACATTATTATGATGTAATTTTGAAATTTTACTGTAGCTACTCGAATTTTAAAAATAAAATAAAATAAAAATTTTTGAAGTCGCTTTACGACCAACAAACCAAATAATCGTTTTAGATCAAAACACGACTATAATGTACGAAAACTTGAAAAGTGCAAAATATTCTTGAAAGCCTGATTATCCAACCATAAACGGTTTTTCGACGTGTATCTTATTTTTCGCCTCTTTACAGAAGTTTAACTAAAGTTATTCATTTGGAAAGCAGCTCAAAGAAAAATTAAGACAAGTGGCCTTCTTCCTTCTTGTATTACTACCATGACTTACTTCAATTTTATAAAATTACTTTGATCTTTCAAAATAAAGAGACCACATAAATCGTACGTAAAATGTCTTTCAATCAAATTCGTTGAAACTTGGTTATTTTGCAGTGGAATAGCTATCTTGTGCTACCGAAAAGCTGCTTATATTTAAAAGTTACTTCTAATTATGCAAACAAACAAAAATAGCAAAAGTCTTACCAAAATTATTTATACCCTAAATGAAAGCTTTTTAATGTGACAATGTTAAAAGTTAATTTTTAACTATGCGTACGTACTTTACATTATTACTTCAGTTTATATATTTTCTGAAGCCGAATTACATTACTCGGCTTATGGGGTGGGTGTCCCAGTAAATGCCCCCACCCCTCTCGGTTGTTTAACTTTTTTTTTAATTTTCCGTCATTAGTTGCTGAAAATGCATATATATTTTTACAATTTTACTCTGAAGTAAAATTTTTACACAAAGGAACTGTCAAGTTATAGAATTTTTCCATTTATAATATTCTAAATTACGAAGTCCATTAATTTTCGTCTTTAAATCGGCATGTTAAAAAAAATTTTATTTTTGGAAAGATTATTTAAAAAGAAAATTAGTTCTCCTTCTATGGCTTCCCCGTTTAAGATAGTAAAAAATAGATCTTAACAATATTGTAGAAAATCGCTGTGTGCACCATTTAGAAAATTAAAAAATTGGCCCATAAATAAGGGCATTAAAACCGCAGAACAAATTTATAAAATTTTTACTTTCATGCGGCAGCGGCCGTACACTGTACAAAAATTTGTGAAAATCCAATTATGCTATCAGCTACTGTTGGTTATTTTTGATGATAAAAATGAAAAATAAATATTTTTTGGTATCACATAAAAATCTGAAACTAAAAATAAATAAAGAGAAAATTATGTTGAGATTATATTCGGGAAGTCACTAAAACATATTAATTGTGGTAGTTATTAGGTAGTATGATACCCTTACATCGAAAAAGTATAAATTCGAGGCTACCAAGAAAATTTTTTCAAAACTATAATTTTTTTTTTTTTTTAAAACTGGGTGACCTTTTGAGACCTAACGATTCCATATTTGTTTATATTAAAATGATGACAATGGGAGGCCAACTTCATAGAGGTGGTATCAATTAATGTATAAATCCGCCGTACGTTTTCACAGCTTTTCGAATATTCAAAATCGGTTAATAAATATGGCCGCTACAACCGAAAAATAAATTTTCAAAATTTTATCTAATTAATTTTTATTAGTTAATAAAAACTATTATAAAGTATTTAAAAATACCATTTGGTTATCAGGATGCTGTTTAGAGAGCTGTTATTTTGATTTTTTACAAATTTTGTGAAAAAACGACAAATAAAGAAGCAAATGGGCAATTGCCTATTACATAAAAAAATTTGTTTGAAATGTTTACTGTTCTTGCTATAAACCAAAAACGACGATAATCGTCAAGAAATCATATCACTTCTAAATAGTAACAATTTCATTTCTCAACGTGAAATTTTTATATCAATAGTATGCACTATCTTAATTACAAAAGTAATTAAAACACACTAATCACTTTATTGTAAACCAATAATTGGTTTTATTATATTTTTTATTCAATAATTATTATTGACTCTTCTGTTGAGCGAATGAAAATCATTAACTTTATTTTAATAAAATCCAGAAATTGTGCACATAATTATCAAATTAAAAACAATAAAGAAAATATTTTAATGAGAAATAGCGCGAGTTTGAAAATAGAAAACAAATAATCACTTTTTAAATAAAGCGGCTAAGAAAACTCGATTACAAATTTCAATTTTCTCATTTTTCTGCTAATCAAAATACAATACATAAATCAAAATACGATAAAAGAAGTCGGTAAATATAAAGAACTTGTGAATTTAAAAAAGGTAATTTAAATTTCATTAAGCTGAAAAATTAAAACGGAATATTTTCGTTCACTTTATTTAAAATAAATAATCCACATTATATAAATTAAGTGACCTAATTATTTCTCTGGCTGTACAAAATGAATTATTTTTAAATTAAAACCGAAAATTTATCTTATTGTTTTAAAGAATGCTAATGATCAAGTTGTTCACAGAAATAAGATTCAAGGTGCAATATTATACAATCAAAGCTCGACAGTAAACCACAGGTGGAGATATAATTTCATTTTTTCATTATAATAAAGCCTAGAATTGTTTAAAACCATGCAGTGTAGATGTTGAAATTCTCACCGCGCGGCACCGCAAAACGTGAGAAAAACCACGTGTTAAATGTATTTTTAGATATTTTTAAATGTTGCCCAATTATTCAGGAAGTTTAAAGATTAGTGCATAAATGAATGAAAATTAAACCAAGCTAAACAACAATGAAATGTGAGTTTTTATACTAAAAACACTTACCGAAACCATATCTTCAATTGCAGAAGTATTTTTTGATCCCAACATAACCATACCCATAGCAATGCCAGCAGCTTCGCCAGTGCAAGCATCATCTTGGTATAAATTAAACTTGAGTTGTTCGTAAACGTCTTGTCTGTATGTGCCCATAGCAGCCAGACCCAAACCAAGACAACCACCGTGACGTACCATCTGTAATTAAGAGAAACAACAAAATTAGCCCAATTACCTTAGAAATTGTAATACAAAATACCTCATTTTGAGCGTCCTTCAATTGTCCCAACAAATAATCTGTGATATTTGCTCCATGATTGGCATGTATAAGTCCTAAAGCGTATAAACCACCACCTTCCGAATAACCAGAACTGGGACCAACTTCTTTTGGCAAATAACTCTGCATTAAAGTTAAAGATTCGTGTTCGTGACCACGATGAATCACGCCTAAGGAAGCTGTGGCGCTTAACTTGGCCCAATTAGTAGCTCGGGCTAACCATTCCAAATTGTCACGTAAAAATTGATCGCTAGTTGTGCCACTATGCATAAAACCGTTAGCTATAACTGTCGCCGTATGACAAATGCTGACACGAATTGCTTCTTTTGTCTGCTTTAATATTAGCATGTCTGCGTGATTGGAGCGAATCAAAAATTGTAGATGCAATTCTATCGAGACTTGTCCTGAAAGAATGTTGTGTAGTTTTTCTATCCTACCTTGATGTTCTTTGTCCTGGTCATTCTGTTTAAAAAATAAGAAATACAATATTTAATTTTTACAATAACAAATAAACAATTATTGAAATCAAAATTACAACCATTTTATTATAAAAGCAACAGAAAAACATCCATGCTCTCCAACAAATAGTAATTTTTAAAATTTATGTTAAAAAGAATATAACTAGGTAGTATGTAATAAGTAGAGTACGGATATGTAGATAAATTAATAAAAATAGTCAACCAAAAATCACAATAAAATAATTTAAAACAGCAAGTTAAAACGAATACAACTTTTAATAAAAGAACTTTTCAAAGACATTCCAGAAATGTGAGAAACTGAAATAGAATGAAGTAATAAAATAATTAGGAAGGCAGAGAAATTCTTGCTTTCGACTTTAGAGTCATGTAGTTTTTATCACAAAAAACAGTCACGTTTATCCAGTTTCAATTATGATTGACACAACGATGTGCACTTAGTATATTATTGTTCAAAAGCTGTTTTGAAATAATTTCCTATATTAAAAAATTATTATTTGTTAATGGCGATTTTCATTCTGTGTGAAGAACTAATGCATTTTTAGAATTATTTACAAAGTTGACACAAATTTCAAATTATCGTAAGATCAGGGTGTAGGATATTAAATTCCCCCAAACCAAAATTGTTATGGAATTTGAAAGATGATATTAAAAAGAGGCGATTAAATAGAGAATCTAAATCAGTTTTTCCTTTAAATTTCGAAATAATCAAATTTGAAATATACTCGACGTAAAAACTTGCAGCACTTGTTGGCATAGTTGACTGCTAATTGTGCTACTGCTAACAACATAAGTATTATAAATAATAATAAAAAAAAAACAAGTTCTTGTCTTCTTTTTACTGTAAAAGTTTAAAATATATAAATTTTTATTATATATCAATTATATCAATTTTTAGTTACAAAATTTATTTTAATTTTCAATCCCTACCCTAGTGAACCCCTCCCAAAATAGCATAAAATTAAAAAAAAAAAACTTCCTTTTCTTCGTCCTTCATCTTTCAGTTTAAACGATATTTAAACACATTCTCTACTTTTTCTTACTACTTCATTAGGTGATGTATGGTGAAAGTGTTGGAAAATATTATATTAGAAAAACTAAAAGTATGTGTGCATTTTTTGGGTTTTCTAAAATACTGATATGGTCAAACCGAATACTCACTTTACGATTTCAAAAAAGTATAACATTTTACGTGTGGGTGATTCATATGTGCATCATTTAAGTTAATAATCCTTAGGAATCATAACTCAGAATACTGCAACTCGATGTTAGAGTGATGATGAAAGTTTAAAAAATGATATGATGTTGTTTAGACTTGAGAGATTAGACTACAGTAAAATTAAAAATAAATCTGTATGGGGAAGGAATCACAGATTTACAGTAAGACATTAAAATGTAATTTTTTTACTGAATAAACTAGTTATAGTAGTTTAAAACTGCTAGTTTGAAGGCGTTTATTTCAAAATTACGATTATAAAACGGTGTACACGATTCCGCAAACTGCAATCAACGAATTGACTTAAAATTTTAAACATATGTTCAGAAAACTAGTAGTTTTCAGCGTATTATGCAGGATTTTGTTCTGTTAAATAATATCTAATAAAATAAAATAAAAATACTAAAAATTTTGATCCAAAAATCCGATATCCAGTAGATACCTTGAAATAATTCAAAAAAATTTATTTTCGGAATCGATTCAACGAAATTGGCTAAATCGTGTAAATCATCTAACTGCATGTAAAAAACTACGTCATGCACAAAGTGACGTAGCAGCTAAAACCAAATTTACATTTTATCTCAAAATGAATAAAATTGCATTTATACTTTTCTAGAAATTAATTTACTAAGTTTCCACTATTTTAAGACTTGTCACTATGGTTTAACCCCATAATAGCTGCAAAAAGTTTATATATCCATGTGATCTTAACATCTTGACGTCTGGACCAAGGTAATATAAAATCTTACCTGTACAGGTGACCATAATTAATTTTGAAAAATACAATTATTTTTTTTTAAAACTGCATATAATTTAATAACTTGAAGTTTCTACTTTCAAATTAACTAACTACATGAAATCCTAACATTTTTACTTTATAGATCAAATATAAATTAATTACCTGTGCTACCTATGATTGCGATAAGCCTACTTTTAGGCTTCCGAGTGGTAATGTCTTAAGCAATCATTACACTTTTAGTTTTGATTTCTTTTTTTTTTTATTAAAAAATAATTTAAAATTTAAAAAAAAGTACCTCTTTAAATGAAACGTAGATAATATGTTAATTAAGATCTTAAATTTGAAATTTAAGATCTACTTAGAGAAATGATGACTTTAGAATTAGATCACATACATAAGCTTTTTGCAACTATTAAACAATATGATATCACTTTTTAAATTTTCCAATGCCGAGTTGCAGTATTCTGGGAGATGGCCCTTAAACTTATAAATTATTCTAAAAAAATCTTTCTCAAGGGCGTAGAAAATGTTTGAAATTGTGCAATTTTGATCCCAAATTATTCAGAAAATAATTTAAAACTTACCAAACTATCAATGGTGCGCTCATCTTTCGACTCAATCTTAGGTTCTTCTTTCTCAGCAGTCACATCAGGTTTAGATACTTTAGGTTCCAACAAATGAGGTAAAGGTGCAGTGGCTCTTAATGCTTGTAAAACAAGCCCTAAAAATTGTTGTGTGGCCGATTCATACAAATCAAATGCAATTTGATACGACATCAACTGGCTCTCTTCATGACCCTGCACAAGTTTGTCTAATATTTCTGCCACTGCAAGTGAATCTTCAAGAAAGATTAAGCATTGGCACATGTTGACATAATCGGGAACTTCCAAATTACGATATAATTCGACCAACGACCGCAAAACTGAATTTCTAAATCCACGATTCTGGATTAAACTCATAGCAACTTGAAACGCATACGTCAACATTCCAGCCATATCATCAGACTGAGTAATGGCAGATTCAAAAATATCCATACGTCTGGTCTCGAGAGCTAAACCTAAAGCTTGACGATATTGGCCATCGTCTAAACAACGTTGAAACATACGATTAACGATAGCTTCCAGTCTTGTATCCATAGGTTTGGCATCTGGGGTGCCATCGACCAATGAAAGGCGTTGATGTGTGTAAAAGTCAATACACTTGGCTAAAAAATTAAATTAAGGTAAGATTAAAAAGAATATATTTTAATCGTACCCAGTGTAGTTTCCACATATTCGGTACGAGAATTTACGTCAAACAGATCGCCAGCGCCAAGAGCATAGGTTAAAGAATCCTCAAACGAACCCAAATGATAATAAACTTTACTGGCAACCAAAGCTGCCAACTGGTGTTGTTGAAAAACTCGGTCTTCGTGTAGAATTTCACTGCAATAAAAAAAAAAGAATAAAATAATGATGCAATCATATTTCAACTCATAGAACTTACATCCTCTCGATTGCTTCGGAAATTTCTGGCCAAAACTCATCTACAATACTATCGAGCTTACGTAAAGCATAGACTTTTAGTTCTGGTCTTGGTTCATCCAACAAGGATATAATACCCGCTAAACAAAAAGCAAAAGATTAAAATTCATGTAAATAAAGGTAGAAAGTTGTGAAATATAATTTTTAGGTTATATAAAGAAAACGTGAAATTGTAGTTGAATTACGCACAAAAGATTATCACAAACAATGCAGTAAGATTAAAATTTAGCTAATTTTGATAAAACAGTAACACAATTGGTCCCAAAATAGTTTTTTGGTAATGAAAATTTTTGAAAATGACTTGCACTTCTTTACCGCGATTACGATAAAATGTATTAAATAAAATAAGTTATTACCTGCGGATGTAATATTCATCTTGGTTTTTATTATTCCAAGTAGTTTTACAGTTTAAATGCACTCACTAACAACAAATTTCTAACAAAGTGAATGCACAACACGCAACGAAATCAAAAATCGGCAAGTCAGCAAACGGAGGAGGGAGAATTCGACGTACGAATACGAATGTCAAATACTGTCGAAGTACTAGCCAACTATATACAGAGTGCGACGTCGAGTAAGTTACCTTCATAATATAACTACATATTTTAAAATTTGAATCTTTGAAATGCGTATTTATTTTAAAGTCGCGCAATAGATAAGAAAGAGTGACGCTACCCCAAATTGATTAGGTCAATCTAATATATTGATTTTCTAATGACCCTTTACTTTTCTGTGTTGTAGACCAGCGGTCGCCAACCGTTTGGACCTCGTGAATCAGCTAACTCACACTCACGCAGCCTACGGACCACTTCCAAAACATCAGAAGAATATTCTAGTTCATCAGTCATCATAATAGAGTGAAGATTCTGGTCTATCAACTGGGAATGTAATCCTTAACTTATTTTAATAAAACTATTTTGGTGATTAATTATATTAACACGCTTTTTTATTGTCAAACTTTGTTTTACTTTCAATTAAAAACAGTAAGACTTGCCGAATTCTAGCCGGAATGATCAATTAAATCGTTAACAAAATACTCAGCGCGATAGCTCAAGATCAGGCACAGCTTCTGCTGTCAATCAATTGATTCATGAGTATAATTATGATCGTTTCTGCGAAGAACGAAATGAAAAACACCTGGTGACCACAAAAATGCTGAGGGAGCGGACAATGGTTGTAGCAAGCCAACCAGTGCTGCCAGAACATGGATAAATTGTACCCCTTCCCAGGCGCCGTACCCACACCGCACACAACGTAACGATGCATGTCGATGTGTCAGGATTGATGTGTCTTTGTCTATCCCGACACATCGACATACATCACTACATTGTGTGCGGAGTGGGTATGGCGCCTGGGAAGGGGTACAATTTACCCACGTTGCGACGCCTTTCATTTCAAAGCTTCAAAATCTTAGTTTGATAGTTAGGACATGGTATTAAACACCGCCACATAATCAAATATTTAAGCAAAAGGAAGTCCTTCGAACAACCTTTAAACATCACAGAATATTGAAAGTTCAAATATGCCGACGATTATTACCGATTTTCCAAATCACTCCTTAATAAAGTTAAATCTATTCGGGACGAACTGGTATCAGGAAAATTATTGCCACGACTTTTTCTGCTTTGCAGGAAGTTTAGTCGAAAGCTTCAAGAAGAAGTTGGCCAGGTAATGAACAAAAATCCAAATATCTTAATTACTTCAGCAAGACGCTATAGAACATAGTGAAACCCTATGTAAATCAATAATCATTTTCAGGCTACTATCAGTTAATCGTCCCCACGAGTTAGGCTTTGAATTTTACACTATTGAAAAGGGGACAATTTTCTGAACATTTTGAGATGTTACATTGATACGGATTATCCATTAGTTTTCGAGAAAACGGCATTTGAAAATCAATATTTTACATGTATTTCTCCATAAGGATTGCACACACGGCTGTTCTATTGCCCGTACGTGCGTTCTGATATAGTCTTAGTGTTAGCCGTCAGACGCGATTGTTACACTGTCGGGTACACATCGTGCGTGTTGAACCCCTTGCTTGTAACCGCACTCTTTATATTACGCAACATTATGCAACAATTTAAAAAATAAAAAAAAGGCTAATAATTAAAAACGAGTTTCACCCCTTTCAAGTAGCACCTTTGGCGAGTTGGACTATCTAGGTGGATGTTTTTAGCGAGTCAGCGTTCGTCAAAACGGCGCGTAGAATGCAAGTGCTACGTCTATCAGTAAGAGTATATTAATCCACGCGTACCGTCAATAGAACACTCGTGTTAGTTGAATTCTCTATCTAAAATGCATGTAAAATTTTGATTTTCAAATGCCGTTTTCTCGAAAACTAATGGATAATCCGCAAAATTTTTTGTTTTAAAATACTCAGAAAATTGTCCTCTTTCCAATAGTGCAAGAGTCGAAGCTCAACTCGTGGGGACGATTAACTGACAGACTCCCATTTTCATTGATTCCTGGTGTGGGCAAAACGATGTTTCTTTGTATGACAGTAAATCTACATTCTTAAAAATTACAAGCATTTTTATAGTTTCATTTTTAAAAACTCAAACCTGAACTTGACGAGGTTTGTGGAATCTGCTACCTTCAGATTTACCTGCACATTGTGTAAAAACTTCCAATTAATACTCATATTATGAAAATACTGAAAAAAACTGTTACTGCGGGGAATCAAACCTGGACCTTCTGATCCACTTCTCTAGCACCTCAGCTAGAAGACCTTAGTTAGACTTTAGTTTTCTGTTGGATAGACTAGCTAAGGAATTGTATTCAAACTTATAAACACAGTTTTCGCAAAAACGGTTGCTCATTCCACCTTAAAAAAACCAGTATAGAAAGTCTCGAGACTCGTATATAAACCCATGCTAATACTAGTCTCAGAGACTTAGGTATTAGCATGTTTATATCGGAGTCTCGAGACTTTCTGTCTCAAGAGGACACTAGGCTTAAGTATTTACTTAATTTTCCTCGAGTTACACTCGAGAAGTTCTCACAAGTCAAATTTCTATCAAGTACAGGGTGCGGCATCATAACTTCCTTATTTCAAAACGCAATAAAACCCATTTTATGGATTAGAAGTTTTTATTATTTTTTTTAATAATGTAGGTACATATTTAAAGTTTTGCTTCACACAGTTTTAAAAATCATGTCTGGTAGATGACGCCCCCCATTGTCAATACACTGAATGAGCCGATTTCTGGCGTTTCCAGCATGTCAACTGGTATGTTGGCAATTTCAGCCCGAATATTGGCTTTGAGATCTTCTAATGTTCTTGGACGGTTGACATAAACACGGAATTTTAAAAATCCCCACCAAAAAAAATCGCAAGGGGCCAAATCCGGGGAGTGATTTCGAAAGGCACGCTGAGTTGCGATCACAGAACGTCCATTCGAAAAGTACGCCTCAACAGCAAATGCACGCTGCTCACTGTTCCAACACATCGTGGCGACTGACCGGATGGGGAACAAAACTTTAGATGTACGCCTACCGAATAAGAGCAGTCTCCGCCCACTACGATCTTTACAGTCTAAATGGCGCGCATTTCAAAAAAGGAAGTTATGATGCCGCACCCTGTAGAACAGAATCACCTTATCGAGCTCTAAAAATTAAAAGATTTAAGAAATCAACAAAGCTGTTTATCATTTTTGTTAATGATCTGACAAATAAATAGCACCAATGTTGTATCTTGAATTTATTATATCCCTGCCAATTATTTACACAAATTCAAAACATAGAATGATAACTGTTTAGCATTACCTACTACTAATTAGGACAAAATTTACAAAAACCTCTTACTTTAGTTTTAATTATAACATTAAAAGCAAAATTTTATATTTATTAAATTAACAAATTAAGGAGAAACTACTGGATATTATACGCTTACGGATTATTGAAAAATATAACAACAAATCTAAGCTTGATCGTATTTTGTATTCAATCTTTCTTAGAAAGCGTCTGGTACTTATATACAAAAGATTTGCATTTCACAAATATTCCATTAGCAAAATTAAGAACCAAAAATTCTTAGACTTATTAACAATAAATTAAGTGAAAGTTATTTACATTTTAAAACTACTGATAATGACTTAATGAAGAACTTTTTAAATATCACAATGAAAATTAACAATGTGTTAGTGAGTCAAAGCATGTGTCATAATACTTTGAGTCATGATGGGGTAGGAAACCAAAGGTTGATTGGCATTCGACAATGCTTGTGATGTGTTGATGGCATTTATTTGATTGTTTCTGTGCATTTCGGAAGCTAAATTCTGTTGAGCTATCAGTTGCTGATTTGTACTAGCCAATGCTAATTGTTGGGAGACATTTGCTGCCATTGCAAATTGTTGTGGAGTATTAGCCAAAGCCAATTGTTGGGCTTGTGAGGTCAGTTGTTGACTCGCTAATTGCTGTGCTTGAGAAGTTAACTGGGAGCTAGCTAAAGCCAATTGTTGGGAAACATTGGCAACCGTTAGCTGTTGAGGTGTATTAGCCAAAGCCAACTGTTGAGCTTGCGAAGTTAACTGTTGATTTGCCAATTGTTGAGCTTGATTGGTTAACTGTTGATTCGCCAATTGTTGGGCTTGATTGGTTAACTGTTGCTCAATTTGTTGATTAGTACCAGTAAGTGTTATTTGTTGTCCTTGATTGGCTGTAGCTAACACGAGCTGCTGACTTGCAACATGTTGAGCTTGCGATGTCAGTTGCTGTTGGGTGCTCGCCAACGCGAGTTGTTGGGCTTGAGATGTTAACTGCTGCTGGCTTTGAGCCAAGTTGTTTGCCAAATTTTGTTGCGCAATTGCGAGTTGCGCTTGGGAGCTATTGGCTATTGCAAGTTGCGTTGGCGGATTTGTCACTTAAGAAAAATATTTAAAAATTATCATAAAATTTGTCAAGAAATAAAATTTTAAAAATTAACATGTTTAAATAAAGTAGAGTAAGCGTAAAAATTTACCTATGATTTGCTGACTGGGAGCCAATATTTGTTGAGGTGCAATGCTAACTGCAGGACAACCTGCAATCGATACATGATTTGCTGAAACTGGTGTACCTGTTGATACCGTCGCTATCGAAACCGGAACGGTTGCTACACTTGCAGTAACAGTTCGAATCATCTGTTGAGGTTGGGGAGCTGTATTGTTTTGAGGTAAAGTGTTTGTTATCGACACAGATGGCACCGTCACAGAACCATTTCTCTTATTTGACATTCTCAAAGTAGCATTTTGATCCAACAAAAATTCGTTTGTTGCTGTTAAGTCCGATACCTGTAAAAGAGCTCCAAAATTAATTTACAGATAAAACTTGACAGTTATCTTACTTGTCGCTTTAACTGTTCTATTTCTTTATGCAACAAACTGTTTTCTTCTTCGATCATAATGGTTCTAAAACTATTAAATAAATTAAGGTTATTTTTTAAAGATTACCAACTAACCTAGGATCGACGCCGCTCAATAATGGAGGATTTCCTGCAAAGTAGCCCTTAAAAAATGGTCTCCTTCTGCTGCAGTTGTTATCGATGTATTCCAAGTCATTTGCTTGAATGTAACGACGCTTAAGTGGGGGTGGCCTCATTTCTGGATCTTCTAACTGTACACCATTCCAACCAGGTAAACCTACTGTGAAAGAGTTGAGTTAATTTATAAAAACTTCAGATTTGAATGATTGGGTTTAAACATTTAGCTTTAAAGATACACCAAGATCATGAAATTAATCGTGGAATTAAATCTAAAAACATACCTGCAGGAGTAGTGATCACTACTTTTGATTGAGTTCCCTCCATATTATTTCCAATTATGAACTCGGGAACGTCAAAAGTATTCCTGCTGTTGGAATTGTTTTGAACAAGATCCATAATTTCCACTTCCTCCTCCTCCTTACTTATGTGTCTATATTTACACGCAGTTCGTCTATAAATTAGCCATTATTTAGACTCGACTGATTATTAATAAGTTATTTCACACCACAAACCTACAAACTCCTTTACGAAACTGATTACAAACCGGATGAGTGCCAGGCAACTGCGCTTTTCTGGTCGCTTCGGCTAAAATTTGATTGGACATTTCGCCCGATTTTCTGTACTCTTCCACTTCTTCGGGAGTGCAATGAATAAATCTAAAATAATATAAAATGAAAATTCGTAAAAAGCAAAAAAAATCAATCAAGTTACCTGCAATTGGGTCTAGGACAACTGGTGTTTTGATAATCATGACAAAATTTTAACGAATGCGTTTCCAGCTCATGTTTATATTTACAAAACTTTCTTCCGCACACACCACGGGCAAAATCGCGACACACATTATCGGAATTTAATTCACCTTGACGATCGTTTTTCAAATCGTCCAAATTGTCGGTCATTTTGCTACAAAAAATATAAAAACATTGTTCAAAAATGTGATATTTAATCCTGTCTTACCATAAAATCAAAGTCATGTTGCTCTCCATGACTTCTAACAGTTTCAACTAAAATCAATATCTTAATATAACAAGAATACAGTAATTTTGGTTATCAATTATAAGATATATTAATTATTGAGTTGTGCAGAAACGTAAATTTTAAAATAAATTGAAGTGGTATTTGCAATTGTAGAATTTTCGACTCAAAACACAAAAATTATGAAAAAGCGATTTCAAATTGTGTTGAACTAGTTTAAAAATATCAAAATTTATTTCCATAAAAAACCGATATAAAAATGAGTGTTACAACAAGATCAATCAGTCGAGCTTAAGGAAACTATGGGTTTTGCACACACGTTGGTTGCTCTTACTGCAGCAGCTGTAATTTATAATGTGATATGTTTAGATGTTCAAAATCAAAATACAAAATGTGAAACATTACCATCGCAAATTAATGTGATTAAAGGTAGATACTCGATTCCCTTTTTAATTAATTAAGAAATAAATTTCTTGTCGACAAAACTAATTCTTAATTTTTAGAGGAATACGACGAATTGGGCCGTTTACAAAGAACATGTCATGGTGAAATAGATGTAAATAAGTGTGAAGGATCGTGTAGTAGCCAAGTACAACCCTCGGTCATTACGGCAACCGGATTTTTAAAAGTAAAATTAATTTATTACAAAAATGCACCAAGCTAACGTTAACAAATTTTAGGAATGCTACTGCTGCAGAGAAACTTTCCTAACGGAACGTGTTATAACTCTCACGCATTGTTACGATCCAGATGGTATGCGGTTGGGAATCGAAGGTGCAAGTACCATGGATATTAAAATCAAAGAACCTTCAAATTGTAAATGTTTCAAATGCGGCGATTTTAGTCGATAATTGTTGTAGGTACAAATTTGTTATTAAGCAAACTATATTTTAGAAAAACTAAATTAGCCCATCATTTGTTGTAGTTAATTGCTTTAAAATTTTAAAATAATGTTTTTAATTTCGTAAAAATAAAATAAAATTTTTTTAATATTGAACCTTTTTTCACCGAAAAATAGTAAGTCTAAAAATCTTATAACTTACCAAATATAATATGGAACAAACTTGGGAAATAAGAAATTAATCAATCATCAACAGGTAAGTTCAATTGTTTGTGTAAGTTAACAACGGTAGTTTGATTAATGTCGGCAAGGTATCCTAAAACGTGTTGAGTTATATCTTTAGCTTGGTTATATTGATGAAGTGCTTCCATTTGAGGCTTCAAATCGGTGGTGACGCCTTTTTTTATGAGTTCTTCGATTTCCCGATCAATAATCTCCTCTTGTTTTTTTAACTCGTTGTACTTGGCCAAAAGATCTTCCTTGTTAAGAAAATCAAGCTGCAATTCTTCAACTTTTGATTTTTTATTAAAAACTTTCTTATCGCAATTATTGTTATCCATTTAATTTACATATTTCCTTCTCGAACTAATGGAAGCCTAAAATTCTACAAAATAGTAAATTAAAAATAAAATATATAAATGTAAATTTTTATATCATAAAAGTTTAAACAATTACTTATCTAATAAGAAAAATTACCGATAGTTATTTAAAACAATTAATATTAAAAAATGTTTGTTTGAATTATAAAATTGAAGAATTTATATTTTATGTGCAAATAAATGTTTTCTTTAATTTCTCCTATATTTGGCAATTGGGGTTTTTTATTTTCGATTTAAAATAATTAAGTCTAATATTGTAAAAACTGAACAAGTATGTTTTAGCGCCAATTTGTACAGTTTTGTTATTACAAAAAAAGGGTAAAAGTCAGGTTAAACTGTTCAAAATAAACAATGTAATTTATTAAGTATGCTGTTAATGGGAATATCTATAATATTTCACATAAATAACTCCATACAGGCTTAACATACTATGTTTATTTTTACCATCAGAGCAAATACAGTATCCGTGTATTTTTTTCCAATTTCCACCTGATAATGAAGTTTTTAAATAAAATAATGTATTATTTTGTAAAAATCTATCAGGAGTCAATTTTTTTGTATTAATGAAATAAAATTATACAGATCAACAAAAATAATAATTACTTTGAATTTTCTTAAAAAACATAGGTGAGGCTATTCCGATTTCCTACACTGTAGAACAAGAAGCCATAAATGTGCTCTAAAAATGTATTAAAAGCAGTTTCTGAAATAAGCATTTCTCCTAAACTTAAATCAAGTTCTATTCTATCAAAAAAAAAATTTAATATCTAGTACAGTGCCGCCTGTGGCTTATTCTCGAGCTCGAATCACTTGATTCGCATATGCAAATACGTCACTTTCGCAGAAAAATAAAGTATTCGCATTGACTATTGGTCGAAGCATAATAATTCATACAAGCACGAGAATAAGTCCCCTGCAGTGTCAATCAGGGTTGCCCACATGTCCTACTTTTGATAGGATGTACTTCTACTATAACAAAATTTACTCGTATTCCACGCCGTCCCATAAAAATGCGTTTAATGTAGTATTAACTAAATAACTATTGATTTTCAATAAATTTGATTTCTATTCTGTTTGGTTAGCCGTGATATTGTGAAAATTATTAAATTTGATTTAAACAAAAATATGTCGATTTAGATAGGGGCTGTCCATTAATTATGTAAGGATTTAGGGGGGGGGGGTATAAGAAATCTTACGGACCCTTATGTGGGGGAGGGAGGGGGTCCGACGCAGTCCTTACGTAAGGTTTTTAAACCATTTTCTTAAATTAAATTAAATTTTAAAATATTCAAAATTTAAAAATACCCAAAACTCAAAAAAAAGGTTTTTAAATTGTAGATGTACATACCAACAACAAAAAATTATTAATAATAATTTTTAATAAAAAAAATTGACCCCCACCTCCCCTAATAAAAAGGGGTGGGGGTCAATGCATTTTTTTATAATCCTTACGTAAGATCTGGGGGGGGGGGAAGGTTTCCACAATCTTACGTGCCCTTACGTAGGGGGGGAGAGGGTCGAAAATCACAAAAATCGTCCTTACGTAATTAATGGACGGCCCCATATCAAGATTGAAATTTAGGTTTTATCCTCTCACCAGCAGCAACTACCCCAACTTTGAGGTGACCCCTATCTTGTGAAGGTGGGTAATTCATGTTATAGGTAAAAAAAATCTTCACCTAACCATTCTAAAAAAATTGAATTCAAAAAATCCATTCATGAGATCGAATTCTAGAGACAGATTTTAAAGAAAAGTAAAGATGGAATGGCGCCAGTTCTTCTTTGCTACTAAAATCACCCAGGGTAATTCTCCAGTTTGAAATTTTCTAAATGTGACATTCTAATAACGCCAATGTCTTGTACACATCTCTCTTCTTTCAAGTTCCTATTTTTGGAACATTTCGCCATATATGTCATACATTCCACTACATCTTCATCATAAAGAGGTTAATCATCAAGTACAAGGTGGAGCAAAAGTAATCACCCGATGTTCTTTTGCTGTAATTTTTTTTTATAATGAAAAACTTTGATTCTGCTTGTGAAATTTGTTTATTTAATCCATTAGAATTTATTCCATCAAGTCGAGAAAATGATATCGGCCAAGTGACCGCCGCCAGAGTTGATGACCATACGGGCCCGTTTTATGGCTTTTTCCATCACTGTTACCAGAACTTCGGGCGACAGGTTCTCGCATTTCTGGCGAATATTCTCCTTAAAGGCTTCAAAAGTCTGAGGCTTGTTGACGTAAACCCGCGACTTCAAAAACCCCCTAAAAAGAAGTCTAGAACGGTTAAATCGGGTGATCTGGCCGGCCAGTGCAAATCCCAAAACGAGAGATTAACCAAAACAAGAGAGTTCTTGCGAAGTAAACCGATTCATGGCTTGTCGATTTGTATTCTGCGTTTGTTTACTTCACAAATGTCAAAACCGAATTGATATTTGGCGCCATCTGCAAAAGTTACAGCGTTTTCCAATAGGGTGATTACTTTTGCCCCACCCTGTATAGCGTAAAGCCTACACCGGCTGACTGGGAAGCGGGTAACCGCGGTTCAAATCCTGGTCGCGTCAAATACATTGCTGTGATTTAAAGCCTAAGATAGATCTGTGGGCTATGGGGAAAGCAACGGGAAACCACCCCATTTATTAAATTCCATAGTACGTCATCTTGGCTTCAGCCAAGTGATCGCCTAACTACTGCATAGTGCATTACCCCACTGACTTTCCATGTGTGATATATATTAATCGTACACCTGTTAGAATATGTATGTAGCTAAAGCCCGCCTCAGACGATGCTTGTTTTACTGATGGATTGCTTGCTGGTTTTCTACCTGCTTGGTTAGGTGATGGTTTCTGTGCTTGGTTGGCTTCACACGCGTTTAACTATCTCTTTTTACTTTTGTGGTTTCAATAGGCACGCAGGTAGCAATAGCTACCAAAATCGACATTTTTTGGTAACACTCGTGTATATGAACACAACCGGACTTTATCATTGGTTAGCGCTGAAACCCATCACGTAAACCAGCAGCAAAAATAGCACCGGTTCTATCACGAAAATCCAGCACGGGAACCAGCAAGCAAGCCAGAAGTGACGTCATTTTCTATGCGCAGCCAGCACGCGCCAACCAGCAAAGCTCCTATCAGGCAATCCAGCAGCAAAACAAGCATCGTCTGAGGCGGGCTTAAATCTAAAACTGCATCTCTTGTTCTTCTTTTTACCATTGCTAAGCTGGTTAGTGATTATCCCAAAATATGAACGGGAACCATGCCGAACTGAAGGTTCTTTCGATCTGTATTGATTGCATCAGAAAGGACATAGTTCTAAATTTACTAATGCCAACTTGACAGGTTAAAATCAGCCCTACTGAAATTAAATCTACAATTTTTCACACCTGCTTTTGAAAACAAAGTAAAAACAAATTAGCTGGAATAATGTTATTTACAGGTCATAGATGTTTATATAGAAGGCTAGATACCTGACTCCCAATACCTGTAATGTAATAGAAGTGAAGCCTCAAGAACAATCAAACGGCCATTTGCAAGTTAGGCAAAACTAATGCAAAACGATAATAAATGCATAACACTAGGATATTCAAGCAGGAATTTAATATTAAAATCATTGTAATTCATTTAATTTTCATTTTTAAATAAAACTAACACGCGATTGCAACAACAAACACTTTCGTGTTTAGAATTTTTGCCAAACCTACATATGGTAGACCCCAAAATGCAGGCTTCACTTTTGCGCTGGAGTTAGTTATCTAGCCTTCTATATAAACATCTATGTTACAGGTATACGAGATATAGTCAACTAGACATCGACAATTGAGCGATGCCAGTCAATTGGGCACCACCGGTTTTCTCGGTGCCAGTTCATTAGGTGACATAAAATTAATGACGCGACGTAAACTGGACGACATGCAGGTAATAATAAATGATTAAACTGGACTTCTGCCTTCCGACTTTGGTTGACTTCAGGGAGGTTTTTGTCAAGTGCGTGGGCCCAGAGACCTCTGTCCTTCTATATTCGTAAACCGGCGCTGAGAAAATCGATGTCCGGTTGGCAGTTCAGCACTTATATTACCCAATGGAAACTATCAGTAGTAAACCATTTCGATTCAAGTGATATCTACTCCACTTTTGTGTATGCTTTACGCTGAGGATGTCGCTTCTATGGTAGCCCCACGTTACTTTTTGCATATGTATTGTGGAAGAAGTATTTTGATGGGCGCATCCAAATTGCGTCCCGTGGTCACTATTTTTGAAGGGTTTTGAAGTGGTCAAAAAAAGGCGCGGGTAAATTGCGTCCCGAACGCAAGATTGATCTTTGTCAAAACTGACTCTTCGCACCCTCCGCTCCGGTCCCCTCCGCTCCGGGTCGTTTTGACAAATGCTATACTTACTAAAAATATCTCTCTAGACCGGTCCTACTCCGCAAAGTGTGTTACTAGGAAGGGGTGGATCTTCCTCAATCGTAAAAAAATATTTTATAGAAAAACAATTTAATAATAAGTAGTAGTTGTAACACCCTGTGCTGTAAAATGACCTAAACATTGTAAACCTTTATGCAGCTTAAGAAATAAGAGGATTTCATTTAACCATTCTGACCATCGATCCCGTTGGGACGCAATTTACCCGTACCCTTGACCGTGGGACGCAATTTGCCATCTCCCATTTTGATAGATCCCGTGATTGAAAGTCCCATTTTTTTACCTTTTTGAAAATGTTAATATAGTCAAGAATTTCAGAAAAGGCTAAGCTTCCCTTGCCTCCTCTGACGAGCCGCAGCTGCTTTATACGTTAATAAAAATGATTATGATAACGTGTTTACTTTATCAGTTCAGTTCAGTCTAAGGAGGTTTCAAACCCATCACTTTCTAGTAGTCGTTTTTTGGTCAAACGTTTTACCTGATAAATCTTAATTAATCCAAGATTAACTAATAATTCAACAACTTTTAAAAAGTACCAGTTTAAATCTGGGTGAGTCAGTGGTATTTAATTCCATAGGAGATCCGAAAATTCTACCGATTAACAAATCCTAGCAAATCCCACTTCCAACTCCACCTGTTGATTCCCGACCACTGCAATCTCAAGGGAAAAATCTCTTTGACCCTCTAAGTATGAGTGTTATGTAGAAAGGGTCATCCCTATTTAAGTAAACAATTAAATATGCAAAAAAAACATTAACAATTTGCCTCGGAACGTTGATGTATTATCTAAGACTAAAAAGAAAAGCAATAACTGCAAAAACCTCCACCACTTCATTCATTATTGAGTGGGATTGACAAGAGTAAGAGGGCAATAGCAGATTTTTTGGTTATTATAAAAGAAAAAACCTAATATAAACTAACAGAAAACTCGAAACAAATTATTATTAATAAAAAGAAATTGAAACAATGATAAATACTCCATAATTGGCATATATACACTGAATGATGACCCTGAAGAAGCCTGTAATGTGAAGATCAAGTAGATTTTAAAATTAGCAACTTCAAGAAAGGTAACCTTACCACTTTTACCATAAACAGCTTGAAACTTAAGAGCCAAAATCCTAATTTATTGCATCCATAATTCAACTTCATAAAGAATAAAGTAAGTTTCGCGTGGACAGTCTTCTCAACAAATATTTTAATGCAGTTTATTTCTTAATTAAGGATAATAGAAAAAAATTAAACTAACTTAAGATAAAACAAATGCATACCTAAAACAAAAGCAAGCAGGGATTTTATATAAAAAGTTACAAATTACTAAAATTATTGTAGTCGAAAGAAAAATTATTAGGAATAAAGAAAAAATAAAAACAAATCAAAAAAACACTTAAAAATCAAACACAATTTTGTATTTAGAATATTGCCTCAAAAAAGTGAAAAATATGAAAAGCTATTAAGATAACTTGATCCCACAGAGCAAGCAATCCATTAAAGAGTATAGCAAAATATAATTTCCCAGTGGGAACGGCAGGGGTTCTAACAAAACAACTACTTTATAGTTGTTACCCCCACTTGAACATAAAACAAGCCTTAAAAAATATAATTCGACCCTTTTTAATATCAAAACTTTTTTACGAGTGGTTTATATAAAACCACAGGCTAAAATATAAACAAATTCTCGAGTGCTTTCATCGTTCGATCTTAACTTGAATTGTGATGTTTGCACAGTTATTGCAAATAGGTATGTTGGTAGATTAGGGGCTTCAAAACAATATTAAATTTCATTTGTTTAAGTGACACAAAAATTATGGACAACCACCATAATCTATATAATATTATCCAACATGTGCTACGATTTAAATTTAAACAACAAAATGATTGCAACAGCTGGAAGTGTGGTCGATGAATGTCAAGTTACACCTGTAATTCATGTACTACAATATCCCGGTTGTGTACCTAAACCCATACCAAGCTTCGCATGTACCGGACGATGTGCATCATACGTACAAGTAATTAAAATAGTAAGCAGCATGGCGTTTCGAAATCAAACATAAATATTTTAGGTATCTGGCAGTAAAATTTGGCAAATGGAACGTTCTTGTATGTGTTGCCAAGAGTCGGGTGAACGCGAAGCTTCGGTGTCTTTATTTTGTCCGAAAGCTAAGCCTGGAGAAAGAAAATTTAAAAAGGTTGGTGCGATACAAAATGAGAGATTTCTTGCAAAAATTAACTTTTGCTAAATTCTTAATGCACGCCATTTTCGATCGATAATCACACTTAATAATTAGAAGTAAAATCGGAAAATAATTTGATAATTCAATTAAATTAATGATTATTTAAATACATACGTCGGATATTTCACTGTAAACGCCACTAAGTTCTTGCAAGAATTTGCCACAAAATGAATAACGCACTGCACACAATTTTCACACAAAACAATGGAAAAATTTCATAATATGAGGTTATGTCGCTCAAACTATTATTGACGTTTTAAATATGTACAGGGTGCGACATATTTTAAATTTCAAGTTTCAAACACATAGCCGACTTTCAATGCCAGTAATGAAAATCTTCTAAGAATTTCTATCAGTAAAATATTTGTTCATTTTCATTGGTTAACAACAGAGGCGCACTCAAAAATTTTTTTAAATGGGGAAGAAAAACTTTGGATTAAAAAAGTTTACCACTTGTATTTCTAACTATCTTCTCCGATCTTTCTATTTAGGAAGAGATTTTATGATTTCTGTTTACTTCACCATCTCACTTCTCTTTGAGCATAGACAAAAAATATAGCCACACCCTTAAAAGTAAACTCTCCAATTAATGCCCGTATTATATCAGAAACATTCCTCTTTCCCATTTACTGTATCAATTTGCAATACAGACTGATGACTCCGTGGATTCTCAACAATGTCTGTCCTTCTAGATCGCTGATATATTATAGACATTTTAAAATTTTTGATTACCCCATGTAAATAGATTAACGGATTCTGATTAATGTTGAATCAATCAACATGATTCCCATAGTAAATTTAAACCGACGCTGTGTATATTATAATAACCCCCATATTAAGTTCATGGTTAAAAACATTCGTTTCTGGCCTCTGCAACAATTTAGTTGCAAGCAAAATACTTACTCTTTTTGCAGTGACTTATTATGCTTATCAAAATTAACTTGCTTTTCTTTCAGGTGACAACGAAAGCACCACTTGAATGTATGTGCAGACCATGCACAGGCGTGGAAGAAAGTGCAATTATACCCCAAGAGATTGCAGGATATGCTGACGAAGGACCACTTTCTAATCACTTTTTAAGATCAAACTCACAATAATAATGAACGAAAACATGGAATAGAATTTGTTGGTATGGTGTCGCCTAATAAAAATTATTTTCTATTTTTGTGTTTTACTTACCATAATAGAGACAATTTCGGTGGGTAATAAAAAATGTTAAATTGTATTTAGCCTTTAATTTGTCATTTCTGCTTCGGATTTTCTTTTATAAATATGATTTTATAACAATTTGGCAAAAATTTTCTCTTTATTGCGGTAATAATAATTAATGGATTATTTAAATGGTATAATTCTGGATAAATCAACCAATATAAAAAAAACGTCTCATTGTTTCTAAATTGGCTATTAAATACTTTTATGAGCACCACCACTGCAATGCATTGACCAGTGTGTCTCTCGCATGTATTATATATCTCCATATCAAATTAACAAAAACAATTTGTTTGCCACTCGCGGACAAATTTGCCCAAAGATACAAAATTGGCGAAATATCAAATTCCTATTACTCACATATCTATACATATATATATTCACTATTTACATAGACATATAAATAATATACAACATAAAGACTAAAAAAATAATTTTAAAAATAATTAATTTATGATATAAATTGGAAAAAGTATAATCGGTTGCAGCACGAGTCATGCTAGCGTGTAAGTCGCAAACTTTGTATCTCGCATTAGTATAGATAGAGAAAAAAAAATCAACCGTTAGGACAAATTTAAATAATAAAAAGTTGGGAGATTATTGTACGATATTTACATTTTCTTTTCATTATTAAATCAGTCAGAAAAATACTGTATATGTTTTGTCCTGAAAATATATACAATATTTTGTAAATCAACTTAATTTCTGACTAGGTAGTGGTCGCTCGACATACAGTTTCAGATTTCGACAATCGATTTTTATATAGATAATATAATAATGGAAAAAATCTAAAACTGAAGTGCGCGGCTGTATACTTATACAGAGTATTCCTAATATATATTAGATATAACTTAACAATAAGAAAATAAGCATAACGAAATTTTGTTTATAAAACACAAAAAATTTGACAAAATCGTTGGGTCGTTAAAATTTTTAATGACTCCCAATTCGAAAAGTGCCGTTTTTATTAGATAACTTTTTAACTGTTACTCACGACCTAACAAACAACGAATCTTGTATTATTAAATATTCAGAATTGAATTAAAATAACGTCACTATAAACATTTAAAAGAAAAAGATACAAGATATAAAATATATTATATAAATAATAAAGAGGCGATGAAGTACAATATAAAATCAATGGTAGAATTTGTTAGGTCGTGTATTTATGTTATGCTCAAAATAAAGAACTATAATAATTGATGAGGAACACTTATAGCATACAATTTTTTGAGTTTTTTCACAGGATCCAAAGTCACAGGGCACTTAATATTTAAACAAGTTCGTTCCCCACTTACTCATCACGTGTTTTTATTCACAACACCCCTTCTTTCATAGAATTAAATATATATAATATATATATATAATATAAACAATTGTATAATTTGAACTAGAAGTTTTTTGGGCTTCAGTAAAGTACCACTTTTCACTTTTTTTTAATTAATTAATAAGTTTATTTATTCGAAAGGTACCAACTTAGCACTATTTTTTCAAATAATTTCAGGCCAACAGAACACCGCAATTACTCTGATGTTAGGCATCTTCTGAAGCTGATGAATATTCATTATCTTTCAAATCCACAAAGAACGCCGTCAGTTGTTTTAATGTAACACCTGAAATACATCAAAATATTAATTTTAAAATTTATTTATTATTTTAAAAAAATGACACAAACCCCTTTTATTTCCTTCCTGCAAAAAAACATTTACCAATTGACAAATTTATATAAAAAATATTTTCTTTTTTATGAGTTTTCCACTGAACAAAACTGCATTTTTAAACAATTTTTAGTTTTTTTAAACTCGGACATTGAAGTTAATTTTGCATTAATAAAGGCAACCCCGTAATAAGCAATTTTTATTTAAATATGAAATATCTTTGTTAATGAAGAACCCACTATTATCGATGCTAATGCTGTTGTCGGAATCGTACGTAGATACATACAACTTTGTAATTTTTATAAATAAAGCTATTAGTTAGTGGATGATGTTATCCATATAAATATCGGGTAACCAATCAAGTAAGTTTTTTATATAGGCTCATTATCAGTTAAACTTGACTAAATATTTTCATACATAGTATTAGCAAATTAATTTAGTCTTAAAATATTCACAAATTTTATTGGTCACCCAACACGTAAACGAGCCTGTTAAACAAACATCGACAATGAACTTCCCCCTATTACGTAATAACTATTTTTGACTTATTATTGTCACATTCACGATTATCACACCTAAATTAACAAAAAATACAAACCTCACAAGATATCGTCAAGGTAACCCAATACCAAAACACGCTGCATTAAAGCTCAACAATTTATAAATAATATAAAAAATTAATTAAACCACTACAAACCTTTTCCTTCTTGTTCCAAAGGATCGTTGTTCGTTTCCCATGCAAGAAAACTCTCAAGTGAAAATACTGTATCTTCGTAAAGCTTATTACAAATATTAAGAAGAATACCTACAAAAGAAGCATTAATATCACATTTTGTGATAAAATTAAAAACCAAATTTACCTTGTGGGTGTTCCAATTTATTTATTAAGGATTGCAAAGCAAACAGACATTGCAATTCCAAGTCTGGGTTAGTGTCCACATATCGAAGAAAATAGCAATATTTTTCCGCCAAAATTTCCGCCTTTAACTTCTCGTTAACAATTGAAAAATCGAAAATTGCAGTAGCTAATGTTCTAATAAATTGATTTTCTTTAACGGCCTCATCGCCGACATTTATCTACAATATAAATTGTTAATTTAAAAATTTAAATTAAACATCTAAGTACTTACAGTTATCCACTTCAGAACATCTTCAAAAGCTGTATTATCTGCAAACATTTTCAACAGTTTCTTGAGAAGATCCACGGAAATACGAGGTTGTGGTGCATTTAAGAAATGGAATTTCTGCAAGAAAAAATATTTAAAATATTTTTCTTTGTAATTTAAATAAAAACTTACGTTATGTTCTATAAACTGGTCGATTTGAGATTCGGGCATATAATTTGATAATTTAGTGTTAGAATCTCGTAACAGTGGTCCTATTATTGCATGCTCTTTTTCATCATCGTTTTCAGTTATAATTGTTCGGCAAATTGCTGCCAAGAACTTTGAACCAAATTTGTTTTTCGATTCTTCATCCAACAAAGTAGACAACTCGTTCAAAGTTATACAATTTTCAAGCACGAGGGGTGCTACAAAAAAAACATTCAAGCAAACAAAGTAATTATATTGTACAGGTCTACATTTATATTTATTATTTTTTTCAAAGTTTGATTTCTTCCTAACCCAAACTCTCCATAATTCAAATAAATTTTAATGAATTTTGGGATTTTGATTTAGAGAGAATTAACCGTAGAAGCAGGCTGCACAACAAGTAATAATATTGTAAGGGCCGATTTCATAATAAAAATTAACAGGGCATTAAAATTTAAAAGGCGACTTAAGACAAAACAGACCAATAAAAATCGTCATTTTTTCCTTAAGCTGCATCGACATGGGTAGTGAATCACGATTGCGAGTCACACTAGCGTAGAATATGCACTGTGTAAACTGCTCATTCGTAAAATATCATCGCAGCTTTAAGCCGCCTTTTAAATTTTAATTCCCTGTTAACTTTCACTATGAAATTGGCGTAAGTAAGACTTCTTTGCTAATTTTTACAGCATCATAAATAATAAAAGCATACTACTCACCAACTATTTCAGCTAAAAATTCCCAAATAGTGGGAATATCAATCATCAAATCTTTAGCTTCGGCTATAACAGATTTTAATCGCTCGCAAAAATCTTTCCGAAGAACAGTGCCATTACTAATAAGAATGCTATAAAGTTTACCGCTTTTCAATCGCGCATTTTTCGATCGATCCAATACGCTTAGTAAACTGCAAACATTAAAAAATTATTTATACAAAAAATTATTTAAAAAAATGATTACTTACGCATCTTCTATCAATTGTGGAAGTAATGTAGCGGGAATAGTTTTAATTTGCTTTTCACATTCTGCCAAACTACAGCTTATGGTGTACGTTTCAAGTGCTTTCTTAAACGTTTTCTCATAGTGACTTAAATCAAGAGTTACATTTTCAGGACTAATTTCTGCTGCCTTAGCAAGCGTTGGTTCTGGTATACTTTGTTGTGAAGGAACTGATTCAACACCAGTTGGTTCTGCAAACGCCACTGATTTTTGAACATATGGAATTTGTCGTTTAGGATAGTCAGTCGGCATTTTATTAGGCTGAGGAGTATTACGTTGATGTTGGTAGGAAGAACTTGCATTATCACGAGATCGATGTTGCGAGCCAGATTTTGCATTACGCACATCATCATAAGGGGGTCTATTATAACCTCTTTCTAAACTGGATCCTTTCGAATTATATCCTTTATTATTTCTCATATCTGCAACAAAAATTTATTTTTAAAATGGTCTTTATTGATCATTTTTTGATATCAAGCAATAATGTAGCTATACCAATAAATTTAACTTTGGCAAGTACAACGAATCATTACAATTATTTTCATAGTCAACGTTACCAATAATTAAATTCATGTTATGTGAAGCTGCGACTGAGATAGATAAGTAAGTGAAAGAGATAAGTAATTTTTAAATTTACAAATAAAAGTCTTGCACTCACTCATTGAAGGAGGATGTTTGCTGTCATATTCACCAATAGTATTCAAGACGTTGAATGCATTGACATTTGCCAATACTGGTCCTGGTGAAGGAGCTGCCGGTCCACCCTTATTAACTGGTTTAGATCCCATTGACCAACTAGAAAATGTTTGTTGGCTCCCCAAAGGTTCAGTACTTGGAGGCTAAAACAAGAAAAATTAAGTAAACATTTTTTAACCAGTTGATGCTCAATTCAAAATTTATTTAATTTAAATAATGCTTAGTTATGCTTTTGGTAAAAAAAATGCTTTTGTGCATATTATGATTACATAATAATAATCAAAAGATATAGGAACCATAAGTATATGCACTGCATATTACAGAAGCGAGCAGGTTTGATTGAGTCTGATCTTAATTGGTTTCAAGACACTAATTTGATTGACCTAATTTTAGTAAAAAATACTTACCGCTTTACTCTTTAATTTATCACTTTGAACACTAAATTTAGATCGAGAATGTGGAGTAGTCCATCCATCTTCACTATTTACATTTCCACCATATTTTCGACCAGATCCAGCATTATTTTTATTATTTGGGCCTCGATCATCTTTCCTTGAAGACATGGGAGTAGAATTTGCCTAAATATTAACCGATTGATAATCTTACTCACAACAAGCATAATCACAAAAATTACCTGCATGGACGACATCATTTGTTCGTTGTCAACTTCCTTTTCAATTTGATCCATTTTCTTTGGAGCACTGTCCAGCCTCCTTGGTACCCAATTACTTAGACGAAGTTCTATACTATCCTGTAACATAAACCTAATTCTGCTGCTTATTCCAGTAGGTCTCTTTTCTACAATGTCCCTCATTTCATTAAATATCATATTTAAATCGGTTTGTTTGGTGTTATCCAAGATCTCGCCTACGGTGGCTAATAGCTTACACAAGCATTCAAGACTCTCTTCGTCTTTAGCTTGCAACAATTCTTTTAAACACCTCAACATAATGCTAACTGTTAACATTTGCTGCTTAAACAATTCACCTACAATAAACAGGAGATTTTAAAATATTGTTCGTAAAACAAACAAAACAGCAAAATTACCGATAAATCTGATTGTTCCTACAGATTTTCTCCTCAATTGGCGTTCATTTTCTTCTAATTCAGTTTGTAATTCTTTTCTTTTATCCGGATCAGCACAATTCTCAATTTCATAAACTTTCGAAGTTTTCAATTTTTCATTTGCATTACTCTTTTCAAATTCAACTTGGCATCTAGTTACTAATAATTTTCTAAAATTAACAAATTCTTCTGGTCCTTCGCCACTATTTAAAGGCACCTAAAGCAATACACAATTAATCGATAACCAAGTCACCAATATCAACGGCACCCACCTGCATCATTGCCAATTCGCGGCACAATGAAGAATACGCACTACCAAACTTTGGTTCGTCAACAGCCTTTTCAAATACTAAATCAATAATTCCCTGTAATCTCTCGGAAGTATCAATATTTAAATCTTGAACCTGAGTCATCAGCTTCTCAAACTTTTGCGGAGTAAGTTTGTTTAGGATTCCACGGAACTTTTTATATAATTCCTTTTAAAATACAAAAATTAATATTGTTAATTACGTAGCACAATGATATTGCCTTACTGCAGTCTTTTTTTCGTCCTCACTCAATTCACCGGAAGCAGCAAAACGAGCTGGTTTCCAAGCATTATCTGCTTCGTTCAATTTAATATCATTTTTAAGAGACACCGTGTAACGCACCGGTGGTTTATTATTGTTTGGTCCTCCAGCTTTACCATTACTTCCTAATGGACCCTGTTGACTCTTACGTTTTCCAATAGCCTACAAAAAATAAATTGCGTCAAACAAATGAAAATGTTAGTAAAATTAGGTAAGTAGATGTCGCTATCAGATTTAATTCATCTGCAAAGCAATTCAGAACACTACTTTCATCGTTAATTAATAATAAATCATCATAAAAATAATTACACAATAATAGACAAAAGAAAAGAACCACTTACACCACGTTGTGAAGACGATTTGTTTGGATAACTATTATTACCAAAATTGGGAGCAAAGTCTGTTGACCTATTTCCCATGCTAAATCGACTAATATCACCAACTCGCCCTTGATCCATTTTCAAAATGTCTCCAGGCAAATTATCAGGCTTCTTTAAACTGGCTTGATATTTACTCATTGCCAACAAAAATTCGCGTGCATACACTTTTAACCCATCCTTCTTCCATGGAGTCCATTGGCCTATAAAATGTTGTTTATCAATAAATAAAGAAAAATAGAAACAAAAATGTAGCTGAACTTTGTACAACACCAAGTAAATATACTTGGATGCGTATAGCGAGCACAGCTTTAATTTTCACAGTCGAACGTCACTATTAATTACAATACCATTAAGTGAAGCTGTGACTGTGGAATAAAAGTTTGCACATAAAAAAAAAGATACTTACTAGTAGAATAGGGTAAATCAAGCTTAGTTTCAGTTATCACGGGCGTTTCAGTCGCATCGGCAGTCTCTAATTCCATGTCATTTTCTGTATTATGTACAATATCGGTATCAACTTTAGGTTCGGTAGCTTTGGCTGCACTAGTAGCTGCAATATTGTTAAAAGGAGCTGTTGTAACATCAATAACGGCCTTAGGCATTTCAACTACAATATCTGTAACATCAATTTTTTTCGCAATTGGTTTTGTTTCAACGGGTTTCGGAACTAATATTTCTCGACTCTCTTCGGGAGTTTCAGTTGCCGCAAGTTCTATATTGTTATTAAGCATAATGTTGTTGGTGTTATTAACAAATTCCATTGTACTAATAGAATTATCGTTAGAATGATTAGTATTGTTTGTGATATTCGACGTGGGAGCAGCGGTAGTCGAATTATCGATCACTATATTGTCATTAAAAGCATCTATATCCGTCGTCTCCTTTGGAACATCTTTCGAATTTAATACGCTTGATTTATTACTTTTGCTTGGAGCTTTGTCCACTTGTTGCTGCTTAACCGGAACAGAGACGTTACCAGATGACTGGATTGGTTTTTGGGCAGTTGCAGGAGTTGGCGTTACTACAGATGTAGACTGTACATTTTGTTTTGAACTGACTTCTTTTGTTTTCTGGGAGGCATTTGTTTTGCTTTTCGCTAAAAAAAAAAAAAATTTCGTCAAAAACAATTATTCAATTTTAAATAAAAACAATTTATAAAAAATTTTTTTTTTTATAAAAGGTTTTTAGGTATATTTCATCAGGTTTACTTAAACTGAACAGAAAAACAAAATTTAATCTAAAATTATTTATTAACATGTCTTAAAAACCAAAACAAAAACTTCCTGTCGCCAAGGTTATTTTTGTATTTAAATAGCAAATTGAGAACATCAAAAGAAAAAATATTCGCCTAAATTCGTCTATACTGGAGTAAATCCCAATTTGATCAACTATTAATAATTGTGGTGGGTATATTAGAAATTGTTTATTGCTATGTATTACAATTGCAATGAAACCTCCATAGCAACATATGTTACACCTATGTGGATTATGCAACAATCATACTATAGAATATTTTCTACTTTTGCGACAATAAACCCCGAAACAAATTTCTTCTACGTATTTAGATTTGCTTAAAATGCATCAGATTTGCTCCCTCTAAAACGTTTCCGTTTATACTTTTGAAAATACAATTGAATGATTCAAAGATATGTAAGATATATTTAGACAATTGGCACTAACGCAAGAATTTTGTTACGGCAATAAACATATTTTTTTCTTGAAATTGTAAATGGAAATCAATAACCTAAAAAATTAAGACCTAATTTGCAAGGAAAAAACCCAGTTGCCGCAATCAGCCAAGCATTATAATAATTATTACTATTATCGTAAATATTCAGAGATTTAAATTAATTATTCATTGAGGTTGCTGAACTTGAACTTCAAGAAATTAATTCAATAGATATTGTGTGATAATAAAAAAAAAGTACGACTTGGATTTAGTTGTTACAAAATGTTAAAAAGAGAGAAAAATATAATATTGGGACTATTTTAATTGCGATTTCAATTACTACTTACAATTTTTTTCGCAGGAATTATTTAATTCGTTAAATATATCTAATGAAGATAAAAAGGAGTTGACCTTTTTTATAGCCAAGCTAACGAGATAGGGATTCGTGATTTAATTTTGTAATTTTCTCAGCTAATAAGAAAATGTTGCAAGTAAATTTAGTACCTGTGCTTGGTTGCGGACAAATGAAAAATTTGGAATATAATAGATGCATATTTTTTGCAATGCTGTAAAGTAGATTAACAACTTTCTAAAGTGGACCGTTCTGTTTGTTATATAACACCTAAACGATATGAAAAAGCATATGTGATTTTGAAAAAAAAGAAATTATTACCGTTCACAGTTTTCCACATGGCGACGAATATAATGGATCTTCTATTCTTAGAAGTGACTAGCAGGGTAAACGAATATTAGGCCAAGTGTACCAAGACCCTTTTAAGGTCATCAGTCCAATATGACACGACATAAAAATCACACAAACACTAATAACAATATAAATATAAAAAATGTATAAAACTAGTATAAAAACTAAACGAAGAACTTGAGTAAGAAAGGTTTTAGCGAAGGCGGCGCACGAAAGATCGCTTAGTTGATTCAATACTTAAGCCAAAAGTTAAAAAAAAAATAACAATAAATACGACACGTAATGCGAGTTTTAAGTTTCATTAAAAAATTTCCACGTTAAAAATTAATCTAAAGTACAAAAACGGCTCGAAAAATATGGCACAAAGATTGATAATCACAGTGCGTGCGACCCATGTGGTCGACGCCGAATAAGCTAAAAACTCGCCATTTTGAATAGTCAAAAACGAACCAGTTCGAAAATTAACGATCAATAACGTTGATATTCGAACAGGTAAATTAATTTATAGTTGGTAATCAAAAATTGAAGATGTTAATGATTATAATTTTATCGCGTCTATTCCATGCGGGTTGCATCCACAAAGGAATGTTGGATAGAGCCATAGAGCGGTGTATGCTTTTAGGGTGGACATCATCTATCCTTGCATTAATTTTTTTTCTAAATATCAGTAAATATCATCCAATATGATTACCCAATTGAACTTGATTTTACAACAAATTACTTGAAAAAGTTAGCCAAAAATATTACACAAAACGTTTTGGCAGAAAATCCCCAAACATTAATTCAGTTGCTATTTGCTTGGATGGAAATATTAATATATATATGGTACAAAAAAAACTGGTTTCTAAACCAAATTTAGTGAACAGTTTTTAATTCTGCCCTGCTAAGGGCCAATTTCATAATAACAGTTAAGAGGGGAATAAAATTTAAAAGGCGACTTAAGACAAAAGACCAATAAAAATCATCAGTTTTGTTTTAAGTCGCCTTTTAAATTTTAATGTCCTGTTAACTTTTATTATAAAATTGGCCCTAAGACAAGAGGTCATATCGAAAAAAATGTAACTTTTACGTTTCTACGGTAAAGATACGCCTTATAAACTTTGTAGGACGAGAGAATAAGTTGGTACCATCACCTATCTTCTTAGAAGATAGACAGATAGGCAAAAATCAGAAAATGGCAATTTTTTGAAATACAGCCTCCTTGTTTAACAGATCAGAATAGCTCTACCTTGTCATTAGATTGAGTTTTTCATTAGAAAGTCCCCTTTTTAATTACATATTTACATTATTTTTTCGTTTCTTAAAAAAGGAATTTCGTTACCGAGACAGTCGACTGTATTCTATTTTAGACGTTGCGTTGGTTTACGATAAATGTTAAAAATTTTCCGAAAATTAAAAATTTTTTTAATTGTTTTGTTTTCCCCGACTTGGAGCTAAAAATGAGATATTCCCGACTTTTCCATATAATGCTGTTTCAATAAACGCTACAACCGCGTTATAGCGGGGTATACTGTAACGGGTGACCAACCTTACAACTAAACATTAAAAAAATTTTGTTTAAATTTCAAGTTATAGCATTTGACAATGGTGACTTGAAAATAAAAAGTTTTTTTCCTGGATCTCGGACGTATTACAGACATTTCAGAAATTTTTATTTTCCCATTAGGACGAACCACATTAGCGTCGATCGTGAAAGAATTAACGAGATTCCGGTTGGAAAGCGTTCGAACGACGAACTTAATCATTAGTGTAAATCAAGAAATTCTGATTTCTCAAAATTCTCAATCTCAAAAAATGAGAAATCAGCGACATTCTACGTTACTGTTCGGCGATATCAGCGGCGAAGCATAATATTTTTTGGAGGGGAGAATTATACAACTAAGTTTAAAACAAAGTAATATCTATTATTATATTAATAATTAACTTAAAAAACCAAAGTAAAAAAAAAACAAGAAAAATATTCATTGGGACCCGTTGTAGGTCCCAATGAATATTGGTTTTATGTAGGTATTATGAATATTGGTTTTATGATAGGTATCTTAAAAATTTAATTAATTGATTAGTTCCAATATCAAAACTGCAATGTACTTTCATACCCTAAATACAAACCACCCTTACAAAATTATTACGAGATTTATACTGAGATTCTCTAAATGTTTTGTTATGAAATGTTATGAGTTATAGAATCGCACTATTAAAATATTTTTAATCCATTCTAGAAATCTTAATTTCACCATTGTAATAAACTATGTTCAAAGATAACAATATGATTTCATTCAAATTCGGAACTCAAAAATTGTTCACCAGCTGTATCATTTAAATTTCAACAAAATGCTTTCGTATTATATTATCGATTATAGCAGTGTCACTGGTAGCACAGTAAAACGCTACAAAGACAGCCCGAAACAAACATCAACTACCTGAAGGTTTGTTCGATAGGTGAAGGCTCAAATTGAGCCAAACTACAAAGCCGAACACAAAAGATCTAAACGTGTCGAACCGAAGCATTCAAAATATATTGCAAAGTGTACTCAACTTAAGCCCTACAAAATAGAGAAAATGCAAATAGAAAAAATGTTTTTACTCAGATGTGGAATGAAGTACGAGCCGTGGATATTTTTCAAATAGCTTCTTTTTAGTTGAAAAAATTTTCATTGTGCAAATGACGTAAACAAACAAAACAACCGTATTTTATTAAAACAGAGAGTTCACCGATAATCTGAAGTCAAGACTTGCAATCAGAAAGCAAACACTACCTTGTCATGATTTAGGCCACTGTGGACAATTTTCTCGCTTTTTCATCAACCAGAACGTGAAGATAAACAAGACTGTAAAGCATGAAAACATTTTAAAGGAACCATTGATGCTGTAGGTATGTAATCAATTCTGCTGAATTTTACAGACATTTAGTACAAGATGCAAGTTTTTTTAATTACTAAACACTTATTTTCGAATGAAAAGTAATTAATAAAAATTCTTTAAAAAGAAAATAATTTCATTAACTAGCTTTCTATATCGTCGGTCTAAGATGTACATGTCGTAAGTTCACTTTGGGTGAAAATGAGTTATTAATGCCATCTGATAGAGAATTAAAATACCCATCTGTTCAAATAATGCAATAAGTTCAGAAAAAATGCTATGATGTTAAAATCGCTGAAACGATATTGTCTTAACTGCACCTTAGCTGCACCAAGTTGTGATGTTTTTTGTGTCTCCTGTAAATTTACCATTTTAGGACTTGTGGCATTTACATCGTAGGCCGACGATATGATAAACCTCAAATCTGCTTTAATTCTATACAATTACTACTAGTCACGGAAGCTGCTAAATCCAGGCAATACTTATACACGAATAGATTCTAAATCTCATTGAATTTGGTTTTAAGACATTTCATTACTAAACATTTCCTTCTTGGATAGCTACAGAACTTGGATTATTCAAAGTTTTTATGATTTATTATTTTCTATTAAACATCTTTTCATGTTTCTTATAAAAGTATTTCAAAAATATTGAATTTGAATAAATCTAGGAATTGCAACAATTGGAAAATTAATTAAGAAAAATATCTACTAACTGCAGAAAAACAGAGGTAAATCATGAAGCAAATATGTATAAATCTCCCTTTCCTCGATGTCTCCTCATAATATCCCATTCAGTCCACATCTCATTCATATTATCAAACATCTCTAGTACCATGGAGCAGAGCTTAGATCATATATATTATAATAATAATATATATATTTGGTGCGTTCTATTTACCAAAAAACTAACTTTAACTTAGATTAAAATCTAAGTAGAGGGGGAAAAAATCTAAGTTCGAACTTAGCATTTTCGTGCTTATAACCTTACATTTAATTACAAAATAATTTAATTCATAAACCACATAAAATAGATAACTCAAATAAACAATGACATAACCACATAAAACCGCCAAGTTAGACAAACTTAGGAACTAAGGTTGATTTTTAGTTACCTTACGAAACAAGTAAAAAAAACTAACTTCCCCTCAAATGCTAAGTTGGTAAATAGAACGCCATTTTACCTAACTTTAACTTAGATGAACTTAGATTAACTTAGTTTTTTGGTAAATAGAACGCACCAATTGTAATATATATGATCTAAGGAGCAGAGTGACATGTGGCGCCGCGGTGTCGAAAAATTAAATTACTGTATTCCACACTTAATTTTATTTTTCGACACCGCGGCGCCACATGTCGCTCTGCTTAATTATTAATTAATGGGTGTGTTTTTAAACTGTACCGGTTGCTCGAAGCAAAGTTAAGCAGGTTAGAACTGCTTAGCACAAGTGCATTACGATCCGGTGGATGAAAACTTGTCCGAGTAATGCATTCGAGCAGAGTGAGGGAGTTTTAAAACTACCGATGGCAGTAGATGGAGTAGTTTAAAAAATCATTTTTTTTGTTCGAGTACTCGAACAGCTGCTCGTGTAGTTTAAAAACACGCCCATTGTTTGTATACACATAGACAGATACATTTTGAAAACAACAAACGAGACAAATTAAGTTAGTCCGACGTATTGGCACACAGCTTCTTTGATAGCCACCTAATTAATTTTTTGCATTTTTTTGATCAACTTTTCAAAATTGTTTTAAAATGTTGAGCAGCAGTCGTTCAGTAAACTTGAATAATGACAGCCAGGGCTCTCGAAGATATCTCCAACATTTTTATTATTAAAAAAAGGAGAAGACTATTTTGAATTGTCAATTTTTCATTGCCCGAGTTTCCGAGATAACACAAAAGGAATTTGAACACTTTTCTATTGACCCCTGCAACAATTAAGATTTCTTCATATTTAATTATCAAATTGTAACCCTGAAATTTTAATACGCATTATGTTGTTCATAAATAAACATTTAAAATTAACGAACTCAAAATCTTTCTTGCATAGTTTGGGGTTATGATTTCAATGTTTTTGCAGTTTTTTCAGAACTTTTCGTAGGTAAATCTTTATCATATAAGAATAAATCGATTATTTTCAATGCAATGATATATAGAAAATTTTTCTAAAGTATTTCAGTGCTTGAAAAAGTTTTAGGTGGAAAAGAAATTAGGTGGTGAAATATCTTGATAGGAAAGAATAATGTCAGATCACCTTAAAACTAGGTTATTTCAGTTTCCGGACTAGTTGTATTTACAAGGAGGTAATCACAAAATGAAGTCTGTGGAACGAGAACTTTGCATAGCCTATGCAAAGTCTTGTTGGCAGGTAATTTCAAACATTAATAATTATTGAAGCTAGCTTCCAAATATTTATATAGCCATAATTAAATGGATTTCAAGTTTCCTGCCTTCTATGAAGTAAACTTAAGTTATGATAACGGAACTAAAGAACTAAAAACGATTTTTCAACAATAACTGCTTTTCTTATCGAGACAAAAAATTCTCTAGCAAAAAGGTTACATTGATTTTTTCTTAGACCCTAAGTGCGCTTGAGAAAGTATTTTAATTTTTGAATGTTTGACATATTATCTGCCTTTCTCCATAGCTACTCGATGAATTCTACTTTTTGCTATTTGAAAAATAAATACTGACTTTCCAGATTATGTATTAGAAATGTAAATAGAAGTGAAATTCGTATTATGTTTTTATAAAAATATTAAATTATTAAAATCATCACCGTTATTTCAAACAAAATGTTGACAGTTCAATTTAATTTTGAGCCTCGTTTGATTTAAGAACAGCAAGGATAGGCATACTAAAATATTGATTTATTTTTCTAGGATTAAAATAATATGGAAATTACGATTTATAATTTTTTGGGGTATCTACCAAACTAAAAAAGATAAAAATGGAAAATATATTGCTGAAAAGTTGAAAACAATTTGCATTTTTTTAAGCCCGCCATTTTGATATAACGTTTTTGAAAATTTTTTGGTTGGTCGAACATTTCCACATTAATAGAGAAAATAAAATAAAAAATTTGGTTTATTTCAGGTGAGCACAACAGTCTCAGTACTTTCGATTGGACAGTTATTTCAAGACAAAACCAACTCGGTTTGTACTTGGTACAATTTTTAATAAATGTGACTACATAAGTTTTCTTTCTTTTCATCTCAAAACATGGCTTCTATACCAGAATACTGGTATAAATAAAACAAATCTCGAGTTTTTCAATTTTTGCCAGATTAAAATTGAAAATTTTTGTTTTTTTTTGAAAAATAAAATTAATCCGAACAAATAAAAAAACAACCTAAACGAAAAGCAGTTTAATCAAACTTGTAATATTTTAAAATCCACGATTGATCCAAAAGAGTGGTAATTAATAGAAGAAGCAATCTCTTTTCAAATTCAAACCAAGATGAAAAAAGGCAATAGAACAAAAATATTGTTAAATCTATAAAAATAAAGGATCACGTCAAGCAAATTAAAAAATACTAAGCACAAAAATAATGTCGAATACAATTCATGTTATAGTATTTTAATAGAAGATAAAGTGCCAAATGACTTGCTTGAATTTAAAAAGATAATTTATTTTTATTAGATATTTATATTCATTAAAAATCAAAATAGTTTCTACAGCAGTAGTCATACTCCATCATATCTTCATAAATGTAGTAGCTTCAATCAAATAAGGTAAAATTTAAAAAATTGCAGTTTCGATCAAGACATATTTTCGCATCTGCGAGAGAACAATTGCATAACTGGAAGGTAAAATAATGTCAATAAGTATGCTTACGTTTATGCTTGTTACTGCGTCGCCCCATTTTGAGTTTTATCACCTAAAACTTGAAAAATAAAAACTATTTCTATAAAAAAGTTAAAAATGTCTGCATAGAAAAAGGTTATATACACTTTGTCAAGTCACTCGGGTAACTTTATATGTAAAACTAAAAGAAATCACTAAAATTCTGTAAAACTTAAATCAGCGGGCACTAAATCACCAATCAATAAACTCGAATTCAAACTTTTTCCCATCAGAAAGATGAAAATACTAACACATTTCCGACCATTATCGGCACAAACGTAACCTCACAAATTCTAGAAATTTTCGAACTAAGCACTTGGCAAGCTTGTGAAAAAATGGAGGGAAATTTGAACATTAGGCATTTTTAAAATATTCAAAAAAAATTTAGGATTGATGTTATCAGCATGGTGGCGATTCATAATGTTTTTTATTTTTAAATTTAAATATTTCAAGATTAAATTTATATAAGAATTTATCTCAAAACTGACACTTAGATAAAAGAGTGCAGATTAGATAAATCTTAACTTTGAGTTTAAGATATGGATTCATTTCAGTAAAACAAAAAATAGATAGCCCTTTCATTAGGACCCAGTTTTGTATTATTAAATACAATGTCATTTTACATTATATGAGGTTTAGAAAAACCCTGGCAAGGGTGTTTTCACATAACTGCAAATTTTCCCAAGTAAAAAAAGATAAAAATTGCTTCAATTTATTATTTTTATTATATGGATTATTATTAATTTATTATTTTGTATAAAATTTTTTTTTTTAATTTACATAAAATCTTTTATGAGTGCCTTTGAAAACATCAAGATGACTTGAAACTTGGGCTATTAATTAAATACAAAATCCGTACTTTTAAAAGCACCTTCTTGAAATCAAATTGACTAAAAGCGAAAGCTATTAATTTTATTTATAATCAGATGATTTTATGCCCATACCTAGAACAGAACTTGAGCAAGGCTTAAATATGAAATTGTTTATTTTGATTGCTTGATTTTATCGATTTTGAATAATTCAGAGGTGGAAATCATTCAAAATTGCTGAAAAACCAATAAAAGACCAAATTGTCCGCTTTCAAATAGAATGTAATTTCGAATGTAATTTTTTGTATCGTAATACTTACAGTATTCTCTGTGTTTTTGATTCAAAGCCGCAGCATTTTTTTCTGGTTTATGCTTTTTTTGCAAATTTAAAATATAAATAATACAAGAATATTACTATAATATCAGGTCGCAGTAGTGAAAACTGTGCTCCAAGTATTAGCTCTCTATGTAGGAAAGTTGGTTACAAAGCAATTAAAAAGAAACTAGATTAGCTATTGCATTTCAGGATAAAACAATTGAAAAGTAAACAGTGCTAGCAGTAAAATTAATACAAATTCACAATTGCTATTAAAAAACAACAATCACATAAATCTTTTTTATCTAGAACAAACATCTAGCCCCCCTGGCTTTGGAAGACATACAGCTTCTGTTTCTTGAGCCGTTGGATATACTTAGAAAGCAAGTACCTAACACTGAGCTTCTACCATCAATTATTACTCCAGATGCTACCTTAAAAGGTAATTTACACGTGTACAGTAGCTTAAAAGGCCCGTTTACATTATAAAATTTCGCTTAAAATTTTAATAAAATAAAATTTTAAAAATTTAATAAATTTTATTTTTATAAAATAAAAATTTCACTGTTTACACCTTAAAATTTTTGTTAAAATTTTTCTTAAAAGAACTTTTAACGAATTTTAAGGAATAGGGCGGCGGCACCTATTTCCTTAAAATTTTACATAAAATATAGTGAGTTTTATGGTGTGTTTTGTGATATCAGGTTGTTAGGAAAATTGTAAGCAAAATTTTAAACGAAATTTTATAGTGTGAACAGGCTTTGAGCAAGCTCCTAAAATATGTAACTAAATTTAAGCCCGCTTCAGACGATGCTTGTTTTGCTGCTGGATTGCCTGATGGGAGCCTTGCTGGCTGGCGCGTGCTGGCTGCGCATAGAAAATGACGTCACTGCTGGATTGCTTGCTGGTTCCCGTGATGGATTTTCGTGATAGAACCGGTGCTATTTTTGCTGCTGGTTTACGTGATGGGTTTCAGCGCTAACCAATGATAATGTCGCGTCGTGTTTGTAAACACGAATGCAACCGAGAAATTTTGAATTTTCTTTGTTGAACGTTTTATTTTTATACAACTACCTGCGTGCACATTGAAACCATAAAACACGTGTGAAGCCAACCAAGCACAGAAACCATCACCTAACCAAGCAGGTAGAAAACCAGCAAGCAATCCATCAGTAAAACAAGCATCGTCTGAGGCGGGCTTTAGTTACTTTCATGGTCTAGACAAATCTACTAAATGTGCATAGACAAGCACCGACACTTAATTTAGCAACTTGCTTTAGTAGTTTTCTTAAACTACTGTACACGTGTAAATCCTGTTTAAAGTAACCTCTGTATAAACTCTCTAAAAAACCACCTGATGTACTGGCAGATACAAAATCTTTCAATCATAGTTAGCAACTTCACTCGCCAAGCTATCGTATTTACAGAATAGGATCGACTAAATAATGCTAGCAATTTAAAATTTAACCTTCAAATTAATCAGTTTAAACTGCAAAAAAAAAAGTAAAATTTGCACAGGAAGTTATAAACATTATAAAAAACGCAACTTTTAAAGTAAGCTTGTAAGCTCTGTCAAATTCCAAGTCCCAGAAACAGACGTTTCTCTGCCAATTTTGTTCGGTCATTCTTAATGGAATTTCAAAAAAAAGTTCAAGAAATAAAGTCCACATCTTAGAGCCTTAAGAAATACTTTCGATGACTTGGATGATGTGTGCAAGTTAAACGACTAACTTAACGATAATAATTGTTGATATTATTCTTGTAGATAATTTTAAGCTTTACAAAAATGGTATTATATAATTGATTACCCTATTATGCTTAGTTTTAGAGATACTGGAGATACAGCTTCCCAAGTTGCGTTTTTAGTGATTATAATTGCTTATATAATATAACAATACATTTTTCCAATCATACTAAGCATATTGTAGCTTATACCGATAATAGGAAGATTCAACCTAGCAACACATAAAATTAAATTTACTTACATTGATAGTAAAGATCGGGAATTGACGATTGTATCACAGGCGTGCTATCGGCCACATCCTCCTCGGCTGGATTAACCGATATGGAAGTCTTAGTTTCAACTTTATCTTTCTTTATACTCTTCTTACTCTCGTCACGCTGAGAGTTTCCAGAAATGTCTTTATTGGTCGGTACGTTAACCACCACATCTTTCTGTTTAATTTCTTCTTTATTAGAATTAACGCTAATCGAACTATCTTTACTAAAAGGTAAGGCGTCTTTAACTTGTTCTTTAGTATCTCGGGAAACTACATGTTGTTCCCGTTGTTTACGACCCTTTGCGGGACTATCCCTGTCTTTAGAAGATTTATTCGTAATAGTTACTTCTACGGCGTCGGTTATGGCCGAAACAACAGGAGTCACTTCTTTTGCAAGAGATGCTGGTACAAATTCTTTTGTGGCTGGCTGAAATAACAAATACGTAAATAACAACAATTATAAAATCGGCAATGGCAGAAAGACTTGACAAATTAATCAAAAATAATTACCTTCAAAATACTAGCTTGAACTATATCGATTCTCGGATGCACAGCCTGTGGCGGAAGAGGGTATATTTGTACGTGTTCAAGAATGGGCGGTTGATCGAGTTCTTCAACAACTGACACTTCGTCTTCGTTAATAGCTTGAGCGACTTGCTTAGCAAATGTAGCTTGCAATTCTTTGTTAGGGATAGGAGGTTGTGGAGTTTGTCTTGCCGATGATTCACCAGATGGAGGATGCGAACTATCCTGTTCTTGTTCGTACATTTCGCTTAGTCTGTCTCTCCCTGAAGGAATATTTAAATTAGAAAATAGAAAACAAAAAATTACACATCAAACAAACCTGTATTGGGATCTATTATTGGAATTGCGTTCGACCGTCTCTTATGTTTCGTATGAGTCGCATGTTGTGGTAAAGGTTGAGGAATGGGTATGTTAGCAGTAGGTGGAGGTTGAGCTGCATTTTGAGGTGCCGGCGCTACTTGTTGTGGAGGACGAGGCATCATTGCCGCATTATAGTAAACTGTGAGAACAAAATATTAGAATAGGTTAAAGTTGCGCATATTCAACTTACATTGTTGAGGTTGAGTAGGTGGTTGGGCAGAATACGAAGCATACCCGGGTAAATGTTGTCCTGATATTACTTGGTAACTTGATGATAAAAAATTTGTTGTAGGTCGAGGAGTATTATTGTAATAAGGAACGGCAGGTGCATTAATATATACAGGCGCGTGAGGTATCGACATCGAAACAAATTGATGAGACTGTTGTGGATAAATGGCTTGCTGTCCCTGACAGACAATTTCAATTGAAAATTACGCACAACAAAATGTTTAAAAAAAACTAACCTGTCTTTGATTCGCCATACGATTTTGATTAGTAGGAGGTGTCGGCCTATAGTAACCTGCTTGTCCGGGAGCCCTTAATTGACTCTGTGGAACGTAGGCCTACAACAACAAAAAACAATAAACAATCATATTTTTGCAAACATTACATTTTTAACATCACTAAAATGCAAAAATTAAAAAGCTTACCTCGTCCTCGATTTGATTATCATTATTATTATTATTCGACATACTTTACGTTGTTTTTACGTTTACGTTGTAAAATATGTTGTTAAAAATACAAAAACAAAATATTTGCAAGTTATAGTAAAATTAAATTCAAACTGAATACTGAACAGATGTTAACGTTAGGGTTTCATTTTGGAATTTGCAAGTGCTTATCTCCCACCCTAAGAAAAGGTTGGCTAAACACAAAGAAAGTCAAATTTGAAAACCCGTTATTTATATCTTCATACTTAGGTAAATATCGAACTAAGTACTTGTGCCTTTTTCTAATTACCTAATTTTGAACTTTATATTCTTTTCAATCTACATTAAACCTACTTACTGATATTTTCATTGTACCAACTTTTATCTGCTACTTAAATAGCTCGTTAGATTCTTTTAAATACAAAATGAATAAGTAACAAGAACAAGAAGATTATAAAATTCGAAAATACACATTATCGCCAATATGGGCAATATATTGCGCGCCAATATATATTTTGGCGCGAAAACGCTAATAGTTACGGACTATTTTCAAAATAAAACCAGTGGTTTTTAAATTAAGGTCCGCAAAGCTGTTTGTGAGGGCCCGCAAAAAAAATTAACATATACTAAAATTATTATTAGCAGCAAAAACTTCACAGGATTTTGCAGAACTTTGCAGACTATACCGGAATGCTTTTTGTGTTCTAATAAAAATAAATTTCTGGCAAGTTAACAGAAGGGTATACAATAAGGGTCACCAGACTATTCAAGTTTAAGAACTACTCCTCTACAGGAAACTTCTTATCTAGTTCTTAAAAATGCAATAAAACCAGGTACTTACAATTTTCTGCGATAACCAATCTTTCACAAGTTTTATAGCGCTATCATAAATAAGAAATTACTTCTAGTTAACTCTCAAGTTACATAATAAGCTTACAACTAAGCAGTTAATGTAGTACCTAAATTAATGTGGTACCTTAATAATATTAAAAAATAGCAGGAATATTAAAAAAAAAACTTCGAAAAGATTACTATTCTTTTATAAAGCTGAATACATGTACTGATGGGCGTCCATTGGGGACGCCCCCCCGACTCTTGCCCTAAATGTTGAATTTTTTTATAATAAAATATTTTTTTTTATTTGGCCCCTTCCTGAAAAGGATCCTATGGACGCCCATGCATGCACTAACGATTTGCGGAATGCGATTTTTATTTTGATTGGTCAAATTTGAACCATTTGTTGAAATTTAACCAATCACAACAAAAATCGCATTCTGCAAATCTAGTGCATGTATTCAGTTAAAGTTCATTATTTTAAAGTAAAGCGAAAATATTCAAGTTCTCGAAAATTATTCGTGAATTTGATTCAACTTGATCTTCGGTATTTGTTTTACCAGAAAACGAAAAAATTTAAATGTCATTGCTATCTATGTAAATTATAGGCTATTATGGAAAGTGGTATTGCTGAAATTTAGTTGGAATTATTTTAAAATGTTATAGAAAACTTCCCAAAAAAGGGATTGCATACATACAGAGCTCGAAATATAAATTTTTACGAACTAAAAAAAAAATCATTTGTAAATAATTGTATCTTTAATCAAAGTCTTGAAGCAACGTTAAATAAAGACTCGAAACATTGATGCATTTCTGCATGCAATTTTATCAAGTTATCATTTTTGAAATCTATAAATAATTAATACAGAACTAGTGGGATACTAGGTAAATTCAACTTCTTATATTCATCCGTGTATTCATACAAACATCCTTTTATCTTGCAGTTTAACTTCCGAGTGGCGTATTTCAATAACAGTCGGCTATTAATTTGAACATAGCCAAGATGGCTTACTAGAGAAATGCAATTAATAGGGAGTGGTTTCTCGTTGCGTTCTCCATAGCCCATAGTTCGACTTGAGGTCATAGCAGTGCATCCGGCACGAACAGGAAACCGGTGTTGGAATATTTGAATTTTTGAGCAGGGATAAGATATTCCTTAAAATCCAAGATTGAAAATCAGTATTAAGACTATTTAACTCATAAGCAATCGCATCAAACCACCACTATGGTAGTTATCTATCGTCACATTGAAATTTAAAATTACGAAAGTGAAACCAAAACTTCACTCCATTGTGTTTATTTATCAATGTGTCAACACAAAGAATTAGTTTGCATTCAAAAGTATGTTAGCTGTCACATAGAATGGCGATAATTACTATTAGCTATTCTCAATGATAATTTATTTTAATGCAAAGCACTCACTTGACCGTTCGCTTAAAATTACAAAAAAGATTTTAGATTTTGATAATATTAATATGATCTTTGATGAGTTCAAATATCCTTATCAATTTTATTTACATTGAAAATGTGTAAAAGATTACGTAAATTGCATGAAATGATTCTGATGAATTTAACATGAGGCAATATAGCAAAAAAATTAATAATGTGATATATTTCTAAGCATTTTTAATGATTTCGAAAACCAATAGGGGAGAGCCGGGAGGGTTCGGACAGCGGGAGGCGTTGGACACATTGAAAATAGCCGCCTAATTAGTGAACCCGTCAAAAGGGAAATGAAACTAAAAGCGCATTTGATTATTCTTAGTGCCTGTCTGGACGCGAAGCAAGCAGGTCGTTTCGTTTCGATGCACCGCAATTTTCTTATTTTTCCACGTGTTTGTTCTAATATTAATCGATTTTGAACTGTGCTTTTTACAAACTATTTTTGTGATTTTTTGGTTGCTGATTGATTACCAATATTAGGAAAGCTTTAACTATTAAAGTGTGTTGCTATTTTTAAGGTATATTAAAATGCGTTAATAAATTTTATATTTTATTACCGGAACTACGTTGTGGGAGGGTATGGACACCTGTCCAAATCCTCCCGCAAGTGTCCAGACCCTCCCTAAGTATGAAATTGTTTCAGAAAACATGCCTTATAAATACAAAAGGCTAACAGAAAGACTATTTTCTGCAGAAGCCATGCGAAGTGCAACAGGAGATGTTTTATCTGGAAAATATTCCATTAGACGAAGCGCGAAAGAGCATGAAGTTAAAAAATCAACTCTGGCGTTATATGTCAAAAAAGCAAAAGAAGTTGGAATTGAAAATACGTCGTTCTCTCCGCATTTCGTCACTTGTCAAGTTTTTTCTAATGAACTGGAATTATCGCTTGCCTGTTACCTTAAAACATGCTCGAATATGTATCACGGTTTAACTCCCAAAGCTACGCGCAGGTTGGCATATGAATTTGCCGAAAAAAATCATCTCAAAATTCCAGACTCTTGGAAAGCAAATAAATCAGCAGGAAAGGACTGGTTTACTGGATTTTTAAGTCGGCGATCTGAATTGTCCATAAGAGCGCCAGAAAATACAAGCTTAGCGAGAATTTCAAGTTTTAATAAAACTACAGTCGGCACATTTCAAGCTAAGTTAGAAGAGATCCTGAAAAGGCACGAGTTTACTGGATCTGACATATTTAATTTGGATGAGACGGGTGTTACCACAGTCCAAAAAACGCAAAAAGTGGTAGCTACTAAAGGCCAGCATCAAGTGGGTAAAGTCGTTTCGCGTGAAAGAGGAGAGTTGGTCACTCAAGTCGGCATTATTGGAGCGAATGGAACAGCACTTCCACCAGTGTGGGTATTTCCAAGAAAAAAATTTGACAAACACCGAATGCTAAGTGGTATTCCAGACGAATATGGCGCAACTGGCTTAGTGCACTCGTCTGGATGGATGACCAGCGATAATTTTTTAAAAGTTTTAGAACACTTTGTAGCTCACGTTCGATGTTCTAAAGAACGTCAGGTCATTCTCATAATGGACAATCACGAATCCCATTTATCTATTCCTGGAATTGATTATTGCAAAGAAAACGGAATTACAATTTTAACTCTTCCACCCCACACGTCTAATAAATTACAGCCTTTAGATAGGACTGTTTTCGGACCATTCAAAAGGTATTTCAACCAAGGAGCAGATGACTGGATGCTCGCTCATCCAGGGCAGACATTATCAATTCATGACCTGGCAGCAATATGCATGAAAGCTTGGGATCGATCTGCAACTCCCTCCAATATAAAATCGGGATTCCGCTGCACCGGAATTTGGCCGTTCGACAAGAATATTTTTAGCGAAGAAGACTTTCTTTGTTCATTTGTTACAGACAGGATATTACCTGAAACAGAAGAAAATCCCAACAATATTTCTCTGTCAAATGAGCTTTCACCGGAGCCACAAATTCCAGTCCAAAACGAGAACCAGCAAACGTATGTATCCCCATCTGAAATAAGACCGTATCCGAAAGCTCCAGTTAGAAAAGCAACTCGTAAAGGACCAGTCAAAAGGAAATCCATAATAGCCACCGATACTCCGGAACGCGATAAACTTGCAGAAAAGAAATTGAAAAAGACGCCACAAATTGATCCAAAGAAATTAGAGAAGGTAAAGAGAAAAATTATGAGTGAATCTTCTTCCGATGAGGAAGAAGTGGAGTACAAAGACTCATCTTCAGAATTAGATTTGGAACAGGACGAGGATGAAAATCAGGACCTTACCAAACTTGAAATCCACAGTTTCGTGGTTTGTAAGGTGTATGGGAAAAAAACGGTTAGACATTACGCCGCTAAAATAGAAGAACCCGTTGTAGATGGCTACAACGTAAAATTTTTAAAAAAGCAAGTTGCTTCCAACCGGTTTAGATTTAGTGAAGAGCCTTCAGCATTTGTTTCATATGAAGAAGTGCTTTTGAAACTACCAAATCCTTTAACCGATCAAAGTGCCAGATACTTAAACACGATCTACTTTAATGTTGATCTTACTGCGTTCAGTTTATTTTAATGTAAAAGTTATTGTTAAGTAGATTTTTAGATTATTTTGTGAATTTTATTGGTTGTCCAGACCCTCCCCGTCATCGGGGAGGGTCTGGACATATTACATCAAAATACATATATTTAGTTAACTCATACTAATGTCGTATTTTTTCAAAAATATATACATATATATATGTAAGAGACATATACCAATCAGTATGATTACAAAATTTTTGATATTTCTTACCCATGGCCACTACATAATTATTTATTCTAATATTGTCCAAACCCTCCCGGCTCTCCCCTATCAGAATTTTGTGAATCAAATTGTCAACCCTTCCAAAAGTTACCTGGCGGACTGTCCTTCCATGTTGTCTAGTGAGAAAACAGTAAGAGATTCAGTGGCGGATCCAGGGAGAGGGTCATGGGGGTCATGACCCCCCCCTTGAATCCATAATTGTGGCTAAATAAAAGCTTCTCTAAAGTGTAAAAAGTGTTTATATTTAATTTAATATTTAAATTTAAAAAAAACTAATAATATACATGAAAATCCTAACTTTTCTCATACGTGTCTCAAGGACAATAAAAAATCGCCTGCGGCGCATTTCGCTGACGCAGTTGTTAGACCGCGCATATTTATTCAGGCCTAATGAATATCCACTACCTGTGACCCCCCCGTTGTCAAAAGTCTAGATCCGCGCCTGAAGAGATTATGCCTCAAATAAAACCTAGAACACATTGAGAAAAAGTGAGAAAACCACAATATTTCCAGTTACGATTTTTTTCTTTGTCGTATGTTTCCTGACAGAAGCGTAGTGACAAAAGTCTTCCTTATAAAGACGACCAGAATAAAGAATTTACTCCACCCGGAACCGAACGTGATACCTTGTCTTACACAGAGGACTAACAGTTGAGATATTCATTAATTTTTATTTTTTTTAATTATTAAATTAATAAATAATGCTCAGCAATCAGTACTTGCCCACTGATTTAATTTGGTGAAAATGTGACTTTTTAATGACCTGTCCCACGATAAAAATTTGGATCAACATGTTGATGTATCAACTTGTAATTTTGGCAAGTTGTAAATTTTATCAAAACGACCTGTCCGCGAAATAGAAAATTCGTTTCCGCAATTATCGTTATTTTGCTTAGTTTAATCAACAAAATGCTCCGCACCAAAATGTCACGATGAAATTTTTATCTATTATTCTCCACTTAAATTTTAGTGCCAAATTAAGTTTTTTTTTTAAATCGGGATGTTATAATAAAATTTAATGGGATAATTAGATCCGAACAGACCAATGGCAACCATTAACTTCAACTTAATTCTCTCATTAAATTTTAATTCCAGAAATGCTGTTATAAAATCGAATACAAACACGTTAATCTGGTATTCAAACCACAAATCTAATAATATTTGTATTGCAAAATAATTTGTTTTACTTTTTTGAACAAAAATATGAGTGTTCTACCTCTCGGAACTGTTTCAATTTCAAACGATTTTAATCTGCCAATATTTCGCACCTCCAAAAAACCAGACCTAATAAAATCCTTAAGATGTCCTTTGCCATTTAACATTTTTAATAAGTATTTGTTGTGCAACTCATTATTAAGTAATAAATTAACTAGTTTTCATCTAATATGACGTCACAAAAGAAAAAAGTAACATTACTTCTTTCCTTTTTAAATACTTTCTGCAGATGATGAGTTGGAAAGTTGCTTTTCTTGAAATCGTTAATGTACGTGTTGTTGGAATAATTATGTCAGATCCATTTAATACTTCTCCTTAAATTTGAATGACTATTCTAGTTGTTCAACTTCTACTTGGTGTGTTAATTAAATATATTTGGTTTTAGAAATAATAGTCTCTTGTTCTTGGCCTATACGTACATGGTGCTTACTCTTGTTAAACTTAAGATATATCGAAGAGTTATTGATTACATGTTTTACACAGTGTGTTGTGTTGAATTGCTAAACCGATGTACTTGTTACATTTGCAAGTTCATAAATAATAGCAGTATCAATGTTGTGTCAATTGCTCGTGTTTTATGGACTAGAGAATTTTCCATCAAGATATTTTAAATCCCATCAAATCTGTACACCTGATATACTGGATCTAGAAACTAATAAATATGGTGGGTTTCACAAAAGGAATTGAATAATTTTTAAGCTACGATTAAAATTATAACCATAGTTACAATAATTAAAATGCATTGTTGTTATATTGTTTGATAATTATAATCGCGAATTGAATTTTAAATCTCTTTTGTGAATATCAACACCATTTGCATTCCAATTATGCATTCTTATTTCTTAACCATTTTATTGGCAAAATATTGTGCACATTATGTTTTGATGATTATTTCCTTCTTCTTTTTGTTGGTAGGGTATGGATGAACTGCTATATTTTTTTGCTGCTCTTTTATTTGAGAAAAAATTATTATTTTATAATTTGCTTGTTTTGTTGGCCCCACAATTACCATAAGCATAGTTAAACAAATAGCTTGCTTGTGCATTTGCGTATTTCATTTGTTTATCTTCTGGGTTACTCTAATTATTATCTGTTAATCAATTAAATCCACACATGCCAGCTGAATACTTACATTTGTTTGTGTATGTACAAGTAATCGAAAACTTCCCTTCCTGATAACAAATTTGGCATAATCTTGATATAAATTCAATTTCCTTGGATCGAATACTATTTATTTGTTGTTTCTTTTCCGATGCTTCATACTCAGCCACACTCCTTTTCTTTTTTTTTGTCTCCTATACATCCTTAATATGGAGTGCATTAACGGGGCAAGATAAATAGCCGCACTTGAATTTTCAATATTAATTTTTTGTATTCTATATTTTTAACATCTAATCAAATTAAATATTTTAATCAAAAACAAATTTACCTAAAAATTTGAAATTAATTTAAAAATTATCAAATATTTTTGAAAATCATGTTTGTTATAATTTCGGAATAACTGCTGGCCCAATCATAATTTTTTATTTTTATTGCAATAATATAATCGATTTTCATTGGGACTTTCTGTTGCAAAAAGAGTAAGGTGCGGTTATTTATGTTGCGATGAGTGTATGAATCACACTTGTTTTTATTACCGATTTACTTTTGATTGAGTAATAATTATTATGAATAGGAAATTTTATCATGATGTTCGATAATAGAGTGCTCAGATATCCTTTATTATCATTATCCATCAGTTCATCATATATAATAGAGTACGTGCCAAATAGAAATAGAACCGTCAATCATAGCGAGCCACACCCTCAAGATACCTCCAACCAGTTAAAGAACGCGAAATCTTTCAGTAGCGCACCATAGTTTTCTTGCAATACATAATTATGTTATTTTAAAATTGTTTTAGTTTTGCATTTTCTTTCAAATCTACAAGTCGTAAAAATTGTTTCTCATTTGTTATCGTTTGTTAGTTAGTTATAGTTTGTTAGATTGTTATAAATTTTACTACGCCAATGATGTTGTAAACATTGCATATCGTGTCATTTTTTGAAAGCAATTGACCTTATGAATTTAAAACATAATATGTATCACATATTCGCGACTAACGAACCGGTCGACTTTATGGGTGTTTCTTTGCATACTTCGCACCCTGGTATTTTAAGCGGTAATGCAACTCTCGCTTACTTATGTATGCGTTCAGAGAAATGCCTATCTCGCCTTTTAAAAATAACGTTACCAACTATTATGATTGACGGTTCTATTTCTATTTGGCACGAACTCTAGGCATGATAATATTCCTAACTTATGAGGATCGATTTTGAAATAGTCTGATAAACCTGGCGAATAACGACTATGAAAAAAACGTTATACGAAGTTGATCAAACTATTATTAAACTGGCACTAAGAGTCTTGTCCAGTGCAAATTGAGTAATTTGTGCGTTTTATCATTCATTTCCAGAATGTAAGAAAATTTTGCACAATTTTAATCTAGTTTCCAACATCATTACAAAGAAAAAAAGGAAATTGAATTACCCTTTTGTAACATTTGTAACTTTCGTTTTCATCTTTGCATAACCAGATATTGGAAACGAACAACGATTGTAATTTTTGTAATGTTCTGGAAATAAATTAAATTAAACATTAATATACTGCTTTTAATAATCTATTTGAACTTATTTGTGTTGTTCTTCCAAGTTCTCTGCCCAAGAATATAAAAGTTTTTGTGCCAGGCGATCAGATCCCTTGCACTACTTATATGTACATACTAATTAATTATTAGTGCATTGCTGGTACCTGGGATTTCCAGGTACCAACGAACGTTTGCACAACCGCTTTGCTTACTTTGCCACACTAATCCGGCAAATTAGTACATTCAAAAATAGCAGTAGAAGCAAACATTTTTGGATTCTTATAGCTTGCAAAGATAACTTCACAATTTTGTATAAAACAAGAGGATGAAAACAGCAATGCAGCGGATATGAAAATACATAATATTCTGGCCAGATTTACAAGAGTCAATCAAGGTGGCTAATGGCTCATTAGTGCCAAGTAAAAGATTTAAAGAACACGTGGTTAGAATGATAGCCAAGGGTAAAAAGTATGCTGCAGAAAAGTTCGTCTTGAAAAGTGATGCAAAGAACTGGTTTAATATTAATGTGTGTGATCTATATTATGAATATGAACAAATAAATTTATATCTGCCGACTCGTCCAGTAAAGGTCCATTTGTAGGCCAGTTACGTAAGTAACTATTTATCATTCTCAACCAGCTAGCTTTACCAGCTAAACCATCCTAGACAAATTTGTATAAGATATATTTCCAAATACTGCAAGTTGGTTATTCGAGTGAAAAAGTTACTCCCATTTCAACCCTATGTATTTTAGGGCCGGTTTTACAATGAGAGCGTCAGCAGAGCAACTATATCCAAGTTCAAAGAATTTTTAAAGTTTTAACAAAGAATCAGGTATACCACGACATATTTCTTTCGTGTCTATTGTGTTTTAAAATATACCTGGTGCGCCGTTTAACTTACAAAGTTTGTTTTAAAAATATATTAAACTTCGGTTCAGTTGAGTTCGGGCTAAGCTCTCACTAAGGCCGACCCTAACAAATAAGTAGTTAATCTGGGCTAAAACACATGATAAATACAACCGATTATGAATAAAGTTAGTCTCCAGAAGTGGAAAACTTGATAAAATTAACATTCACGCCCAATAAAGGTGAATAATAAATTACTCTAAACTGATAACGACCCATCTTATGAACTAGAGAATGACCATCGACGTTTTATAAAATAAAAATGCTAATACACACAAGCCTGATTTTCAACAGTTTTTCCAAAATAATACCATTTATTAATTTTACGATATGATATTGAACTTTAAAAACGCAGAGAAGAGTAATTAATTATATAAATAGAAACCACAGAAACGGTTTCAAAAAAATCTAAGTATTATTTTTTTGTGCTTGGGATCTTGAAGGTATGTCCCTAATAAATAGTATTTTACACCATGAGTTTGCAAAAGACAAATTACTAAATGAGTTTACAGATTTAAGTATGAGAAAGTAATTATTAATAAGGTAATAAAAATATTCATTTCGTATTAAGGTTCTGCATAAATCAAGCTTGATACTTTTTCAACCTTGCAGTATTCGCAGATAATGTAGTAAAACCCTGCTCAAGGCCCCCAAGCATTTTGTTTAGTTGGAAGAAATTTTTGAAACCGTCATCGGGTTCTCTATAATAAAAATCTTCTAATAAAAATCAAATAAATTTCAAGTACTTGTAGCCAAATAACAATTAATACTTACGCCCTTACTAATACTTGGTAACAGTTGGTGTTGAGACATGGGAATTTTAGCATTTGTTACTCAAAATTAATACAATTATGAATTATAATAGGGCTTTCGGACCGACTTAAGTTTTCACCCTTTTGTTTTGCCACCAATGAAATTTATTAAGATATGAAGAATTGAAAAATATCGCTGTAAAAGTTCATAATAGTTTCTTCGAAAGATCTCCAAGTTTTTCAGTAGAAAATTTACTTAGCTTAGATTTCGGCTGTAACGATTATCGAATTCTCCTATACAATAATAATAATTGACTTTCTTTTATAAATAAAAATATTTAGTAAGAGGTTATATTATTATTTATATATAATAAAATATAAAATTATTGAAAGTATAATTTCTATTTATAGAGTTAACAATAATAATTGAAATACCTAACGGGATACATAGATGATTTATTAATTACTAAAACGAAGATATTATACACAAACATACTAAAATTTAAAAACACAAAAAGCCAACCTTTTTAAATATAAAACATCTCCAAAACATATGAAGGCACTGCAAGACTGATGAATGTCCAAAATTGAAGTTTTGAGATATTTGCATGGAAAGGTTTTAAACGGTTAATTCAAAACTCCGGTGTAAAAAAATGAAATTTTGTATTGACTATGTTGAAGTACATATTATATTAAAGAATGTTAATAATAAAATTTGACATAGAACTTAAAACTAATACATGAAAAAGTTTAGAAAAAAAAAAAAAGAAAAAAAAAGTTTTAGAAAAACTCGATTTTCTCGGGACCCTGTGCGAGATTGTCACATCTAAGAAGATGGAAAGTTGCTACATGAATAAAGTTATCAAATGCCATACTCAGCTACTAATGTGTAGTTTTGGACATTCATCACTCTTGCAGTGGACCCTTCATATTCTCTGTTTTTGGTCGATATAGCTCCTTTATTCCCAAAATGATACTTCATCGCAAATGTGTTACATTAAAAAAAATTGAAATGGTTAAGATTTAAACCTTAGTATTTAGAAGGCACGTACACATGGTTTTATGATGAGAATTATTTTAGTTACTTTCAGTTAGGTTCACTCAAGAAAATGTTGTACTAAGTTCGGCTTCACTTGTGATTGGTTAATTTTATAAAAAATGCTTCCTAAAACTTACAATGGGATAATAATTTCTAGGATCGACAGTTTAAAATAATAGGTTTGTTCTATCAAACAGTTCCCTCCAGTTTTCGGACTATATGCATGCTATTTAGTTAAAATTTGAACGAAAATGATCTTTAATGCTCTAAAATTTAGTCAAAGAGAACGCGTATAGTCTAGAACTGGAGCGATGGAACAAACCTAATGAATCGTAAAAACGGTATTCTTCGCGTTATAAATTTCCGCTGGGAAAATTTCGTGTACAAGTAAGAGGAAATTGAGGAAATTTTAGGAATACTATAGACATGTTTATTTTTACTTTTCAACTTTTTCGGAAGAAAATCTTGAGGTAATTCTAGAGGAAATTCGAGGAAATCTTTGTAAAAAAAATTTGCCTTGAGATTTCCCTCTCGAGAATGATAGTATAAGAACTTAAAAAACATAGTTTTGAGAGTGGTTTAAAGATTGAGATTAAACAGAACTCCCAGTGCGACTTTGAGTAATTTGGTTGTATAGAAAATCCCTCCGAGATACAAAATCAAACATAAGAAAAATTGAAATTTTAAGTTATCTTACTACCATTCTATGATTATTGTTATTAACATGTTAGTTTAAAAAGTTATTTTAATTTCATAACTTATTAGATCAAAAATAATTTGATTTTTCAAATATATCTAATTTAATTGCATAACTGCTCAAGTTCTTTTACATAATATTTCCAGATTTGTCTGATGAGAATCCAAAATTTGAAACACTATGTTTCTACTATCATTCGATTAAATAGTTTTAATCTAATAATAATGTACGAGTAAGTTAGGAAAGTAAAATAATTTATTAATCTAATTTGTAAAATTTGGAATTTATTATAAACACTATCATTCTAGTACAGCAATAATAATGTAAATCGTTCTTGTAGCGACGGTGGCGGCACCCCATGTCTTGTGTAAATTTAACTGAAAGCAACTGAAATCGAATCTAGGCATATGGAATCACTGTTTCAAAGGCAAGGTTTGAAGTGATTTAAAGTTTACATGAACCTTGTATATAGGTTGTACTTATGATATACACCATGTATGATGGGCTGTACCTATTATTACTTATATTCTTGCCGAATAGAGAAGCTATAATAGCCATGCACAATATATTATGTAACTTGAAACAACAGGTATTACGGTATAACTGTGAATTGCTCAGTTATGTGAACAGTTTGTTATACGAAAATATGCCTGTTGTTCCTAGACAAATCTTCACACTTGTTAGTTAAGCGAGCTGCCTAAACATTGTTTCTCAAGCACTATCGCTAATATAGAGGGGGGGGGAGGATTATAAAACCAAGCCTCGAATACAATTTACAATTAATACATCAACTTACGATGTTCATTTGCTGTTGAGGCATAGTCTGTACTTTGAGATCGCTATTTGGCGGCGTTGAAGCTTGCGTAGGTGGACCCGTTGGTGGCATACCTCTCAGTGGTTGAACTTGGTTATTAACTTGATTTGGTTGTTGTTGTACATAAGCCGGTGGCGTTCCTACATGATACCCATCAGTTCCTATAACACAGATAATAAAATAAATATCAATCAAATTAATGTACGTGTGAACAAGAAATTAATAATGTAAAGTCAACAGGTAAGATGCTCTGATTAAAGCGAAATGCATCTAATTCAATAAAATGGTTTAGATGAAGAACGAATCAAAATACTCACTTTGTGGCGTAGAAGGTCGTTGTTGTAGGTATCTACGATATTATTTAGTCAAGGAACAGATAAAGCAGAAGAGAAAAAAATTATTGTAATATAATATAATATATAACGTGAAATTATGTCAAAGTTGCTAAAACTATGTATGTTACTAATTATGCATAGTGAAAGTCGGCAAAAAATTAGATCGTGCGTAATAGATGTTCGATTGTTTTCTAATAAGTTTTTCCGCAAATGATGTTATCTCATCCGGTTTTAACAAGGTGAAGTTTCAAGAAATGTCTATAAATCAAAATTTGACTTTTAGGAATTTTGAAGTTTTGCACAATAACCTGTTTATAACCGATTTTCAAATTTTGAATAATAAATTTTTAATTTATTGTACTTCAAAGATCACCAATTGCCATTAAATAATTATCGACATTTAAATTTTTTTATAAAATTTGTGCTCGCTCGTGATCAAATCAGTCGACTCGTTCAGTAATCAGCCTCTTAAATACGTGGTGTAAAATACTATTGTTCATAAATACAATCCTCATTTTGAAGATAGGAAAATCGTAGTTTTAATTTCAACTGATGAAAAATTTTAAAGCTATCCACGCAACAAAGAGCGATCGTGTCAAATTTAATAAAAACTTACAAAAATTAAAATTTGATCAGTCTTGTTATAAAATTATAATATTAGAAAGTAAGTGACATTCCAAGGCATTGACATTTAATTAGTTTTTGTTACCGCAATCATTAACGATTATACTCGTGCTCTTGGAAAATTTTGCGAAAAATAAGATCGAAAGAAAGTATAGCTTGCCAAAAAATACAATGACAATTAGTTATCCATTGAAGGGTGCTTTATGAATGAAAGTTGAATGTCACAAGTAAACTAAATCCTTCCGTTTGGAGATAACCTGTCGATATTTATACTTAACCTTCACTTATTAATAAACTGCTACTTAATCCAATAAGGGAACGAAGATAAAAATAAGTTTGGATTCGATGTACTCTTTAATATTTAAAATTAACATTTTCGGCATGAACGTTTATCCTCCCGTAATACTGGTAGCAAATTGGACAATTTTTTCCGCGGTACTTGGGTAATAAAGAATGATTAATATTATCATAGAGCTACGATACGACCTCGAGGAATACTCAGGATACCAGCACCTCTGCTAAAAAAGCTTTCTAGCCTGATTTGTCAATTCAACCTATTTTTGATTGAAATGTTTGCCTCGAGACCTTCGGATAAATAATTAATGAATTAATTTAAACTAGCTAATCAGTTAAGAATAAACATTCAATAGCAAATAAGTAGCGAAGACTTCTTATAATAGAAATGGTACAGTAAATCAATTTAGCTATGTCTTTATTATTAGAAAATACTCGATCGGTTTATTTTTATAATGTTCCTGCAACATGTTGACTCGAATGTCACCAAGTTCCTATCCAACAAAACTATAACCACGTGCACAACTTGCTCACGGTGCACCTAGTTACCTAGTAGCTGTATCAAACGGTTTGTTAAAAGCACAGTCATTTTTGGGAAACTACACTTCAGATCAACCCCAATATTAGGGTTGGATCTTGGATCGCATTAATAAATTAATCTACCCTTTAGTTGAGTAAGAATAAATTAAAATATATACGAGTATAACGATTACTGCAGTGTTCTGCGTTGATTGTAATTTTACTTTCAAATATCAAGCACAAAATTTTCGTTTGCAATTGAGAAAAACTAGGAGGACCTCGTTAAGCTTCAACTTGATATCACGTCTCCGGGATAATACAAAAACCATGTTTTCCTTCATAATCCTGAGACAAATAAAACTTAACAAATCACAATAACGCCCTTGTCTGAAACACAATGGGAAAGTTCTGTTAAAGCTATTTAAGTGTCACCATTACGTTGTTATTTCTTCGGGAATATTTATTCACACACAACATTACGATCGATGTTTTAAAAATATAAAAAGTGGGTAAAAAACAGGTTTAAATTAATTTTTATTCAACTTGTTTACGGTAACTGGAAGACAATGTCAAGAAAGAATTTTCTGGATGCATCCTTAAAAGACCACTTAAATGCAGTATATTCCAAGTCCGAAGAAGTATTAATTCGATCATCAAATACAGTAGTGAAGGTACATCAACTAACGAAACTTAAAAAAGCATACGTACTGAAGTAAAACAACATCTAACCGTGATATTAACCGTATCTGGTGTCAGAAAACATATTTTTAACTTCAACTTTTTTGTCAAGCTAAAAACTTGCTCTTTCTGTAACAGAAAAAGCATTGACGGTGAATAGTATCAATAGAAAAGATAGACTTGGTCACGCAAAAGTAAGCAGCTGCATCGACCCAAGTTTTCAACTGACAGATGAGTGAATTGTGAAATTTGTTCTTGACGAACAATACAAGTAAATAAGCCCGTTCAAATTCTACCAAGAAAAACTTGAGCTTAAAAGAAATTAAAATAATTCGGGAAAAAAAGAAGAAAATCTTTGAATGCATATAATAGATACTGATAGTTACATCTTTACTGATGTTAAGAAAGAAGGAACAATTTGAACGAATAAAACATACAACGTCAAGTCCTAGAGCAGGGATGCACAAACAGCGGCCCGCCGTCAATGTGCGTGCGGCCCGCGAATTGTTAGCACAATGCAATGCCATGCTTCAAAGTAAAAATTATAATGTAAATATAAGTTTTTTAAAATTTTATTAAATTATTTTTATTTACAGCGGCCCGCCTTTAGCTCATAATCTGCCCGAGTGGCCCCTAGGCCCAAAAGTCTGTGCATCCCTGTTCTAGAGCTAGCACTATTGGCGCTGCTTAGGAAGAGTTGAAAAATTAAAGATTTGAAGATAAAACTGATAAAAATATTCATACTGAATAATCTCTTCCAGTAGGACATCCCTTGTAAAGCTACTATTTTAAAATATTTTTGTTGGGTTGCCCATGACCTATATATCAGCCTCAGAAAATCATGTAGTTGAAAATTACATCAAAAAAATATTGAAGAAGTTCTTATAGTAGAAGAATTTCCAAAGAAAACTTGTCGCGGTGGTCTTCGCCAATACTTCTCAAACATTTTTATACCACGGCTGCTTAAATCTAGAGAATCTTAGAGAAAATAATTTCTCTAAACTTCAAAAAAGAAAATAAATTTTAATTTTTGGACCACCTTGAACGTCGCATGCATTTGAGACGATTAATAATATTCTCTCTTCTTGAACGAGAAATTGAAAGAATTGTCAAGACTAAAGGCTGTATTACATTACACAAATTCCTACACCTACAATTTTGCGCACAAGTGTTTCGAGTGTTGTACTGCGCAAAATCGAATAGAAAATTGTATAATGACCTTAATTCATGTAGAGCCCGCCGGTACTAGATGAGAAACATCGGTGCCGAAAATTTTGTCCATATAAAAAAAATTAAGGAAGTACTTCAGTTCAAATTTTAAGCAAAAATCTCGCACGACTTATCATTATCAGACTGCAAAATCAAATCCTTGACATTAACAATAAATGCAAGATTTAAATATCGACGTCATGCAACAGAAAGAAAAAATGCATTCAACTCGTCAAATCAATGTTATCGATTTTTTAATTTCCATTTAACGTAATCGAGGTAAGTATAGTTATCAGCACGTAATGATAATAAATGCTTTGTACAAAAATTCAATTGAATTACTATTTTATTTCCTTATATTTTAATAATGTGTTAAAATCGCTTTAATATAAAAAATATAAAGTGGGCTAGCAGTAGATAACTGCGCCCTGGCTTCGAGAAATGAATGCTCATTCAATCTATGCATTTACATCTTCAAGTGCTGTTACTTCTAAAGGTAAGAACAAACCGGCCAACAAAATGTTGGCTTTGTCAAATTGGTGTTGTCAACATGTATCCCGGTAACTAGCAACTAGTTGATGGATACTCGTCAAAATCGGGCGGCATGACATAAAGAAATTTGTTGCATGTTGATTGTATCCATGTTTTCCATTTTACATGGAAAACAATGCTCAGTCTATACGGTGTTGTCAACAAGTAGTGTCGCTAGTGAGAGTTTTTATCACAATCCGTGTCACAATCTACATCTAGTAGATGTAGATTATGTAGACCAGCAGCAGCCTTCAGTTCTGTTGTTACTTCAAAACTGGGTTTGGTTTGGAGTATGCGGATACAAATTGCTGTGTCCAACAAATATGAAGCCAACATCCATCAACATGTTGCCAACATTTTGATGCCCGGTTTATTCTTACCTTCAGGATTGCAAGTGAACATTTTTCGCTTGGCAAGGGGAAACATTTTTTTCCGACAGGAAACAAATTGTTAATAAATAATTAATTAAAATCTTTCAAAAATAACTTAGAAACGATCTATCACGGCGAATATGATAGAAATAATTAACGGTAGGAAAAAAATTAGGTGAATTCTCAACAAGTCTTGGTTCCTTTTTGAAACGGGCGTAGAAAAAATGGTATGCGTGTTTCGAGTGATTTTAGTCATGTTGGTACACACCAACACACGCACCAATTGACTTCAAATTTCATTCTCTAGTTTGAAACATTAGTTGATTAAATTTCGTTTAAAAATTCACCAAAAAAAAAAGGATAAAATAGTAGAGCTAGAAAGAAAGTCAAATACGAATGAGAATGAAAATAATCAAAAAAAGATTATTGCCCACCTTTAAAAATATCCAACACTTCATAAATTATGCTCTTTGATTGTTGTTAAAAATGCAAAAATAATTTCCATATAATAAAATAAATATAACCGAGTCAGAACAATATTTGCATAAAAATTACATTTTAATCAAGTTTGATTAGAAATGAGAGAAAACATGGGATTATTTCCGAGATCGGCAATAAACTACCCGTAATTAGGTAAACTAATTAGTTCGTTGTTTACCACCCCCGATTAGAGAGAACGAAATCAACTGTTTTTAAAATAATAATATTTTAAAATCAAAATAATATTTTGATTTTGTCGTTTAATTAACTTGTTAATTTGAATTTTTAATATTATTATTATTTCACAAGTTAAAAAAATTTATATATTTATATGTTTTTAAAATACACACACAGAATTTTGGGTAGTTGGGTACGACAATAACGCCACCAAACATGGTCAAATCTCGCTAATTCACCATGCACACAAGCGAGCACAGATAATAAATGGAAAGTGCCCCCTACCACTAAACAAATATAAACTCAGGCCTATTATGTATCACAAATGTTATTATAACAGTGACAGTTATGAAATAAAAAATTGATGAACCGCGTTTTGATCCGAAAATAGAAATATTACTTTCTCTTTCTGACACATGTTAGCTATAATAATGTTTCTCGCTTTACGCTATTTTGAAACTTTATTATAACATAAAGGTTGACCGTTATTTTTAAAGGTTGTGATACATAATAGACCTGATTATCTAGTATAACACAATATTCGTAGCGTTATTTACAACTACACAGTTAACATCCAATTACTGCCCATGGAAATTCGCACACGCTTAACGAATGTTTACGAACCAAAAGAAAAATATTGCTTCTTCACTTTTAATTTTGCGTTTCTCGCTGAAATTGTGCATATTTACTGGCACAATGTAAGTGATAAGTTTTTGAACATCAGCCCTACTTCCTCGGAACTTGGAAAAATAGGTTATTAGTTGTGTTTATTTTGTATGTTTTAAACTACCATTTATCAGAAAAGCCCCCCCCCCCCTTCCTCAACCTGACTCGCTTGGTGTCAACATTTGCTATAAGGGGGAAAATGGAAAAATTTGCCTACGTGACTTTTGATTGATTTATACCCTATTTTACAATTATTGGGTTTGTCAAAGAAAATAGATAGCTACTGATTTTTTAATATTTTTTTATTCGTAAAATAATTAAACACCAAAGAATAAATAAAAAAATATTACTCAAGTTCTTCTATTATAATTTTGTGTAAAAGGAGTTAAGGGTGATATAAACGCTAGTGAGATGCAAGTATACTTTGAGATGATGATGATGACACAGCTTGGTTTCGTATTCGTTCAGCAATCTATTCCTTTTCACATTCGTTGTGTAAAATACTATTAATTCACACTGAAAAGACTATTATGATATTATATACTAATATCTAACTTCCTTCGCCTCGCTGGCTTTTGGTCAGCGTGAGTAATCTAGATCGATTCTTAGCGATTGTCTACTTCAATATCTTCAAGAACCACGGCACAGAAAGTTCGGTTTTCCAACCTAAAGACTAGGGCGAAGTATCGACTATTATAGGTATGGGCAAAAGAAACACCTTGGCTAGGCTCGAGGTGATACCGAAATCTGATTTTGTGTGAAAATTCGTTTTCTGCTTTTCCAGATCAAACTTCAACCAACTTCTCCATGAAAGATTAAGACTTTTTGTCGTTTTTTCACGTGACTTGATGATGAAGGCGTGGATGATTTCAAACGGCTACTGTTCTAAAAGTTCTCTCCCTATATTCACCATTAATAAATACATAAAACCATATCAAGCAGTCGAATCTGTCTACTAACATCAATTTAAAACAACAAATCATTACTATTTACAAGAGAGAACTAGACATGGCAGGTCTACAATTCCATTATCATACTATCAATATTAATGAGAAGAAACACAATCATAGGACCATTTTTTATAGAAAATATAATTACTTTCATTAAAAATAAATTAAACGCATAAAATTCAGTTATTGCTATACCTGCCTATAACTGATTTTCAAAATGAAGGGTAGTTGCTGACCTTGGGCGCAATGATATTATTTTGGTCCCTAATTAGACATATTAAAACAAACTGATTAAAATTAAGAAATCTTTTTAATTTAATGTAATTAATGGAATACACGTTCTGTACATAAAACAATAATAGGTTTGGTATTGACCCATATCGAGAGTTTACTATGGATTTTAACAAAAGGCTAGCAGATCTAAAGTTGCGATAAAAAAAATAATGACATTTCTTCTATTGGCCTGATAATTTCGAGATGCTGGGGTATTCGTGCAGCAACGAATCACGTACTAATCTATGCCCTTGCAGAATAAATCTACTATAACATTCGAGATTTTAAAATCATCAGCTCTCGACTGAATTTAATCAGTTTTCCAAAACAATTCAAAACTTCTTAGTTCGTCGACAGCAATTTCAGCTCTTGGGCGAGAATCGAAATGATCAATTTTATTCAGTTTACTCTGGGATTGGATACTTCCCAAGTTTGGAACTGATTTCAAACTTGGCTTTTGTATATTATAGGATTCGATAACAAATGTATGCATTGATATTTCTCGCATGTTTTCTTTGACGATGTTCCGTCAACAAAAAATATTAAGTGGTGTAACAGAAATTATATGATTTTGTCTAACAAATCGCGGAAATAACTTTTCTATTATATTACGTGTCGAACAGAAAACTTGAGAAAACCCGCCTTACAATGATTCGTCTTGAAAATCTCAATTACCTTAATAAAATTTACGTTAACGATACTAATACAATTATTTTAATAATTAAGAGTTCTTTAGTGCGAGTTGTTTATTATTTTAATGCATTCGTCACGTATAGGCTGTAAATCCAAAATTATTTACAAGTTATATTATATGAGCAATAAAAATCTAACGCTAATTGCATCCACATCGTACGTCCCGACATTGGATTTTCAAGCTCTTGCGAAAAAGCATTTGCACGTAATTTTTTGACATCGCGCCGATTAACTAGGTCAATATTTTCAATTCCGTACGAAACAAAAGAATTTCCCTTCGTCGTGGTGGGAAAAGTCGAAGCTTGAAATAAAATTTAAGCAAAACAATATTTCCCACATCTTCCGTTTCCGAAATTCCGAGAATGGAATGCGTTATTAAATTGTAATTAAAATCCTAAAAATGTATTTTTATGATTTATGAAATATTATACGAAGGACAATTCCTCGAAGGTTACACACATATATCATGTAATTTAAGCACAATAATAAATTGAACTTCCGGGTGGTACCTACAACTCGTATTGCAAAACAAAAAAAAGAAACTTGTAATGGAATTTTTGTTTTTCGCAAAATCTCGAATGCGTTCAACGATTTCTTTACAAATTATTGACCTCGATAATATTTCGAGAATTTGTAAAACGAGAATAGAAAAAAGTTTACGTATTTGAATTCTATTGAACTTTTGACAGGACAAATAATGTAAAATCCCGAAAGGTAAAAGGTTTTACAAGTTTTACGTTAGGGGAGGAAGAGGGATGGCCTGGTAGGTTCCCTAAAAGTTGACTACCTGGAGTTTCGTGTGAAATCGATTTCGAAATATCTTAACCCAAGAAGTATTAAGGAAGAAAAATATTTTTTAACTTACGTTGTTGATGCATCATCCTGTAATGATGTTGCGGATGCGGAGGTGGTAATAAGCAAATGCCCTCCTGTTTAATAGGACCATTAGTCACATATCGGGATACCATCCTTACAAAATTTTGTTACGGCAGTTACAAATGGAATATCAATGAAAAAAATGTTAACGTCAAACCATGTGTGTAGTTTTCGTTATTTTCTTCTTAATTTTAACAATGCAGATGGAAATTACCAAAAAAATAGATATAAAAATTTCTCATATATTTTTGAAAAACTTGATTAAAGGGTCGTTAGAAATTGTAAAAACACAATTCCGCGAATCGAAAAACATTCGTAAAACAGTAAATTTCAACGAGGAATTTATAACGGAGGGCATTGCTAAATGGGTGGCTTTTGTGTGCAACCACGCTCAGATAAAATCACAACCACCGTGTGACTGTCAAAAATGTCTCACGTTCTTGCAAAGTCACTAATAAATTCACAAAAACACGCACAATAGAAAAACGACGCTAAAAATTGGGAACACAATTTTCTGGTGGTCACGAGTACGTTACACAGATATTTTTTAAATTTTAAATTCAACTCGAACGGTACATGCCGAGCACGTCTTCATGCACCAAACGGCACAAATCGATAAGGGCGTTTTACAAATCGCTTACGACTAATTTACATCACATAATTCGCCCCGTATCACGTTTACGATACGGATATTTGCGAGTGCTAAACGCGCACAAATAAATAATTCGAAAAACTGTCTTTTTAAATACAATTAAAGATCGTTTAAAAAGTTTTTTTGGCAAACGTCAAAAAAATTACAATTTTCATCGACAACGCCATTGTATCGACTGTAAAATTTGGTTCCAAAATTGACCGCCAGGAATTAAATACGCATGCGCCGCAAAAATTTTTAACAATCCATTACTAAATGGAAAAAAAATTGATTTTCGAAAAAATCATCTATTAAATTTAGGTTCATTTTTGTGGCGGCTTCCTCTTGCATTTAAAAATAATTAACGGAGGCGATGGCAGCCGAAAACGACACAAGATGATGCTCGAGAAAGCAACATGTGATAAGAAACGTACTAATCGTTTGAAAAATGTTGGCTCTCACAAATTTTACTACATGAGGCCAATTATTTAATAAATCACTTTGCCAATTAGTAAATCCATTAAGTTTAAATAGAAACCATAAATTTACTAGACCGTCACAAAAATAACCGAAAGAAAATTATTCAGAGTTGCCCTCCATACCGCCTAGTTTACATTTTTTTTTTATATAGGGTCCGGGCATTGTGCAAACTCAAAATCGCATAAAAATTACAGCAAAAGTGATAACATTTTTTTTTATCGTGTACGTTCCAAGTAGGTATTAGTCGACGATTTACATAGGAGCAAAAAAGAAAGTAAGTTTGTTGTTATGCAAAAATAAATTCAAATCGACAAGTTGTTAATATTCAGTTTAGTAAAATTGTATAGCATGAAGGACGACAATTAAAAAAAATATATAACTTTATCGGCTAATAGGTAGTCCGAATTAGCAGGAAATAGCCAACCGATAATTTTTAAATGCGGGCAACTCCGCCATTTTCGGCGGGGCAACTTTCAAAATTTAAACCAACGACGACCGAAATTTTTCAAAATTTATTTCTACAGAAAATGGTAAAGAAAATACGCAAGCTGGTAAAATATGACTTCATAGCTGTGAATGCCATGCACAATACCTAATTGCCGTACTATCGTGGCTGAAAATGTACTTGCATACTCTCACCTGAAATAAAAACGTGCGTACGCGTGGCAAATTTGTGTGTAATACAAGACTTATGTAATAAATTATTTAAAAAAATAAAATAGCAGCGAGAAAGCACTGTCTTTAAAAGTAAAGTAAAACCTACTCACTTGGTTTTCTAGTTCCTGTTAATTTATAAGAAGACCTTTGACTTTATAACCTCACTTTTTCTAAAATTTCGATTTAAAGGCTTACGGATAATTGTCATACCTCGCAAATGTAACAATAACGAAGTTAAATAGATATACGCGTCGTTTTCTACCGTTTAATAGGAAATATGTGGCAATAAGATGCTAGGCACCATATGGTTTCGGTAATACGACCATTCACTTCAAATTTTAATGCCACAATCAATGAATTTTTTACGCTACTACTTTTAATAGTTCGCGAGACCAAAAATTGCGAAAATCACTTGCACACAAGTAACATAAAATTACCTTTAAAAAAATTGACGTTTTTGATTTTAACAAAACTACCGTTCGAACTTCACGAACAATTTTTTATTAGCTTTTTCGTAATTCGTAGAAATAAAAAAAATTAATTTTCAAAAATAAAAAATCGACGATTAAGCTAAATGAGATGTCAGGTTGACAGCAGCTGATGCTGAACTGACAGATGGGCGTAACGATAAAAAAGAAAAAGGATACGGTGGTTGGTTGTAACGCGACTGCGACTGAGACACCACTGAAGGCTGCTGCTTCTGGTTGGAACTCATTTTCGCCCCTGGGCACTTGCGGTCTCCCTACAGAAACCGCCGTGGATGTCGTCCGTTGCTATACATATAATCACACAAAATATTTCAAAATAACCACTTCTTTTTAATAAACACAATTCGATATTATTCGTGTCATTAAGATTATGTTCAACACATAAAAAATGTCATTATAGTACATCGACAGTTAAGGGTCTGTTTCACTAGGCGATTTTGAATATTTTGTGAATATTTGAAATTCTTATCCAAAGGTTAAAAGTGTTACGTTCCAATATGGCGATCGAGTTAACCAGAAAACATGTTTCTCACTTTCGGTTTGTGTAACCCTTTAGGGGTTTGTGTCACACACGAACACCGGCACTACCGAATCTATTATAATTTTTTTATGTACAATTAATTAAAATGACAAGCTTAAATTATACAAATTAAAAAAATTATTCGATTAAAAAATGACACGCGGCTTTCACGTTGCTACTTTAGCACATCAAGCGGAAAAACTTGAAACTTAAATGTCAACAATTTTCACCAATGGTGATACAACAAAAATTTGTAAGCTAATTACCGACGTACGTCGACCGTTCTGTCACACTTTCGACTTTGCCCTACTCAAAATTTATCGTAGTCCGTAACTCGGGCATAGCCAGTCAAAGGTCATTCATATCTTTCGTATCTCATTCACACTAACCTTTAATATTTATAAATAAAATTTATCCAATGTTTTCTCACGGAAAAGCCGAAACAGAAAAATTGAAACAGAATTTAGAAAACCAATTGGAACGTCTAGTCGCACAACTTGCCGATTTGGAATCTTGTCGGTAAGTTGAACAACAACATGACAAATTGCGAAAACTTCTTGGTGCGATTTTAGCGATGAATTGGACGCAAGCGAGTACGAGGAATCTACCGAAGATACTGTGGAGCAACTCAAAGAGCTTAATGAAAGTTTAAAGAAACTAACCAATGGTGATATTTCACTCGTCAGTCAGCTCGATGCCATACAATTGGTAAAACCAACATTACTTGTTAAATCGTCAACAATACTGAATAACATTACATTTTATAACAAATGATTTCCTGACAAACTTTTTATCACATTCGAATTAGTTGATATGCAAATTTATTACTTATAATTGTAGGCAACTCAGGCAGCTATATCTAAGGCCTTCAAAACTCCAGAAGTGATTAGATTATTTGCGAAAAGGGAACCCGTACAATTACGAGAACGCTTGAAATGCTTAGAACAGGAGGTCAAATTTAATAAACTAAGCGAAGGCGCAAGAGATAGACAGAAGGTAACTTTGTTTATTCATTCTATAGTAAAATTTTAATTGACGTCCGATTTGTATACTTAGGCCGAAATTTTAACAGCTTTACGGCAATTAGGCGAACAGTTAAGCACCGACGATTTACAATTTTTGGAAAAACACAACGACATATCCAACACTTTCAAAAATGTTGAGTTCATTGAGGTCCAAGATGAATGAATGTCATTGTTAGTTGTTTTGAAGTGCCATTTTTAGTTAGAGAAGAATCAATGTTAGAATATAAAGCTAAGTTTATTTATTTTAAAACGTTAAAATATTGTAAAATGTTTGTAAATTTATTAGGCAAATACTGTTGTACATGTGTTGACTATTGATCCCACTAATTTTTATTTTTTAAAATTAGCTTTTATAAATTTTGTACCGCATAACAGTAATAAAACTTTGTCACTAAAATTTTCTATATAACGTTTAAAAAAAAATTGAGTGGACTGGAAGGGAAGTCCCAAAAATTACATGATTGTAGATTGAACGTCATGAAGGAATAAAGGAGATTCCCACTACCATTATCCATGATTTTTGAATTGGGACGTTCTTTGGGGGATGAATTTATCAAGTTCGTGGGCTCAGAGATTCCCTGTCTTACTAGATTTATGATTTTCGAGTTAGATTTTTTTTTATAAATATAAAAATTCTTGTAGAATTTGATAGATGACATTAATATGAAACAATTAAGCTACAGATGAATCTCATTTCTTTTTTTTAATTTCTGAAATAATCGATACAATACGATTTTACACATAAAAGTCGGTTTTACCCATGCTGTTGACGGTACGTGTGCTCCGCATAAATAGGTGCAGCAATGTGTTTTACGCCCGGATTCATAGACAATGCCTTACTTATACTTATAACGCCCCTTTTAAAATTGATCCTTATCAACCGAGTAAATAAGGTTGCAATAAAAACAAATGCAGTCCGATTTGCCTTACTTAGCACTTAATACTTGTCTATGAATCCGGCTGTTAGTGGGTGGAGCCGATCTCAGTTGTCGTCGAACCATAGATAAAACTTGAATTAAGGTGCTAGATCAATACGAATTGATTATTAAATCTAGCAGTTGTCACCAGTTGCTTTATGATATTTTATTTTATTCGAGATGCATACCTTTTAAATGGGTAACAGGCAAATTCAAATTTTGAAAAATAATTTAAAATAAATTCAAAGATTATACAAATACAAAATTAGATAAAGTATTAGAACCCGGTAAAGGTTTATAAATTACAGTAGTTCTGAGCGGTAGCTTATGACCACTTTATATTTTACCAATACAATAATAGGTGGGTTTGTATCTTCACTTCAAATTTGAAGCGTCGACATCTTTTTGAAAATGCTCGAACTGCACGTTTTCTCTGATTGGTTAATGTCATGGCACCAGTTTGAAATTCCGTCTAGATTACTTGAATTCTTGTGTCAAGTTTACAAGTCAAACCAAGAAAGTTAATCTTACTTCTTTTTTTTGGTTGATTAGTATGATGGATATTGCTTTACATCTCCTATTTTATATTTATAACTAAAGTGTATTTTATGGAAAACTTAGAAAAAAATATTTTTTTAAAATAAAATATAGCAGGTGTTATGTAAAACAATATTTTACGTATGTACTGAAAATTTCAACTTTCTATGACTATTCGTTTTTGAATTGAACTTGACACCAGTTCAGCGCCTATTGATCTAGCACCTTAATAAATAAAAGATAAAACTTGAATTTAAAAATACCCTTAGGTAGGTACTAGGGCACTTGAGCCAAAATAGGCACTCTACGGCTAGCGAACTTGAATTCCACCTATCACGAATCCGAGCTCAGATTTGACTCCGACTTATCAGGAAACAGTTTTGATAGTAATGTACAAATTGCCATATTATGTCAAACATCACTTGCATAACATAAAGACACGGCATAGGAACGGCGACTAATCGTCACCAGCAAATTTTATTTCTTATGTGTATTTAAATGTAAGTGCGCCTACCTAACAGCATCGAAACAACGGATGGCTGCAACTAACGTCTGTATACAAACCTCCCAATGAAAAACTAGTAACATCAGGCATCACGGCTCTTCTAGGCAACGACGGCGATCAGGTCATCATCGCTGGCGACCTAAACGCCAAACATCCAGCCGCAAGGCCAACCAAGCAGGTGTTGTCCTAGAAAGACATTCCGATGCACTAAATTTTATAGTAGACGCTCCGGTCAACTATACTTATATAAACTACAATCCCAACATTAATAATCTTTCACAAGATGACTATTACCACCCAGATCATTACCACGACGTCCTCGACATGGCAATCATAAATAACCTAAAGTTTCTTCACAAACTCACCACAGTCAGAGAGCTACACTCTGACCACAATCCCGTCCTACTCCAAATCGGAGAAGATATTCCCAACACACCATCCCCAAAATCAACTGGTCCGTCTTCAAAAGCTACCTCACGCAGCATCTGGGGTCCACCCCCATACCACAAAACCAAGACGAAATCGAAAGACTAGTCGAAAGTTTTGAGACACATATTGCGGAGGCGGTCAAAGAAGCCACTTTCAACGTCCCAATCCGAGACCCAAGAGACCGCATCCCATCCCACATCAAGGACCTAATAAAGGCAAAGAACCGGGCACGACGGCGTGCACAACATACCGCGAATCCGGAAGATCGCAAGGCTTACAATGATCTAAACACCGAGGTCAAAAGGGAAATTAAGAGCTTCACTCAATCTTCATGGGACAACAAGCTTGAGGAACTTTCGTTGCAAATCCCCTCAGCTTGGAAACTGATTAAGAACATTTCAGGGAAGTGAAAAAGAGTTAAGATCCCCCCCTCGAAAGTCCAAATAGTGTGGCCCTCAGTCTCCTAGAAAAGGCCGAGGTACTAGCCGAGAGTCTGGAGGAACAATTCAGTCCTAACACTGACCCTACAAATTCGGAGCACATCAGGAGGATCGACGAGGAAGTCAAGCGGAGATTAACCACTTTCAGAGAAAACATTAACACGAATCAAAACGCTTACGAACAAATAACTCCGGCAAGTTATAACGAGGTAGCCGCCTCAATAAAGGGGTTGAACATAAAAAAGGCACCAGGTCCTTGCGGCATCACAAACAAGATGATTAGAGAATTCCCGAAAAAGGCGATAGCGACCGTACTAACGATAACTAACGCGATCCTACATGCTGGATATTTTCCAGCAAAATGGAGGGTCGCGGACGTCATCATGCTACGGAAGTCGAACAAAAATCCGAGGAACCCAAACCTGTTATAGAGATGTAACATAGTTTACCGTCGGGAAGTGTGATGTTCTGATCTAGTGCCTGTTAACTTCTCTGGGACGTCCCTGTCTACTCTTATGTCTGACTTTTAAGGAGCAGTATAAGATGTCACATAGAGCTTCCACTAATACTACTAACATCTCATAGAAGTTTTAGATATGACGTTATGCGATTAACCGCTATGCAACAACTAATAGATGACACAGAAAGATGTTATACGTGGGATCAAAATAGGAAGTCGCATAACATCCCATGGAGTTTTGTGTTTACTGGGTCTGCGTAGGCAAATTGGTTGAAAAGATTATTGCAAAGAGATTCAACCAGGAAACGTATGAAAATCAAATTGTTCAGAATGAGCAATTTGGATTCAGACCCGGACACTCAACGATCCATCAAATCCTGAGGCTGGTCGAACACATCATTCGAAACTGGGAGAATAAAGAAGACACAGGAGCAATCTTTCTCGACATCGCCAAAGCTTTTAACAAAGTATGGCACCAGGGCCTACTTTTTAAATTGTCGGAGGCAAATCTATCCCCAAAAATGCTACTAATCTTGGCATCGTTCTTGGAGAACAGGAAGTTTCGCGTAAAACTTGAGGGTACCCGCTCCACTGAAAAGTGCATCACAGCAGGTGTCCCCCAAAGAAGCATCCTAGCCCCCAAGCTCTTTGTCACGTACATGCACGATATGCCCACCCCTATCACTCTGAACGACCCGTTTACCGAAACGGCACTTTATGCTGAGACACATCGGTGTTCACCAGCGTGTGCCGACCCAATCTAATCGCGACACTTGAACCAATTAGAAAAATGGTTCCGTACATGGCGCATAGTGGTAAACCCGAGCAAAAGTACGACAACCCTATTCACTTGAAAGAGGACGTTCTGTCGTCCCATTGCACGCCTCAAAATGTTCGACACCGAAGTCCCATGAACAGACACCTCTAAATACTTGAGGGTGACCCTGGACAAAGGACTAAGATGGGGCCCGCACATCAGAGAGACGTGCAATAAAGCTAGAGGTGCGCTAGCAAGTCTTCAACCCCTATTAAACCATTCTAGTAAATTAAGTAGTAGAAATAAGATTAGGATTTATTTGGCTTGCGTCAGGCCTATCCTGACGTACGCAGTTACTGCTTGGGGTTACGCGGCCAATTCACATGGACAAAATCCGCATAATCGAAAGCATAGCTTTAAGGCGAGCAACGAAGGCTCCAAGGTTCGCTACAAACGCCAGGATCCAGGAAGATTCCAATGTAGAACCTATCAGCGAATTTATTTTTGGCCAACTCCGAAAACCCCCTAATCAAAGGGCTTGGTAACTACCAACCCGGCAACTTTGGACGTTTCACGAGCCCCAAATTGATCCTGGACCCACCGGCGTAAAATCTTTTCAAACACACATATAGTGAAAAATTTTTCCTACTTATGTAAATTTATGTTAAGTTTTTATTTATTTATAGTTTAATTCGTGTTATTTATTTATTTACAGTTTATTAGTAGTTATTTTTTGGTTTTTGTAGGCAAAGTCCAGGACGGCATTAGGAACATTTCCAAACCCCGTCCAAGCGACAACGCCAAGAGCAGAGTGGTAACGCACGAAAACAAACTTTCTTGTTGTCGTTGATTGGGACCGGAAAATTCGTAGCTCGTGCACCGAACTTTCCACCAGGGTGAAAGGGAGGGGAGCGTCCCAAGCCGCACCGACTCCCCCCCCCCCCCAAACCCAGGTAGCCGATCAACGGGAGCGCCGTCACAGGCGCGCTCGGCCTAGTCGCCTTCACTCAAAGCGATTGATTCTCCTAGACTGAAGTCTCGACTTTGCATTTGCCTAAACCACGCCTCGCCAACGCCTTTGTTCTTAAGAATCATCCATCTTCCATCAAAGGCAATTCTTCTGCCGTCAACTGACCAGTCATGTTTTTTGGTCAAACGGCTCTCCACGATTCGCATTGCCAGCGACATCCCATCTAGAATGTCGCTGCCAGCGAAACCCCATCAATTCCAAGCATCGCTGCTTAACCTAGGTCAACAGCACCGGCGGAAGGTCGAGTATTCACTCACCGGATGCCACTCCAGGTGTGCTTCACCAGCCATTTTTAAAGAAGTATGGGCACTGCCCGGTATTCCATAATGTCATTTATGATTCGATTCGATAACAGCATCGACGTTACATTTAAATATTACACATAAGAAATAAAATTTGCTGATGACGATCAGTCGCCGTTCCTATGCTGTGCTGATAGGTCAGTAACGACCTTTATGCAAAATTGAAGTTTTTTGGCCTTTTTTGCCTGAAATTTTGGATCTTCAAAAAAATTCAATGTTTATATTTGGCAAGAAAGGCAGCAAAAATACTAATTAATTCTAATAAAAAATGTATAAATAGAAAATTGATTGTAAATTGTACTTGTTTAAAAATCATATTACATTGCGTAGAAAACATAAACAATTTTTAAGTGTCGCATAGTAATGCAAGAGACAAAAAACTGTCTACAGTTTAAGTAAATAAATTTGTTCTCGGAGTTTATATTTATTTTGCTAATAAATATTATAATAAGTTCAAATTTTAATTTTAAGGAGGCGGCAAAAAAATATGCCTAGGGTACTCACATGCCTTAACGCGGCCCTGTTTATGCCCTCAACTATCATAATTTTATTAGAAAATTTTTAAATTTGTGAGTTCGGTTTGCGTTGTAGCTTACAAACTACCTTAGAAATTAGCTTGAAGCTGTCTTCAAATCCATCATTAAGTTTAACTTAATTTTTGAGAAGAGGCAGCTATTTTTGCTCCTTTAAGTCCGCTCTTTTTTTTTAAGACCAAATACTACCGACACTGGCTTCACTCAAAACAGTAGCTTCAAATTTAATACCAAGCTAAGTTTCAAAGCACCCTCAAACTAAGATTCATATTAAGCTTAAGCTAATTTAATTATAGATGAACATTTCAAGTTTTTCATAGTAACTAAACAAGATTCACAAATTTTATATTTGCATTTCTTTTCAAACTTAAGCGACTCTGCCCTAGAAGTGAGAATTACAAATTCAATTTTAATTAGGAAGATCAACAATTTAAATTTTAAAGGTAACGGGAATACATAGTATTGAGGAGGTGATCAACCTTTATGTTAAAATATTTCCTCCAAATTATGCTATCCTGATCCTATAAAGTGAAAAAATTTAAATTTTGGGCATCGGAATTGAATTTTTCACTTTATACGATTATAATCGTATAAGTTCAATGATACGTGCAAAAATAAAAGTTGTCAATCTTCTCTAAGTTATATACTGGATTCCATTAAAAAATTTAAAATGATGGTCTTCCTAATTCAATTAGGTTAATACCCTATTTTGAAGCTTAACTTCCTTTCAATTGCAATTTAAATAAATCAATCGATCGATCGACCAATCAAAATAAAAATAATTTAATACTACTTTGTTAGTAGTTTTGCTTCCATTGACTACAGGCACAGGCACTAATACATTTAAAGCTTAGCTAGTTTTCCAGATTAGAAACTTAGAAATTAGTTTGAAGCTGCATATCTGTCTTCAAATTCACCTGAAAGCTTCAAACTTCAAACTGAGCCCTAAACCAAGCCTTCAGCTAAGCTTCAAGGTAAGCCATAAGCTATGCAGCAAGTTGAACCCTAAGCTAAGACCAAAACAAATCTTCAAGCTCCAAGGAAATCCTCAAGCCAAGTTTCAAAGAAAGCCCAAACTAAGCTTAAAGCTAAGATTCGGGAATTCGTGCTAGACTTCACGTTAATTCGATTAAAAAGATCAACAATTTCTTGTGGTAATCATAAGGTAAATGAGATTGGCAAGAATTGCTTTTTTCTTCAAAGTTATATGATCTTGATCCTGGAAGGGAATAATTAAAATTCAATTTACAAATTAACTTCAACTTTCAATTCATGTTTTCTCAAAATTAAAAGTGAAAAATTTAAATTTATTTAAAACCTTGGGAATTCTAATTGAATTTTTCTTTCATAGAAAAGAATATGAGGTATAAAAAAATAAATGTTAGAATATAAAGATTAAGTTTATTTATTTTATCATTTTATTACAATATTATAATATTGTAACATTTTTGTAAACTTTCTAGTTAAATACTATTATTTTAGATGTTTGTGTTGATCCCACTAATTTTTATTTTTTAAATTTGTTTTTATAAATTTTGTACCACATAACAGTAATAAAATTTTTTTCTTAAAATTTCTGATTTAATTCTTCCAAGGAATAACAAACAAGTTCATTTTAAAATAGTAACATATAACTTGCATGTAGATATAAAAAAAAAATTGCAATAAAAATCAAAAGAATTTAAAATTCTCGCATTCACTTAAAATTAATTATGTAAAAAAATTGATACATATTGAAATAATTGTAATTAAAAATTATAAAACATGAAAATAAGAATGGATGTTCACTTAATTAAATGTGTTAAATTTGCATGTTACGCTGAACCTTTTTTTTAAACGAAAAGACTCTTTGTTGGCAACTCAAAAGTGTCACAAATTGTGAAACAAAAATGGCCACAAAGAAATTAAACAGTCAATATAAAAAATTGACGAAACCTAAATAAAATTATTATATAAATGCCGATTATAGAAAAAAAAAGATGAAGAAGCAAAGGAAACTAAAAAATGGTAAACATGCAAACAAACATAATTATTCGTATGTGCTAAAGATTTAAAAAATAATATAACATGGATGTAATAAACTATAAATCTATAAACAAAATAACCTAATCCTAGATTTTTCAAAAGTAAAAACTGGAATTTTTGGTTCAACTACCTACGGTTTTATCGTTTACGACGGCACACTTTTTTGTGTTCTGCTTGCCAGTGTTGTTGTTGACACATGGGAGAACAATAAGCAGTATTCCAGCAACAGTGATAAATTGCATCTTGTTCACAGTAGTAACACTGAAAAAAATAAATAAATTTTTACAATAAATTGAAGAATTAAAATGTTCGATCAGGTACAAATTTTTCAAACAAAAAGTTCCTCGTAATATAGTATGCCCCCAAGAAAAACTAGCATATTGTGATATTTGCTAGTTTTTTTATGAGCTTGAAAAGTTTAAAACAAACTGCAAGCGAGTTGTGTAATTGAGCGAGTAACTTACTTCAAGTAGAAATCTAATTTTGTTAATATTGACGAAAATATCAGTTTCGCAGGTACACATCTCAACCTGCAGATTCCTATTCAATCAATCATACAGATGATAGATTTTATAATTGAATCGCCGGTTTCACCCATATCAAGTTTCTTTAATTTTTAGAAGATGCATAGTTTTACTGATAATTGAAGGTATGAAGGAATCGAAAAGATGTATTAAATAATAAAATAAAATTAGTTGTTTTTAAATAATAAAGACCATACGCACTGACTTGTGCCTGGCACTTACATTGGTTGATACTTGATAATGTGGATATCTGCTCTGTCAAGTCTTACAATAATTTGGATTGCAGACTCGCTTGTTCCTGCTTAGTGGAGATTTTGGTCTGTAAAACCATAGAGCAATGCAATTCCTTAATTAAAAAAAAAACTAGAAGAAAACAGAAGAAATTCTAAACTTTCGTTTAGTCATTAACGCTAGATGAATCCGATTTGACCATTGTGTGTGTCAAGATAAAAATTAGCTATTTTGTGAGGACAAAATTTCATTTTGTGCTTTTAAACACTAGTTTGTCGTCTGTGCAATTCATGAGAATATGAAATGAGGAAGTAGTTACAATTCTATTTAATTGCATGATGAACAGAGAGGACAGTAAACTTCCTGTGTTGATTTAAAAAAAATTTTAAAATTTTTCCAACTTACCCACTGCTTCTTCTTAGTCTCGGATATTTGATTATTATGCACTTCAAAAACTTTTTTCAGGTAATCATCGTGTTCGTTATTTATTATATCGATTTCGGCTTGCATACACTCGAGAGCAACATTTATTAGCTGTTGCTTGTCATTGCATTGTTCCAATTTACGACGAGTCTGAAAGACAAAATTTTTACTTTTTCCTTTTTTTTTTTTTACCTCCTTACTTTTTCAACCGATTCGCTATACTGCCGATCAGTTTGAGGCATTAGTGCATCCGAGCTGTCTCTCGTGCAAGTTTCTTCTAACATTCTCACTTGTTCCGTCGAGCTGCTCACTTCTTCGTTACTACCATCAGTTCTACAATCAGAAATAAATGTTTGCAAATTCCACAATCTGAAAATATTACCTTTTTTTTAAATCACTGTTAAAATCACTCAGTTCTTCAAACTCCTTCACAGGCGAAGTTTTAGAGAAAGATGATCGTGTCCTGTGGGTTTGGACAAAAGCCCTCAGTTCGACACTTCGAGGTGTCGATGTTTTCATTGAAGTTCTTTTCTTACGTGATCGAGACGATTCCGGTATTGAAGAGGCAGTAGAATTAGGAGAAAAATCCTCAAACTCGTAAATATCAAATTCTGACATTCTTCTGTGTTTACTTTTGGGTGGATTTGGTTTCGAAATTTTGGGTGAAATTGTGGTTAATTTACTCAGGGATTTTCGTTTCCTGCTCAAACTTTTATATTTTTCAATTTCTCCTGGATTGTCCAACATTTTTTGATGAATAACTAATTCTTCCATGGCTTTATTGAAAGCAGAACTTTTTTTTATCTTGATGTCATTTTTATTGGCATTTATTGGTTTGACATGATATTTCGGTAAAACTGAGCGTTCGTATTTTCCACCAAAGAAACGTACATCACAACTACTTTCAGTTTCTTTTATTATCTACAATTTCATAAATAACCTTTGACAAATTTTATAAAAAAAAATAAGTTCACCTTTGCAGGCCAATAGGGATACCCTTTTTGTTTGGCCCAAACTAATTTATGGGGATTTCTGCAAGGAAAGCAAAACCATAAGTTATTGACTTTTTCGTTGCTGTGCTTGTAGCAATCCACACAATTTAAAATTTCCGCCGTATCGTGGCAGCAATCGTTCCACATATATTCTGCTGCACCTACTTCCTGTGAATCCCCTAAAAAGAATATTAAAAAAAATTGTTTAAATAAAGATTTAAAACTACCTCCGTGATAAATGAACACATTATGCTGAATTGTAAGAACATCGGACTTAAATTCGCCTATGCTGGAATATTCTTTCGAATCGAGTTTTGCTTTAATTACATTCATATCCATGGGTAAATAAAAAAGCTGCTGTGATCTCCATTTTACTTCGGGACTGGTAAGCCACTCGAGTTTAGTTTCTTCGGGTAGCATCTTATCTGTTATATTTCTAGGTAACTAGAAATATGTAAAATGCTACAGTTTTTTTTTTTAAATGAAACTTTACTTACCCAGGAACAAATTCGACTGTAAACAAAAGTTAACAAATAATTAAATTCATCCTTTTTCAAAACAATACTGGGTTCTATTCGAAACATATTGCACACACTGCAACAGGTTTCATCGTAGCCTTCTTTGCTGCTTGAATTTTGAACAATGCTACTATTTGTATTATCGTTTCCAATTCGGTCACTTTCTTCCATTTTTTCTAATCTCCGTTCGACATTGTCAACTATAACAGATAAAGATTCGTCGAGTTTATCCATGGTTACGTTAGTAAAATTCCTATGATTGGAATTGGACTCCTTCTTAATGATTGGAGAACAACTCGCGTTTGATAAATAAGACATTCTTTTTTGGTTGTTATCAAAGCTAATGTTATTAACTGCTTTCTTTTCAGCTAAGCCACAACTTTTATGAAAAACTCTGAAGCAAGCACTACACGGAGTAACATCTCCTCCTAAATGGCAATTGATGCAATACCAGTCGTTACCGTCATCGACAGGCTATAATAGAAAACTATCAAACAATCTAATCAATAAAATCTTGTTTTTCTTACAACTGGTTGTTCTTGCATGGGAATTTTAAAACTTTCAACTTGAGATCCTACCTTGGATCCTTTTGCGGTGACTTTTTGTTGTGATCTAGAATAATAATGGAATAAAAAATTTCACAATGAAAAACAAAGGAAAACTTACATGATGAGACCGTCATTGAGTGTTTGATTAATATGCAATTCGGCTTCAGATTGTGAACAATTTTCGATTCTCTGTAGATATTTGGCTATTCGTGCCATATCAGCCATTTGTTTTTGGGAGTTTGCAAAACGGATTGCGTCCCAAACACGCTGAACCCACTGCGAGTTTGAGGATCTTTTAACAGGCATTTCTAAAATATAATATAAAAAACTTTTTTTTCTATTTACTGATATTGCTTATAAAAAAGTCGGAAGTTCGAATATACGAGAAAATATATTATTATCGTTTATTTTTCAAATAGACAAAGACTGATTTCTAATTTTAAGTTGAGCTAATATAGAGTTTTCGACCCTCGCTATGGGGAAAAACTAGAAATCATAATTTTTGTTTTAATCTGGTAAATAAAAAACTGATAGCAGTAGGTATTTTTAAACTAAAACATTTTACTCTAGTTGCGTAGCTCAAGTGGCGACGCCCTGTCGACCAAGTTAAGCGTAACTAGGATGCCCCAGTATAAAATTACAGTTTAGTAAAGCTGATGAGATAATACTTCGCACACCTATCACAGTTACGCAGTGAGTGCAGAAATTCAAAAATACTATATAGAAACCTTTTTTTAAAGTGTATAATTCAGATTACGAGAAAATCAAATATGTAATTGCATTTGTCACGTAACATACAATATTCAACATACAATAAATAGGGTAAATTTACCCTAAATACTAATATTTTCAGAGTAATATTACAATTTTTTCTTAGTTTATTATTTAAAACTTTCAATGAAAAAGTAGTTGATGAAAAATTTATAGTATTCATACAAAAATTTCTTTTAATTCTTTCGTTTCTTTGACCAAAAATATGTTTTCTTGATTTAAAGAAAAACGTTTTTACTGTGTATAAAAAATCTAAAATGTTGATTTTGAAGCTGAAGCTCTGTCTGAAGCTTATGTTCAAGTTTCGATTGAGACTTAACTTGGAAATTAAATTAACTTAACTGAACAACTGAGGAAGTTGATCTTGGGGATTAGCTGAAAGATTAGCTTGAAGCTGGACCATGGACCTCCGGAACTTAAATGAATAATTAATATTTTTTATAATTACATTAATTTCGTTAGATTAGTGGGGGGAATATTGGACACCAGGTGAAATGAAACAATGATATCGATCTACGTTTCGAAGCTTTTATGTCTTCTTCCTCAGGATCTAAAATACACATACACCTTCCTACAATAAACAAGTAGCGCCGACAATAATTACACATACCAATAAAGTAGTTTCAAACCATTAAGATATACAAGATTTCCTATCTCAGGAGAGAGCATTTAAGGACTATTTAAAAGAACCACAATCCTCAACAATAAATCTCAATAATAACAATTAGATTAAGTCGCTAATTACTCTGTCAAATATTTAAAACCACGCATACAAACTACAAACGTGTGATAAAATTAATTTTAAATTTAAAATCACCTGCCGATAATGTCCTATAGCCATATTTTCGCACAACATTAGCGCTCCCATCTATCTAACAATTAATAATATAATTTTCACCTATCCAAATAACCATCTATTAACATAAATTAACCATAAACAATTAAAAACTTTTCATTCCCTTCTTTTATTATTTTATTTCATTTCTTTTTTCTTTTTCCTCTTCCTCTTTTTTATACCTAATACAAACTCCGGGCCAATTAAAGTGATTATTCCAAAATACCACTATAAATTTTGCTAAGTTTCATCGCGTCTTCTCTGTAGTTTACACAGTTGCTGATTTTTATAAAGAACATCTCGCTTATATTTCTTTTTAACTTAGAAGCCTCAAAGTCTAATATTTTTACACTTTCGAAATCAAAGCTGTGCCCCTTCTCTAAATGGTGTGCTACCAATGCTGTAGAATTTTCATCATCATTGTTACCCCCAGTTCCTCTTCCCTTATTTTCTTTGTCCTTGGCTATTTCACAATCTCTTTTATGTTGGTACATTCTTTGTTTCAAGTATTGTTTTGTTTGACCAACATACGTCTTTTCACAATTCAAACATGGCACTTCGTAAATTAATTCTGACAAAAAGTATCTTTAGGGATAGCGTCTTTAAGTCTGGATAAAAGATTTTTGTTAGTGTATAAGCTATATATTCCCAATTTGCAATGATTCTTCAGTGTATTTTGTATTCGTTCTGTCAGTCCCCTTATGTAAGGAAACCTAAAATATGGGATTACACTTTCCTCTTTGTCATCGGTGTTATCAATTGTTCTTACGCTATTCACTTTCTGCCACTGGGAATTAATGAACCACAGCGGATAATTGTTCTGTTTTAGGATTTCTGTTATTTTTATTCTGTTCTTTTTGTGGAATTCGGGATGTGATGATCTCAGAACTCTTTTCATCAGTCCTGTAACGAGTCCCATTTTTATGGTCGTATGGTGGTAGGATTGATAATCTACTATCCGATTAGAGCTGATAGCTTTCGTGTACCAATCCGTGGTCAAGTACCCTTCATGTTTTCTAATCACCATGATATCCAGGAACGGAATCTCACCGTTGTTTTCCATCTCCATGGTAAACTTCAGTCCTTCATGGTAACTATTTAGTTTGTTGAGAAGGTATTCTTCTTTCCCAAATAATTACATATTTTATTATTTAATATATTTTCTATATTGGCATGGCATGAAAATTAACTTGAAGCTAATCTAAGCTTCAGTTAGATTTTAAGGTAGCTAGACTGCTTTAAGCTTATTTCTAAGTTAGTTTCTGAGGTTCTAAAAGCTAAAAAACATTCTAGTTGCAAGCTAAGCTTCATGGTATGCAATTTAATTAGGTATAGCAACATTTAAAAAATTAAATTTTTAAATTAATTAATATAACCCAAGTATATAATGTAGAGAAGATTGATAACTTTTTTTGCAGAAGACTTTGAACTTATGCGATCCTGATCCTATGCGGTGAAAAATTTAATTAGGATTTTTACTAGGTTTTTATTATTCGTTTTTCTCAAGAATGCTTTGAAAATAAAACAACACTTTTGTTTTAAAGAAAATTTTGACAGTTTAATTTTTTGAGTCTCGACACTTACACTGCTATTAATTTTATCTAGAAAATGACATTTAAAAGTAAGCAAAATTTTACACAAACTTAGGCGTTGCTATCATTTTCTAAAAATTGTTAAAATAAATTTTTATTAAAAAAAAAGGTTTCAAACTACCCAAAACTTGTGATTTTGAAAAATTTGACTTTGTTTAATTTTCTACGATAATAATACTAAACCTTGAAATAAATATAAGTCCACTCAGATTAGAAAATTTAATGTAGAACAGCTTTTGCTTGCTGTGATTTTTCTATAAAATTAGTTACTATTTTTTTGCCTCTGGGGCATTACATAAGTTGGATCTTGGAATTATTTATGAATATCTTTATAGCCCTTTTTACGTTGAACAAACTATTCCACCAATTTTTGTATTACATGTCTTATTTTTAAACTAATTAGAGTATGTATATTCAAGTACTCTCAAAATACACATAATTTTATGTCATAATATATTTTTGCAATTTAATATGCGAATAACTCATTTTCACCTATAAAATTCAAGATAAAAGAGAGATTAACAACATTACTGTTAAGGATACCCTCATATTACAAATAGGGGCACAATTAAACAGTTATGTATGATATTTTCATAATTGCTTAAAATTAAACGTTAGTTCACATTATTATTACAAGTTAGCAAGTCAATACGTTTTCGCGTTCAACAATCAACGCGTTTCCTTCCTAGTTATTGTTTTACGAGCAAGAATTACAAAATGTACGAAGTGTATTTAACAACCGGTTCCTTATTATCGATTGTGGGATTACTAACAAGTATGTACTTAATGTATTTCTTCAAACAAAATAAAAATAAAACATCGACTATTTTATTAACATCGCAGTCGATTTCAACATTCCTAATTGGATTATTTTACATATACTCCTCCGTTTCAATGTCGAATCACTCGACAGAAGATAGGATTAAAAATGTAACATTCAACAATGAAATGGAACAATTCGATTTGGTGGATGACCAAAACGACCTCTCTAGCAATGAATTCGCTGCAGCACCGAGTCAAGTTCCCGTAAACTTACACGAAGTCAATTTTATCAATGATTTTTTAATAAAATATCAACAAGCATTCGAGGGTATTGGATACAACGGATCTGTTCCACTCCAGAATTACAGAAAGAATAAGAAAATTGAGGACAAAAAACTATCGATATTGTGTAACTTTCATAACAAATTTTTACAAAATGCCACTTTGGTTTATGCTTTTGTTCAAGGATTAATCGGGTTACTAATAATCTCGCTTGACTGTAAAAGTTGTAATGTAACCAAGAGCACACATTCAGAAATTGCAAATGTAAACTCAAAGGAAACCGAAATTGCAGTAGAAGACATCGAAAATCAAGAAAACTACACACAAAAAATTGTCAAAGAACCAAGCGAGGTAAATCTGGATCCCTCAAAACCTACTTCACCCCTCAAGCTACTCCTACTTATATTTCTTCTATGGCTAATATCACCGATTTGTTTAACCAGCTTGTATTTCATTATGGAAAATGACACTTCCACATCGCTTTTAAACAAAACTTTAGTGCAACACTACAATGCGAACATGGCTCTACCAGCAGCAAACGTCACGACAGCAACAAAAGACAATCAAGTTGATAGTATTATAAAATCCATCTACAAAATAGTGAAAAATAAAAACCATTCGGTTAGTTATGAAATAGAAGAAACCCCTAGTATACAAACAATGTGCAATAACACCAGTAGTATCCCCCTAAAAATTTACATTCTAATTGTATTTATCGTTGGCTTCATAGCAGTTGTGCTGTACGCTCAGAGTATTTACGGTAACATCAAAAAGAGCGCCAATGAAATGCAAGTTAAAAACCTTAAACGGTCCCTTATCACTTTTGGTGTTTTTTGGCTACCTAGCGCTGTGGAAATGCTATCGAGAACGTATCTTGCGCAAGAGACACCAGGAATTGTAACCGAAATCCTATCATCGCTGGGAAACATAAACAATGTTGTAGTTAATCTAGGAAGCGTGCTAATGACGCGAAGTCACATAAAAAAACAAAATAATATAAAACCGAAAGAATAAAACAAAAAATAATTCAAGTACTTATTTGTTTACATTATCTTAACTTGATCAAGTGCTTGTGTAACAATAAGTGGGTTTATAAATGTTTAAAACTACTTACGTTATAAGAATCCTTGGCCACGGAACAAAAAAATGATTTGTAAGCGTTAATTAACGCCAATAATAATATTTTTATACTTTTTAAGGTTTTAAGTTTCTTGGTTATGTTATAAGTCCATATTGATATACTCCATCTAGTGTGAATTATTTCAGTGAAATATATTTTATAATAAATTTTCTATTTTTATGAAAATTCATAAAATTTATTTATAAAAACATATTTATTATACAAAATGCGCCTGGCAAGCGCTTATATCGGGACTTTCCCCGGTGGGTTCAGTGTTGCTCGAATTGTGGATTTTCTCGAGGCTGAAGAAATCTGACGCACAGGTACAAGTGAACAGAAATTTGAGGAAATCTAAAAAAATATATGCAAAAATTTGGAAATTCCTTTTGCTTTTAAAAATTCTTCGAAAGAAAATCATAAGCAAAATTTTAGGAATTTGAGAAAATCGAAGAAATCTTAGCAGATCCTAGAAAAATTTTAGAAAATCAAAAATCTAAGAAAATTATAATTTTTTTTCTTTTAAACTTTTCAGATTTTAAAAAAATTTGAAAAGATTTGAAAAATTTTGTTTTGCTGTTAACTTTTACAAAAGAAAATCTTAAAGCAAGTTTTAGGAAGTCTGAGAAAATCTATAAAATCGTATAAGGAATCTTAGAAAATCTTAAAAAATTCCATGAAATCTTAGGAAATTCAAAACAATCTGAGAAAATTAAGAATTTTTTTTTACTTAATTTTCAATATTTTGGAAAAAAAATTATTCTTAAAAAAAAATCAAAAAAAAAATTAAGACATGAGAGAATTTTATTTGAATGAAATAATTTTAATTTTGATTTATTGGAATGACTGTTACGCCACTGTCATCCCAAAAAAAATGTTTCCCGGTGTGTTCGAGTAGGAGAATCGCTGAGGAAATCTTAAGAAATCTAAAAACACATATCTGCAAAAATTTGGAAATTTCTTTTGCTTTTAAAAATTTTTCGAAAGAAAAATCATAAGCAAAATTTCAGGAATCTGAAAAAATTGAAAAAATCTTAGCAGATCTTAGAAAAATTTTAGGATATAAGAAATTCTAAGAAAATTATAATTTTTTTTACCTTTTGAACTTTTCAGATAGAAAATGTTAAGAAATACAAGGAAATCACGAAAAATCTAAAACATCTGAGAAACTTAAGAAATTGTAGGAAATCTTAAAAGATTCCAGGAAATCTTAGGAAATTCAAAACAATCTGAGGAAATTAAGAATTTTTTTACCTTTTCAATTTTTTGAAATGCAAAATCTTTAAAAAAAAGTCAAAAAAAATTAAAGCATGAAGAGAGAATTCTATTTGATTGAAATAATTTAATTTTGATTTATTGCAGTGACTGTTACGCCACTGTCATCCCCAAAAAAATGTTCCTCGGTGAGTTCGGTGTTGCTCGAGTAGGAAGGTACAGGCAAAGTATACAGCTATTATTATATATAATATATAAATATAATAGCTTATATACTGTGGTACAGGTACAAGTAAACAGAAATCTGAGGAAATATCCGAGGAAATGTTAAGGCGCTGGACACACAGAAAAGACTGGGCGCGGACATAATGTCTTTTCCACGTCCTTTCATACAAAATGTATAGAAGCTCGCAAGGCAAAACATATAGAAAAGACAGGGCGCGGACACGTCGCTTACTCGTCTTCTATACATTTTGTATGAAAGGGACGAGGAAAAGACATATGTCTGCGCCCCGTCTTTTCTGTGTGTCCAACAGCGCCTTAAGATTATTTCCTCGGATATTTTCTCAGATTTTTGTTTAGACGCGGAAAAGACATATGTCTGCGCCCCGCCCATCTGCGTCTTACGTGATTTCTGTGTGTTCAGCGTACCATATTATGTGTCCAAATCTAAAAACACATCTGCAAAAATTTGGAAAATTCCTTTCTTTTTAAAAATTTTTCGAAAGAAGATCTTAAAGAAAATTTAAGAATCGGAGAAAATCGAAGGAAGCTTAGCAGATCCTAGAAAAATTTTAGGAAATCAAAAATTCTAAGAAAATTATAATTTATTTTTCCTTTTAAATTTTTCAGATTTTAAAAATATTTGAAAAAATTTTAAAAAATTTAAAAAATTTGTTTTGCTATCAAGTTTTACAAAAGAAAATCTTAAAGAAAGTTGTAGGATGTCTGAGAAAATCTATAAAATCGTATAAGGAATCTTAGAAAATGTTAAGAAATTCAAGGAAATCCAAGGAAATTCAAAGCAATCGGAGGAAATTAAGAATTTTTTTTACTTTTTCAATATTTTGGAAAGAAAATTCTTTTAAAAAATCAAAAAAAAATAATTAAGACATGAAGAGAGAATTCTATATTTAAATGAAATAATTTAATTTTGATTTATTGGAGTGACTCTTATGCCACTGTCATCCCAAAAAAAAAGTTCCCCGGTGGGTTCGGTGTTGCTCGATGAGTAGGGAATCGCTGAGGAAATCTGGCGTACAGGCACAGAGTACAGGTACAATAAGTGAACAGAAATCTGAGGAAATATGAAGAAATCTTAAGAAATCTAAAAACACATCTGCAAAAATTTGGAAATTTCTTTCGCTTTCAAAAATTTTTCGAAAGAAAATCATAAAAGCAAAATTTTAGGAATCTGAGAAAATCGAAGAAATCTTAGCAGATCCTAGAAAAATTTTAGGAAATCAAAAAATCTAACAAATTATAATTATTTTTTCTTTTAAACTTTTCAGATTTGAAAAAATTTAAAAAATTTTGTTTTGCTGTTAACTTTTACAAACGAAAATCTTAAAGCAAGTTTTAGGAAGTCTGAGAAAATCTATAAAATCGTATATGGAATCTTAGAAAATATTATTAAGAAATACATACAAGAAAATCATTATGAGATAAATCTAAAAAATCTGAGGAAATTAGGAATTGTTTTTACCTTTTCAATTTTTTGAAAAGCAAAATCATTTAAAAAAATCAAAAAAAAATTAAGACATGAAGAGAGAATTTTATTTGAATGAAATAATTTAATTTTGATTTATTGGAGTGACTGTTACGCCACTGTCATTCCAAAAAAAATGTTCAAGTAAAACGTCAAGTTTTTTTATTTCTTTTTTTCTACCCTTCTCCAAATATTCTTCTAAATTCAAAAAAATGGAAAAAATTACTAAAAGATGTTTAAGATTAAAAAGAAAATTACTATTATATGTTTTTTTATCGTAAAATATTGCCGCCCCCCCCCTTGACTGGATCAGTTCTTGTATGTTATGTACCTTCTTTACTTAAGACCTTAAAACATTACGTACCCCAGAAGGTTTAATTTCAACAGGTCAAAGATCAAAGTTTTCGAAATCACAAAATTAAATCTCGTGCGTATTCGCGCGAATGCTTCGATTGCATTTTGACCCTAAGCTTTTTCAAGTCAAATAACAAAAAATAATTTTTCAAGTTTTCGTATAACAATTTTTAAAAGGTTATTAACGTTTCGGTCAATATTCTAAAACTAAACATGTAATAATAAAGCAAATAATTTGCGCAAGTAATTAAAATTATTATTATCGTCCATTGCAACCAACCGTCGTAGCATCGTAAAATCTTCATTCATTTGTTTCTGACCATCTAGGTTAGGTGGATTTCTTTACGACGTTTATTTAAATTTTCATCATCATTACGATTATATATTTAATTTTGGAAGAAATATTTAACCATTACACCTTTTTAATTTATTGTCACGTTAAATAGTTAGGTTAAGGTTTGGATAAAAATTTTGCAGTAGACCTGCAATAATACTAATTTTATTATTTTAATTTTGTGTTCTCTTTTGTTGACAATGTCGATCAAGAGTAAAAGTTTTGTAAGCGACTTGCGAATTGCGGTAATTTGTTCGAGCAATATGAATCGCAGTATGGAGGCTCATGCGTTTTTAGCGAAAAAGGGCTTCATAGTGAAGTCGTTTGGCACGGGCGATAAAGTCAAAATTCCCGGATCGGCTGCAGACAAACCTAACATATACGAATTTGGTGTTTCGTACGATGACATTTACAACGACTTATTAAGTAAAGACAAAACATTGTACACACAAAACGGTTTATTGCACACCTTAGATAGGAACAGACGAATTAAAATTCGTCCCGAAAAGTTTCAAGAGTGTAACGAAAAATTTGATATTTTAATTACTTGCGAGGAACGAGTCTACGATCAAGTATTAGAATTTGTCGAGAATAAAACTCCTTCGGATAATACGATTGTGCATATTATTAATGTAGATATTCAAGATAATTTAGAGGAAGCTACGATTGGGGCCTTTTTAATTAGCGACATGTGTTTAATGGTAAATTATTTTTCATTATGTTTAATTTTTTTTCCATGGTTCAAGAAGCCTTGTTGTTGCTCTTGAAAGTATTTCAGTTATTCAAAGTGCAATCTTGGAAGAGTTGAAAGTACAGCCAAGAACAAGAATGAGCTTCTGCTAAATTTACAGAAATAGCCGAAATTTTTGAATATTAATTCCGTTCATTTTGCAGCTAGCAAAAAGCGACGACTTGGACAACGACATAGACGATGTTCTGCACGATTTTGAAGAAAAATGTGGAAGGCCTATACTGCACAGCATATCGTTTAACTAATCTTTTGTTAAATTATGTTAGCCAAAATTTTTAAATTGACTGATTCTTAACGATTTAATGTATTAAGTGTCCTCCCATCAGAAAAATCACTTAAAATTATCTACATTCGGTTGTTAGAAGGATGCTTTGTATTTACTTGTTCTTCATCTAACATCGCATTTTTGAGTGTGGTTACGACTATTTGTGGAGCATTCTGATTCATGCTGTGCATTTTTCTTTATTGAACTTCCAGGACGAGGGAGAACTGTTATTTCAAAGGAATCCAACTTCTGATTTTTAAAAAACTTCCAAATAGTCGGGGGAAAAACAAGTGAATGTAATATTTACCCAAACCAAAAAATGATAAAGTAACATAATTTATTATTGATTTTGCTTTCAACATTGTAAAAAATTATTTACAAAAAATGTAGTTTTATTATAATTGTAAACGATCTTCCATAATAAAAAATATACAAACATAATTATTATTTACATTACGTTTATTTATTTAATGTTGATCTAAATGTGCATAAAGTCTTCTTGATTTTTCCTTCTTCCCTTTATTTTTATGTTTATTTAGTGCTATCCACGGTTTGTCAATGGGCAATGCAAATGAGTTTTGTTGACTTCCAGATGAAATCAAAACCTTGCCTTTAACAATCGGACCTTTTTGTTTTTGTGCAAAAAACACTTTATCCAAGTCTTGGGATGTGACATGGACAGACTAAAAAAAAAAATTAATAACTGCAGATTAAGCAAATTGGTTAAAATTTTACCTTGGTGGCCCGCATTTCTTTTTGCGAAATTGTCCTATTGCTGCTGAAAACTCTTTGTTTTTCTGGCCAAGTGTGAAACGTCTCTTGTTCGACATTTGGAGGTGCATGAGCGTACAACAGCTTACCAGTAACAAAATCTTTTAAAATATAACGTGCAGACCTTGGATTATCCGGTTGACCGTTGGCGGTCATAAAACCTCTGTTATCTAAAGAATCACAAATGTAATTACCACACTTTGTTACTTTGTTAATTTACTTACATGCATGTGCATTTAGCAACTCCTCTGATGTTGGTGGACGATTAGGTTCTTCGCTATCCATAGGTTCCGGCAACATAAAACCATATTTATCTTCAAAAATGTACCTCGGAATCAAATTAGCCACCAAATTAATTGGGGGCACATGATCTCGCATTTGATCAATTGGTAAAATACCATTGACAACCATTTCGGCTTTGGTGTAAACAAAAGACGGCATAACAAGACCAGGACAATCACACAAAAGAATATCTGTATCTAAATATAAAGTTTGAAAGTGTTTAGTTTTACCAGGCGTTGCCGAGACCGACACTTTTTTAGCTGACAAAAGAGTATTGATTGTTGAACTTTTTCCAACATTTGGATAACCGACTAAACCAATTGTGGTGTAACTTGGATTGTAACGTTCACCATGGTAAACATTTCTGAAAAATTCAATCAACTCGTTTTTGCTTAAAGTTCTACTACTATTTTTGTCTGTTTCTTCAATTTTAACTTTCTCAAAAGATTGGTTTAAATTTTCTTCTTCTTTTACTTCAATTTCATCAATTTTAACTATAGAATCACTGTCGTCCGTCTCATTTTCATCTGTCTCGTCTTCGTCTGTTTCTTCTTCATTCTCTTCGAGAATAGCATCAGCCTCTTTCAATTTGTTCAACTCATCTTCAGCAGTGGCCGAAAAAAATACAACTCGAATACCCAATTCATCGAAATACTTGGCCCAAATTTCACGTTGTTCTTCGGTCAAAAAATCTGATTTATTTATCAAAATCATGTTCATCTTTCTAGCGTCAACTTCTTTAACGTATTTTTCCAAATCTTCGCACCTAAACAACAACGGATTTCGAGCATCTACAATTTGAATGACCACATCGCTTCTCTCCACGACACGCCATAGTTGTCGCCAAAATTCCAAGTTTTTCTCAAACGGAGTCATCAGACAAGTTTCATCTTCCTGTAACTCGGCTAAAATACGACGCCACTTCAAAAATTCGGTTCTTTCGGCTAAATCAAGATCAGCACCAGTCATTTCTGTGGTCCATTTTGGTCGTCGAGGTATCTTAATTAGATCTTTATGTTTTTCGTGATTCTCCTTAACTTTTTTGGTTTCTTCTTTCGTCAACAAACCAATACTCGTTTTTGGGTTAACGAACTTAAGATTCAATTTTTCTGCTTGAAATTCCGTACCAGCAAGTTCAGCAGTGGACAAGAATTCCTGAAACGTCGATTCCTCGGTGACGGATTGAAGATTTAATCGTCCCCAATCGTAGCCATCGTTAATTTCGGTCGTGTGAAGCTAAATTGATAAATATTAAAGTAATATTTGACCTATAAAATGTACACATTACTTACCATGGATCCATCCACAAATCGTCTATGTCTCGTTTTATTGAAGCGATCTTTAATTATCGATCGGCCCAAAGACACCTTTTTTGGTTTCACCATTTTTTTAAAAGCAAAATGCAAAAATTTGGAAAATGTTCACCTATTTGTTTTTCTACTAGATGAGGTTATGTTATACACATGTCAAAAATTGGGTACAAGGTGGTAAAAGATTTTACTACTATTGATTTTGATACCAGGGTTATAAATTAAAATAAGTTTGTAGAATAAAAAAAATAAAATAAATTCTACTGTTCTGTAATCTCACTACTTTCTATAAATCAAGGGCGGATTTCTAAAATTCTCATTAAAATAATTATTAAATTATTATATTCTTTGCCCCCCCCCCCTAAGACTCTTTGTCTACTTAGGGGGATATTTTATGATACAAAATTATTTTTTTAAATCATTATTAATTCATTAATCATTCAATTTAAATCATTAATCACTCATATCAATTTATTATGATACGAAAATAAAGAAGTAATTTGGTTGGTTGATGCTCCCATGTGGCCCATACGGCGGATCTTTCAAATTTCAAAATTAAATTTAAATTATTTGCACAATAAAAATTCACATGAGGAAAACTTTAATTTTGTTTTATTTGCTTAAAAATATCTTCCCTTGTTTCAAATTACGAATGCTAATTTAAAATTATTTCATTAAATTTAAGATAATGGTCAAATTATAATAAACCCACTCAAAACTTGTACAAGTGAAAAGAATTATGAATTTAAAAAAAGACATAACGAGCTTCAAATTAACAAATTTGAAAAACCTACATTCAAATTATACGCAATGTAATGCAGCTATAACCTCAAAGAATGTTAGTTCCAGTAGTTAAATTAGTAAAATGACCAAAATTATAATTTTAGTATTTATTTTTGTAATTAATGTAGTTTTAACTGAAAATACTCTGTCTAATAAGAACGATTTTAAAATATGGGGGCCAGGTTTGAGGCCCCATCTTATAACAATGCCAGCTCGATACTTCTTCGTTCAAAGTTCTTTAAGTGGAGTCAGGTATTATTAAGTTCATTTTTATTCTTTAATCTAAATGTAACTATCAGTTGCAGTAAAATTCAATTAAACGTTGAAATAGAGGGAACAAACGACCTGCAAAGAAACTGTCGGATATGGTTAAACGCTTTTAACATATTCGATTGCTTCTATATAGTTCGCTATAAATTGTACGAAACGTGCCATGGATTAACAATTAGAATTAAAGATGGTGATCGGAATGTAGGTGAATCTCCTTATGTAATAAATAATAAAGTTTATGCAGACGAGTGCGACTGCAACCGTAAGAGTATACAGGATTGGTTAATAGATTGGGAATGTGGCAATATTTCCTCGCAAATTGCCCGCGATCTCTCTTCATTTACCACTGTCGATTATGATATCGTAAGAAATAAGGTAGACTCGTAACTAAAAATTATTTTGTTTTATTACAAATCAATTTTTAGGTAATTAAAAAATATAACAATCCAAGTTCTACCAGTTTTTGTCACTATATTATAAAAAATAATATAATACACAGAAAATGCTATGGAAAATATGTGGGGTTTAAGATGTTCATCGACAATATTTTACTTTCATTGAGTAGAAAATTATACCTGCCCGATGTAGAATTCTTCTTCAATCTCGGCGATTGGCCATTAATTAGAGATGAAATTTTACCGATGTTTTCATGGTGTGGTAGTAACGAAAGCTACGACATTGTAATGCCAACATACGATATCACAGAATCAACACTTGAAAATATGGGAAGGTATACTAAAATTTATTTGTGGTTCTCATAACAATGAAAATAAATTTAATTTCAGAGTCATGTTGGATATGCTATCAGTGCAAGGAAATGCAAAAATTCCTTGGAATGATAGATCTGAAAGATTATTTTGGCGGGGGCGAGATTCTAATCGACGCAGGTTGCAATTAATCGAATTGTCTCGACTACATCCCGATTTATTTAATGTATCTCTAACAAACTTTTTCTTCTTTCGTTCAGAGGAAGACAAATATGGACCAAAAACTGATCACATATCGTTTTTCAACTTTTTCGATGTATGATGTATCCAAGTAAAAAATTAATTCTTTGTTGCTGACTTCTTTAAAATTTTTAGTACAAGTACCAATTAAATATAGATGGAACAGTCGCCGCATATCGTTTACCGTACCTTTTAGCAGGTGGATCTTTAGTATTTAAACAAGACTCGAAATATTACGAACATTTTTATAATGATCTAAAACCAGATATGCATTATATACCGGTGAAAGAAGATTTGTCTGATTTAATCGACAAACTGGAGTGGGCGAAAAATAATAACGATAAAGCGGAAGAAATTGCTCAACACGCACTTCAATTTGCTCGAAACAATTTGTTGCCAAAAGATATATTTTGTTATCACACTGTGTTATTGAATGAATTTAGTAAAAGAATTGTTAGCAAGATTGAAGTTTTGGATGATATGGACTTAGTCGAATCGAATCCTACAAAATGCAATTGTTTTGAAAATAAGGATGAACTATAATTTATTTCACAATTTTTAATTATAGTAAATGTTAAATCAAGAATATGAATTTTTTTATATTTTCTTATCCGAACCCCTTCCTTCCTTCAATTATTAAACTTGATTTGCAAGACTTTTCAGACCTTTCTTGACAAATATGTCCTCGTTCTGGTTTGAATGTGTTGTAAAAAATGCCTTTATTCTAAAATTTCATTTTGGGGGTTTCTCCATGCAGAACCCTTTTTCACTATCTAATGACCAAAGTAAAATTATAGTAGAATATCATTTTCATAATAATTAAGCAACAATAAAACTTCCATAGTTTATTAACAAAAATCAAGAAAAATATATTCATCCAGACACGGTCGTATTAATCATGCCAGTGTCAAACAATTTTCAATGAACGAAGAGTAATAAATTAATGAAAAATAAATTAATCATTATATTATAATATTAAATTTAAATTAGTGTATGTAAAAAAAACCATTTGAGCAAAATTTAGTTTTAGAAATGGTTCTACAATGAATAATAAAGAACCGTAACGTTAGCTAGGAAAGCCAATCATCAATTTTTTTTACTTGGCAATTTATCGACGTTAGTTAAAATAACCTCTAGTTCGTGTAATAATTCTCGTTTAACAGTATCTGGAACCATTGCTCGTGCTTCTGGGGTTATTACGTTACTTAGTTCATCAAAACTTCTGTAAACATCATTTTCGTCTACCAATTTACGACATTTTAATCTCACTTGATCTCTCCATCCACATTCAACTAAACGAACTCGAACTAACTCGGATACCCTACAAAATAATGATTATTTGAAAGAAGTTTCAGGTGCCCAAGAAAAAGATGAATTACCTTTCAACTGCATGCTGATCTTCTAATTTTGAATTTACGATTTCTTCGTAATATTTTGTATGTTGTGACATTTGAAATGACGATTTAACCTCTAAAATTAATAATCAGCAAATTTAGCCGTGGTAAATGTCATCCATTAAAATTTAGGGTGCATTCATAGGTTTTTTAGGTTCTTTTACGCAGACGCTTATGAAAACAATATTGTCATGGCTATTTACGATTATGCTCCAAAGTCGAAAATAAAAAGTTTTTTTAAATGTATCTTGATTTTATTAAAACAATTATTTGAATGGAGGAAAAATAACATCGCATCGACCTAATTTTAAAAAAAATGTGGATAGGACAGTGACCATAGATGAGAGAGATAACAGTGACCCCCAACCGGATAAATCGATTTATGACATTAGTCATTTTGGAAGACCAAAATTTTTTCTTACAAAAATTTTATAATTTATTCCTAAGACCTAATTTGTCGTAATTTGTTTTGAAAATTGAAGCCGCTAAAGTTATTACAATTAACATTTATTAATGAGGTAACTTACAATCGTGTTTTACAGTCTTCTATATTTAATTGAGTTTGAAGTTTAGAGTGTTGTAGGCAGAGTCCAGGCAATGAATGCTCAAAAAATGGTATAGAGGGAAATGTTGGGAACACAATTTTTCCGTCGCTAGGACGGATAGTTTTCGAGATATAAGCAGAAAACAAAAAAATGGAACCTTTAAACCCACCCTCCCCTTCCGGCTCAAGGGCTACGGACGGGGACTTTTAATATGTTCACCTCCTAACCACGGACGTAGCTATAGCTTTTGGATGGAGGGGGTTCGACCAAAGAAGATATACCTAAAATAGGACCTTATTAGGTTTATATTCTTTGGTTCGACACTGCACTTTTTGTGATTCTGTAATTTTATTAAGAATCACACGGTCTATTTACCTGTTGCTGTGGGAATTCGACTAATATTCGCGTTGTTGCTTAGGCCAAGGGGGTGTCCAGACCCCCAAACAAAGTTGCAATGTCAAAAATTGTGTTCCCAACATTTCCCTCTATACTTTTTCGTTGACTGGACTAGTTGTAGGAGAACTTTTTTAAAAACCTACCTAAGTTGCCCTGTATAATTATTTTCAGTCAGCGAACCTACGTTTGAGAACCACTGGCATACGTTGTGTTTGGCTGTCGAAATTTTAGGTTAAAAAATCAAAACCCCAAGCATAATACATTTTTTTATATTACAAGTTCTCAGCAGATTCAAACATGACTGAAAAATTCGACACAAATTGGGACGTGGACAATTATTGCGACGAAACAGAACCGGAACACCATTGGCAATTACGTCGAGCATTTATGGTCGCACATCAAGATAAATTTTCAGAAGACTACCTCGTTTCGTTGGCGAGAGCTTTCACAAACATAGAATTTATGGGTTGCAGGTAAGCCAAATATTGAAATTGTAAAAGTTCAGTTGATAATTTATCGCCCAACTTTTTAGTTACCCCATTGCTGTAATGCAACGTGTGGCCGAATTATCCAAGGACATAGCGCAAAACTATCGCGAGAGTAAGAAAACTAAATTGCAGAGGACGTTCGTGAGTGCCACAAACGCCGCAGAGGACAAAGTGAATCGTATGTTTCGTTTAAACATTCTTTGACGCTTAATTTAACTTTTTCATTTCAGGTAAAACAACAAAACGAAGAGCAAATTAATGCAATAAATTTATTTACATTTTTATAATTACTTCATAACTTAATTTAAAAAATTTGTAATAAATCTTAAGTTTGTAAATAATATTTTCTTCAAAATAAATACAAATTGTATTGAAAATGTTATCAAAATTGAACCATATAAAATTCCTCGCATACGAGGACACATAATTTACAATAAATTTTGGTCACTTGTCATTATCACTATGTAAACCTTCGATTGAAACGCTAAGTTGTTCCAACCGTTCGATTAATTGACTCATGGTGTTTCTCGAATGTTTTAATCCTTCGTCGTTGAGGGATGGATCGTTAGTCGTAACTAAATCGAAGTGTAATTTGGCTAATTTCTCTTGTTGCTCACGTATATTCGTCATTTGCTCCATCGTACTTCCTTGACCAAACGCTTTCAATTTACCTGAATGGAAATCGTCTAGCAATCCTAGCAAGGCTTGTTCCATATGACGAACATCGGGAACTTCAGAAAGAAAACAATGATGGCGTGCAGTTGTATGATTTGTAACTACCATTGTGCACAAGCGATTATGGTGAAAAATAAACAAGCGTAAAAATAAAGAAAACAAACTGCAAACAAATTACCTAAGAATTAAATGCTTCTTTCACCTACAAATAATTTATGGTATGGTCTTTCACAGAAATGCCGTCGATTTTTTTCGACTTTAATGAAATTTCTGTCAGACACCGTAGCATTGCTACCGTTATTGTTAAAGTTAAAAAACGATAAGTTTTGATTAAATAAACAAAAATTAGTATTACTGGCTTAATGCAATTAATAAACGATTTTTATGCATTCCTTCAACTTTTTTCCTTTGATAAACAAAACCACTACCCTAATAAAAGTAATCATGCGCAACAAATAAAAATTCTACTGGATACCTTTGTGGGAGTTTCGTGGTCTTATGGATGTAGGTTTCGTGTAATCCTTATTTTGTTTCTTTTCGTTTATATAAAACACCTTGGACTCATTAATTGTGTTGGCTGGACCTCCTACTTGACGACGAGATATAGAACTGTGACTCGTAGTGCCGGATAAGGATACCTACGGTGAAGTATTTTCAAAGAATGTTATAAGGATTTGGGTAAAAATTACCTTGTTGCTCCTGATTGGGGAGACGATTTTGCTTTCATTCACATTATAATCATCTGGGGCTGGACTATCTTCGTTTTCACCATCTGCATCACTTGGAACTAACTGTTCTAATTCACAGGTCTCCCCAACCGACTCCATAATTAAAAGTTCGTTTTTTACATTTAAATAAGACTAAACAGTTATACTCATGTTATACACAAAGATTAAGCACCGTAAGTCAGTATAGTGACAGATTTGTCAGGACGACTTCTTTGAGGTTAGGTCCAATTGTTGTGAACTTTAAATGGCGTCAAATCAGAGGGCGTTTACTCAAAAATTATCAAAGTTTGTATTTTATTTATGTAAATATCATTTCGACCTTATAACAAATCTTAATTTCTAGACAACATGCAGCGGATGTGCGTAAAAATGTATCTTGTCACACGACAAAAACAAATTATAACCTATCACCAACAAACGTAAGATTTACTGTGTGTTCTATTGTTTTTTAAATAATTAATTAACAATCTATTTGTAGTGGTGGCTGAACGACTCCGTGGAGCCTATGGACTACGAAGACTTTTTGTCACAATATCAATTACTTATCGATCGAGATCCGTTGAGATCCATGCTCGATTTTCCGTACGGCGATGTGGAACTGGAGATTATCAAAAGACCGATTCGTACGTTGCGACCTATTGTGCCAGAAGATAACATGTAAGAACATTATTTTTAATTTTTCCATTCATATTTGTAAACTAAGCCTTTAGCAATTTTAATGATCGCTTGTACTAGAAGGTTTCGAAGAACTAAATTGATAATAATTTAGGACTAGGAATAAGAGTTCCTAGAACAAGGGCGAATCTATACAAAATTCATGGAGGGTGTAAATGAGACTGCGGGATTAAATACGTGTTTTTTTTATATGAATTTAGATAATTTTTCAAATTTTAACAAAATATAGTAGGTTTTGTTGATTTTTGATGGGTCATGAAGGGAAGGCTAGTTACCCCATTACCCCCCTTGTATTTGCGCTTGTCCTAGAATTGCCTAAGATTTTTCAGGATTCTCTACATTTCCTATTTCCTAATATTTCTTGGAATTTCCTACAAGAAATGCACAAGATTTTCCGGGATTGCCTTAAGATTTTTTTGAATTAATAGAAATTTACTAGTTTTTAAAAAGATTTCTCCCAATTTTCTCCTGGATTGTCTTTAGATGTTTTTCCTAAAAAGTTAAAAAAATTAAAAATCTATAGTATTCCTGACGTTTTCAAATTACCTTACATTTCATTGAATTTCCTGAGATTTTTTAGTATTTACTTCATTTGCTATTTCCAAAGATTTCGCTGGATTCAAAAGATCTTTTGAAAGGATTTTCCAGAAATTCTGGAAAATTGAAAAAAAAATCTATACCCTGAAAGAAAAAAATTGGTTCAGTGTGTTAAGGAAATTTTTTATCATTTTTGCGCCAACAAAAAAATTTGTTATATTAATAAACAAATTCATAAATACAATGATCTTTTTCATGAAAACAGTAAACGAATAGAAAGAAAAAGGTGAAATTCAAAAACAGCTTTTCGGAGGAACTCTTTACTAAATATGATCCATTTTTTCAGGATAGGGCCAGTCCATATCAAGTGGTCCAATCTTGTCGCTTGAAAATTTTTAAAAGAAAAAAGGAGTAAATCTTAGGGTTGATATTTGGTGTGCATTCATCTGGTTACCACCTCTTTGTAAAAAAAAAATTAACATTGAGATTTTTTCCCTTCATGCGTAAACTTCCCTTCAAAAATGGCATTTTCTTAAAAAGCCTGATAAGAATTGAGGCTGAAATTATACCCTTTAGGATTGTTTTTAAGTAAAAATATGTAAAGAGCAATATTGTAGTCTGTTTCTTTCTAAACAATTTCATTTTTTTCCCATCTTGATGGGACAAATAAGAGCTGAAATATTTCAGTTGCCGTAAATCCTTAAAACTGCAATAAATGCCGCGCATTGCAAAGCAAATATGGCCCTCACACAAAAACTAAAGACAATATAATTGAAATAATGGTCATTTAGTACTACTAACATGTTAGAATGTCTTCACAAAAAAAATCAATTTTTTTTACAATGGTTGAGCGACAAGATTGGACCACTTGATATGGAATGACCCGATAGTATTCCTAAGATATCATTCGAATTTCCTCAGATTCCTTAAGATTTTCTACATTTCCTATTTTCTAAGATTTCCTCAAATTTTATATTGCTCTTTGGGTGTAAAAGTATTTTTCACTTTATTCATACAGAAGTAACACATACAATTTACTTTTAGTGAAAATTTACCACCACATGTTCAAACTTGTATAAGATGTTACACTTCCGATTGGCAAGTCATCAGGTATCAGCACAGATTGTTAAGCAGTAGTGCAGGTAACAGACAGCACATACCAAAATCGTTACATCCAAGTCCAAAACAGGAATTTGAAGTTGATTTTCAACAAGTTCCATCAGAATCGAACAGCGAGATCGGTAAATTTACACATACAATTTTCATTTTTTTTGTTACTTTACCTATTCCTTTCAGACATAGCATCCTATTCGAGCAGTAATCGACAAAGTATTGCATCTTCTACATCGTTTTCATCTTGCAACGATACTTTAACGCCACGAAATTCTTGGGCATCTTTAGATTTAAGACATTCAGCTGGCGATCCTTTGATACCAGAGATACTCGAGCATGCGACTCCTGAAGCATTAGATCAGTTAAACGAAAATAGGCGCCAGGTGGATAGACAAGACACTTTATTTTCGTTGTGTCATTCATCGTCAGAAAATGAAAATGGATCAGATCCAATCGAACGAAGATTTATTGCCCATCCACCTTCCGAACATTTGGGCCACAGAATTCTTGTTAGATGTTTACAACTTAAGTAAGTTTTCTAATCTTACCAATTTTATGTACTTAAAACATTTTTACATTAGATTGGATATAGAAGTTGAGCCGTTGTTTGCATCTATTGCACTATATGATGCCAGAGAACGAAAAAAAGTTTCTGAAACTTTTTACTTTGATTTGAATCCAGAAAATTTGAAGCGAATGTTGGGCGGACACGTTCCTTACAGTGATACGAGCACTTTGGCACGAGGATGCATATTCGATATTTCCAATCCGAGTTCCGACCTTTTTTTGGTCGTGAGGTTGGAAAAAGTTCTACAAGGTGATTTGAATGAATGTATCGAACCTTATTTGAAGGATGATAAGGTAATAATTGTTATTTTACATTTTATTCCTTATAAAAAGTTTTTTTTTTTATAGAATCGTGACAAGTTAAAATCAAATGCAGTGGCAATATGTGAGAGACTAGGAAAATATCGACAAGCGTTTGCTTGGACGGCGATTTATTTAATGAATGTGATCAACGGTGGTAATTCGTTGGATAGAGACAGCGATCGTGATTCTACGGGTACTAACTCGAGTACCAATAGTTTGGAACGTAAATCTTCCGCTAGTGGTCTTGAGCAATTACGTCGACGTGCAACAGATATGGGTAGTTTAACACGAAGAGGATCTTTGGAAAGAAAAGCGGACAAGAGACGTTCATGGTCCCCAGATCACTTGGCTAACAGTTTAGATTCGTTCAGACCAATAACTTTAACTGTTTCGTCGTTTTTCAAACAAGAAAGCGAGAGATTTCGAGATGAGGATCTCTACAAATCATTAATGGAATTAAAACGGCCTAATTTAATATTGAAAAAATTAAAATGTATTCCTGCTGTTTTGAAATTGGACATATCGCCGTGCACAGGTGAAATTAAGCACTGCTTAACCACTGAACTAGAGAAATTGTATCCCTACACCGATGAAAAGACTCGACCTATCAAAGAAACTCTGGAATTTCCCATCAAGGAAATTTTGACGCCTCATTATGTGTACCGTAATTTACTCTTTGTTAGTCCCAAAGAACTGAATTATTCAAATCGACAAGGTTCGGCACGAAATTTAGCGGTTCGAATACAATTAATGGATGGTGAAGGCGAACAACATGCTTTACCTTCAATTTTTGGTAAATCAAGTTGTCCCGAATTAGCAAGCGAAATGTATACCACAGTAACATATCACAATAAGTGCCCTGTTTTTTATGACGAAGTTAAAATGAAGCTTCCTGCAGCTCTTGGAGATAACCATCATTTATTGTTTACTTTTTATCATATTTCTTGCCAACGAAAATTGGAACAGACGTGTGTTGACACTCCCGTTGGATATACGGTAATTAAAATTTCTATGGTTGCTCTAAGTTACTGAGTTTTTGGTTGTTTTAGTGGTTGCCCCTGTTAAGGGACGGTAGATTGGTTAGTGGTGAATTTTGTTTACCCGTCATGTTGGAACCTCCCCCATTAAATTACAGTTACATTCCTGCAGATGTTTGTCTACCAGGAACACGTTGGCTTGACAATCATAAAGGATTGTTTACCGTATGCTTGGATACTGCATCTTCCGTTCATACACATGATCCTCCCGTTGAACGTTTCTTGGCAGCTTATGATTATGTTCAAACTGGTGTTGTACCAGCACGTCTTGGAGAATCTGGTTTGGAAAATGAATTAAGGTAATAAACAAAGTTTTTGAAAAATTTAGTATAAAATTTGTAATGTTTTCTTTGGATACAGGTCGGCGATGCTAGGCTTATCTGGGGCTCGACCGGAAACGTTAGTTCAAAATCTGTCAGTTATTTTTGATATCGTGATCCAGTTATTGGTTCAGCCACCAAAAATTTCCGGGCACACTTTAAATGTTGGCCATACCGCTTTTGAAGCATTGTGCTTGTTACTGAATAATATTTCTGTAAGTATCTCTTGATCAAGTAAAATTCTGCTCTAACATTTGTTTTTAGCGTTTACAAGATTTACTAACAGATCAACATTCTCGCAATGCACTCTTATCGACTTACATTCAATATCAGTGTTGTTTACCTCATCCGCTTTATACGAGTCGACAAGGATCACCAAATTGGGAAGGCTTGCCATCTTTAATTCGTAGCACTTCACATCCAGATTTAGAAGTTGCTCATATTCAGTCCCAACAAAGAGGTTTAGATAGAGCTGCTAGTATGAGGGTAGCGAATATGGATTCTACACTTTTAAACGTTAACAGCTGTCAACGTATAGTCCACCAGGAACTGGCCTTACAGTGGGTGGTGTCTAGTGGAAGGTCAAAAGATATGGCCATGCAAAGTGCCTGGTTTTTGTTTGAGTTGATCATTAAAAGTATGGTCGACCATTTGTTCCATACGAGAAGTCTTGATGCTCCCAGAAAGTTGCGCTTTTCGGAACAATTCTTAGATGACATTACCACACTGGTTCATACTGTAACTGCTGAAATTATTGCGCATTCGACGAGCGACATACGACATGCTCACAAGTTAAATGCAGCATTGGCATTCTTTTATTTTGATTTACTTTCTGTTGCCGATCGAGGTTTTGTTTTTCAATTATTGAGATCGTACTGCAAGCAGTTACAAGCTAAAATCGCTTCTATTCAAGATGCCACGATTCTTGTTGAACTAAAAATAGAGTGCATTCGTATTGTTTGTAGTCACGAACACTATGTGGCTTTAAATCTACCGTTTGCCACACCATTTATGGCGTCTGCAACTAGCGTATCTCCTAGTCCGAGCGTTACAAGTTCAAATAGTCAAACTTCATTTTTATCCGGTCCACCGGCCAGTCAAGAACGTGCTAGTATTTTTGCAGAATTATCTTCGGAATATAGACAGCATCACTATTTGGCAGGACTTGCTTTAACCGATTTAGCCACCGTGCTTCTTGAAATGCAGTAAGGTACTTTTTAGAGGTTTTAAACATATATTTTAAATCGTTATTGTAGGAGTTCGTCTCTTCATAGTAAAGTTGTTGACACGATTCGGTCACTTTTGTATTGGCATGACAGCGACCCTAGGTATGCATCTATTGAAGCAAAGAGACGCGTGGCGGCTTTGTACATGCCGCTGTTATCCGTGGCAATGGACGTTTTACCACTCCTGCACCATTGGACCGTGGATAAATCTGATCGTTATGCACACGAAGAAATTAGCACTCCCACTAACATTAATCACAACGTAGCACTTGCAATTGCTGGAAAGTTACCTCATACCACGTGCGATACCTTCCAACAGGTAATGTATTTATTTAAATTTTTATGATTTGTTCAAGTTCTTCTTTGTAGGCACGTAAAACTGGTATAAGTGCCGAAGTGACTCGTAGCCTTCTGGTTTGTGTTTTGTGGGTTTTGAAAAATATAGAACGCGAATCTTTGACTCAGTGGTTAGGAGAATTAAGTTCATCTAGAATGGGTACTTTGATGCAGTTGCTTGATGCTTGTACAAGTTGTTTTGAGTATCGTCCACGTCGACGTGCTCCACCTTCATCCGGTTATGCTCATGCTCAAGTGAACCAAGATGTTAAATCCAAACTGGAAGATATGATTTTAGGCCAGGGATCTGCTAGAGAAATGATGCAAAGGAGGAAAGGTTTGTTTATTGTTATTACTTATTATAAATTATTTTTTTAAAATTAATTTGCTTTTAGCACAACATGTAGGAGGAACGGAAAAACTACGTTGGCGTAAAGACCAAATGGCGTATCGACCAGGATCTGATGTCGTTGATCGTCCTAGAGATGACCTGGTGGTGGATGCCCATTTAGAAGGCCATTTGGCAACCGAAGCTTCATTTATTGTGTTGGATACCTTAGAACGTTGTATTGTTACCGTAGCACAATGGGATAATCAACAATCTTTGTTGGGGTCTGCTCTTACGGTTCTCTTACATGCACTCAGCAAAAATCAAAGTACAACTGTGTTACCTCATATGTTTGCGTCACAACGCAGTTTAGTTTTCAAGGTAGCAAATTGGTTTTCAAAAAAGTGCACTTTATTATAAACGTAAATTTTCAGTTTCATAGCGCTCTTTTCGATGAAGAAAGCGACCACTGCGCCGATTTATGTCTTTTATTGTTAAAACATTGTGGATCAAACATTGCTTCTGTTCGATCTCAAGCTGCGGCATCATTGTACTTACTGATGAGACAAACCTTCCAAATTGGAAACGTAAGTGTTGGCAAGTTTGTTAAGTTTTGAGGCTAACAGTTGATTTTGTAGAATTTTGCACGTGTAAAAATGCAAGTTACGATGTCCTTGAGTTCTCTTGTTGGTACTTCAAGTTCATTTAGCGACGATTCTCTAAGAAGATCGTTTAAAACAATTTTAGAGTACGGAGAACATGACACCGAAATGCAAGAAACGACGTTTCCTGAACAAGTACGCGATTTAGTTTTTAATTTGCACATGATTTTATCCGACACGGTAAAAATGAAAGAGTTTCAAGAGGATCCCGAAATGCTGTTGGATCTTATGTATCGAATTGCAAAAGGTTATCAGAATTCGCCTGATTTACGTTTGACTTGGTTAGCCAATATGGGCCAAAAGCATATGGAACGTGGAAATCATTGTGAGGCAGGAATGTGCATGGTACATTCTGCTGCTCTTGTGGCCGAATATTTAGCCATGATTGAACCTTTGCCGCATTTGCCTGCAGGTGCTGCAAGTTTAGAGAAAGTTAGTCCTAATGTTTTAGCAGAAAGTGCCGTTTCCGATGACGTTTTGAGTCCCGAAAAAGAAGGGGTCTGTTTAGGTTCGCATTTTTCTGAAGGAGGTTTGCTTGTGCTATTAGAACATGCTGCTAGTTTCTTTCATTCGGCTGCTATGTATGAACCCATGAATGACATCTACAAAGTTTTAATTCCAATTGCCGAGAATAATAGGGACTTCAAGAAACTTGCCAATATCCATGGGTAAGTTGATAATTTGTTTTTATTTCTTGTTATATATTTTTTTTTTATTTTTAAAGGAAGCTTCACGATGCTTACACGAGAATCGATCAACTTATGGGGAAGAGGGTATTTGGTACTTACTTCCGTGTGGGTTTTTATGGAACAAAATTTGGAGACTTGGATGGAGAAGAGTTTATTTACAAAGAACCAACTTTAACTAAATTACCAGAAATATTTAACCGTTTGGAGGTAGATTTTGTGATTTAAAATTTAAACAATCTTCCATAAAAAATAAATTAAATAACTATTTTTAGAACTTCTATGCCGAACGATTTGGATCTGAAAATGTTGTCATTATAATGGACTCGAATGTTGTTGACACAAGTGTACTTGATGCCGACAAAGCTTACATCCAGATTACTTACGTAGAGCCTTACTTTGAACAATACGAGTTACGATACAGGCAAACTTATTTCGACAAAAACTTCAACATAAGTTAGTAAATTAATTAACCACGTTGGTGGGTTTCTAAATTTTACTGTTTCAGAGAGATTCGTGTATGCTACACCATTTACCCCTTCTGGACGACCACACGGCGAATTGCATGAGCAATATAAAAGAAAAACGATTCTTACAACGGCAGTACATTTTCCATATGTTAAGACGAGGATTCAAGTGGTCGACCGAACCCAAATAGTTTTATCGCCTGTCGAAGTTGCTATCGAAGACATTCAGAAGAAAACCACTGAACTAGCAATTTCCACTCATCAAGAACCGCCAGATCCTAAAATGCTACAGATGGTACTGCAAGGATGTATCGGAACAACAGTAAATCAGGGTCCTTTGGAAATGGCGCTCACATTTTTACCGTGTGATGGAAAAATGCTCACAAGGCATCAAAACAAGTTACGACTGTGTTTCAAAGATTTCACAAAAAAGTAAGAATATTTAAAACTTTAACTAGGATGTTAATGCAGCTTTCGTTTTAGATGTCAAGATGCATTGAAGAAAAACAAAAATTTGATTGGATCGGACCAAAGGGACTACCAAAGGGAGTTGGAACGAAATTATAAACGATTTTACGAAAAACTGCAACCTTTGGTGAATCCACAGAATATTACAGTTGCTTCCAGATAAATTTGTAACTTTAAATTATTGTCAATTATAATTATCTAGTCTAATAAGATATAAAGCAAAATATTTATTTATTTAACTATGAATAGCTGTAGGTGCATTTTGACCTAACATAAAAATGTTGCTCTTAAAACTAGTTTTTTGATATTTAACAAGAAAAATTGCTTAAGACTGTTAGGTTTAGAATTTTGTAACTAGAAAAAAATCACAAGTAATTAATATAATATATAGTACTATTTATTTAGTAATACACAATTTATACAATAAACGATGAAAAATAAGTTTTTTTTATTGAAACTCCAGAAAAACTATTCAAGAATGACACGCTAATAATTCATTTGTGAACTGTAATAATCTTGGAAAACTTGTATGTAATTGTCCTTTTCACTTTGTGACATTGTTGCAACAATCGTATCGTTAATGTCAGTTACACTGTACACTTTATTTCCTACCATAATGGTAGGCACACCCGAATCATCGTCTTCATTGTCGTCGCTCTCCATTACTTCCACATCGGGCATATTAGTGTGAGTCTCTTTCGTTGTTTCATCGTCGCTAGAATCCGAAGCACCATTGATTGCTTTAATTGCATTATTTGTAACTGTATTTTGTGTACCACGCTTTTCGTGAGCCAACAAAAAGCTCATAATGTCGTCCTTCTTACCACTTGTAGACTCCTGTCCCACAATATCTGAACTGATAGAATCGACAGCTTGACGATCCATCTGTGAGTCATTGGTTATAACGGTCGACTCCGTCATCCAAATCGGAGCTTGTTTTCTATTAGTCTGTGCTGCATTACTGGAATTATCATCCCCAATGGTAACATCAACACGAGTGTCTTCTACCATGAAACCTGCAGAACGAGTAGCTTCGCCGGACCATTGTTCATTACCAAAATGATTATTTTTCTTGTCGGTCAAACCTCTAATTGTGCTTATATCAACCGGTTCTGGTTCTAAAACCTCAGGAGCAAGTTTTATACCTTCCACCTCTCTTAATAAAATAAATAATGGTTCTAGTTGTTCGTTAAATTTTGCCAAAAGTAATCTGGAATCTTTTTTTGGCATGGCCGACTGATCTTCTTCGACGACTTCTCCACAATAGGTACAATGAAATTCGGCGCTGGTGAAATCGTACAGCTGATCCGCTTCTAAATCGGTAAACGTTTTAAAGCAAGATGGACACTTAAAACTCGCCCTGCTCGTGGCGTCTCGTTCTTCAGTTTCTAGTCGTTTACGCATAAGGTCCAACTTGTACTTGACTACATTAACGAAGCTTTTGTAGTTAATGAAATAGTAGTTCACTTTTTGTGCTTTACCATCAGGTCCAGTTTCCATTCGCAACCTAACTTGAATAAACTTTTCGCTTTTTAGTATTGCTATTCTAGCTCTTAATTGTTTCTTCTCGAATTTTAACAACTCGCAAATATCGTCTTCCTTCATGCAAGGATTTCGAACCAACATATCGATTATTAAAACGTCTTCGTTGGTATAAAAACCTCTCACGCACAATCTGGATAGCTGTTTTAAACTACTAGGCACTTCGGTTACTAAACGTTCTTCGTTCATGATTAAATCTAAGAGAAGATCGAAGAGATAATAACAAAATAAGAGAAGATTTTTAAGAATAAACTTTACACAAAACAAAAGTAGGGTTATACCTTGACGTATCGTTGATTTCATGTAAATTTTGTAATATAAATTATATATTACTGTTTTAACTCTCCGGTAAATTTCTACAATCGCTGCCTTAAATGTGTATTGTTCATTTAAATTTTGTAACGTAAGTTATCAAGTTCTTGACAGTTGTTGATTGGGTGATTTGTTATGTTTGTTACTACCACTTTAAGCATCTCAAAATAATTATTATCCGATTAACCCAATGAATTCTTACAATTTTAATAGTCCTGAGACAACTTTATTGTTGTCAACAAAGTAGTATTTTACACACACTTTTCATAAGTGGTTTGATAAACGCGCCTTCGTTTAGTAAACCAGCGCTTCTTAAATTTAAGTTTTTACAGCAGTGCACTCTACGCACTCTACCACAATGGAAGCAATAATCTTGATATTTGGGGAAGGGGAGTGCATAACGACAGTGATTAGTGATTTACATTGAGGAACATGTTGTAATGTAAAACTTATTTTAAAAAAGGCTTTCTTAACTCCATGGGAGGCGGCACCGAGGGGTGGGTCATAAAAGGTCAAAACTCAAAAATTAAAATTAAAAATTTTAAAAACCCCTGACTGTAAAAAAATACTAAAAATAAAAATTAATAATAAGAGCACCTTACTTTAAAAACTACTGTTCCCTTTAAAAAGAAAAAAATAATTTTTTCTTCTTAATTCAACAACAAATTCTCAGACACTTTACTCGAAAAATTAACCCCCCCCCCCTTCCCCGCTACAAAATTTAAACATCAATTTTGAAGTCAGGGGAAACGGAGATTTGTTCCACTTACGAAACCTGTTTATTAACAGTTTTCTCTTTGGATTCCTAATGTTTCCTAGGATTTTTTACATTTAAAAATCCTCTTATGTCCGATTTCTTCACCTTGAGATATCTGTCGGATAATGAATCCGGCCGACAAATTAATCAAGTAACCAATCAAATTGTTTATTTGTTATTTTGATATTGAATTGCGGTTGTCTGATTGGTTACTTGATTAATTTGTCGGCCGGATTCCTTATCCGATAGCTATCTCAAGGTGAAGAAATCGGGCATTAGATTTTCTAAGAACTTCTCAATTTTTTCTGAACTTTTTTAGATTTTCCCACATTTTCCCTTCACTTTCCAAACTTATCTTATCAGTGATAAGTTATCACTCACGCGCACGAATGGGTTAACGAGATTTTCGAGAATTTTATAATCTGGTAAGGGGCCGTCCAATTATTACGTAAGGACAGTAAGGACGATTTTTGAAATTTTTGGCCCCCTTCCTTCCCAACGTAAGGGTCCGTAAGATTTTGGCAAACCCCTCCCCCCCTCATCAAACGTAAGAATTATTAAACAAAAATAATGTTGATTCCCCCCCCCCCACTTCTTATAATAATATTGTAAATTATATACAAACTAGCTGGATACCCGGCTTCGCCCGGCGGGGTCTCATTAAAAATATAATACTTTGCCTTAGTCTGTGTACTCTAATATTTTCCAGTCTTGCTTTCCGTTGCTGGTTTGTTTGTGAAGCTCGAAATACTTTTTTTTGATTATGTAAATCTCGTTAATCCGTTTATGCGCGTCAGCTAATTTTGTGAGATCTCACTTTCCTTTTAACCTTTTTAACATTTTCTTGCACTAAAACATTTTTCAAGTCATACTGAGTATGTGTTCCAAATTTGGTTAAAATCGGTCGAAGGGTCTAGGAGTATATAGCGAACAAACATACAAACAAGCTCTTTAATACTATTAGAGATTAGATATAATAATATTAGAGATTAGAGATAGAGATTAGAGATAGAGATTAGAGATAGAGATTAGAGATAGAGATTAGAGATAGAGATTAGAGATAGAGATTAGAGATAGAGATTAGAGATAGAGATTAGAGATAGAGATTAGAGATAGAGATTAGAGATAGAGATTAGAGATAGAGATTAGAGATAGAGATTAGAGATAGAGATTAGAGATAGAGATTAGAGATAGAGATTAGAGATAGAGATTAGAGATAGAGATTAGAGATAGAGATTAGAGATAGAGATTAGAGATAGAGATTAGAGATAGAGATTAGAGATATAGATTAGAGATAGAGATTAGAGATAGAGATTAGAGATAGAGATTAGAGATAGAGATTAGAGATAGAGATTAGAGATAGAGATTAGAGATAGAGATTAGAGATAGAGATTAGAGATAAAGATTAGAGATGGAGATTAGAGAAAATATAAAATAAAAACGTTAATTTTTTGTATTCTCCCCTCCCCCTGTCGTAAATCATTACCCAGGTAATTAAAATTTAAAAAATTAAAATTGGTATTTTGTATTGTTATCGACCAAGGGACGAGTCACAAGCTAATTTTTTGTACATTAAATTTCTTTTTACGAAATTTTTGAACTTTAAATATTTTTCTAGATTGCCCAAAGATTGTTTGTAAAAAGTAAAAAAGGGCCTATGGCATTTCAAAGATTTCTTCGGATTTCCTAAATTTTCTACATTTATTTACGATATCCTACATTTTCTGCAATTTTTTGGATTTTTCAGATTTTCCCTCACTTACACACTAAATTTTTTCAGCGCTTGGCGTTGTTGAGGTAGCACCTCCAGCTTTTTCGGAGTCTAACGAACGCTTTTTTTATGACATCTTGACAAAGCAAATAGAATTCATAAATAATTGCTAAATTTTTAAAAATGTACGCATACCCCAGCGAAAATAAGAGGTCTTATTATTTGTCACCTTAGAAAATCTTAGAAAATTTTCTGCATTTCCTCCTATTTCCCTTCACTTGTACCGGGGGCGGTCATATTTCTAGTTCTAGTTAGTTCTAGAAGTTTCTACCCTCCATGGTCGCCCCTTACGACCTTCCTGGCTCTGTACACCAAATTTTCTAAGGTTGATAAAGGTTTTTCAAATAATTAAAGAAGTTTGAGAACCTCTGATTGTAAGAACGTAATTTTACATTGGTACACGCACGCGCTATGTAATGTCAAACAAAAATGGCGTGCGTTTTTGTTGCTGTCAATTTAGTTCTACGAAGTATCTAATATTGAGAAGTTATAGTCATATTTTGTTAATTTCCGTTAGAAAAGTGAAAAAATCTCGCGTATTACTTGTAATTTTTAACTTGGACACTGTAATTATTGTGAAATATTCTTCGGGAACATGTGGGATTGTATAGATTCGTGTCATTTAATGGTGATTGGAAATCCAAACTTGTAAATTATTTTAGGGGGTAAATATAAATTTTCACTTTTAATGTTGTTGGGACTTGATTATTTCAGCATAATAACGGCGATTTAATTGTTTCGCAGGTAGAAGAATAATAATAATTATTAAGTAGCTTGGTTAAAAAGTGTTGTAATAAACCTTAAAAAATGGATTTCGTTCATCCTCCACCAATGCATATACTAAATGCAAATATGAGCGTTCCTCCTCCTTTGCTGTCCATGCAGCCTCCAAATAATTCAAACCCAAATGTCTTTATGCAAAAATACGATAACCGACAACCTGGTATGAATGGCAATCCTCGCCCTCAATTTAGACCGTTCATAAATTTGCAACGAACCTTACCTGGACCTTTAGGCAACATGACCTTGGAAGATTTTGATGGAAAACGGCTACGAAAATCTGTTATGAGGAAAACAGTTGATTATAACTCAGCTATCATTTATGAACTCCAAGTAAGTTTTACCAGCTTTCTTTTATTTATTTTGTTAATAATCACAATTTTATAGAATAGAATATGGCAACGCGACTTTCGTGATCGACGAGCTTTACAACCGGATGTCATGTATTACCCAGAACTTATGCCACCTCCTAGTTATCCAGATAATCCCATAAATTGCGTGACCACTCGTTTTGTAAAAACCGCCACTAATAAAATGAGATGCCCTATTTTTTGTATGGCGTGGACTCCCGAAGGTAGACGTCTGGTTACCGGAGCAAGTTCTGGTGAATTCACGCTTTGGAATGGATTAACGTTTAATTTTGAAACAATTTTACAAGTAAGTTTGTTAATGTTGTTTTTGTTGCTTTTAACGACCAAATTTAATTTGTTATTTTGTGTGATTTTAGGCCCACGATAGTCCTGTCCGGTGTATGGTGTGGTCCCATAACGACAATTGGATGGTTACCGGTGATCACGCAGGCTATGTCAAATATTGGCAGTCTAATATGAACAATGTGAAGATGTTCCAGGCTCACAAAGAAGCCCTAAGAGGCATAAGGTATCTACAACTTGACTTCGTCCTATTTATATTTGTATATATTTTTCTGTCAATATTAACCCCGCAACGGTGGCACCCAGGTTGATAAAATAGGTGTCTATTTCGCTTCCCCATTGACTATTTCATATTCTTTTTTTTACTTTGAAATATAATCAGTAACAGAAGCTGATTCAAAGAGAAGATCTTTAAGCCGAGCTGCAAAGAGCCCGAATAGGTAAATGATGTTCCCGAACCGATAAGACAACCTGAGGCTTCTGGAAAGATGGCGCCACCATTGTGGGATTAATAAGTGTCACATTAATTTTTTCATTATTGTTTGTGATTTTAATAAAGAATACAAATTATTTGGTATTAAAAATGCAGCAGTTACGTTACGATTCACTTGTTAATTATTAAAAGAAAATAAAAGAAGTTTTCCTTAATCATAATAAAGTTTCCCGTTATCCTTGACAACTTTATAAACTGTGATATTTTAATTACTAATTGTGTTTAATTAGTAGATAATTTTAATAAAATAAAATTTGTGATTTATTCTTTTAAAATTTTTCATGTACCATAGCCGTGTTTTTATGTAACATTTTACGTCGAATAAATTCGTTTAGAACACAAATAATCGGGCAGTTTTCTATGTTACTCTTCAAATTACGACATTTTTCTCATTTAAATTCTTCCACATTTTTGCAGTTGTAACCTGAAGAGATGCTTAGAAAACTATTTTTCTTTCAAACCTTTTCGGTTACCAAGCATCAATATCAAGAAATAAAATGATACTTACAAAAAATACTTTGTTTTATTTAAACTGCAAGTAAAAATAATTATTCTAGGATTCACAATAAATTCTACCATAATCAGGATTAAAGATTTTGTTGATTTTTTCCATAAAATAAAACTTGGGGTATTTATTAAATAGTATTGGTCTAACTTGTTCATCATCTCTAAGATATGGTCAAACAACTCCATTTAATATTTTTCCTTATAAAATTGTTCATTTTTATTATTATTCTTGTTTTCTTCACCTAGTCATTTAAGAGCGTTGCCCAGTATTATACAGAGTAACTCGAGTATTATTTCATTTACTTTCGGTATTAAAAAAAGTTACTAGTTTTGTGAACATCTATCGATGCAAATGATAAATCATCGATATCGCGTAAAATTGTGATTGTAAAGTTTTATTGAATCACCGAAAATTAGCGATTATTTGAATTTTTAAAATCGACTAGAAATAAAAATGACTTTGCCCTTATATGCAAACATAACAACCACATCACATACTTTTAATTGTCATCTTTATAATGGATAAATTTTTATAAATAAAAAGTAACTGCTTGTTTATTATTCCGTTACAATAAAATACAAAAAATTGTTTACAAATTATTTGGACCTGAATTTAGGTAGGTATGTTACCAATGGATAAACGATTGATTTCACAATCGTGGAATTAAATTACCAAGCTGATTAGGACAACTTTCTAATTCCTACGAGATGGTTATAGGAATTATAAATATTTTTTGTGTCTTCATAAAGTAATTGTTTTTCTTAATATAAGTATTTCGAATGATTTGTATTCAATTTTTGCATTAACTTAATAAATATTGTACCACTTGCTGCATATTTTTTTAAATTTCCAAAACTGTGGTGTGTTACTTGACTTCTATTGTGTTTTTATTAGCTTCAGTCCGTTGGATTCCAAGTTTGTGACGTGCTCGGATGATGGTACACTGCGCATATGGGATTTCTTGAGGTATCAAGAGGAACGAGTTCTTAGAGGTAATAATTACATTTTTAATTACCCAGTAAAAATTGTCGGTTTAATCCCAAATCAAATTTTATTTGGATTAAATATGCAAGTTTTAATGTGTATTCCAAAATTGTACCGAAAAAGCAAAAATATTCACCACAAAAATTATATTAAATTTCAGGTCACGGCGCTGACGTTAAATGTGTACACTGGCATCCACAAAGAAATTTAATCATATCTGGTAGTAAAGATAATCAACAGCCCATCAAATTGTGGGATCCTAAAATGGGTCAGTCATTAGCTACCTTGTAAGTATAAGTTTTAATTAACTGCTCAGTTATTATTGAACTTGAACTAAAATAATTGTACTGCATGCACACAAACATATTTGGATTGTAATTTTTAAAGAAGTCTTTTCTATTTTGGTTATTTTGAAATTTACCAAAAGCTATCAAAACGTCGTTTGATATTTCCATTTCTAGGAAAATCAAATTTTCTAACGTAAGGTGGTTTTAGCAAATAAAGCCAAAATAATAAATAAGCACCAATCAATTAATCAAATCTCTAATCTGCCTATGGGTCATTCCACCATTGCCATCTGCATCATATTAGCTCAATTTTTTAGCGAGCAGTTTGAAATTTTTAAATATTTTAATTTAATTGTATTTATTATTAATTTACCCTAACAGGAAAGTATGACAGGCCCAAGCCTGGCCCTATCCCTGGCCAAGTCGGCCCGTCATACTTTCCTGTTAGGGTAACAGAAAATTATTTTACTATTCCGAATAATTGTATAACACTTACCGGATATGATGTTTAATTTAAAAAAAATATGCACATCGCAAAAACAATATATTTTATAGAAAAAACTCTCAGCTTTAAGAAAAAAAAGTCAAATTTGAAGTATCTTGCGCCGCACACAGAAAAAAATCGATTTTTCCACTTTAATTGGATATTTAAGGGTCTATTGATGAGTTTAGGATAAAATGGATATTTTTATTCGAAAGCTGAGAATTTTTCCCACAAGATACAGTTTTACATTAATTTAAATGAAAAAATTTTCCTCACCAAAAAAATTGATGAAAAAGTTGAAAAAATTTTTTGTAGGCACGCTCATAAATCCACCGTGATGGATCTAAAGTGGAACGAAAACGGCAATTGGCTGATTACAGCATCGCGCGATCATTTATTGAAATTATTCGATTTGAGAAATTTAAATCAAGAGGTACAAACGTTTAGGGGTCACAAAAAGGAGGCATCCAGTGTAGCTTGGCATCCAACACATGAGGGTCTATTTTGCAGTGGGGGCTCTGATGGTTCCATAATGTTCTGGAACGTTGGGTAGGTGCACCTATAAATTCCTATTCCGTTGTTTACATTTTATATTTTAGTGCGGATAAAGAAGTCGGTGCTATCGAACAAGCTCACGATAGTATCGTGTGGACTTTGGCCTGGCATCCATTGGGACACATTTTATGTTCCGGTTCCAACGACCACACTAGTAAATTCTGGACAAGAAATCGCCCTGGAGATTTAATGAGGGACAAATACAATTTGAACACGTTACCAGCCGGTCTTACCGGTATAGAAGAACTTGATATCGATGAACCATTGTCCATTATTCCTGGAATGGGTCCCGAAGATAAAGTAGAATACGAGGTTCTATCCGACACAAACTCAACCACAATTCCCGGGTTAGATCTCGATGTTAATAATCTTAACGACGACAAATCCAAAGCGAAAAAAGTACCTTATAGTAAACCTATTCCTAGAAATTTCCAAGCCCAATGGAATGAAACTGCACCATCAGGTACATTTTTAGTCGCTCAATTTTAAATCGAAATAAAATTATATTTTTGTTACAGAAGAAGAAGCTGCTGGCACTTTACATGACGTAATTAACCAAATAGTTGAAAATACTTCCGGAGTTGTGCCATTACAAAAAATTGCTCAAAATGCAAATGGTTTAATTATGTGTGGAAAATTCGTCCATGTTGAATGTAAGTTGTATTACTTTAATTCTTAAAATTGTATTAAGTTTATTTTGTTTGATTAGCTGGCTCCAAATTGGAATCGGCCATTGCCGAAGGACCAAAATTCTTGTACGAGTTTATCGTATCAGGTCAAGTGCCGGAATTAAATGACGTAATTGATGAGATCAAAGAAGAATACAAAACCTATAATGGAAATTGCCTCGACGAAGATATGGAAGATATTTCGGAGCCACCAGAACCTAAAAAGCCACCTCCTCTATTTCCTGAAGGTTTCTTTTCGAAGAATCACGGTAGCAGAAGAGAAAATTCGCGATTTATGAATAACTCCGATGCTGATCAAGATATGAGACATTCGTATAGTTTTGGCCAAGATAGTGATATGCGAAACACAAGTGATGTAGATTATAGGGATTCACGTCCCGATGCAAGCTTCGGAAGTCAAGATCAAGATATGAGAAGTGCAGATTCTAAAATGCACGATGAAGACTTTCGTGTACCTTATCCTCGAGATCAGGATTATCGTAGTAGATATAACGATGAAGAAGGGGACGGAGGATATGATAATAATGAGGATTATGATCAAGATAGAAATTGGCAGCAAAATGGAAATTATCAGGGTCGCAATAATTATAATTCAAACTTTCAATCATTCAGACAGTCAAACTTTAACAGAAACGAGGGAAACAATTGGCAAGCATCATCAGAAGGGGATAGTAATTACCGAAATAATCGAGGTAAAAGGGGAAACAATTCGTGGAGTGGATCAAGATCTTCCAATAATTCTTGGTCACAGCGTGGAGCAGCACCATATAAAAGTAATTCTAGAGGCAAGTCTTCATCTAGAAGCAATCGAAGGTATTAAATTTTTGTGTACGACATAGAAGTGATAAATTAACTTTGAGTGAAAAGGACAATTGAACTTAATTAAGCATGAATGACAATTTTAGCAAATAATTTAATGATTTTTCTGTTAATATTCGTAGTATAATAAAAAAAAGATATCGTTTTCTTTGTAATAATTATTTTAGCTTGTATTATTTTGATGAATAATTTTGTAAAATAAAATGCTAATGATAGCAAGTGAAATAGATTTAAGTTTGTTCAAAATTTTTTATTGAATTTATTTAGAAAAATCTACCGAAAAAAAAAAATGTTTCCGACTCGCACATCTTGTCTTGTTGGTGTGACAATAAAAATTCTGCCCAACATTATATTTTTCACAAAAAAGTTGAAATCTATACTCAAATTAAAAAAAAAATATTTATTATATATAAAAAAATATGTTGCAACAAAATTACCATTTAAATTTTCACGCCCCTTTTAAATCAATACTTTTAATAATAAATTTTAATAATAAATTTTATTTTTATTATAATTATAATTTATATATATTATTATTATTATAATAAAAAAATTTAATAATAAAACACAGTTTTAAATAAAATATTGTACTTATTAAAGTTTTATAAATTCTCAGAAATATATTAACTATTTAAAATTATTTTTTCAACCAATTTACAATAAATTCAAGTCAACATAAATTAATTACAAATCACTTTCAATATTTATAAATTTTTAAAAAACAAGAGCAATAATTAATCAGCAAGAAAATTTTAAATTAATATTTTGACAAAATAATATAAATATCTATAACAAAAATTTCAATCACGAAACAAAACAACAAAAATTCTTGCATTGGACACAAAACAATTACAAAAATTAAAAAATAATTTAAACTATAAACTTTTTACATCTTTACAAATTTATAACTATTTTGTGTCAATATCTTAAAATTAAAAGTAAAACAAAATTATTGTTTAAGATTTGTCACGCTTTTTAAAACTTCGTTTACTAGCACAATGATTTATTATGTCCACAACGTAATGTTTATGATCAAATATTTTCATTATTTGACTTTTTGCTTCTAACATGCCATCGTTGATTATTTTAATGCGTTGCATGTTACCCTGAAAATTAAAAACATCTCTTGATCAAATTCACTACAATTTAATATCACAATTACCTTAATTAGCTCGTTGATTCGATTCACATCTTTATCGCACCCGTTAACCTCTTCTGCTTCAGTTTCTTTCAACAATGTTCTTAACTGATTATAAACATTTTGTTCTTGATCAGCCTAAAATTTTCATTCGTAAAAGGTTTGCTAAATCTCGTTTTATTTTATTAAACAGCCAATTTAGAGAAAAACTAAAAAAAGTACTTACAAGATCTTCCATTTGAGTAGACAAGTGATAAACTTTCCATCCGTTAATTTTATCCATTACCCCATTTTGATTCGACAAGTCCATAATAGTTGGTCGTCTTTCATCTTTAGGTCTAACATCTGCATACCTTAAGTAATGGTTATGAGTGGCTTTCCACGTCTGTTTGTAGCTGTTCAGCAAACTAGGGGTTGTAGGTTTATGCACAATGCGCTGATTATCTAGCGGCTCGTCTTGCACAGTATCGGATTGATTACCGTCAGATTCGACATCTTTTTTAATATTTGATTCACTCAAAAACTGCATATCTTCGTTAAATTGATCATCAATGTCGTTACCCATTCTGGAAATAGCACGACTATGTTTTTATTATTATAACGTACTAACAATAAAATGTAAATTTAAAAATATATTTAAAAAGCGTCAATATAAAAACTCAAAAGAAAGCCTTACAGTTGTTGTTTTCTGGGCTTCTTTCTTGGACTTATTCCAAGTGGAGGACGTACACATTCTTCTTCTTCCTTGATTACATTTATCGGAAGGTGAGGTAAACTGTCTTCGTTGGTTTCTGCAATGCCTGGACTTGATGTTGCAGACAACGTCGTGCTTCCAGCTACCGAATAAATTCTTTTAGCCCAAGTGAACGCATATTGGTATAATTAAATACCTGAACTGTTACCATTCTCACCCGAATCTGGCCTAGAGGGAGGAGAAACCGGCGGTTGCGTTTGTATGGGTAGAATTCCCAATTGTGGTGCCAAATTTTTAGCAGCTTTTAACGTGCCATCGTGATCTCTTTTCCTCAAAATACTCGGCCTCGGAGAAGATGTGATCTTTGCATTATTTGAAGTTACAACGTGTTGTGCCGAATCTTGCAATTCCTGTTGTTGCTGCTGCTGAGAGAATTGCGGTAAGCGATTTTGTTCCACCACCATGACGGGATTAAAACGCATCGGTTGATTTGCAACAATATCTGTTTAACAATAAATTATTTTGTTTAAAATGCCATTATAAATAATTCTAAAGTAAGTTATTACTATGAACTTGGGCGTTTAATGCAGTCGATCGTATTTGCTGATTGGTGGACTGTGGAACTGCAGCAAATGACGATTGTTGATTGAAAGGGCGAGCTACTGAATAAGTGGCGTCGTAAAAATATGTGCCACTGGCTAACGAGTAAGTAGAAATTGATGAAGTACTTGACACTGTTGTCGTCGATTGACTTACTGCAGTTGGACCTACACAAGCAAAAGCATTGATTCACAAAATGTTTTTGTGTAAAAATAAAAACATGCATAAAAAACAGAATTTGAAAATTGAGTGAATGATGCCTAACGAAAAAATAATACCTGGGGATGTTTTCCTAGGTACTGAAGCTATTGGTGCATGAATATATATATTAGTAGTTGGTTGTTGATTTTCGATTTGTTGAGAAAAAACTTTTGAAATTGAAATAGCCTGAGATGTGCCAGTTGATATTGGACGTTGTGTCACCATACCGGCTGGTTGAAGATTAACTTTAAATAAAAAAGTATATTATTTAGCTTTGAAAATTTTTGTGTATCACCAACATGTTCGTAAAATGTTTTTGTCAACTTCTTCAATTGACCTCACTTATCGATAATTTGAATACAAATACAGGAATGTGCAACTTTATACCTGGTTTAATTGCATTAATCGTTAAACAATAATATGGATAACTTATCACTGGAATGTAAATATAAAAATAACGAAACAACAAATTTGTACTTACTAGTGCGTGATGAAGTTGTGATAGCAGGTGCAGGTTTAATAACTGCAGGTATTTGAGATATTTGAGGTATATGTAAAGTATTTCCTGCAATTAGAGGGTGGTAAAAAAAATGTTAAAAACTCAGGTTTTAAAAAATACCTGGCATGGTTTGTGTGATAACTTTAGCTCCTTGTGCTTGTATTGCTCTTGTCTGATTGTTATTTGCAACAGCAACCACGGGATGTAAAGACAGAGTAGATATTCTGGCTTGTCCCAGTACGTTTGTGTTACTCGCTTGAACCGGATTAGCTCCAACGCTAACCGACAATCTACCCAATGTTACGTTTGATTGTGTGGTAGAAACAATTCGAGCTGGCGTAGTTCCTATTATTGTAGGTTGCTGAGAATTTGTTACATTGGAAATTCGCGCGCCTGTCGTTAAAACTGTGCCTTGAGGGGTAACGAGTCGCGTTTGACCAGCTTGAGTTACACTGATGGGTACTGCTAGTCGAGCCGTGGTTAGTTGAGCCTAATTTAAAATTTTCTGGTTAATTTTAAGAGTTACAAAAATTAAACCAACATAATAATGTGTTGTGAACTGTGTAATGTGAGTATGCGAACATAGATAATCAAAATATTTTATCGCTAACAAGGTAAATTGGGTCATTTTGTTGTTAAATTAATTATTAATTAAACAAATTAATATAAATAACTTAGTTTATATCATACTTTTACATACATTCGAGCATGCACTACAATCCGTTCTAAATTTTGCATTACAAATTAGTTTGCTGCTGAAAATTAACAATTCAGGAAAAAGGATTCTAAAAATTATTTAAAAACATATGAAGAATGGTGTAGAATTAGAATGGAAATTTCAGGATTAACCAACGAACATAAACGATAGGAAATATTGGCTAAAAGTCATGCTAATTATATTCATTTAAAAATATATATAGATATATACGACAATTGTTTCGATGGGATAAACGACTTCTTCTTCAAGTTCCACTTTTGACTTCTTTTGGAAACGTCAACCTTTTTATATAGGAAAGACTGAATATACCAACCTTGTTAAAACATACAGGGGGGAGCACGAAAACAAGGAAGGTTGTAAACGGACAATCAATCAAACAAAAAATCTTAAGGAATCTGGAGCAACAGTGGTGAGCTGATGTCCTGGAGTTCCAATTGTTAATTGGTTAAGCGTTGTCCGTTTAGTAACGCTTTCTTAATTTCGAGTCCCTCTAATAAGGTTAACATACACTGAATGTAATAACTAGAGATGAGATTTTTACCTTTTTTTTTATTTTAGCTCCTATTTTTATGATATTAGTACCAAAACGTGTTTCATGGAAAACTACGTTATATAAGCCCTATTTGTTTTGGCCTTTTTTTTTTCATTTTTACGACCTATTTTAACATTTTGGTAACTTTTTTTTAAATTTGCAGTTGAAATTGAAAAAAAAATGTAAATAGATCAAATAATTCATTTAAATTTAAATTTTTTTAAAATTTAATTTTGGTGTCCGGTGTACCAACAGTGGCGGATTTGTACTTTTGCTGCCTAGGGGCTACTGGCAACTTGCCGCCCCCACCCCTCCTATTTATTTTCCTGTATTTTTTTACAAATGAAAAACTATTCTAATTATTATTAATTGAATACGAAATTACGATGCAAATTTTTTTTTTCATTAAGTTAGTTTCAAACATGGTTTGAGTTAGATAGGGATGTTGTCCCCAATGGATCTTTTGGAGCGGCTAAAATATAATGCTTGCTTTTTCAATTTTGTTTATTTTGAAATAAATTTTAATGTATTGTGTTACAGTATTGGTCTCTTTTTTCTAGTTTTTATTAATAATATTAATTTAATCAATAAGGACGAAAATTACAATCTAATGTATTCTACGTACCAAGACGGTTATTATCAGTAAAGAGTAGTACTAAAAAGTGTTTTGCTTAAATCTATTGTTTACTAAAATATCATAAAAACAATAGTGGGGTCTTTAAAACCCAGTGTGCAGGACATGTTACAAAAAATAAGTGTGCATTTCCAGGGTTAATCTGAAATTATGTCTATCTTTTACTCTAATTAATATAGTGGCTCAGTCGTCAAACAAGAATCTCCCACAGTTCCAAAATCACGTATCAGTATCCAAAAATTGATAGTTTATTCAAGATAATAGGAAAATAGTTGCTGAAATTTTCTATAATTTTATTTTAAATTAATTTATTTTAGAATGAAGCTCCCGGAAACTGACAATATTAGATCAACAAAAATTGAAGTCGTATAATAAAAAAACGTTTATAAATAATTTATTTTATTTTAATCAATTAATTAAATTATCCATTGGGTTTTTTCACATGTGCTTTTGGTATTTTTGCAAAATTTGCCGCCCTGGGCTACAGCCCATATAGCCCTCCCTCCCTAAATCCGCTACTGTGTACGAACATAAGAATGGTTGGTTTGACGGTTTGTTTTGTAAAATTTGTGGTAACATTTTAAATTATAAAAAACAATCTCATTTTGTTCAACACAAAGCATCTAAAACTTCTTTAACTTTGGTAACTTTTTTAAATTTGCAGTTGAAATTGAAAAAAAATGTAATTAGATCAAATTTATTTAAATTAAAATTAAAAAAATTTTTTTATTTAAATTTGGTGTCCGGTGTACCAACCTAAGAGTGGTTGGTTTGATGGTTTGTTTGGTAAAATTTTAAATCGTGAAAAACAATCTCATTTTGTTCAACATGAAGCATCTAAAACTTGACAATATCAACCTAAAATAGCATTTTTAGAACCTTTTTAAATTCCTTTTTTTGAATTTTTACGATCTAAAAATCTCATCAAAGGTCATCTCTAAGTAATAACACGATGTTGTCAGTGTCCAAACCATGATTTGTGTCAAGATAATGCGACGAAAAACCTGTACTTGTTCTGCTGTTGGCTATGTCAGCTAGGTGTTCTTTAACCTGTTTGTAAATCAATCTTCCACTTTGCCCGATGTTTTAGCCGATATTTCCTATCGTTTATGTTCGTTTGTTAATTTTACAACCTGCTCTGCACGAAAAGTGTTACTACTGGTTTTATTAGTTCTTGAAATTTCAGGTTTTACTTTTATTATTTGAATCAAGTATGTCGATTTTGAAAGCTAGTTCGATTAAAAGCTTTTCTTATAGGTAGTATCACCCAGGTTGATCACCCCCTTGGTCATGAATATTATAATACCATTCATTACGCGATTTAAGGTAGTCAGTGTTGTCAGATTGTGGGCAATTACCCACGCCATGGGCAAATTTGAGATTTTTTTGGAAAAAGGGCGAAAGAGTTCCCAAACAGGTAAAACATGGGCAATTTTGGCCAGATGCCTCCTTTTCGCTAAATGTTGAGAACCATAGAATCATAATAAAAAAGAGTTTAAAAGGATGTCAATTTCTCTTAAATAAAATTAAATCGTTTAAAAAACAATAAATCAATAAATTCAATTTATTGCATAGGCAGTCTGATAAATAAAAGTTTTAACAATTTTAAAAGCATTTTGTGCCCCTTTAAGTAAAAGCTAGATGAAATCCAGCTTTCATCATTAGTAGTTTATATTTCTGCATTATTTTTGTGTTTTTCATTTTTTCTCTAAAATAATTAAGGAAGCAGGAATTTGCATAAATAAGTTTTTATATGTTAAATTTCTATGTTCGGCTAACTCATTCAGCACCCAGTATAAAAAACATTTTTCAGCATAAAAGGGAACACTAAATTCCCGAAAGCTCGAATTTTGTTCCTTTAACTCTAATATTTTAATTAAATTTATAAAATATTTTAGTATTAAAAAATAAGTAATTTTTACATACACCTTATATATCATATAATTTTTGAAATTTTTGAAAAAAAAAACACGGATTAAAATAGCAATAAGTTTTTTTTGGGTTTTTTCCTCTTTCTTGAAAAAAATATGAAAATGGGCAATTTTGACAATCTCTGTGGGCCAAAGCTCGGATCGGATCTGGCAACACTGAAGGAAGTTCAGTCGAGTTTGGCCCAGAAAATCATTTTCATTGAAAATATAATTTATCAAATTGTGTATACTCTTATAAAAAATAATCTAAATGTCAATTTATCGCATCGCATCAAAAAATTTGTTTCGTTTTCATATTCAAAAAATGCGGGCATTATTTTATTAGCGATTTCTCAATAATTGTATGGCAAATCCAATTAAATTTTTTCTAGAAAATGCTTCATACATCGTAGATTAGAGTAATAAGTTTTTTGTAGTGGGTTGTACGTTGATCTTTTGAATACACTCAAAATCGACATGCTAATCTATGCTATCGTGTGTGTTTTCTTATGTTCGCAAAATATTTTTAAAACATTTTAAAAAAGAGATCCGCAGTTTCCCCGACCAATTTTGACAATTTCTGAATATGTGGTTTGTCAAATAAAAAACCTCTATTTTTTAGCGGCTGATAGGCAGTTTCACGGTGTACAATCGTTCTTAAAAATTAGGGTAACAAATTAGATCAACTTCTTCCACAGTGATATTCAACTAATACAAATATTATTGTCCACCGATGTTACTTACTTGTTAATAACAGGAACAATAAACGGTATTTTTATAAATTTTTATTCAAAATTTTAATTTAATCTATCTTTAATTTGCAAAATAGTACAGGAAAAAAATACAAAGGTTAAAATATATTTATAGTAAAAAGTTTGAAGACTGCTTTTATAGTTTATGCAATAAACGTTTCAACAGATGTGCTGTACCGTGCCAAACTGAGATATTTAACTGAGTTAATCACCTCCCTCCCTAACCCAACTGATCTTGCTTTTTCGAAGTGTTACAACTGAGTACAAACTGAGCTAAATTGGGAAATAGCCCGGATTGGTCGGTTTAAAAAGGTTAACGCCCTGTTTGTGGACAAGTGACAAGTATAATTAATAGTAAACATTGCTAAATATAATTTGGTTGCTAAGTAATTTTTGTATCATGGGTTGGTAGCGTACTTTTGTTGTTCTTTTCGCCTTATGTTTTTCTCACTTTGACTCAGTTAATCTTTGTTCGGGTCAGCTCACTTTGTCTCAGTTGTGTAACTGAGATGGAAATAAAATAGGTAAAAAGAATACAGCTAATAATGTATATATTTTTCATTTGTACTTCAGATTTCTCCCTTTTTTCTGGTACATTAGTAATATACCTTAGAATTTAAAAAATCAACTTTTAAAAAATAACAAGTGGATTTTCAATTAATTTCAAAAATACTACTGCCAAATTCGATATCAAAGCGATATCTTCAGAGGTTTCATGGATGATTTCGAAAAATAAAAATAATGGGTATTTCAACTTTTCGTAGTCATATTAGTTATACATATGTCAGTTACAGTCATGTCAGTTTGGTCTTAAAGCTGGCTTTAAAATTAAAGTTTTCTTTAATATTTATTATGAAACCAGCCGTAAGACACTTATTCAATTGAAAAGCAAGTTTTCATAAAATAAAAATGTAGAAAACAAAACTTACAACAGGTTTTGAAGAAGATATCTGTCGATTTTGCATTGTTGTGCTAACAGTTAAACGAGGTGCAGTAGTAAACTGAGTTCCGTTGCCACCAGCACTGTACACCAAAGTTTGACTACGAGATGGAAGAACTTGTGTTAAAGTAACCGTATTACCAATTGTTTGAATACCAGTAGGAGCTTGTCCGGGTTTAAATGGATGAATCTAAAAACAAAACAATTAACTTTCGACTTAAAATACTCAAAATTAAATTATTTACCTGTGCTCCTTGACCAATTGTGATGGCCGAATGTAATATTGTAGTAGATGGTCTAATAGTAGACACGTTTTGTGCAACAGTTTGGGATTTAGTTAATAATTGTGGTTTGCCAAGAGCGCCTGTGACAGATGCTCCTCGAACTGGCGAGCTCAAAACTGTAGGAGCTCCTTTAATTTGAGAACCATTTGTCGAATTTGTCGTCAACCAAGCTGTACCTTGTGCTGGACTAGGAGTACGAGGAGGTCTTACAAAATTTTGAGTCTATAATTTAAAAAATGTATCAATTATGACAAGTGGGCACATAGATCTTAATAATGCAAAATGTAAAAGTCAAAAAGTTAACCTAAATGGGATGATTAAAATAACTAACCTGTATGTTTGTTTGTGCTGTAACTACCATTGGCGTTCTGATGGAAGAAGCGACATTACTACGTGGTGCAGCTAAATTTGCAACAACGGCTGGACCTCTTGGAACGTGATAAGTGTTCTGGCCAACCCCGGTTAACGTTGTGGAAGGTAAAGGTAAAGATGTGGCTATTGCAATCTGTGCAGGACGTTGTATTGTGATACTAGTGCCTCCTTGTGATTGAGCCTGCGTTGCGTTTATTATACTCGACACTTGAGAACGATTAACCTCACCTAAAACATTTTTTCATAATTCTTCACTTCGGAAATCTATTTCAAACTTACATTGCTTTATGACCGCCTGTGGAACAATTCCAGTGGTTATAATTGTTGGTGTAACCACCGATGTTTGTCCAGGAGTTAAAACTCGTACGTTTCTTAAATGTTGTCCTGCCATTAGCACAGGATTTTTGCAATCAAGCGTTTTGACGCTCATTTTAGCAGCCAAATCGAGAGGAAAAGTTTTTCCAGGTTCTGGTTTCTCATCTTCGCCGTTATTACTCATAATTTAAAGTTTTCACAAGAAAAATATAGACATTTAAAAGTAAAGCATCTGCTGCTTGGTAAAAATGCAATTTTGTGTATAAAATTTTCACGATATATTACAATTTTCGCACTAAAACGAAAGCATTTACACTTTCAACACACTAACACACTTTTTTATTGCTAAAATATGGTACCCAACTTTTAAATTTATACAGATTTTTTAAATACATTGCTATTTATACAAATTAAACTTCAAAATTTTAGAAGACTTCGGCAATAATCTACGAATCTACGAAGGACAAATAAAACCGTAAAATTATTGCGCAGTTACGATTATCGGTGGTCTGCGCAGAAAGCTACACAAATTGCAGCTACGCTACGATTGGAAGTGACTCCCCTTACGCGCATAATTTTTGACGGTGTTTTTGGAAAAGAATTAAATTTTATATTTTAACTAAACAAATTTTTTGGCACAGTTTTTCAATCTTGAGTTAAGTAAAGTTCAAGACCAATCAGAATGCTCATAACTGTAAATTAACCATTGAACTTGGCCAAAAGTAACTAAAAATAAGATTACTTATTTATTTTACTTATTTATTAATTTAAAATAAAATATACCTCCTATAAATACTGAAATTGAAATTGAGACAGCATATGAGGTAAAGTGGAAATAATCTGTCCATACTTTTGGTGTTTACCATACAATTCATCCAGAGGAGCAGCCACTAATTTATAATTTTTTGGAACAGCAAATATAGAGTTTGGTTCCGATTGAACGAGGAACAACGTTTTGCGTTCTTTTGGGTCCTTGACATGAGGCGGGCAATACGGGTAAAGACACGTTTCACAGTTTGGTCTCCACCAGGTTCCAACAATATGTTTTATAGACCAATTGCATTGGATTTCATTTTCTTCTCCAAAAGTTTCGTTCAAAAGACGCTTCAAACCTTCCACTTCATCTTCGCCAACATTTAATTCTCCTCCCGGCATTTTCGTAAATTTAGTTCCTATCATAAGCAACAAAACGTGCGGTATATTTTCTACGTGTGTTAAAATTACAGCTTCCACCGTTCTCCTCATTCCGATACTTTCAAATTCTTCCTTCAAGCGCTTAAAACGAGCTTCTACACTAGAATCTTTTTCATATATTGGATGTTTTATCAAAATTTTGTAATTTGAGATCGGATGCAAAGAAATAATTTTATCAACGCACGGCATTTTTCACGCAAGTTAAAGGAAATATTTTAAATAATCATAAACTTAGTTTTTGTCTTATATAGAAAATTTCATAATTTTAATCTGTAATGAATTAAGAGATTATGGAATCGAATACGCGAAAAAAAAAAAAAGCGAACCTTAATCGCATAAGTACGCTTTTACAGGCCGGTTACGTAAATAAATTACTATTAATAATTAAATGTCAAAATTTAATCACTTGTTTTTAAAAATTGTAATGTTTTTATAAATTGTCAAAACGTAAATAAGTAATATTCAGAAAACAATGATACCGAATATTCAATGTGCATAAAAATAACCTGATTTTTGAAGATTTATTGTTAATTTTTCACTCAAAATCGCGCTCGTGCTACGCACTCGTGATTTTGTTCCGTCCAAAACGTCAAAATTGCACTTGACTGTTGATTATAATTTCAAAATAATTTTCATCTTTCAAAACTTGGCGCGTTGATAAATTATTAATGACGTCAAGATTACAAAACATTCGATTATTCACGATTCCACCTGAATTTATCTTATCCAAGCGTTTCCCTGCTCCACATGCCCCACTTCCCATCATTCTTTTCCGTATTCAAAATTCAGGTGTCGAAGTCGCGGTGCCTGACCGATTCTTTTATTTTTCACCCAGGAAGTTTTCTTACACTTAATTAAGAAGGTAAAAAGTAAATTCATATTTAAATTTTTTGAATTTATTTCAACTTTTGCACGGCTTTCTAGGTTAGGTGCCATATGCTTAATCTTTGTCAAGATTTCATCATCTGAACCTAATACCGTGTTATTATTGCAGGTAACTAAAGCAGCTTAAAAATGGGACTATCAGTTGACGAGAAGTATAACTTGATAAGCAGAAATCTTCAAGAAGTGCTTGGAGAAGATAAAATTAAAAGTATTCTAAAAGAGCGAGACTTGAAATTGTATTGGGGTACCGCTACCACAGGAAGACCTCACATCGCTTATTTTGTGCCTATGTCTAAACTTGCAGACTTTTTGCGAGCAGGTGTCGAGGTTACAATTTTATTTGCCGACTTGCATGCCGCATTAGATAACAATAAAACACCATGGGAATTGCTCGAATTGAGAGTGCAATATTACGAACATGTGATTAAAAGTATGTTAAAGTCAATTGGCGTGTCTCTTGATAAACTCAAATTTGTTAAGGGCACAGATTTTGAGTTAAGTAGAGAATATACTCTCGATGTGTACAATTTGTCGTCACTTACAACTGCTCACGATGCAAGAAAAGCGGCAGCCGAAGTGGTTAAACAGGTCACCGATCCTCTTCTCAGTGGTTTCTTATACCCAGGTAAGAATTATTATTTTGCACAAAATTTTAAATTACCTCAAATGTCTATTTGCAGGTTTACAAGCATTGGACGAAGAATATTTAAAAGTGGATGCACAATTTGGGGGCATCGATCAAAGGAAAATATTTATTTTTGCTGAAAAGTATTTACCTAAACTTGGTTACGAAAAAAGAGCTCACTTGATGAATCCCATGGGTCAGTATTAATATTATGAATTTTAGACACAATTTTATTTAACAGTTTTGTAGTTCCCGGTTTGACCGGTGAAAAGATGTCATCTTCGGTAGAAGATAGCAAGATCGACTTATTAGATTCTCCTGCCAACGTCAAAAAGAAACTTAAAAAAGCATTTTGCGAACCTGGAAACATTGATAACAACGGCGTATTGTCCTTTGTCAAACACGTAATTTTTCCAGTTTTAAAAGCTGACGAAAAGTTTGTTATATCGAGAAGCGAAGAACATGGAGGTGACCAAGTTTTCCAAGCATATTCGGAAGTTGAAGCAGCTTTTGCTAAGGAAGCCATTCATCCAGGCGACTTAAAGGCAGGAGTGGAGGTTTACATTAACAGGTTGCTAGAACCAATCAGAAAAACGTTTGAAAGTTCCGAACTGAAGAAGTTGGTTGAAAAAGCATATCCAGCTCCTGCAAAACTAAGTAAAGTGGAAATTATGAAGTGTTAGCATGCACTTAATGGTTTAATTTTAGAAACGCCGGCAGCTGGAACCACCGATGAAATTGTTCCATCTCGTTTAGATATTCGTGTTGGTAAAATTGTAGAAGTTTCGAAACATCCTGATGCCGATTCTTTGTATGTGGAAAAAATTGATTTAGGGGAAAAGGAGCCACGCACTATTGTAAGTGGTTTAGTGAATTACATTCCAATTGAAGAAATGAAGGATCGGATGGTTGTAGTTTTATGCAATTTAAAACCAGCAAAAATGAGGGGTGTCGAGTCAAACGGAATGGTTTTATGTGCCTCAGTGTAAGTTGCAATGTGAAGTAACTCAAATTTTGATTTCAATGTTAAATTTTCTTGTAGAGATGATCCTAAGCAAGTAGAAACTTTGATACCACCGGAAGGTTCTGCGGTAGGTGATCGCGTTGTCGTGGAAAATTATGATGATGGAACTCCAGATGGCGTTTTAAATCCAAAGAAAAAAGTGTGGGAAAAGTTGCAAGGTGATTTGAAGACAAATTCTAATTGCGTTGCTCAGTGGCAGGGAAATAATTTGTTGACCAAGAATGGAGGAATTGTTCGTTCTGCGACCATGGTTGACGCACCTATAAAATAAGATACTCTTATTTTTTTTATTAAATAATAAAATTTGAATTTTTTCATTTGTTATATTGATTTTATACTAAACTGCACAATGCAGTTGATTTCTGGAGTATTAAAATGTATAGTTTACAAGGTCAAAAGAAAACGGCGTAGCCTAGTCTTCATGGCATTTCGGAGTACCGGGTCTTTGACCCACACCTCCCTCTTATTGGTTAGATTGATTTTTAAGATTAACCTAAATGTAAAAAAAAAAGAAAATTTGATTGAATCCCAGTTTATATATTGGTATAATTAATTATTTCTCTCTAGGCCTATTACATATGAGAATAAAGGGATGCAACAAATTATAAAATCCTACCGGGCTTTCAAAAAATACCCGAGCCTATCCTGGCACACGCAAATTAGTAATTTAAATTTAGGGTTTTTGTTATTTCAAGGTTGATAGTTTCTTCTCGTTTGACAGTTGAAGACGATTTTTGGTCAATTTAACCGCTCATTTTATTTGTAATAATTTGTGAGAAAAAGTCGTTCATTTTTAATTGCAAGTGGCTAGATTATACAAGTAAAAATGTCAGATTTGCTGGAAAAGTGTAAAGAGTATTTCGACAGTGATGACTTTTACGAAATTTTAAAAGTTGATAAGTGCTGCACTTTGAAAGAAATAAAAAAGGCTTATTACAAATTATCCTTGCTGGTGCATCCAGATCGAGTCGAGGAAAGCAAGAAAGAAGTGGCAACTGAAAAATTTAAAATCCTTGGTAAAATTCATTCGATTCTTCAAGATGAAGATAAAAGGAAAGTGTACAACGATACTGGAAGTTTCGACGAAGATTTCCCGTCGACCAACTGGGCGGATTATTGGAGGGCATTGTTCAAAACTATAAGCACTGCCGATATCGAAAATTTTAAAAATCAATACATTGGTTCGGATACCGAAAAGTACGACATCAAAAGGGCTTATACCAATGGTAAAGGCAGTATGGATTATATTTTGGAAATGGTGCCGTTTAGTAGTTGTGACGATGAACCACGTATAATTGAAGTGGTGAGAGCTATGGTGGACGACGAAGAGGTGGAGGAATATTCTAGTTTTTTCAATGAACCCCAAAAAAAGAAGGATAAACGAAGAAAGAAGTGGGACAAGGAGAAGAAAGAAGCCGAGAAGTTGCAAATCAGTGACAGCGACATTGCTCTTGAAATTCAGAAGCAACAAGAGGAAAGATCCAAAAGAATGGGCGACTTTTTTTCACAATTGGAAGAAAAATACGCACCTAAGAAGGCTTCCAAACGTAAAAGCTTAAAGGAAAATGGAGAGCCCTCGGCACGGAGGACAAGATCATCTAGAAAGTAATTTTTATAATTATTGTAAGCTTTATTTATAAACAATTAATTTAACTTTCTTTTTATCTCAAATACGTTTTTAATAAAAACTGCAATTTTATTCTAGTTTTTCTTGTTAAATGTTGTTAACCTTGGGGTAGAGATAACATGCAGTGTCAAAATTATTTTATTGCAATAAAATTGTAGAAGATATTAACTGTAGCAAAACATTAGTTTCAATAACAATAAATCGAATATGAAAAGGGATAACACAATTAATATTAAAGGTAATATGAAACATATAAGTGTTCCTTTTACTAAATCATGTATATCGGAAGAGGTGAAGGTCTATTCTAAATCTTCCCAACAATCTCTAAAAAATAAGAATCAACAAAACGCCAACGGAGAAACAAGCAAATTGACAGAAGGTAACTCCGTGGTTGTATCTAAGAAGATGAAGAAAAATTTATTAAAATCTGAAGGACGTGATTTAGAGAAAGGTGGACATAACAGATTGAAAGCTGTATTTCAAAAGATGAAGACGAGATCGTCAAAATTAGAAGAAGGCATGAAAATCATCGGTGATACTCCCAACAGAAACATAAAGGGTAATAGCATTAAAAGAAAATTGATATTTATAATTGACAAGATGAAGAAGAGATCGTCGAGGCCTGTAGAAAAAAGTAGAACTAGCAGTATAGAATCATTATTCGAGAGGATGAAAATGAGATCATCTACATTACAAAGTGAAAAATTTAGCAGTGATACTCCGAAGATGTTCCAAACAAAGGTAAAGGGTGTAAGTGTGAAAAAAAAATTGGCAAGCATATTCGGAAAGAAAAGATCTTCTAACAAACAGAACGAGGTGATTAAAAAAAGTTAAGGTTATAGTTTTACGAGGAAAAAGGAAACTCCATATTTGAAAAGAAGAAAGTGCTTTGGAATTTATTTATAACTTTTTTTTTAGCTGAAGTATGCATTTTGACGCCAAATTTTATAAAATTTATAAGAAGGCAAAAGAACCTTTTAAAAAGTTTTTTTCAAAAAATTTGTGAAACTTTGTGTTTGTAAAAATTAAATGGCATTTAAAATTTTTGTATTCGTTACTTTTAATAAAAACTTTGAGGCATACTGGCCACGTAGTTTAAATTAAAAAGAAAAACAAGGAAGAAAAGTTAATTTGTTCCCGTTATAATATTATATACTATACTCTACTATTTTATGCATTTCCGATCGAAAATTTTTAAATAAAATAATAATCAAATCAAGTTTGGTTATTTACTCAACAGCACTTGAATAAACTTGTCACTAATGTATTTCACTCCCGAAAATGCAAGAGATTTCATGTCGACGTGAAGAAGACTATGAACTCGACAAAACTCATCTATAAAGATAGGGGTTGCTGTCACTTGTCCAAAAATAAATTTTTATTCAATGTTTTGTTGGGTACACCAAAAGCAAAAAAAATTTTTTCTTTTTTTGAATTTTGAATTCAATTTTTGAATTTTAGGAGTTTTATTTATGATTTTGCAACGTGTATATAAAATTTGAATTTTAATGCGACATCTACAGTGCGCAATGCAATACATTTGAAAGTTCTTTTAAAAAAGTTAGGTTAACAGCAATTGATACATGTGTTGCTATGATTGATAGGAAAAGGAATTAAATGTGATATTGAAATTATTAACATGTCTCTTAATAATTCATCGCAGTTTGTAGATAAATTTAAGAAATTCTACAGAATAAATAAATTTAAAAATTTTAACATAAAGGTATGGTTCGATTCATCTGAAGTCTTAATTTAATACTAATGTTCACAAATTTACTCGTTTTAGGTTGTAAATAGCAGCAATTTAAAAGAAATCTTTGAATATCTCGGACAATTATTGCTAGAGCCTCAACATACTGTCAAAGTGGTGCAGTACTTTCGTTGTGAATTATTAAACATTTTATGGAATGCAATTGATTTTGATGGAGAACTCGATTCGTCGAGTTATTCTCAACATATAAAAGTATGCATAGCTTTGTCAAAAATTATTGAAATACGGCCGGATGCTAAAAGGTAATATAGTTTTATAGTTTGATTTCGAACAATTATATCAATATATCTTTTGTGTTTTAGTTTTATCATCAAATATTTTCAAAAATATCCAGCACCCTTTGACCAGGATGGCGAAATTTTACCTTCAAAAAAGAAATTTAAACTTAACGAAAACGCAAATTTTAGTTTTACCGATTTGGACGTTGTTTCTTCTAGTCATACGTTGCTGTTATCTTGCACAGATTTTTTTAAGAGTAGATGGAGTTGGGCAGTTTTTATATCAAAATATAAAAATCTTAAAAACGAAATGGCCATTTGGTAAGTTTATTTTTTTCTGAATAATTTAAACTCGAACAACTTATTTTTTAAAGGGAATATTGTGATTGCGTTCGGATAGTAACTGGTATGAACGAATTACCTTTTAATAATCTGTTAAAGATGAAGCTGACAGATGAAGCTATAGCCAAGTGCATAATGGATTATGAGTCGAGAGAAACAAAGGTTTACGAAAAACCTGTTGACAATTGCTCGGAATCCGATGTAGCTTTAGATGTTTCTGACAGTGTTGTATGTGTCGGTGGCATATACTTGCCCATACATAAGAAGGTTGATGTAGTCGAAAACAAAATAAACTTTTTATCTGTTAATTCAACAAAACGGAATTTACGCAAGGTAGCATTGGGAGTTGTTTCAAATAAGGCCGTTTGTTTACAAGGTCCCGTGGGTTCTGGTAAAACGTTTCTCGTGGAATACATGGCTACAATGACTGGTCGAATATTAGGCGAAAGCTTTATTAAAGTGCAACTGAGCGATCAAACTGATAGCAAAATGTTACTGGGTACCTACCGATGTACTGACATTCCAGGAGAATTTGTTTGGCAACCTGGAGTTCTAACACAAGTAAGTTTTATGTTTGCTTTCTAAGACAAGGCTAAGCCATACTGAACAAAATATTCGTAAAATACCAAAAGGTTACCTTAATTTATGGTAGTCCTTAGTCTGAAAGACCCTGAAAGACGACGTTTGTTTTTTTTTGTAAAATTGTATTAAAATGACTGCTTTTGATATATTGATATTTTTTAAACTCAAAATTAATAAAAAAAAGTTTCCAACTCGAATAAGAATAAATTATTTTTAAATTTAATTTTTAGGCCGTGATGGAAGGACATTGGCTCTTGTTGGAAGACATCGATTTGGCCAATATGGATATTGCTTCCGTATTAACTGCATTGCTGGAAAATAGATTTCTTACAGTTCCTGGTTATCGTGATTCCCTTCCAATTGCACCAGGTTTTCAACTATTTCTAACACAAAGGCTTATATCGACGATAACGGGTCTTCATAAAAAACAATCAAATGTTGTTGCTCTGCTGGAAAAAAATATTTTGCAAATCAACATTGATCCATTAACAATGACCGAACTCGTATCTATAATTCAAACCATATACCCTAAGTTAACTACAATTGCCACTCGAATGGTGGATACTTTCAATTTGTTTTCAACAAAAGAGTCTTCAAAAAGCGGTCGTTTAATTTCAAGTAGAGATTTGTTTAAGTGGTGTGCACGATCGGAAATTAATTATGACGTTACAAGCCAATATTGTGCATTAAATGTTTTACAAAACGCGATCGATGTGTTTTGTTGTGCCTATTCCAGTAACGAAGACAGATTGCAGTTGTCTTGCGAAATTAGCAGTCGATTAGGAATTATTGACGAGAAAGCAGATTATTACTTGAATCGTTACAAACCTGAAATGAGTTTGACAGCTGATAGTTTGACTTCCAGCAGAATTTCTTTACAAAAAGTCAAGTGTGTTGCTAACAGACGAATGAAATACTGTTTCACTCGACCATCTGCATGTCTTTTAGAACGTGTGATGTGTTGTGTTAACATGAAAGAGCCTGCTTTGTTGGTTGGTGAAACTGGTACCGGTAAAACGTTAGCTGTGCAATATTTAGCCCACATATTGGGGGTCAAGTTGATTGTAATCAATATGAATCAACAATCTGATTCGGCAGATTTACTTGGTGGATTTAAACCGGTTGACTTAAAATTTGTAATTTCTCCAATTAAAAATGAATTTGTTGAGTTATTCAGTGCTTACTTTAATGTTGCTCAAAACCAGAAGTATTTAAATAACCTCAGCATCTGCTTTAAAGATCAAAAGTGGAATTTGTTGATTAAATTGATGAAGAAAAGTTATCAGTCTGCTATAAATCATCTGACGAGTGATAATCGTGAAGAAACAGGACAAAAGAGGTAAATACACATAGATCCATAGATGGAAAAAAAAAATATAAAAAATTCAATGGTTCAATTTTAATATTTAATTTTATAGCTTAAATTAAATTAATTTTTATTTTTAGGTAACAATTTTGTCTTAAGGTAACATCAGACCTAATAAATACTAATAAAATTAAATATTAAAATTAGACCTTTTTCCTGAATAGGGCAGAGTGGCTGTAATGTAGGATATGGGTGGAATCTATTTGAACCATAAAATTGGTTTTATCAAACTTAACAGGTTTAGGGGTCGAGTTTTGAAGGGTTTACTCAGAATATACTTCTCTTAAAAATGCATAGACAAAACTGCTAGAAAATGGCTATTTAAAGAAAAGTAAAAATAAATAAGCTTTTATCGTGTTCTTTAATATGTTTTGTATAATACTACTATATGCTCATTTTAATTTTAATTGTCAAGCCATTTTTAAAATGCTTATTCTATAGTTCATTTCAAAACTCCAGTTTTAAGATTTAATTTTGCAATGACAATATCAACTTTGAATAAATTTATTATGGATAATTAATTCTTCTTTTAACTTAATTAGTTCTTTTGATAAAATTTTATCTAATTTTTTAGGAAAAAGAAAGACTCTGAGAGTCGGACAAAAAAAGAAATTGCTAAAGCTCAATTTATCGAACGTTGGTCTAACATTGGAGCAAAATTACAAAAATTAGAAGCTCAGTTAAAACATAAAAGTTCGCTTGCTTTTTCTTTTATTGAAGGAAGTTTAGTGAAAGCAGTCGAAAACGGTTACTGGGTTTTACTGGATGAAATTAATTTAGCAAATGCCGAAACTTTAGAATGTTTGTCTGGATTATTAGAAGGAAATCAGGGGTCAATCTGTTTGTTAGAAAGAGGAGACAAAGCACCTATAAAACGACATCCTCAGTTTACATTATTTGCCTGTATGAATCCGTCGACTGATGTAGGAAAACGTGATCTTCCTACTGGACTAAGAAATCGTTTTACCGAGCTTTATATGGACGAGTTGACCGACAGAGACGATTTAATTTTGCTGGTTAACGATTATTTAACAGCCATGTGTTTACCTTCTGAAAAGTTACAAAATATTGTCAATTTTTATCGAACAATTAAGAAAGAAGCTCAAAATAGATTGTGTGATGGTGTTGGACAGAAACCACACTTTTCTTTAAGGACCTTGTGTAGAGCTTTGACCATAGCTGCAAAAAATCCATGTGGCGTTTTTATTCGCAGCTTATACGAAGCGTTTTGTTTAAGTTTTTTGACTCAACTAGATAATGTTTCATATGATTTTGTAAAAGGCCTGATCAACAAGTTTATTTTGGGAATTGCAAAGAACGCTAAAGGCATTTTGGACCAACCGATTGCAAAACCACAAGTGGCTATGGGTTCTTCTGAAGACTATTTAGAATTTGAAGGGTATTGGGTGACGGTTGGTCAACTTGAACCATCTGTTCCAAGTGATTACATTCTGACAAATTCAGTGAGACGAAATTTACGGGATTTAGTCCGGGTCGTTGCGATTGGAAAAGCAAATGTTTTATTACAGGTAAGCTTTTTTACGTTAACGCAAAGTGATCGACATTTTTATATTCTACTTTTAGGGAGACACCTCGGTGGGAAAAACTAGTTTAATCAATTATTTAGCAAAATCAAGTGGAAATAAATGTGTGAGAATTAATAACCACGAACACACCGATTTGCAAGAATACATTGGATCGTACATGGCTGATAGTCAAGGAAAGCTGGTATTTAGGGAAGGTTTGTACTTGATTTGGTTAAAAAAGTTCCTTTTTTATTATAAACTAAATTATTTAGGAGTTCTGGTGCAAGCAATGAGAAATGGTCATTGGATAATATTGGACGAATTAAATTTAGCACCAACGGATGTTTTAGAGGCTTTAAATCGTGTTTTGGACGATAACAGAGAGTTGTTCATTCCGGAAACACAAGAAATTGTGAAAGCACATCCCAACTTTATGGTTTTTGCTACACAAAATCCTCCTGGACTTTATGGAGGTCGCAAAATCCTGTCGCGTGCTTTTAGGAATCGATTTGTTGAATTACACTTCAATGAAATACCTCCTCCCGAGCTGGAAAATATTTTGCACATGAGATGTAAATTACCTCCCACTTATGCTAAAAAAATGGTCGCCGTTATGGTTGATTTGCAGGTAATTCATAATAACATATGAAATATTTATTATATTAATGTAATAATATTTTAGATGAGACGAAAAGGATCTGCAGCTTTTGCTGGCAAACAAGGTTTTATAACTTTAAGAGATCTTTTCCGATGGGGCGAGAGATATCGACTTGCTCAAGATACAAAATCGTTTTATGATTGGGACCAACATATTGCAGATGAAGGCTATCTTCTACTTGCAGGGAGGGTTAGAAATGTTAACGAAAGACAAGAGATTGCAGAAGCATTGAAGAAACACATGAGACGTGATGTTCTACCTCAAAATTTATTTACACGTAAGTGTTTTCATTCGTGCTCATTTTTTGGACCCTAAATCATATATTCTTGTTTTACGAAGATAATTTTTTATTTTAGTGACAGAGAAAACTTCGACAGTCACACGTCACATTCTAGAAAGTTTTGAAAAAAATAAAAATTCTTACAAGAACATCGTTTGGACCTTCAATATGCGACAACTTGGCGTCTTAGTGGGAAAATCTTTGGAATTTAACGAACCCGTGCTTTTGGTGGGCGAAACTGGTGGGGGTAAAACTACAATTTGTAAGCTGCTTGCAGAAATACATAATCAAAATTTGTTTACTGTTAATTGTCACATGCACACTGAAAGCAGTGACTTCATTGGTGGATTAAGACCAGTGAGGGAACATTCGGTAATTATTTGTTCTCAAAATTACAAGGACCAATTAATTTATTTTCTTTCTTTCTCAGAACGAAGATTTAAATCGTTTATTTGAGTGGGTGGATGGGCCATTAATAAAAGCAATGGTTCAAGGCGACGTTTTTCTTGCAGACGAAATTTCTTTGGCCGATGATAGCGTTCTGGAACGTCTCAACTCACTTTTAGGTAAATTGTTGGTCATGTCAAACTGATTTTACTTTTAACTTATGTTTTTTCAGAACCCGAAAGAGCTCTACTATTGGCAGAAAAAGGATCAAGTGATTTGGATGATTCCCAATTGATTGTTGCACATAATAGTTTCCACTTTGTTGGTACTATGAATCCTGGTGGAGACCATGGTAAAAAGGAACTTTCTCCTGCCTTAAGAAATCGTTTTACCGAGATTTGGTGCGAATCTTGTACTGACACCAAAGATTTGATTGAAATAATAGAAAATAACATAGGAAGTGGGATAGGCTTATCCAATCAGGAAGATGGACGTAGTGGGATAGGAAAATCTATAATGACTTTTATCGAATGGTTTAAAATGACACCAATTGGTAAACGATTCACCATCAGTATTCGCGATATTTTGACTTGGGTTAACTTTATCAACACTTGCGACAAAATTGATATTGCAGATGCTTACTTACATGGAGCTTGTTTAACATTTTTGGATAGTTTTGGTTCTGGTGTTACTAGCACCGAAAGGTAAGCGATTATATCACCTTTTTATCGTTGCTAACTATTTTTTTTGTAGTACTCCAGCTCTAAACACTTTCAAAACAAAATGTATGAACTTTTTAATTCAGCAATTAAGAAAGCTTAATTTGGAACCCAAAACACTTGAAATCAATAACTGGAATGTAAAAGCTAGCGAGGCTTCTTTTGGAATTGAACCTTTTCATTTAACTTTTGGACAAAGAGAAACGGAAAGTAACAACTTCACGTACAAAGCTCCAACTTGTACCTTTAACACTTTACGACTTCTACGTGCTCTACAACTCAGCAAGGCTATTTTATTGGAAGGAAGTCCCGGTGTAGGAAAAACAAGCATGGTTTCTGCTTTAGCCAAATCTACACACAATCACTTACTACGAATTAATTTATCTGATCAAACTGTAAGCATTTAAAAAAAATAAAATAATTTTTAAACTTTAATTTTTTCAGGACATTTCTGATTTATTTGGTGCCGATTTACCTGTAGAAGGTGGAAAAGGAGGACAATTTGCTTGGAGAGATGGTGCATTTTTACAAGCATTGAAAAAAGGACACTGGATACTTTTGGACGAACTTAATTTAGCTTCTCAGTCGGTTTTGGAAGGCTTGAACGCGTGTTTGGATCACAGAGGAGAAGTGTTCATACCTGAACTTAGTAAAACTTTTTATGTAAAGCCAGGTATATGGTTTCGTTGATGTCTTGAAAGTTGTTTTATTATTTTGGTAATTTTTTTAGGAACCAGACTGTTTGCAACTCAAAATCCTCTAAAACAAGGCGGCTCGAGGCGCGGATTGCCACAATCATTTTTAAATCGGTTTACTCAAGTCTATATCGATCCGCTTGAAGAAACAGATTTGTTATACATTCTGACATCCCAATTTCCTTCTTTGCCTCAATCAACTATTCAAGTTATGGTAGAATTTAATACGAAAGTGGTGAACGAACTTGATAAGCACTCATTTGGACATAGAGGTGCACCCTGGGAATTTAATTTGAGAGATTTGACAAGATGGTGTGAGGCTGTTATTGACGAAAATGTGGGATCAAATAAACTGGAAAATTTGGTACAACTGATGTATATTGATCGAATGAGAACGTCTGTGGATAAAATAAAAATGCAAGAAATATTTGAAGAAGTCTTCAGTAGTAAAATTGCAGGAGATGCCCCTGTTGCATACGTGACAAATTCGAAAATTTATTTGGGCGATGTGATCATAGAAAGGGAAGTGAGTGGGGTTAATTTGAGTGTTTACAAACACGAGCAAGGTTGCTTGTTGTTAAGAACTCAGTTGCCAGTTTTGAGAAGTCTTGCTTACTGCGTAAATTTCAATTGGTTTGCGATTTTGGTAGGAAGTACAGGTAGTGGAAAAAGTAGTGTAGTGAGAACGTTGGCGAATTTGGCAGGAAAAACTTTGCACACTCTTCCGGTGACATCAGCTATGGATACCACAGATATATTAGGCGGATTTGAACAAGTGGATTATACAAGGCATATGGAAGAATTAATTAAGGAAACGGAACTTATTGTTTTGGAAATTGTACAAAATAGTATTCTGACTAATAATTTTTCTGAAGGACTGAGAGTTTTGCGTACTTGGGAACGTTTTTCTAATTTGCAAACTAAAGAACTTGAAAATGCAACAATGCATGAAGAAACTCAATATTTTATTAGGAAAATGCAAAATTTGCTAACTATTTGGAATCTTTTACGCGAAACTAGTACGAAATTTAATGATAAAATTTTGATTTTGGAAGAGAAAGGAGAGAAAGTAATGAGGATTGTTAAGGAAGAGGATAATTTGAATGCCGGTGGAAAATTTGAGTGGGTTGACTCCAAATTAATAAAGGTGAGCTTTGTTACTTAAGAGGGCAAATTTTAAATGTTTAATTATACAAAATTAATTTCAGTGTTTGCAAGAAGGTTCCTGGCTTCTTATAGAAAACGTGAATTTGTGCAGTCCGGCAGTGCTCGACAGATTAAATGCGTTATTGGAGCCAAATGGTGTGCTAACTATAGGAGAACGAGGGGTAAACGAAAATGGAGAGATGGTTGAAATAAAACCACATGCAAATTTTAGATTATTTTTAACCATGGACCCTAAAAATGGCGAAATTTCACGGTAAATATTTTGAAATACTGTATAACTTGTTAAAACAATTTTAATGTTCATTTTTTAATAGGGCAATGCGAAATCGAGGTGTTGAAATTTACATGTTAAGTGATACCGAACAGGGGGACATAAATTTGCTTGATTTGAAGTCATTGATCAGTGAAGCTGGATTGAAAGACAATGATTGTATCGATGTTCTTTTAAGAATGCACAATTACCTTTCAGACGTTATTTTAGGCGAGAAGCCCAATATTAATAATCTCATGCAAGCTTCCTTTTTAATTGCTCAAGAGTTGTGTAGAGGAAGAAACGAGTTTGGCGCTTTTTACGACGCTTTAGTTGACGTTTATTATAAAACTCGTTCTTTAAACGAATTCGATTGCAGTTTTTCATTAGAGTCGATAAAAAAAGAATTGGAAAATACCTTTTCATTAATTGAACGTCAAGCAGGCGTTTTACAATTATATGAACCCAATGTTACTCTAAAGACTTACGAATTAAACAAACAATCGGAAATTGAATTGATCAAACAACAGAGTACTCTTCTACAAAAGTCTACAGATCATTCGCAGTTATTATATACAATGGTTAACTATTATACATTATCAACTTATCACGATTGTAAAATTCGCCACTTGTACTGTGAAAAATTACTAAAATCAATTTCAGGCTATGAACAGCTTCACGAAGTCAACAAACATCTTTGCTCTTTGATAGTAAACTTGGGAGAAATTACCGATACGGAAGTATCATATGATTTACATTGGTTACACGATTTTTCTCAAACGGAGGAAACTAACAGTAACACTAACAAAATATTCCTTTTACTATGTTTTGCTTACATCAAGAAAATGAATACCATGAAAGCAAACATAAAATATAGCGGTCGCATGACTGTATTGCAATTTTTTACTGGCGTAAAAGACAAGAAAGTTGAACCAAAGCTTGATGACGTTCTAGAAACACATCTTTTAATTTTGTTGAAAAAGTATGACTCTTTCCTTAAAGACACTTTAAACTCTAAAGATGTAAACGTTAATGATCGAGATGTAGTAGCCATTTTGTCGTTCCTAAAATGGCGTTTTATTTTAGACGACCTTTTAAGCGTTAACGTTAACGCTATGAATTTACAACAGTATAGAACAATGTTGACAAATTTACATGTCCACTTTAAGTGGTTTCATAAATATGCCATCAAAAAATTGTTTGAAGTATTTAAAATTGAAAAATATCCGTTTGAGAAATACCTAGCTGTAATTAATTCCAGTAATATACACAAATTAGTGATACTTAAAAGGATGTCACGTCGGTACCAGAAACTAAGTGAAGCACCACCACCACTCATTAATAACACTCAAATTGCGACGTTTAGCAATTACGTTGATATTTCCGAACAGTTGAATGTTTACAATGAACGAAACAATTTTTCAAGGCTTCTTAAGGTTTTGCTGCAGGAAACAGACTTAAGACAGAAATTAATTGAGTTTAAAATTAAATTAGATTACGAATTTTGTGAAACACCCGAGGGTTTAGATGATTTTATAAATATAACAAAGCAGTTACAATCTGACGACGTTATTAATGTAAAAGATTTGTACTACATTGAGCTGTTGCCTATTATTGATTATGTGGCAAGATTGGGAGTATTAAAAATTAAATCAAATATAAATGAGAACAAAAATCACAAAATGCTGACTGAAATTTTGACTGTTCCGATCGATTTGGTTGGTGTTCTTGAACAATACAAGAGGACATCAGATCCAAGGCTTACTCACGAATTGATGTCAAATTTCTTTTATTATCTGCTAAATTCGGCTTCTATTAATCCTTTTAAGTTTACTAATTTTGATGTTGATGAAGTGGAAACCAAAAAGGATGTAATGTCGCAGTTTGCTCCAATTCTCAGCACTTTGATAACAAATTTGCTTGTTACCGATGAAGAATCGAACACGATTTTGAGGTTTACAAAGTACGGAAACTATAGGGATATGATGAATCAACACAGAATTCTGAATTTGTTGGTGTGGAAGAATTTGCGACAAATTTGTAACGGACAGTACGATTTTGTGTATGTATTTTTTTTTATTACCAGTTTTTCCTTATATTGAAAAGATCACATGCCATTAGTGCTATTTTATAATTGTACAAAAAGAAATGTCGTTTGGGGATTCCCAAAATTAAAATTTTGAAGTTCACTATTTATTATTATTAAAGGATATTCTAATGTATTCTTACAAAAGAGTGAATTCAGTATTTTCTTATTTTTAGTGCATTTCTGTCACTTTGTTTAAATAAATTCTACTTTTTAGGCAATGTGAGGCTCAATATTTACTGCAAGATTATACAGTTTTTATTCATCAAGTGTCCAAGGTTCTAAATTTGGAGGAATCATCTGAAAATGCCGTCGAACTTACATCCATTTGTATCCATAAAATTGAAGAAATTTACAGTGGTGGTTCAGAGGGCCAAATGAAAAAGGAAGATTACGCTTTCATAATTTTATTAGGGAAGTGTGTTTTGCAACTTAAAAAGTTGGACGATTTAAATAACATTGACGATAGTTTAAGAACAATTTCAAACGTTTATATGCTATTAAATTATTTGAAAATCATTTTCAACTCAAAATTGCCTTTGATCGATCCTTTATTGAAGGTAGCATTTAAGAAGCAGTATGCCGAAGATGAAATTAAGGACTTTTCTAGCGCAGTTGAGCATTATCAGCAACAAAATGAAATTTTCAGTGGTTCACAGAAAACCTTACATTCTTATGTTGCAATTTTGAACGAAAAAATTGAAGTTTTGAATGCCAAACTGGAAGAATTAGGAAAATATATTGCTGTACGACCCAATGACGTCATTTATGCTTCAATCATACATGTAAGATTAAAAAAATTACTTTGCTTTAAATTGTGACTAATTCTTTGTTTTAGACTATTATGCACCACTTTGCGATTGTTTTACATCCAAACATAATTTTAAAATCTTTTTCTGATTTTGAAAATCATTACGACGCAATACAAGAAGCCATCAAGACTTCCACTTCAATTGACTTTAAAACTGTTGAAGCTTTTGGACGATTGTGTAAACAAAACGTTGCAGGGTATGAAAAATTGGTCACAATTTTGAAAAGTCATCGGCATCAGTATCCAGATGTTATCGAACCATTACTAAACAGTGTCGTTCAGTTTTCCTACGGTTTTAAAATACGAACAGATTTGCACAACAAAATTTTGATGAAATATCGAAACATGCAACACAAAATTGATTTGGGTGTTGAACTAATTAACATAATCAAATTTCCCTCGCTCGATAACACTCAAAACAGTTTTATTGGTATTATTAAATCATACACAGACAGTAAGCTACAAAATTTTATTGCATTGAATATCCAGGAACAGCAAATATGCAAGCAAGAGAACTTCCGATTACTCAAATGTGGACTCTATGAATTGACCAACGGCTTACTACTCGTTGGTCAAAATTACAGAAAACTTGATGCAGCATTATTTAAGGCTTTCGATTCCTTATTATCTGTCTTTATTGGTGCTTGGAAAACACAACAAGAGGAGATTGAAAGAAAAAAGAAGGAAGACGAACAGTTATACAAAATTGTTCCCAAGAGTGAGACAAAATTGTTGGAAGAAGAATTTCAAGACATTTTTCCAAATTTTCATAAAACCGACTTTGCTGATATGTATAATACATCATTAGATGACGATAAAGAAACGCCATTTACACCTTCGTACGTAGGCGTCATAACGCAAGATGATGTTAGGTTTGTGTCTGCAGTTCATGAACGCTTAATGGTGTTGTATACCAAGAGCGAATGGTTAAATCCGCAGAAAAAATCTGTCGGTTACGATTTTGCAACTCCTCTCCTTTATAAGTACAAAATATTTAAGTGTCTTCTTAATAAATATGGAAATCAGTTGGACTACACCATGGATGTCGAATTACTGAACAGTTTGAATGTTTTAGTTGCCGTTGCACAACATTTTGGTGACGTTTCAAGTTTAGACAAACAAATTGTTGATGTTTCTAAAGCTTTAAAGAAGGAATCCTACAATTTTTACAAAGATTCCAATGTTGACGAAGTTAAAGGTTCGTTTCATATTTTGGAAGAACTGAGAATTAAAATCGAAGAGCTTTTATTGGAATGGCCCGATACTCCCAGTTTGAAAACTGTAAGTATAAGAATGGAAAATTTATAATGTTTACTTTATTTTAAATCTTTTAGATCCAATTAATCATTAACAGAATATACGGCTTTGATATTACAAGCCCACTTTCGAAATTTTTAACTGGTTTTGAAATTTTACTTACCAAGTGTCACGAATGGCATACAAATGCACCTACTAGGTTGGGATTAGCCGACTTTACTGCGAATTTGGTACAACAAATCAAATCTTGGCGTCAATTGGAGATGAGTATGTGGAAAAATAGCTTAAATAACGCTTACGATAGAATGAACGAACCTTTGCAAAAGTGGTGGTTTTATTTGCACGAAGTCATGACACAATTTATTAACGAGAGCAGTAGTGATAGTGCAGAAAATTTGATTTCAACTTTGCAAAAATTCTTCACCGAATCTAACTTGGCCGAATATTCTGGAAGATTAAATTTATTGTTTACCTTCCACTGCCATGCTTTGCACTTGCAGAAATCTGATAAAACAGGTTCGTGGATTCTTTTTTTGGTAAAATTCGGTTTTTATAATTCAATTTTTTATAGATCAATTTGTCAATATTTTGTGGAATATACATGAATATTTTAAACAATTTTTACCAAACATTGAAAAGAAGATAAAGGAATTAAGGTTACCCATCGAAAAGAAAGTTCAAGGCTACATTAAGATTATTAAATGGAAGGAAATCAGTTATTTTGCAGTGATGGAAGCTATTGATAAGACACATAAAGCGTTGCATAGACACATTAAGGAATTCCAGGTATGATTTCGTTAAAAAAGTTACTGTAATGCATTTACATTTTTTTTCTTGTAGGACGTTCTCAGTCAGTCTGCGACGCCATGCTTAGTGAATTTTACATCAGAATCTACCAAAAGTGTAGGAATCTGGGATCAGCCACAAGAAGATCTTTCGAAAAAGTACACAGTAGAGCTTGATCTGTACCTAGCTCAGCAATCACTTTCAAAGGTAAATTTTTAAATTCTTTATTAATTTTTGTTTTAAATAACTTAATTTCAGAATTTGGAAGTATTCGATAGCGAGCATGTACAAAATGACGATAGCATTTTGACTAAGTCCGATAAATATTTCGAAAAATCAAAAGTTTTGTGTAAAAAAACAATTTTGGCTACTAATTACCCCACATTAATACAAAGCTTAGATGACTTGATAACTTGTGCTATTGAAAACAGTAATCGCTTACAGTCCCTAGAGGTCGATCAAACTCTGCCTGCTAACAAACGAAAAAGTCAAGCTAAAAGCTTTTTACAACAAAAAAGAAAAGCTCTATCCGATTTGTTCAAAACTTTAACCGAAATTGGATTGTCTTTCCATACCGGAATAATGTATTCTAAAATAAAACAACATTCTGAACAATTTTTAATGAAACCAATCGAATTAAATGCAACAATCACTCATCTAAATAAATCGTAAGCAAATTTTTTGTTTTTTATCTGCAGCATTAATTTTCAAAATTTTCATTTCTTAGGCAAAGCAACCAAAAATTATTGCAAATTTGGCAAGGATGTGAGACTTACTACTTAAAATCGTTAATGAGGTTAGACATTTTAGAAACCAATCTCACAAATCCTTCAAAAGATTTGGGTCCCCAAAATGTTGAACGCTGTCGAGGGTTTTCGGAACATTTGATGGTAATTTAAAATGTTTTCTTTTGAGAAATGAAACTAAGTTGTGTTGTTTTCAGAAAATCATAATGGATCAAAAGGCCAAATTAACGGAAACCACTAGAATTTTGTATTACTTGAAGTACTATTCAAACTGCATCGACATGCATTGCACCGAAACTTCTTTTATTTCTTTGGAGGACTATGAAACCATTAAGGAAGTTTTAAGAAATGTTTTAATTGTGATGGAACAGTACAAAATAATTGTTCATACTTATCCTCACGAGAGTAATTTTGGATCTGAGCTGCATTCGATACCTACCTTGCACTGTGATGATGCTAACCCCGAAGAAAATTGGACGACTAGTATCACAAAAATTAACAGCGTAGTGAACTTGACCGAAAAATTGATTTCTCGTATCACAAACTTGGATCGAAGTTTACCTCGAACAGATTTCCAGTTAGCTGTTCCGCTATGTATACCGGTTCCTGATATTGGTTCAGTAATTGAAGAAATACGTTTGATATCTTCAAATTTAACTGATTTAATTTCTTCTTTTGGAACATCCAAGATGACAAATTCATTAGTGTGGCTTAACTGCGAATTAGTAAAAGTGAGCGACCTCATAAATAAAGAATACACTGAAGATATACCGGACACTGAGGATTTCAAGAAACACAGTGAAAACTTTTTGGAAAGTACACTGCTTGTGGTTCAAAATATCTACAAAAAATATAAGGACGTGTCTCCTGTAGCCGATGATAACGAAGAGGAAGATTTGCAAGAAAATCATTTAAAAACGTTACTTTTAGAAAGCTTATTTGATGACATATCCGTGCTAGAAATGAATAAAATTTTTAAAGATCTTCACGCATTAATTGGTAAATTTTATGCTTTCAAATCAAGTTTTAAGAGGACAACATCCAAAATTTTACCATGTCTACAACAACTGATTTTACTTTATGAATATTTTGTTACTCAACAAGTTTTGGCGTATCGTGTAACTTGCAAAATGAATTCCGTTCTTCTTAATATTTTTATCGACTTATCAACTAAAGGTTTTTGTATACCACCTGAATTTAGTGACGAGTTGAGTTCTGATGATCATGGTCAAAATTTAAGCAGCGGTATGGGTTTGGGAGATGGCGAAGGCGAAAAAGATGTTTCTGATAAGATTGAATCAGAAGATCAACTTGATGATGCTCATCCTCAGGATCAAGAAAAGGAAAAGGACGAAGATAAAGATTGTAAAGAGGAAGATAACGCAATTGAAATGAGCGAAGATTTTGAGAGTAAATTACAGGATGTTGAAAGAGGAAAGGACGATGACGATGAGGATCAAGACAAGTCTGATGACGATGATGCGAATGAACAAATGGGCGAAACTGAGAAAGGGGCCGACACACTTGATAAAGAAATTTGGGGTTCCGATAATGAGGAAGAAGAAGAAGAGGAGAAAGAAAAGCCAGAAGAGAAGGGATCTAAAGGTGAAAAACAAGGCGAGAATGAATTGGCTGCCAAAGAACAAGAATCGAAAGACGAAGAAAAGGAAGATCCATCTGGTAAAGATAATAAATTGGAAAATCAGAAGGAAATAAATGAAATGCAAGAGCAGGACATGGACGATGATCAAGTTGATCCCTACCATAATAATCTTCCTGAATATCCCGAACCGGAAGATTTGGATTTATCTGAAGATTTGGACGTTGATGATGCGAAGGGTCAAGATGAACAGGAAGATGAAACAAATCCGTTTGATATTGATGCCATGAAAGAAACTCAAGAAGCAGATGATAGGAATGATAAAGATGAAGAACCAAGCGAAGAAAATGATAAAGACAAGGAAAATTTAGACGATTCTGCCAGTGATTCTGAATCTGTAGGGCAAACTAATGAAGAACGAGATAAAATGGAAATGGATGGAGAACAAGAAGATTCTTCAAAGCGCGATGATGAAATTAATGATCAAGAGAGTGCAGAAAAGGGCGAAGAAGACCAGAATGATGATATTGGTGAGACTGAACAATCTGGGTTGGATCCTACTCCTAAAAATGAAGACAACATACAAGGAATGGACGTAAATAATGCCGAATCGGCCGATAATGTACAATCAAATCCTTCAGAAAATCAAAAACCCAATCAATCGAGTGAAGATCCATGTCAGGAAGATAATCCAGATAAAAAGGGAGTTGGACAATCTAAAATGGAAGAAAGTACAAGTGGACACGATGGAGATGCAAGTGTGCAACAAGACGCTTCCAATAATCAAAACGAAAATGAAAACAAAATGAAACGTAAACCCGGAGAATCTGATTCTAAACGAAGTTTGGGTGATACTACAGAACCGGTTAAGAAAAAGTTCAAAGCTATGGATATTCAAGAAAAGGAAATGGAAGTCGATGGTAATGAAGACAAACAGCAACAGGATGCAGACGCTTATCAACATATCAAAGAAGCTAAATCAACTGATCACCAGATATTAGATACCGCTTCCAAGGAGCAGGCCGATGAGCAAAAAGAAGTTCCCAATTTTATGGAAGAAGAAGGTGAGAAAGCCAATGATTCGGAAGATGTTGTACCTGAAGATGAACAAGAAGAATCTATGGATACTAACGAAACGGTAAAACAAAAAGCTGAAAAGGTGGAATCTGACAAGAAGAAGAATTCAGAGAAAGGACACCCCGAAGGTAGGTTACCAAGTATGATTTTTTTTGTCAAAATATGAAAAAACTTTTTTTGATTTAGGCGACATGCTGGAAAACTTACAAGATATCAACGTTGAAGGCGAGGTAGTGCAAACATTGACAGCTGCTCAGGGCGAAACTACACATCACACTGCCTACTCAAACATGTCCAATGCTGCTGTACCACAGTTGACAATCCAAGAGCTGAATCAAATTCGAACTGATGTACAACAACAATTATCCATTTGGAATGATGTAAGCTATTGATTTTTTCTTGTTATCTTTTAACTAAAAGTTAAATTTAGGTACCAAACAGCAGCGAAGCAGAACAAGCCTGGGGTAAAATATCGGCTCTAACGACTTCTTTGGCTCAAAATTTATCCGAACAATTGCGTATGGTACTTGAACCCACACAAGCTTCACATTTGAAGGGCGATTTTAGGACGGGACGTAGAATTAACATGCGGAAAATTATACCATATATAGCGTCGCAATTCCGCAAAGATAAAATTTGGTTGAGGCGTACGAAACCGTCAAAGAGGGAATACAAAATCGCCCTAGCAATTGACGATTCGGCCAGTATGTCGTACAATAATTCAAAAGAGTTGGCGTTTGAAAGTATTGCTCTAATTTCGAAAGCTCTTACGTTATTGGAGAGTGGACAATTATCTGTATTAAGTTTTGGAGAAAATACGGAAGTTTTGCATAAGTTAACGGACACGTTTACGGACAAAAGCGGGGTTAAATTAATGCAAAAATTGAATTTTAATCAAACCAAAACGGATGTAGGCAATTTGGTCGAGTTTGCGGCGGAAATGTTAAATTCTTCTCCGACAAGTTCAAATGCGGCGATTGCTAAGTTGCTGATTCTGGTGGGTGATGGAAGAGGTATCTTTTCGGAAGATAAAAATCAAGTATTAGCGGCAATTAGGAGAGCAAAATTGGCAAATATCTTTATGGTCTTTGTTATTGTTGATAATCCAGCAAATAAGCATTCGATTTTAGAACAAAAAAAAGCTATTTTTACGCTGGACGCTAAAAATAAGCAGACCATTAATCTTGTATCCTATATGGATCAATTTCCATTCCCCTTTTATATCATTTTAAGAGATATAAATACGCTACCGAGTGTGTTAAGTGATGCATTGCGACAATGGTTCGAAATTGTTACTAATAGTGATTAAGCTTAAGAGTCGTTTAGTTATTTTGTATATTTTATTTGATAATGGGAATAAAGTTTATTTTTATTACTATTAATATTTGCATATTATTTATTTTTTAATATTTGAAATTAAAACAACGCATTTGTAAATAAGAAAGCATAGTAGAGTTCTACCTTGAAATTATTTTGACTTCTGTGGGGGTGTCTGGGTTAAGAGATAAAACTTGCATAAAATTAAAACTTACATGGCATATATCCATAATTCGATGGTAGTTAAAAATTAAAAGCGACAGAAGGGCGTTATTATTACTTTAATGACCCCTCCTCACGATATGTCATAGAGCGAACAGCAAATTTCATTTAAAAAAAAAGAACACTTTTTTAGAATCACATGTATTGATATCAGAAGATACAATAACGTACATAAACGAAATCTAACAAAAAAAATTATTGAGAAAACTATAAATTACCCAGATCTCGCCTTTATAATTGCTTGTAAACGAATATAAATAATTCTTTGAATAATATAAAATAGTACCTAATTTATAATTTTCACAATAATTTCCTTTGGCGTTCTAAAATATCTCATTCCATTTTCATTTTAACAGTTATAATTATTTTTTTTAAAAATCTAAGTTTAATTTTTTTTTAATATTTACATTGTTTTGTGGTTTTATTTACAATTAATTAATAAAATGCTTTTTTAAAAATTCTATTTATAATTTATTTAGGCACAATTTTTAATACATTAATATTACTTTTAATTTCTAAATTAATTTCGAAATTTTGTTGTATATTTTGATACATGGAACTGTGTTCTATTTATTTTTTTTTGATATTTTTATTTTCTAAATGTGAGTTTGTGTATGTACTTTATGTGTTTAGAAGTGTGTTTGTGAAGTGTGAAGTGAAGTTTTAAGGTGTAACACCTAAAAGTATTCTAAGTAGAAAGAAGGCAGTTTTAAATAGTTCCTAATAGTTCATTTTTGAAATTTGAATGTCATTGCATTAAGCACACAGTGGCGTAACTAGCGGGAGGGCTATGGGGGCTGGAGAAGTAACTAAATTTGTCAGGGCTTTTTCGTAACAGAAACTTTTTTAACTTTTTCCCAAATTTAGAAAAAATGTAAATCATATAATTCAACCCTTATCAAAGTGAGATTCTGGTTACGCCACTGGAAGCACATAACATCAAATTGTAAAATTTTTTATTTTTAAGAGATAGTCAAATAGTAATACAAATTTGGAAGGAAAATAGTAGAAATGTGAACACATTGAAAGTAGTTTTTTGCAAAATGCAACTAAATGCAATAAATCACTTCTTATATACTAAACCCGTGCGGATAGCAGCTAGTCTTAAGCGCACCGTGCATAATAATTCTTGAATAGATACATAGGGATATCGCATGCAATTTTTTTTAAAAAAACATGTTTGTGTTAAATTTAAAGCCAAATAGTAAAAATTGAAAAATTTTTGAGTTGCAACTTTATTATGATTTTTTGACTCAAATCGAACGGATCTTCAACGTTACATTACAAAATATTACAAATTTTTGAAATACCAATTTCAAAGTGAAACAGATCTGAACGTTCAGAGGGTTGCATCTTTTCGATTGGAGGACAATTTGATTTTTTCAAGTTTTTGACCGATGGCATTATTTTTAAATAAGCAGAAAAATATATGTAAGGAATAAAAACAGCGCAGAGTCTACGCTGATAGAAAAGTTGGTATCCCTAGATAATTAAATTTGGAAGTACTAATTGGTTTAGCTATTGGTTAAATTAAGAAAGTCGCTGTTTTGTGGGCTATTGCTGTTAGCTGGGCTTTCTGTAGCTAGTTATCTGCGGTTTTAGTATTTCAGCAATTTTTCTTGTTAACCTTCCGGAACTAACATTCGATCAGAGACGGACGACTTCGAATTTATTCTTATAATATAATATTACGATTATTATATTGCTTAAAAATTTCCAAAAAATGAGAAATATGGTTTAGTCTTATTCTTTAATGCTTTTACTTAAATAAAAATACTTTTAGCAGCTTTTTTTTAAACTGGAATATATTTACTTTTTACAAATATAAAAATTAGATATTATGCTAATTCTGGTAGGTTAAATTAAAAAAAATTAATGATTTACGTACCAAAAATTTTAAAATAAAAAATTGAAAAACTCTATTACAACAGTGCCACAGACGATTTTTAAATACATTTTCAGGGGAAAATATACAGGGAGAAATGAGATCTCGCACCAAGTAAGCTTATGCGATTAATTTGGCCTACCAAAAATTACGTATTAACAAGTATCGTAGCTTTTGAATATAATTTCGAAATTCAATAAAACTAAAATTGATTAAACGTATTGATGTTCATCAGGGTAAAGCGTAAGGTTGGCTCAATGGTATTAGAGCGCTTCGATTGTCGTGGTGAAAATACCGGGTTTGATTTCTGATAAAAGTATGTGGCAAAATACACAGTGAACTTGCAATAAAAATATTAAACTTGCCCGGCATAGACAGGTACATTAAAAAAAATCTTCTACGGCGCTTTTTTTTTTTAATTTTTAATTGCAATATATATCCTACAAACTATTCAAGAATTTTAGAAAATAGTGGTAAACCTAATTAGATAGCAGCGATGATTTAAATTATTATTATTTTATTTTTAGTAGGACAGAAAATAACGAAATAAAAACTCAAAAATTCCACCTAACAAGAAAATCAAAAAAGTAAAAAATTGGTTACATTTTAATATAATAAAATTATTGTAAAAATAAACAAATATCTACTACTCGCCATCCTCGAGCACATCCATTTCAGAATTGTTCGTTTACTTTTAGTCTTTTGTTAGTTGGAATCAAATTTTTTATGTCTTTATTTTCTGTACGTTATTATTATATTCATCTCACACTGGGCGCCAGTCTTGGAAGAATTTTTATAGGAAATAGAACAAGTAATTGTCGATTCCATTTCGAAAAAAAAAAAGAAAAGAAACAGAAATAAATTCGAAAACTCTTTTTCAATAGTTGGAAACTTGGAAAGAGAATTTTAAACTGTTTCAAGAGTTCTACCAACTCAAACGTTGCAGGCTGAAGTGGCTTCTAACATGAAGATGTAAAATGCTACAAATAAAATAAAAAATTCTAAATGTGGATGATGCAGTACTAAAAGAAATAGGTAGACCAGAAGGACTTACGACTACCATGCATTTTCTAAATTATCATTTGTTCTATCATATTCTATTTATTTGGCCATATATTAAAAATAAATTATGGAATTGAAAATATTTTCGTCTCTTCGTTGATTTTTATAATAAATTACAATAATTTATTGTATTCGTAAATTTTATATTATAATTGATATCAATTCCTATATTAGGCGGATTAAGTTAGAATTCATAAGTTTGGAACCATTTTTTAATCAGTCATTTTAATTTATCTTATGTTTACTTATTTTTACACCTTATGTTTTTATTTACATCGTGGAATTGGAGAAGAGTAAATAAGAATCTAGTGGAATGTACTAATTGGTAGATTACTTTAATTATAATTGAACGGTGTGTTAGAATGCGCGGTTTGTGGTTGTTTTCTGTCACATCAATTTATATCCTTGTAGATTTATCCCATTCGGGCTAGTCACTCTCAGGAGATGAACCTGGTGTTGGACTTGTGTAATGTGGAATTTGTACGCCTCCGTTTAAAGGTTCCGGAATCCATAAATTCAAATCGGTGTTTCCCTGCAAAAGAAAACGTCGTAATTACTTGGACGTAATTAGAGAAAACAAAAACTTTAAAGCCAGGATAAATTTATTATTTAAAAATAAAATTCAACTCAAGCGAAAATTGTTTTTTTAATCGTTTTCGTTTGATTGGAAATACGTAAAACAAAAACGCAGGTCATTAAATTAAATTATCGTGGTTTTGGAATTTTTTTATTGAAAGTGATAATTCAACTCGAATCTCCGACAGGACGACAGCAAGATTAAAGGTTTTTAATTTATTATTTCTATTTTTCCGAATTGCACATTGCATTTTCTTTCCATGTGATGCAATCGTATCGTTCAATTTAAAAATCGAATTTACTTTGTCTGAGCACTAGGCAATTTTTTAGTTCTACAGAAAGGTATAAATTCCCGAAATAAGTCAAAATAACTGATTCCGTTATCAAGATTTTCGCACAGAAAGGAGTAATGCATTTTTTATTTTATCATTATAAATCACACAGCTTACGTTTAAAGAAATCTCCAATTCAAATAGAATTAAAGGGCAGACAAAACGTCGGATACGGTTTATCCGTCGTTAAAAATATTTGACAGTAAAGGAACGTTTCTTCTGCGGCATGGTCATGCTCATGAATATTAAAAAAAAGTTGAATAGTATCGAATAAAAAATACAATAATAAAAAACATGCCTTGTACACCACTTACATATAATATTTAATTACCATAGAGCTATCCGATTCGGCCGGAGGTGGTAAAGGTGATTTACTTAAATATGATATGTCTGCTGCCCTGGGGGGATCAGGTGGCGGCGGTACACTTGGTGTTCCCAGCCATATAGGTATCCAACCACAACAAATATCCAACACTGCCTTTCGAAGACCTCGATGTAGCACCATAAAGAGTGTGGGGTTTACTATCGCATGAATATATGATATGTGTAAAGTTATCTAAAAAACGTAAAATTTATAAAGAATTATTGGAGGGATGCTCAAAATACTTCATATCCTAACGGATTTCCTATGATCGGATGATGAATTAACGTAACGAAAAATAGTGGTCCCCAAAATAATACGTATGCGGCAGTGATTACTAAAAACATTTTTACACGCTGGACACCTTCCTTTTCCATTCTTCTTAAATACTCGCGCATTCTTCTGTGTTCTTCCAAAGCACCCACAGCCTAAAAGTAAGAGAATAATCAATGGATTTTAAAAGAAAATGCACAAAAGCAGTCTGTCATTTTTGAGTAAAGACACTTTTCGATTATACTAGTTTTTAAGTCTTCAACTTATCACTAGCTTTAATTGAATTGTAGTGATCGCTTTCAGTTTATTTTTTGACTGACTAATGCAATTAATGTCGAACCCACCTGTTTTTTTATTTATTTCTATTTTTATTCGTATAATTTTATTATAAAATTATTTTTTATATTAATTTATTAAAATGACTTTTATATTCATTTTTAGTTGTATTTATGTTAACTGACACCCATAACAACATCGGTGTTTTTCCCATTGGTTGAATAAAAACAGCTGAATGTTATAACAACCTGTTACGTGAATATTTTGCTTCTTTTTTTCTTTTTTTATTATTTTTTATATAGTTTATAATTATTATTATTCATATTTTTCATCAAAGACAATCATAACTTTCAACATATAGTTTATTTATAATTTTCTGTAATTTAATTTTAGGAGAGATTTTATGTATTTTTCTGAAAATATCTATACAGAATTGGTGGTAGAAACTATGTCGTCGTAGAAGACACTTTTCTAAAAAAATATTTAGCGAAAATATTTATCTCCAAATGGCCATAGCATTAAAACTATTGATTTGTAATGTAAATGATTTTATTGCCTAAATTTAACAGATTTTGAGTTATGAGGGAGAGCAGTAAGATAATCTTCACTTGAAATTTAAAAATTTTCTAATGATATTATAATAGTTAGTGGCGTAAATCACAAATATAAACATAAAATTTTATGAATTATTGAAAAATTTAGGTGAAAAAGGCCAAAAACTGTAAAAATGTAATGGGTATCCTGGATTGGCTGACTTCATGTGACTCTAGCTCCGCTCATTCTGGTTTTTTATACTACAAGCAGATGTACGCAACAATTTCTACGTTCTGGGAACGTTCTTACGGTAGTTCTTATCCCTAAAAAAATATTTAAATTAGAGTTCTTATTATTCTTGGTAAAATAATTCAATCTAAACGATAGATATAGGAAAATACCAAAAGTAAGGTAGGTAAATAATAAAAAAAAAAAAAATAAATTTTCACATTAAAAATATCCTTATTGTTGTAATATCCTATTGATTTAGAAAAATAGGGGTTTTCAGGTCCACACATTTTGTAGAACCACCCTCTAAGACGACCATAGTTACAATTCTAGAATGGCAGGGATCTCTGAACTCACACACTTGATATAAATCATCAAAAGACGTCTGAACTGGAAAATCACGGAATTAGTAAAACAGGGTTTTCTGGGCTTACCCACTTGGTAAAAAATCCATGGAGAACACCCGAGTTTAAAAATTACGGATCTAGAAGAACAACCTTTTTTGGGTCTAACCACTTGGTAAAAATATCCCCGAAGGCGACCGAAGCCGAAAGTCACGAGTCTAAAATGGCATCAATTTGTTTTTACTATCAAGCAAAAGATCCCCGGTGTCCCTCACCGATTTGAATAAGTTTTGGATATGTGGTAGACGGTAGAGCATCAAAAAATAAGAGACCCCTAATTTTTTTTAGCTGCTAACACGCGGGTTTAAGGGGTGTAATTGCCCTTTAAAAATAGAGTGAAAACTGAATATTTTGAATTTTTATATAGAAAATACTAACTTCATTTTATAACTAATAACAAATATAATTTTTTCGAAGCGATCATTTTATATTTTCGGGGGTGGAACATCCCTCAAAAATTTTAAAACCTGCATAAAGCATCCTTAACGTCATCAAATTTTTTCGAAAAAAATATATGTTATAGATGAGAGAAAACTGTAAGCGATGTGTTTTTGTATTTTTCCCAAAAATGATATTCAAGGAGGTAACAACCCTTTTCTTAATTTTGCCATGTGTGTTGTCATTTTCGAATAAAAATTTTCAAATATTTTATTGAAATAGGCTTGCGAAAATTATTACTAGATACAAACTGTACTACACAATCAATATTTTTACCCTTTTATTAATACACCCCCACCTATCTGCAGTTCAAAAGTTAGATTTTCCATGCACATGGAAAAAGTGCTTCGATATGAATGAAACCAACGCAACGCCGAAATACTTATTTTGAATAATCACATAATGATTTTCTTGCCGCGATCTCTTAATAATTTTGATGATAAACCACCCCTTAAAATTTTAAAACACGCATAAAGCATGTTTAATGCCACGAAATTTTTCTAAAAAACTATATGTCGTTGAAAAGAGAAAACTGTAAGTTAGGCTTTATATTATTTTTCCCTAAAATTATATTTTATGGATAACAACCCCTTTTTTAACTTTTTCATGTGTAAAATTTTTATTAATTAAGTTATTACTAATAACTTTCGCAAGTCTATTTCAATCAAAGATTTGAAAATTTGTATTCCAAATCGGTGACTGCGGAAACTGCGGAGGTAAATTTTTTTCTACTTCAAACTCAACCGAAAGTAAATATGCATTTTTTTTTCAAATGGCAACATGTCTTTTTTACAGCATTTTGAGAGTTGAATAAAAAACCGTTTAAACTTTTTTTTGTATCTAGTAAGAAATAAGAATTATTCACTGCTGCCTCTTATCATGAACGCACTGTATATAATGTTGAGATGAAGGTAAAGTTACATGGAGGTAAGAGGTCACAGCGTAAAGTTTAGAAATTTGAAGTTAAAGATTAACACTTAGACATTATAAGTTAGAGCTTTAAAGCTTAGAAGTTGGACGTCAAAGCTTCAAAACTGACAGGTTAGAGCTTAAAGCTTAGAGGGTGAGAGCTTTAAAGCTTAGAGGGTGAGAGATTAAAGCTTAGAAGATGAGAGCTTTAAAGCTAGAAAATTAAACCTTAGAGGTTGGAGGTCAAAACTTAGAGGCTAGAGGCCAAAGCTTAGAGGTGAGAGCTTTAAAGCTTGGAGGTTACAGCTTAAAGCTTGGAGGTTAAAGCTTAGAGGTTAGAGGTCAAAGCTTACAGGTGGGAGCTTTAAAGCTTGGAGGTTACAGCTTAAAGCTTGGAGGTTAAAGCTTAAAGGTGGGAGCTTTATGCTTGGAGGTTAGAACTTAAAGTTTAGAGGTCAGAGCTTTAAAGCTTGGAGAATAGAGCTTAAGGCTTAGAGGCTGGAGGCCAAGGATTTGAAGCTTAGAGGCTGGAGGTCAAAGCTTTGAAGCTTAGAGGTTTGAGGTCAAAGCTTTAAATCTTAGATGTTCAAGTGTAAAGGTTGGGGTTAGAGCTGTATGCTCGGCTTTCACTGCGAAAGAGTAATGAGCAGGAACTAACTGAGCGGAACGGAGTCAAATAGTTTCAGTCTTCCACTAAGAAAAGAGTTTCACAGAAAACTGGTCTTTGCTTTCTATTAACAGAAGAGTGAGTTAGACGGGAAATGAGATGGGCCAGATGAGCGAGTTTTTTGCCTTTTATTATCAGCGAGCTTTGCGTAGTGTGCTAGGCGGCAAAAAGAAATAAAAATCAGTGATTGTCAAATGGTCCGTCGCGAAAATAACTCGCGGTTCAAATTTCTTACTTGGAATACTTTCCAAGTATTTGAGTTATAGGAGCATGCCTGGCTTGTTTTGCCTTTTCAGGGTACCTCCTGCTCTGTCGTAAGTCGTACTGTTACAAGTTACGTAAGAAATTCGTTGCAAAGGTTAAGCTGACTGCTTAAAAAAATCATTTTTTATGATATTATTTTATAAAGAAAATATAAATTGAAACTGAAGTGCTGCATTAAAGAACTGTAGTGCTCCCTTAAAAGTCTTTGGATGCATACACAGATAAAAATGTTTGTTTGACTGAAGCAAATTTAGTTGATCCAAACAAAATATTCTGTTATATATACGCAACTCAAGTGTTTGTTAACTTTAATAAAAATTTTGTTTAAGGTTTTTTAGTTGCCTAAAAGAAAAATTTTATTTGATTTGATTTTATTTTGATTTAAAATAAATGTTTTATTTGAAGTAATAAACAATTATTAAATTTAAACAAAATTTGTTTAATCTAAACAAAAAAAAATTTTTTTTTTTAATAACAAATTCAGTTTGTTTGATAGAAATAATTTTGTTTAAATCGAAACAAAATTTCTTTCTATTGAATAAAATTATTCAAACAAAATTATTTATTAAATTCAAACAAAACGTTTTTACTGTGTCATCTTTTAAAGTTCATTATAATTTTCAATTTTTAAATTGGAAATCTTATAGTGAGTATCAGTAGGGGATTCAGGGATTTAAGGGGCTCAAGCCTCTGCCCCCCAAAAATTTTTTTAAAGTGCTATTTTAGTGTTCAATGCTTGCTTACCTTGATAAAGTCTACCCTTACATAGGTCAAGCCCCTCTGAAACCAAAATTCTAGATCCGCCACTGGTGAGTACATATCTATGACCGCTACTGCACTTATTAAATAAGCCAATGTTGAAAAATTAACAAAGTTAATTAATTGTATCTCTTAAACAAGATGTTTTACAAAATATCAAAAAAATAAATTTTAATTTAATTTGTTGAAATTTTATTTTTCAAAAAAATTAATAAATGAATGTCGTAGCTGATTAAATTTCCTATCACCAATGGAGGTTTGACTTTTATTAACTCGTTTCGTGTAAACGATAGAAAGTTTTCAAGAAAAATAAAAAAGATTTGGAATCTCACATTTTCACTAAAAAGAAAAAATCTCAAATAACAAAATATCCGCAAAATATTATTAACAACAAATAGTACTTAATCAGTTACACTAAAAAATCAATAGTTTTGGCGCTGTTATCACTCGAAGGGAGAAATTAAAAAAGTTAATCGACGGATACGTGGTTTACGTAAGGTAGTATAACTCGATATTAACCATATCAATATTTTAGAAAACCCAAAAAACCTGAAAAAATAATTAACTCCTTCTTTTTTTAGTTACCTCCCCCCCCCTTTAGTTTAATCATTGTTTATCTATTATTCATAAAATCCATTTGTAAACAAAGGTTTGATCTATAGGAGTGCTTACACTTATTCTTGATACTCTTACATATTAAACCACTTTCCAAAATTCTCTTTTCAAAAATACCTATAATGATGTTTAGGCGTGAGTAAGTAAGACAGTTTTATTTATCGTTGCTTTTAAATTTCCTTATTATTATAAATTCAGACTTATCTCAACTTCTCAGTGTCTTTCTATGCCGAACAGTAGCGAAAACTGTGTGGCGGTTCTTTATTTAAATTTTATAGTTAAATTCATTTATAGTAGAGTAGGAGATATTATTTACCATAACCATGTTCTAGGAACTGTGTTCTAAATGGACAAAGTTAGCTGCGAAGTGTAACAATAACTATAAAGCAGTTTTCGCTAATTTTGAGTAATTCAGATATTTATTGATCGAATTAATTTAATCGAGGCTGCCAATTCGTGAAATTACAATTTTAAATTTCTTTTTTGGTAGTTTATGCTACCATAATTACATTCCAAATTCAAAATTAAACCAAAATCTTTTTTTGGAAATATATTGACAACTTATCAACGATAAGAAAGTCCAAGCATTTCAAATATCAGCTAACGCTGGTACACAAAGTCAATCAGAGTATCTCCCTCGCACTGCTTGCAATACCGGTGTGCAGGAAGCTCTAAAAGTCAGTCGATGTATTGTATTACAAGTATTACGACTGTATTGTAATTTTTTCTTCTGTGCTTCATGGGCGATTTATATTACCTCGCTACATTAATTTGTTTTTCAAAATTAATTTTGAACGCAAAGAAAATTGAAATTGTAAAATTTAAATGCTGTTAAGAATTTGCTTGACAATTTCAATTGCAAGAAGAAAGGTTCTTGCTACTCCGGTAATTTAAATTAAAAATTTTAAAAATGAAAATATGACTTCGTTAACTTTTCATCGCTATTTTTGGAATTGATCGAGCCGAACATTTACTCTTGGGAAAGTTCTTTGTCTCACGCGTTTGAAACTGTAAAAAATAGTAAGTTATTCCAGCCTAACCACAGAGCAAGGTTTGTTGATTTCAATTTTTCCATCGATCCAATTTCGTACTGTCTCACAGATTCTCGTCGAATTTGTCTTACGTTAAAATTCAAACGAAGTTAGTGAATTTTTAATTTACTACTTTCGGTTTAACGTGAATCGAATTTTCCTTTGGAAGATAAGGAAAACGTTTTAATGTAATCGTTGTGTATTCACGTGCAGGACTAATTTCCATTTTGTTAAATAATCAGAAATAGTTTTTGAATAACATTTCCGATGATCGTTTTGATTAAAACGTAGATGGAATATATTTTTACTTAGGTAAAGAGTGGATATTGAAAGTTTCCTTGCACGTATATAGTAACGTATTGCCGGGACACCTTCATCATCATTCATCGCGTTTTCCAACTTTAGCTCCCAGTTTTTCGTTTGTACAGTGAATGCTGCTATTTCACGTTTTATACGTACTGTGAATATAATTAAGTTTGCATTACATTCGACATAGTAAACAGGAACAGTAGGTGGCTGACTATCGTGAAATGTGCTTAAATAAATAAATAAATTTAAAATTAATTACCCTCTCTCCATCATGGTTAACTCCACTGCCTCCTGTTACATTAACTAAGGAAGTTACTAGTCCGGCCACTCTGACAGCTTCCACGTTCGCCTTCGTTAAATCTCTGTGTAATTTTCGGAGGTGAAAGAGAGTTAGGAGAACACATATTAAATTTACAGCAATCCATAAGACGTTTAAAACGTAATGTCTTAAGGGTCCGTGAATTAAAGGACAAGAAGGGGCTCGGTGAGTTAATTCAGCTTGGGCTGCTAAAGCACCTAAAAGTACAAATTACAACGTTAGTAGTTTTATGCAAATTAAAAAAAAATACTAAAGCGATGTTTTCGAGTTAGCCTTTGACAAATTTTAAGTTTCGAAACTTTTAATTGAATGAAAATGAGAAGTCAACAAAATAAATTATTCTTTGTATAAAAGTTTTGCGATATAAATGCATAGGTCGCTATTTTATTGCGCTTTTAGTTAGAGTTGTGGCGACATTAATTATTGAGAGCTGCTTTAACTACCACAATTAAAAGAAACTTATCTTGCCGGGGCAATAAATAAGTGTTATGAAGCTGGCAATTTAAAATCGTTGTTGGCGTTCTGCATCGAATCAATTTTTAAAATAAAAGTTTTTTCTTTTTTTTTCCAGAGGAAATGTGTTCGGAATAAAAGTAAATTAAATGATGGGAATTTTGAAATGAATTACCTGATAAGAAAGTAGGTCCCAGATTGATAGTGATGGATGCGAACCAAATCATGAAGGTTCCAAAGAGAACACATTGAGGTGAATCCATAAGCAGCGGAGCGGACTCTTCCGTTTCCTCTTCTTCGTCATGGTCGGGAAATATTGGAGAATCATTTAATACGGTCGTAAGCATATTTACTGTCGCGACAGTCACCAAAAGTAAAAACGCGGTTTCGACGAGCGAACATTTTTGAACAGGTTGACACCGTAATATCGATATACCGAGGGGTAGTAAAAGAGCCGCTCTTAAGCAATCCACAGCCGCTTGATGAAAAAGTAAACCTTGAGACCATCTGAAACAAAGAAAAAGTTTTAATAATAATTAAAAAAATAATTTGTTTCTATCATGTTGACATAATTATATAAATCACCCAAGTTCTCTTATTCTATGAAAATTAATGGATGTGGGTTTTGACGAGATAAAACTTGTCCGGGTATTTTATCGACATTTTGCGAAACAACGTCGGCGAAAAGTAAAACTAAACCACGCTAAGATTTGATAAGTTTTACAAATTTGCCATATTAAAAGTAATTTTTCTAATTTATTTATCTGATAAATGACTAAAGGTTGTATTTTAGTGATAGTACATTTAATCAAAGAAAACTTGGGCCATAAATTTTAGATGAAATCTTAAGACGCGAAGTAATAAATTATTCGGGAATCTTAAACCTGAAAGTTTCTGTGAGCTTTACATTTTTTTCTATTCCTCGTGATATTAAATTTTAATAAATATTTACAATAAACACCCTCCTTATGGAATCCCGAGTTGAATTGTGTTTTTTGAATTGCAAATTCTAATGTGGATTTGAAAAAATGTTTTTAGTTTTATGCAGAAATACATTATGGCAGGCAGTCAAGTCGGCGATGCTTATGAAAGTTTCGAGCAAACCATTTTTAAAATTATAAACTTAAATTTTTTTATTTATTAAGTTAAAGCTTCGGTGTACCGAACGCGAGATACTTCCAAGTTTGAACCAAGTAGATAATAGAGATTTATCCAATAAAATGACTTCACGTCACTAAATTAAAAGTAATTTAATTTTACTTTGTTAATCTAATTTTTAGTTGTGTTACGTGCAACGCCTTTAGTAAAGAATACGGTAGAATAACTCTTTAGGGAATACCTAAGGGGAAACAGGTTAAAACTCTCATTTACTGAACCGTAAAATACCAAGTCAATATCAAAATTGGATTTGTAACACCTCATATTGATTCTATAACCGAATAATATGTCTCATTCAATCTACGAATGTATTTTTTAATTTTTCTATTCTCTTAGCCACAAAAACTTTGCGATGATGTGACAGTTAATAAAGAGATAGAAATTTTGTCCATTATAGTTTATTGTTGAAAATTGATTCATGCTTGCACGCCAGCCAATAACACTAGTTTCTAACAATTTCCTTTTATTTCTGATGAAGTAGAAAAATCTAGCAGTAGTTTTTACCACTGCTTCGTCTCCGTTCCTTCTTATTTAGGTGGTTAACTTTTGAAACAATTTCTTTTGTTCATATCTTAGCAGTATTTTCACGTCAATTTCGAAGGTTCACGTTTTTGTACTTTTTTTTACAACTAAAACTCTTAGATTACATTATTATCTCCGTCTACTATTAGCTGTATTTCTCGTTTTTTTTTTATTGAAACATTCGAACATTACTATCAATGCAGTTTAAAGTTGTAAATTTTCTTTAAACAAATAATAAATTGGAATACGTGCGGTGATGATGAATAGACTGAATGTACTCTCTGATTAGTAACCCAGTTTCGTTTGGTTTTTTTTATTCATCTATTCATCATATTATATTGTCGTGTTCCAAAATCATATTTTTAAAAATTTGAATTTTTGTTTAATTTGAAATTTTGTTTTATTTGTTTAAAAAATTAAATTGAATTTTATGTAAATATTTAAATAATTGTTTCGCCAATATTTTATGTTGTTGAATTAGTGGAATTGTTTAATTTGCTTTTGCCAGATCCGTCAAAGCGGACGGACGCGTTTACGGAGGATTTTTAGAGCTATTTTAAGGCAGTGTTCTAGTCTAGAATTTTGAAAAAATAGCTTTTTTTGTTTTCTGCATATTTGTAAAGTTTAGACATTGAAGAATATATCTTCGAGAGAAAATTTTAAAATTCCAGTAATTTATGTAGTTATAAGCTATTTTAGTAACGCACTGTAAACCCTTCAAACCGGAGCATATGGGGCAATGCCTGACAGCAGGTGACCATTTCAGATATAAATTAAATAAATGTACAAATATAGGTCAACCCAAAACACTTAAAATCGTAAATATTTTTGTGTTTACTTTTCATTTCAGCTCAGTCTAGCTTTTGAAAGTCTACGATTAAGGTACAAGTTTATTACAAAACTACATTTTTCGACCTGGTTGACATATCTCAAGTTTTGTTTGACTGAGTTTCTTCAAATTTTGTATCAACCTTCAATATAAATATCTGCCTATCGCCTCTACCACTTTTGTACCAAAATTACTTTGCTATTTCAAAAAAATTAAAAATTATGGGAAAAAACGGATCAAAAACTGTTTTTTGTTTTCCGACAGCTGCCGTTTAGCGAAACATTTTTTTTTCAGTTTTCTTTTTGGTAGGGGCTATAACGACATTCTTACTAATAAGTAATAATGAATCTTTATTGTAATTTTATTTCAGATGACCAGAAGGGTTGCAATCGTGTTAACCATCACATCCCACTTTTATTTTATACTCAACTTTACTAGCTGATATGTCGCTTAATTTAAATTTTTTTTGTTCAAAACTTTTTTTTCACACACGGAAATTTTTTTAAAGAGCGGAGACTTTGGCAGAACTTGGTACTGCGTCCACCAGCGGTTGACCGATGAGATCCATCTCGTTAGAGTAAGATCGAAACTCGAGTCTCAATCTAGGTGGCGTGGTCTATGTTTTTGTTATGCAATCTGCTTTTGTATTTTGAAACAAAAGTTGGTGCTGCTTCTATGCCGTCAATAAAAACAGTGACTGGATATTTGAAGGTAGTACCTATATGATAGGTCATCTTGACTGAAGGCTTATAAAACGTTTTAGCTTTTCTTTTCTTTATTATCAAAGTACAGTCGATAATATGTTGATATTTGGTTTTCTAAATTTTTAATATTTTAATCATTATAAAATTTAGATTATTTTAAAAAATCAAGAAGAGTCTCATGTTCTGGAAAATGGATGACCTGAAGGCACATTAACAATTTTTTTAAGATAATTTAAATTTTTTATATTTTTGCTATCGGGTCATCGCAATATATGTAATTTATTTTTCTAATTTCAATATTAGTCATCATATTATTAAGACGTAACAGCATTGCTTTGCTATTGGAATTGAAAAAATGAAATACAAACAAGGCTACTAAGTTTTTTTCATTTTGTTATTGAATTTTTAACAATAACTAAAGAGTAAAATATCAAGTGTTAGCTATATTTAGATGCGGAATAGGTATCTTTTTAAATTGATACCATTTCATTCTTATCAGTTATAATGGAAAGAAGGAATTAAAAACAAAATTTATTTGCCTATAATTGGGTATAAGGTCGGTCACCCGGTATATAAATGTTTAATTTTTTTTTTCGATTTCTCTGTATTAGTATTAACTGGCGTTTACTTATAAACGTTTTTGAATCTGTGTTTTCAAGAACTGTGAGTTAGATCTCAAAGTTAGCTAAAGCTTATAATAACGTCTATAGCTAAATAAGGGTCAAAATGCCAGTCCTGAGAATCCTAATAAGTTCGCGCTCGATTATTTCCTAACAAGAACTTCATTATGTGGGTGCGCTTAGGAGAGAGTTACATAATTAAGTAACTTTCCTTTTGCAGAAGTGTGAAAAGTCTTAAAATTATAGAAATACAACTTATATACACATTTACTGTTTTTTCGGTAATTTTAGAGTGAAATCAAAAAGAAAGATGCTGTCGATTATAAAACTGTAAAATTTATTATTAAACGACAAATTAATTACTATTATTTTTTAAGTTATTATTATCAATCTAAGAATTACTCATAAAATTGTCTAATTTCCGATTTTTGAAATCTATAGTTTTGATTGGTAAATTTTTATGTTGACAAATAAAAAAAGTGTACTTATATTGTGTTCTAACATTATTGTAGTTTATTTTTCGGGGTCACCAATTATAATTGGTCATCATCTATAGATTTGATGGTTACATTTGATAGTACTTAAAAGGTCGCCTGACCTGAAATATTTTTTGTATTACTACTTGACCTGATTACCTTGTTTTTACTAATTTAAAAGGCAATACGATAGATTAAAAGATAATAAATTTTACCAACTTTTTTTATTATTCCTTTAATATTTCTAAAAGAAATCCTATTTTTAACATATTTTAAATTAAAAAAAATTAATCTTCACCTCGGCACTAAAGTTCTTTTTATAACTTACGTGGTTTATATCAAATATCTATACTTTTTATAAAAACTTAAACTTTATTGACTTAAATAAATAACTATTTTATGAATACAATATAAAAAGACAGGTTAAAGTACTTAGCGCTAAAGTAAATATAATTTTAATTCATTTTAATAATTAGTTATTAATAAATTAAATATTAATATTTAATTAATTAAAAAGTATAGGAGCTATAAGAAATTAATAAAAGTCACTATTCGAAATAATTAAATATTATTATTTCAAGAGCTAATAATATTAATAATTTAATTTAATAATAAACATAATTTAAAAGAATATAATTTAATTTTTTGAATGTATTTCGCCACAGAACAGCATTGTAAAATTCGAGGCGTTCAACGAAAACTATAGCAACTCAAAAAATTGCTCTTTTGAGTTACTATTGTAAAAAAATTTGTTATAAAAGTAAGATTTCTCTAGAAAAATATCGTAACTTTGTAGGAACTCGAAACTACAAATAGTAGACCCTGAAATGTATAGTATCTCAAGACTATATTGAAAAACGCAATATTAAATTACGTTTTTCTTAAAACTGTAATTACTGAGTTATACTGTAGTTTTCGTAGGGGGCTTCGAATTAATAAAAAATTCAATTATGAATTAAAAAATAATTTATCTTGCTTTATTAATCGACCCATACAAGGTGCAATATAATCCAAAAGTAATACTAATATAATATTATGTCAAATTAAAATTAACAATATCCAATAGCACTGATCAGTGGCGGAAGAAGCAGCTATAACGCGAAAAGAAGAAAGTGACCACTTTTTTTTTGACCATGTTTTTTTTGTTATGGTTATACCATTTGCGTTTTTAGAATAGCAAAAATGTCAGATATGTCGGAGTGTATGGTTGTTGAGGAATCAACATCGACGTTTTTAAAGACGAAAGCGAAACGCATTCCTCATAACAATCGGAGATATTAACCGCCGATTATGTTTCGAAAATTTTGAAAAATAAAGTAGATTTATGTTTTTGAACTGTTTCTTTCTTTCCCGCATATTTTTACAAGTGTGCGAAAAAGTACTACTTTTCCACACTAGTGCGGAAAAGTAGAAAAGTACTTTTGCACACACTTTTGAGTATCACAAAGTAACACTTTTTGAAACATAATAAGAACAAATATACTAAACCACCGCCGGTACTCCCCCTGGGACGAGTTGCACATCAATCGAGTTTCCAACCAATCGATTTTCATATTAGTCACCATCTAAATGCCCGTCTGTGGACAGGCTTTCCAGCTAGTATTATATAGAAAATTATTATTATAATTATTGTTCTACGTATCTATCTTGCATCTCTGATTGATAATAATCAAATTGCACACCAATCGAGTTGCATACCAATCGAGTTCCACACGATGGCGACCGATAGACCGCATAATCTTCTAGTAATATTATAATTACTTTAATTTTTAACATTTGACCTTCAAATAATTTTTAGCTGTGTAGATATAAATCGAACTTCGGTTTTGTATGGTTGCTCAAGCTGTGGTCTTGTGGTATGTTCCATATATGGCATTGACGGGACTTACCCTTGCATCTATAGTTGGATTTTTTTAAGAATGATATAAAAATTTATACTAAACCGATGACATCGAAATAATTAACCAATAAAATTGGTTTAGAATTAGGCAATTTTATACTAGCAAAATTTACGCTTTGTTTACATCTAATTTCAAACCAATTTCATTGGTTGATGTTTGCGGTCATCGGTTTAGTATAAATTTTTATATTATTCTTAAAAAAATCCAACTATAGATAACAATTTTTGCTGTTGGTTTTCACGGTCGGCAAGTTACCCATATACAACTACACAACACAAGGCCTCAAAATTTAAAATATTTAATTTTTAAAGAAAGTATTAATCCGCTTGCGCCATTCATTGTTATGTAACATGAGACTCTCGTTCAATTATTTTATCTGCAATTCCAATTTTAAGTCAATAAATTAAATTTACCATATAAATCGTATTCGTAAAATAGAACGCCAAATGTGTCCATAACTGACCACACGTTGCTATCACATCAACTTTGCTTTTCCTTCAATTTAAATTTTATAAACTTACTGTAAAACCAATGCAATTCAATTTTTTTATATTCAAACCAATTTTCGTCTTTTCAAAAATAAAATCCAAACAATTATTTATCGTCCAAGTAATTATTTTTTAAAATTATTTTTCAAAACTTCCAAAATTCGTCCATAAATCATTCAAACCTCACTCAATCAAAACTATTTATTCGAAAAAATCAATCAAAAATCTCAAATTAGAGACGCAAAATATAAGTTTTAGGGGACATCTCCCGTAAAATACGACCACTTCGGTCTACGCAGACGGCAAAGACCAAGTTATCAAAATATTGTGCCAACATTGTTGGCGAAAACAATTATTCAAATATTTACGTACAACAAAATTAAGCTAATTTAAAAAATAATCAAAAAGAATTTCAAATTTACAATAAAATTAAATTTAAAAAAAAATGATTTTAGAACACGACAGTATATTATTAGTGAACCGAAGTAGGTACCTATTAATAAAGCATTCAAATAAAAATTATCAATTTTTCATTGTAAGGTACTTACTACTTTAAAAAGCACTGCAAATGAAAAACTTAACTTAAACTTAAATAATGATAAAATTTTATTGTTAATGAAGACAGTATCCTTTAAAATAGTCATTTGTAAGTTTTTATGAGAAAGAAGAGTACGAAAATTATAACCACTTAAAAAGGATAACGAACATAAGTACCAGAGGGAATATGCGTGTAAAAACAATTATAGAAAAAGTGGCCGTATTATATTCTATTTCATTTCAACACATTTTGTTACTTAAAATCAAATCAAGTTCGAAGTTCTTTTATTTAACTTGACAAAAGTTAGGTTTACAGAACGGTTCATGTTGGTATTTAATTAAAAATAAAACTTGTAGTAGATTGTTGATTTTTTAAAGTACGAACATGAATGCAAAACCTTAGAAATACATCACAAGGCCCTATCGATATTTAATAATATACTACTAGAATTACGTCAGCGGAGGCTTCGACGGTCAGCCGTAAGAATTAAGTCGTAGCGACTTAAAGTAATATCAGTAGGAGTTTCAAACAATAATTTATTTTTAATTACTCAAAAAGTAGTCAAAGTAACCAGTAAACTCTGTAATTTGTAAGAATATTTATGCAAAGTTTTATCGAGATTATTTTTGTAAATAATACAAAAGAATTTTTTTAATGTATTTTTGAGAATTTCAAATCAAGATATTAAAATTGACTTGAATTAAATGGTTTAAGCCAAAACATTATTTATAGGCAAAATGTAGATAATTATAGCTATAAGGAATAATAATAATGTCATTAGTAGGATGGAAAGTGATATAATGTGCGACGTCTAAATTCCAATGTTTAGTCTTGAAAGACCCTTACATTCCAATGTTTGCAAACTATTTCAAAATTTAACCAGTTTTTCTGGGACTGCAAGGTTATTTTGAGGTTTGTGGTAATATAAAATAAAAATTTATTTATTATATAAAATATACTTATTTAATTATCTCAGTGCTTTGCCATGCATTGCCAATACAGAGCAGAGCGTTAAAATACAATTGACGCATTAACTTGCTTTTGAGTTGGCTTGGTTAACTTGTACAGAGTAAAATTTTAAAAAGTCATAAAATAAATTTATATTACACTGAATCATTATTTGTCTTTTATACCTTGATAACGAGATATATTAAATAGGCTATAACGCCCTAGGGCCTATAAATCATAATGCCCTCTCATTCGCAATTATATACTATAATTCAAAAAATGTACCATTTTATTGTTTACAATTTTATTCAAAATTAAAAGTATAACTTTCAAATGAAGATCCACTAATTGAACAATTAAAAATTAAAAAAAAAATTAAATTTAGCAATCATCAAATTCAAAATTTATAAAATTTTTAAATATTGACAAATTCAAATGCAGTGAAATATAAAACGTTGTATGCATCACGAGCATTACTCGATGTTTATGCTCTCGAGCAACTTAAAAACTCTCGGGCCTGGCGGCCCTCGCTCTTTTAAATTGGTTGCCCTCGACATAAACATCGTCATAATGCCCTATACATACTATAAATACATAAATAACTATTAATATAATTTACTTACAAATCAAGATTATTTGTGAAAAAAATTTTATTACAAAAGTTGAAATCGCATTTGTTAATAAATAAATGTCTTCAACATAGACACATATCGGTATGCAAAGTGCCATTTCAAAGTTATTTAAATTTTTTAAATGTGATAATTTTCTTAAGGATTTGAAGTTAATCCCTCTATCTACTTGGAAAATTTCAAGTTTCTCTAGCACGTCGGGAAGTGTTCAAACAATTAATGCGGATAAACAGAGCCCGTATTTTGCTTTTGCTTTTTATAGTATATTAAATAGAAGATTATATCACAGGGTTAGTTAATTATTTATTTAATTTTATGATATGATGATAACTTTTCATAATTTAGAGTTATACAATAATTTTGAGAATAATCAAAAAACATTTTTAAAAACTGAAACCATTACTTACATTATTTTAGCTTTTCGAAAATCTAGTTTTTTCTGATTTTATACATTTCAAAAGGAGTTTGTTTCGTATGTGTCACTTGTGCGTAAGGAAAATAATTATCTTTCTATTTTATCTGGACACTTTCGTGTCTTTAAATAAATCTCTCGCAGAATTGATTAACCTTATCTACAACTTTAAAGCGCCGAACGAATTGTAACATAAACAAAATTTATAACATCAAATTATTTGTTTGACTGTTTAACTGATTACCTAATTTGCGCTGTTAGTGTGGTAATAACAAATTTCTTAATGGAGCTAATTAAAAATTTAAGAACCGCTTGATGAAAAGCAGAAAAGCTAAAATTTTGTACCACTTGATTTTGCACACTTTGATCCATATGTATTACATACACGATTAAAAAGACTCGGCGTCGGCGGTTGCCTTGGCTTTTGAAACTAATAATAATACCATAGCAACATTTTCGTCACATGAAATTTGTATAAGCTTATTTAATATCTTCGGTGACGTATAATGATTAGATTAATGTAAAAAGGAACGTTATTAATTGACGTGATTACAACGTGATTATGACGTAATATTTCTGCCTGGAATGATTTTGATGGGTTTCTTGTATTTTAAAAAATATAAGTGTAGATCAAACAAAATCCATATAATTAACACATCAGAACCTAAAATAGCTTGGTTTTGAGATAAAATTTAAAGTTGAACTTCTGAAAAAATTTCGTACTAATGCATTATTGAAAATTTTACATTGCTTAAAAAAATAACTCAAAATGTTATTGAATAATAAAAGATTTGTATAAACATATTTTATGGAGTTTTTGAGAAAATTTCGAATTTTAATTCTATTTTTTACTGTAACGTAAACAAGAACAATTGATGCAAGTTAAAAATAAAAATGTCGAGATTGCGGTTCTGAATTTAAAAGCAAGCTTCACGATCTAATAAAATGCATTTTAAAATTTGAAAAGCAAAATTTATTTTTCTTTGTAATAAAAATTTACTTTGTTTCGTTAGTAATTGCACTTCTATTGTATTTTTATACGCCGTATACCTCGTGAATTCTTCATCCATTGATTGCGTTAGTTAAAATTAATTACTATACCTACAGAGAACACATTTCCCAACAACCCGCCTTGGTGATGTAATATAAAATTACAATACGAAACACACACGAAGATTAAGGTTACTTATTTGTACGTAAATTTTTTTAGTTTTAAATCCCGCTTCATTTTTGAACGGCAATTAAACCAATCTGCGTGTATGTATTTTGCCGAAATTGACATGGAAATGAAAATTTACAATTACAATTTTGTTCTTCGTGTTATCTTTGATATGAAAAAAAGGCAATGAAATATTTAACGTAATAACTTTTCTGTATGCGAAAGGAAAATATATCGTATTTTGAACCTTTTGACATCAAATTTAAATTATTAATGGTTGGCATCAAGTGTTTTCAAGTGCGCTAGTTGTATGCTAACGAAAAGCATTTTAATATTTTTGTATGGCGCAACGTACTTCCCTAACCGGATTTTCCTAATAGAAATTTATTGTTTTGCTAATATATTCTTGCAAAAAGCAGAAAAAAGTTTTATTTTCGCGGAAAGTAGGTGTTCGGTAATTTAGGCGACCTAGAAGAATTTTCCGATTTTTTCTCTTTTTAATTTAAATTTCCTGCATTTTTGTCAAATCTTTTTATCGAATGCTTTCGGGATTATTTCTTTTGTTGAAAATAGGAAACTTGTAAAAAAGGTGTATATTGATCAATATAAACCGATAGTTAATGTACCCTAAATCCATGAAATATATCTTCTACCGATACCAGTCATAAAACAGAGTTACGATATATCTTGATCTAAACGAAGAAAAATTTTTAACATCTGGTTTACGAGATGTTGTCTGGGTGGTAATTGTCATTTTTATTTTATATCAGATTGTAGAATTACTTCCAAAAACAACGCCTTTTGTCTTAACAAACGAATCCTTCCTAATAGCAAAAAATCCTTTTCGATTCTTAACGTTTGTTTGCAAGCACATCTGGTTAAATCCAAATTTAACTTCATTTTGGAATAGAAATAGCTCATTTATCACTAACCAAATCACAAACTTGAAATCGATTGTTATACGTTTGAAAGCTTTTTCCTCTATTCAGAATTCACAAGAAAATATTTGCATTAGAGAATTATTAATTGTAGCATGAGACAATTTTAGTTTTATTATTACAAATTTTAAAAAAACCCTTCGAGTTTATTTTGACCAACCCAATAAATAATTTGACGTGGAATAAAAAGTTAAACGTTATCCTGCCGTTTTGAAAGGCTTCCAAAAATTGATATAATTTCTTTAATATTTAATAAATTGCTTAATATTTTAAGTTAGTTACAAAAGAATTAAATTGTTACATATTAAGGCTTCTCAATTATAAAGCTGTCAGTATTTGTAAAAATGTTCTTAATGTGTTCTTTATATTTCTTTCCAACTTCTTAACTTTAAAACTTTTAAATACTCTTAACTGAAACTTGAAAACTTTATTGAAATACTTTCTTAAGAAATGTCTTCAAATTATTTTAACATTAAACGATCTTATTTTTTCATTTATAACACTCAAGTATTTATTATTCAAGTCTTTTCGTTTTTTCTCAATCAATAAGTAAAAATTTTGTAAAAGTCATGTTTACCTTGGTTGAACTCAATTTTTTGCATTCAAAATTGCTTGCCGAAAAATGGACCACTTTTAATCCGTTTGAAACATTATAGTCGATCAACGATACGTCTAATGTAGGTGGCGCATCGCATGCAAAGTCACATTTAAAAAGGGAAACGACATTAAAAAATTAAAATAAAATGTGTTATGTGTGGTGCCTAATAATCTAGATTGTTTACAAGTTTACGTAATAATACAAAACGAATTTTTTCAAGTTTCTTTCAATTTCAATGCTTTTTTAATAAAATAAATAAAGAAATCCTACTTAGGAACTCTTTTTTACTTTTATCTCAAATTATAAAATAAACTTAATTTTAAAGAAATATTATTATTTCTTCGGACTATCCATTTTTTTGAACAAGAGACTTTTATTTTTTAAATAATCCAAATATTAATTAAATTTTATAATTAAAACAAATTAAAACAAGATGTGCACGTCAATATCCACACGTTGGGCTTTTATAGTTCTGTTTCACTTTTCCTTCAATTTTTGCTTTTAAATTTTTAATTCAATGTAATTTAAATTTTACCAATTATAAATTAAATTTTCCTCTATGTAAGTTATCTAATTTAATTATACAATTAACGAAATCACTCCCAAAAATTAATCCCCCATAAACTTATTTCCAAAATTATCCAAAACGAAAATATTCAAATTACTAGTAAAATTCTTCTTTACATCAAATTCAAAAACTTTACTCCCAAAATTTTCAAAATTACCTCAAGCCGAAACACAAATTATAAAAATTAACCAACACCCTCCGTAAAAGCGACCTCTCTCCGATCAACGTAAACGGCAAATTGCAAGGTTATAAACAAATTTTCGTACCAACATAAAATTGTTGGCGCGAACAATTATTCAAATAATTACAAAAATTAAATTAAAATTTAAATCAATTAACCCAATTTCAAATTGAACAAAAATAAAATTTTAAAATTCAAAATTAAAATAAAAAGATTTAAAAGTTAGTTTGTTACTAATATTGTATCGAGTTAAACAACTTTTTTAGTACGTGCTCCAAAATACTGCATATTTAGTGTTTCACTTTTTAAATATTTCACATACATTTTGATTGGAGGAAAAGTAGTAAAGAAAAGTGTCTTTATTTTGCGTGCAATTATTGCATTCAGTCGGCTCCGCTGACACTCGTCCTAAAAGTTTCACTTTTAATCCGAATATGACAATATACTCTTTTAATTTTGATAACAACATTTTGTATGAACTAATCATGGCTGCCGATTACCTTGCTATTTATAAGCTATTGGATGTGAGATGCAACAAATTATGGCTATATTTTGTTTTGCCAAAGAGAAAATTAAGAAAATAAAAAACATGATAATTTAAAAAAAAATAAACTGAAATTAAACAATATTTTCATTAAGGCAGTTTTAAATAAAATTTCTATATTCCTACATTTTTCTTTTTTTTTAATTTTGAATTTTGAAATTTTAATTGACTGAATTTGAATTTTTGTTTTGATTGTTCTGTAAATTTAAGTTTAATTTTGTTATAAAAATTTTTTGTATTTTGTAAACATTTTGACTAATTGTTTGCACCGAAAATTTGTTATAACTTCGCTTTTTGCCGTTTGTGTTGACCGAAGTGGCCGTGTTTTACAGGAGGTTCCATAAAACTTGGATTTTACGTCTCAAAGAAATTAATTGAATTATTTTGCTAATAAAAGTTTATTAACAGCATCATGAATAATTTTATTAATAATTTTTATATTATGTTCGTATTTTTGGTCGAATTACAGTTTTTGTTAAGTAATTTAGAAATAAAATTTTGAAGCAATAATGAATTAATTTGATTAGATAATAGTAAATTGGATAATTTAATAATTGGAAAATGTTTTGAATGCTAAAGATTAGATTTGAATGGTAATTTGAAATATTATAATAATTAAAAGTTCAAGTGAACGAACGCAAATAAAATAAAATGTGCATGTTATCACACATATTTTGGTTTTCACTTAGAATACGAATAATTTATATGCTTAAGTTAATTATAAAATTCCAATCTTTTTGAAAAACTCAAAATTGTTTTAAATAATTTGAAAATAAAATAAAAATCGGATAACATAATTTTGATTAAAAGAGTCTTGTGTTACGAAGAAAATGTATGACCTGCAGGCAAATTGAATTCTTGCGCCAATTAAATAAATTTATAAAATTTGGAAGCCTCGGGTCATCTCAATATGTAACATCACGGCAACTCAAGTCAAGTAGAGGCCCAAAGTGGTAAAAATTTTAGTTAAACTGCAAAACCTGTAGTACTCTATTTATGATCCACAGTTGAATCTCATAGAAAGAGTCAACCGAGTGATAAATATGTACGTCTTTACGTGTTTGCGTTACATCAGTAGTCTTCAAATTTTGTCAATTTTAGGAACCCTTTCTTGTTATTTTTGTTATGAATATTTTATGCATGTTTATGGAACCCTTTAGAACATTTTATGGAATCCCAGGGTTCCGTGGAACACAGTTTGCGTTGCATTAATCAAACTCGTCTTCTATCACAAAATAAACAAAAATAGTCTATCAAAATTTAACAAAACTACTTCACAAATTAAAACCTTTTACAACTTTAAGGGTAGCTATAACAAATATTCAGATGTAATAGCGAGTGGCCAATAAAATCAATTAAAATAGTTTGGAGAGTTTTATTTATGGAAACTCAATTAACGAATATGTAGCTACATTTTATTCGACATACTTTTTGCAACATTTTATTTTTGTCAATTTTTATTTCGTTTATTTTAACAAGGACAGATAATATAAGTGCACCATTCGCAAAAAATGTAAAATCAGTTGTGCAATCTTATAAAACGTAGAGCTGGGATATTTACTTAGTACGAGGTTGCACGCTGATAGCTAGCTAGCCGGCAAATTATATTGTTCATTTTTGAAAAATATATTTTTTACTTTTTTTATCATTCAAGAAAAATCGTCCGCTAAACCGCTGCAAGGTTTGAAAGATATTATCGGTGTAATTTAAGTTTTTATTGTGTGTTTTGCGTGAGCAATATAATAAGTCTATGCAGAATAAAACTAAATAGAAACAAACTTTATTGGAATAAGAGAGTTTGCTTATGCGTATACAATTTTGTAGAAAGTATGTTTTACAATTTGTTTAGGCTTGTAAAAGGGATCATTAATTTTCGTTTCTAGGGTTTTCAAATGATTCAATTTAAATATCTGTCGGCGCTGAATGCTCACGAAGTATTTATTGTAAAATTTGGGTGTTTTATATTATGTGAGAATACTTTTTATTTATATCACTTGTAGGTAATCTTATTGCGGTAACCGTTTTATAAAATATAATTTTGGTATTATAAATTTTTTTTTATATCAACTAGGATTATACGAATTAAAATAAAAGGTTATTTGTGTGTTTGAGTTATATTATATTTTCTGTAATACAAAAGGTAAAAATATTTTATTCGAATTGATGGTTGAAGTTTTCTTTGTTTTATGTATAATGAAAACATTATTTTGAAATATTTCTAATTTATTAATGCGGAAATTTTGTCTTTTACATTAATTTTTAAAACAATAGAAATTTATTTAAAAATTAAGCCTGCCGTAGAAAATCGCATTTATTTCTTCAGACTTGTAAACTTGTTATCGAATAACAGCTAGTCTCAACCCTCAGGAGAGAAATGATCAAATTATTACAATAACACTAGAAGTGGAATGGAATGAAAAAATACTAATTCTTGACGTAAACAAATAATGCAACCTTCATAAAGGCATGTCGATGGGGTTGCATATCTAACCGTTTGTTTTTTATTACGGCGTTTCCGTTAACATTTACACTAACACAATATCATAATTTGTAAAATTGATGACCCGGAGATTGCATTAATCAAACTAAATTAATTTCGTCAGATTAATTAATAATGCGATTTAGCAATTAAACACCTGATAGTAGCAGCAAAATAGATAATATATGATCGACCTTAAAGAATATTGGTTTCTGTGTTGGTGACCCAATTTGCTTCCTCGTCATACAATATACTATTATCGAAAAAAACCGGGCTTAAAATATTATATAAATGTAGCATTTTGTGGTGTGAAGGTTTTTTCTATAGTTCCATCATTGTTCCTACAAAGCTTTTCACAATGAATGCTTGGATATGTCCATCTTTTTTGTAGAAAGTGAGAGGAAAGCCATTATTAGCGAAGTTTGTATTTCACAATTTTTTGTTTTGTGGAAAAGTACTTAACATATAGATGATGTAAAAATTAACTTAGCTGTGTTGTAGTTGTGGGTTAGTTCGAAAGTTCTAACAAAATAATCCAATTTGTTTTCTCGTTCTCGGTTATGCTGTTATTCTCAATGCATCCAATTTTTACATCGCATTTTAAAAGAAAATTATGGCTGATACTAATTGCCAATTTTGAATCGCACTGGTGTACATTTTATTTTCCGCTACATCGCTGAATGCATTTTGCTGGAATATCTGCTCCTTTCGGTTAGGAACAACAAGCAATTTACAAGCAAATCACGTTTATTCTTATGAGAATTTGGAACTTGTATGCCATAATCCTTTATTTTTATGAAAAGTACATAATAATATCTACTAACTCGAATTATATAAACAAGACGTCTATGTATATTTATGCATATTCACGAATGTAATTAATTGCGGAATAAATGTCACAATTAATCTGATAGTTATGTGACATTGTTACTTGTATTGTCTTATTTATTAAGCATTTGCATTACCACAATAAGCTTGTCAGTACGTATTTGAAAAATTTGATAGACAGTTACCCAACATTTTGCATAATATAACCACATAATTTTAGTTGTAATGTGAAAACTGATTGATTAACAAAACAAAAATTGTGACGTCAATTTCGGATTTCGATTGCTAGGAGAATCTGGCAGAAGTGGTGATCCGCATCCGGTGGTTTTGTATCATTTAGTTTTACAATTTAAATCGATTGTTTACGTCGTCGTTCCAATTTACATGATGTAATGTTTTACACAGTTATTAATGCAATAATATTAACTTCGTTCCTGTTGTAGCCACATCTAGTTATAGCAGTTATTTGATAAGTTGGTAATTTTGGCTTACATCCAAATCGACATTTTGTTTCAGCATATTTTAAAGAACAAATTAAGTATGCAAACGAAAACTTTGCGCACAAAGCTCACTAAACTAAAATTGGATTTACTAAAATTGAGAATTTTTTGTGGCTAAACAATAAAAGATCAATATGCGTAAGGATGAATAATGGACACGTGTTTCAACCTTACTGATGACAACATAATAAATTCGAAACACGTGTATATATTTCATCCCAAAAAGTGTCGATATTTTATTAAATTTAGATTTAATATTTTTTTGTTTTACATAATTTATTACCATTTTATCTAATTTCCAGTTCATCTGGTAGTACGATTTCTTCTTGTGGATTTTGTATTACATTAGAAAACGTAACACATAGTCACCGTAATCTAGAAGGAATTTTCCTATCTTTGGTTTAAGCATAAAAAGCCACAGTACTTTTTTTAGCTGGGTTTTTCTTTATTTATAACTATTTGGTGTTTGCGGTAATTTAAAAAAACTATGTGGGCGATGGTAGAGGTTAGAACTCGCGTCAATAATTTACCAAGTTTAGCATAATTTTCTAAAGGTTAAAAGCATTGTTTGCAGGGTTTACAGATTACACCCCGGTGGTTTATTGTTGCTTTTCAAAAACAGATTACCAAAATAAAGTATCTACTTATTTTAGTCTAAATTGAACAGTGTACTTAAGTGTCTACTCCACTGTTACTAAACTAATGGCTATGGAACAGATATTGCTCATACCTAAACTGGTTGCCTAATCAGGATACATCATAGAGCTGAAAAGAAGCGAAGAAATCTGCCATTGAATTTTCTGGTCTATAACATTTTTTTTAAATTTCTAAAATAAGCATAAGTGGAAAATCTTCTTAAGAATGAATAAGACACAAGAGCGCTAATTAGTCGGTTTATGTTGTAATGGGAGTAGTACATCTTCATAATAGAAAATTATTTATTTGCACAGGAGAAGTTTATATAAAGAAGCGACACTACCGTTTCCAGTTGCTTTAATTATATTCCTAAATCAGTGTCTGCAATTAATCTTTCTAAGTGAGTTTCAGATATAGTTTTGGCTTTTTGCGTATTAAAGTTATTTAATATTAAATTCTCTAATCTGATGCCGTTAGTATTTGCGCCTGCAAACTAAAATGAATACAAGCAACATATATTTAAGATATTTTGTTAAATAGAAGAAACTAACTTGGAAGGCAGAGAGCATCGTGCTAAATTCGATTTAGAACGTAGACGTTTCGAATTTCTGACTTGGATATTTTCAATGAGCAAAATAAACAACTTTGTTTGCGAATGTGCATTTTAAGTGCAAAAAGCATTGTAAATTTTGAAAGCTGTTTTCACGGGAAATTTTAATTACCAAGTACAATCTCATTAATTTGCACAATAAGTTAAATATTCATGATGTTAAATCTACATAATTTATTGAATCGACTTTGTTCAAAGTATTTTACAATATTAAATTTATTAACTAAGAATTAAAAGTTACTTGATTTATAATAGGGTTTAAATTCAAATATATTCATTATTCAAATATTAATTGCAAAATAAAGCATAAGTTTATGTAGATATCGTCGTGGTGTTTAGTTAAATGTAAAATTTAAATTTTCCACAAAAGAATTTTATTCAACACGAAAATTTCTTTTAAATTTTTAAAAGTGATTTTATCAAAGTTGCATCTTTGTCGCATTAAATTTGTAAATTTTCAATTGGTATGATGTTTCCCTTATCAATTTGAAAATACGATTTTATTTTTGTCAACGTACTTGAAACTTGTTGATCCTGTTATTCTTTATCGGTACGTAACAATATCTAAATTACGATTTTAGTTTTATTTCTATAAATTTATTGCTTCTATTTGGCGCCTATTTTGTTTGCTCGCGTCTTTTGCATCACCTTAGCTATAATAATTTCTAAATAAAAAATGGAAATGCTTTGTTTATTCAAATTCTTATTAAGTTGTTTTCCTTATTGTACTGAAAATTTATTTTTATATTTTTGCTTTAAAAGCAATAAATTCAGATAAAAAGTAATTTGTGTAAAAACCTTTTCCGTCAGTTGCCTATTTAACTTACGTTTGAATTATTTGATTGGCATGAGGATATACGAGTACATACACTACTTTGCAAACACATTTTAAAGAATTTTTACCATCCATTTCCCACATTTGTGAGCTCAAGCAGATGATGATCGAATACTTAATAGGCATTTGATATTTATTTTATGAATTTACGTTTTCAAAAATTTAAATTATCAAGTTAAAATTTGATCGATCGATCTCTTTTGATAATATTATTTTCCCAGAAATATCGAGTTAAAAATTATTTATGTTTAATTTTCAAAAAAATAAAGAACAATGCATATTTCTGACAAATTGTTCGCGTTTTCGCACATGTTTTCTGAGCATTGCAATGTTATCGATAAATTTATTTTAACTACGTCCGGCTACATGCTTGCTATTCTGTACGAGAACGATTTTGCTATATATATCTATTATTATTGTATATACCTACCTATTACAATAAATCAAATTTTTATTCATTCTGTTCCTGAAAGTATTTTTCGAAAAATTGTTTAAAAATTACTTTTAAGTCTTTTATTACTTGCCTGCTGAAATTATTACTAATTTTGTAATTTGAAGAAATAATTTCTGAGCTAACTTTGGTATGTTTTAATAAAATTAAATAAAACATTTACAAAAACGTTCAGTATTGCGGTAGTTTTAGCGATTAAAATTTAACAGTGAAATTTTGACTTTATTTCTTGTGAGTTTTGTTCGTTAGTGATCAGGATTTTATATTTATTCATCTACTTTATCTAATATTTCACGAGTAATTATTATATTTTAAATATATTATTGTATTTAACAATAAAAGCGGTATAAAATTTATTAAGTTTAATCGGTAGTGTAAAATCCCTTAAAATAAAAGAGATTTTACACCACCGATGGTGGCGCTAGTGTAACTTCCATATGTCTGCTATATATCAAGTATACCTCAGTAGAATTTTAATTTGTTTATATTGGTTTATACAGAAATTTTTGGGCTTTTTGTTTATCTATGTCCAAATTAATTAAAAATACACTATAAACATACGTTAAAAGACACTTTTGTATACTCAAGTATACTTGATGGAGTAGTTACAATTGCTGTCGTATGGTGGCGTTTGGTTAATGTTAAATCCCAATAATAGTAAAAACGAAATATAATTATAAATTATATAACACTATAAATAAATTCTTGATAAAGGGTACATCCGTTCCCCAAAAGCTCGAAAATATTTTTTCGAGTTTCGATCTTACTCTAACGAGACGAATCTCATCGGTCAATCGCTGGTAGACGCAGTACCAAGTTCTGCCAAAGTCTCCACTCGTAATTTGCATTGCTTAAAACTTGGTAGAACTTGGTATTGCTCCTACCAGCGATTGACCGATGAGATCTATCTCGTTGGAGCAGCGGTTCCCAAACTTATTTATGTCACGCCCCCCTTTTACCAAAAAAAAAAATTATCAGCGCCCTCCTTTAAAAAAACGGAACTTTTTTCCCCACCAAAAATTTTTCCTCATATATCAAAACAACAAAAAAATCATAAAAAAAACACAAAATACAAAAAAGCCTAAATAAGTTATGTTATTTCGATGTGACGGATGAGTTTGCATGGATTTCATAAGGTTTCCAATTCTAGACTTAATATTAGAAATTGCACAGCGTAAAATTAATGTTATATTGGAATTTTTTATGTAACTGTTATTAATTAATACGTTTTGTTAGTACCTTTCTCAAATAGCGGCAAATTCAGACTGCTAGTACAATCATAAAAAAATTATTAGCAGGGTTGCTTTTGTTTCGTCAGCACCATAAAAATGCTTTAACTTATGTACATAATGTACTTAATAAAGCTGACATAACTTACTTCATAGAATAACTTTAAAAATATTATTTTACACAGCAGGGGAAGTATTGAGTTCCAACCGTGTTGAATATACAGTTGGGTATCAAAAACATAAACATTTTTAAATGAATTTTTTTTTCAACCACACAGGTGGTTTGCGCCTCCCTTTGCAGGTCTCTCCGTCCCCCTTGGGAGGCGCGCCCCCCCACTTTGAAAACCACTGCGTTAGAGTAAGATCGAAACTCGAGTCTCAATCTAGGTGGCGCGGTCCATGTTTTTGTCAAACAATCTGCTTTTGCATCTTAAAACAAAAGTTGGTGCTGCTTATTTGGCGTCAACAAAACCAGTGGCTGGATATTTGAAGGTAGTACCTTATCTAATATGATATAGGTCATCTCGACTGAAGGCTCATAAAAACTTTTTAGATTTTCTCTTCTTTATTATCAAAGGACAGTCGATAATATGTTGAAATTTGATTTTTAAATGGGCGTTAAATCTTCATTTTCAGTTGCTTTTCCCAAAGAACTAGCTTACATTTGAATGCTTTAATTATGTCAAACATGCGACTTACGTCACATGCGAATTATGTCACTCGCGACTCGAAGGTAATACATACAGTAGCGGTCATGGAAATTGCATTGGGAATTATTCCCGAATTAAAAAAAATAGATTTCTAAGTATATTACCTATATTCTTAATAATAAAGAATAGAAAATAGAATAAAAATATATAAAAAAAGTTAAATTTTTGGTTTGAAACTCATAAGTTCAAAAATACATTTTCTCTTTTGAACACAATCACAAAGCTAGGTTTTTCAAGCTAGGGGTATGGAATATACCCCCCAGTAGCACATTAGTCATTGTGTTCAAAAAAAGAAAATGTGTTATTGAATTTCAAATCAGAAATCTTATGCCCGGTTTCACCAACGTTCGTTAAATATGCCTTGACGCTGATCAAATAATAACGGTCCGTCAAATTTTGACGCCTTGTTTATCTGAAAGTCGTTTCACCAACATTGATCTTTCGTCAAAAATCAATCGTCAAAATTTTCAGCCATTTCTAACTTAAGTTAGAAGTTAGAAGTTTTAAGTTAAATAAGTTAAAGTTTTTCTTTTATCAACTTCAAAAATGCAACACAAATGCCAATAGTAAATCTAAACTAATCGTTTAAATATTTGCCGGACGAATATTCGGTCGTCAAATTTGATCTAAACTTTGACCAACGTCAACTATATTTTGCATCGGTAATCAGATTTTTATGAGGTAACGAGCGAAAAACCTTTTGACGTTGATCAAATGCCTTGACGAAGGTTGGTAAAACCGGGAATTTTAGATTTCTAGAAATTAGATTTGCGGTTTGAGACTCATAAGTTCAATAACACCTTTTTGCGTACAATGTCTGGTGTACTGGAGGGTATTCCATACCCCTCAGACCCTCGGTTTGATAAACGTAGAGCTTTGAGTGCGTATTGTGTTTATATTGTGTACGGTTATTGAAATTTCATTGGGAATTGTTATTTTAATTTGGAAATATTCAGCTATGCAAGAAGAAAAAAAGAAAAAAAGAATAAACCAGATGGATACATCGGCAAATGTCGTCGAGAAAAGCCAGGGAGCTAATCTACGAGCCTTTCTAGATTATCATCGGTCATAGATGCTTTGAGGGATACCTACATCAATTTAAAAGAGCCCCCAATAGTAGTTGTCTATACTGTACGGAAGAAGACACAGTGAAACACATATTTTTTGTTGGAACACACAGCGTCAAGAGACAGTGACAAGACTTGATTTTCTGTTCATTCTAGACAACGAGGTGGAATCAATCGTTTCTTCTTCTGAAACATGGGAAACATGGTTAAAGAAAAATATTAAAGAACAAAACAATTGTCATCAGAACAAGAAGTCTGTGTAAACATCAACAAGGACACAGAACTGTCATATAATTCTCACGACTAAGAAGAGCGAAGTTGAAGAAATTGAACTTATTGTAATCTGGCATATCAAAGTCAAGACTATTCTGTAGATGTATCAGAAATTCTCAAGCTCGCTTAAGTTTTTCTTAAGTAAATTTTTTTTAATGTCTGGCGTTGTTGTACTGGAAGGTTGGATCTGTTGATTATTTCTTGACCTATTTCAGGCCCGTAGCTAGGGGGTGGCAAGGTCCGGCAACGTCCGACTTTTTAAAATAAAAATATGCAACAATAAATCGGTATATGCTTTCAAATGCAATTCGTAGAATTGAAAAATCATCACAGTATCTATACCGACATACACCTACGAGCGACCTATGAGAGCTACGATATCTTAGTGGCCATCAAAGTTATAGACGAACTTTCCTTTGCTTAAGCGTTTATTATATATTTTTTCCTTGTGCGCTACTACAATAAGATGAAATGAATATCGTAGTCAAAATGCTATTTTTATGCTTGTGCGCGGCTGTGCAATAATACGGAAATAATAAATTTTATAACTTATCTTAAACCGCGATGACTTTGAAATTTTAGGAAATTACTATTACAACCTTACTATCCGTTTGCCCTACCTTCACTTTTGGTCTGGCTACGGGCCTGGCCAATTTTAGTCGATCTTTTGCTTCAATTACTAATATTCTGATTAAATCTTATGCCAAAGACAGTATCACCTTGTTGATCATCTATGAATTTAGTATGAATTTAAACTACAACTACAAGTGGTTCACTGGTGTTTTCTGGAAAAAACTGAATAGCTTTATTGGAATTGCCTTTTTGGAATTTTTTGAAACAAACAGGAAATATTAGCCACGATAACAAAATAATTAGTATTTTGACAAAGTTTAAAACTCTAATGTGATAATATAGTGTCATGTTCCAAAATCCCTTACTGGAATTTTTGGTATTTGATTTATGAATTTTGTTTTTTCCAAAAATTTTATTATTTTAAATTTGGAAATATTTTGAATTTTCTAGTTCTCCCCTTTTTACTTATTGGTAACAAAGTGGTTACTTAATGATTTGAATTACTGAAGAAATAAATAAATTAAATTTTATGTTTTGAGTTAGTAATTTTGATTATTATTATGTTGGAAATTGTCCCTATTTAGACAAATTTGGATTATTTTAGAAAGTGAATGTTTTGCATGATTAAGTTTTAGATGGTCGATAACAATTAATTTAGATTAAATATAGAGGATTATAAAGATGGCGTTTGAGTTTTAATTAGGAAAATCGTAGTTGATTATTCAATTGGAGAAATAATCAAATTTAAAATTTGAATCTTATAGGTATCGTGGAATGAGTTGGACACCGTTCGCATAATATGTGGGCGAGTTATTTTTCTATTTTCTTTCTCATTTAGCTATATATTGAAAATTTTATTACAAAGTTAAATTTAAATTATGGTTTTGGTTTTGGATTTTTGATAAAATATGATTTTTTTTATACAAAATAAGCAGATTCGTTTTTTATCCCAAAAAAGATCCGACGCTCGATAGTGGCATTTTAAAATTTCGAAATAAATTATGTTATTCTCAAAAAACTCGGTTATAGCATAAGAAAAATCGTTTTCGAAAAATATTGCAGTTGTTAAATGAAAAAACCCACTTTTTTTCTAAAATTTTAATGTTTCGAGCAAGGACGAACCGAACCGACACTTTAAGAGAGAAGTAGCTCTGAATTTGCTAATGTTTTTGCTCTTCACATCATACAACTAAGCTTTTATTTTTAGCTTTTTAGTAAATAATATTATTTTCAAAAATTTGGTGTATGAATATAACAAGACCTATTGCTGTAGATTAGGAAATTTTAGAGCTTAAGATTAATTTATTTTTCTCTTACATGGAACATCGTATTTGACTTTTAAAATATAAAAATTTCCAAAAAAATTTAAAATTTTGCAATTTTTCTGAAAAATTGAAAGTCATTTTTCTCTAAAAACACATTTTTGTGTTTTCAAAAAATTTAATTATAGTTTTACATGTTTTCCAAATTTCAATATTGAGTTATTATTCGTTTCAGAGACAATAATTTTTGAAATTTTATAATTTAGAATAAAATAATGATGTAGAGTTACATAATTTTAGGAGATTAGAAGGATACCTGTTTATTGACATGCTTATTAAATTTACTTCATAAAATAAATTATTTTAATGTAGATTTAGGTGAGAATTGTATCGAATAAAATAATTTATTCAAACCAATTGTTATCTTATTCAAGTGAGACCTGCTCCCGATTCTCCTTTCTCTGTCCTAAATCTCTTCATCGAGTATCCCAGGTCTCCCACCCTATAAGAAACATTGGATAAATGCCAGTTTTAATTGGTATAATAATTTCTCTTAAATAGAACAACGTTGCGCTCTTAAACTCAATACATACCTTCAAACAAAAAAATAAAAAGTGTTTCGAGTCATCCCGTTCTACCCTAATGACCAGGAAAACTACCAAGGAAATTAAAGTACTTGAAAGCTGGAATAAATGCCTTTAAAGTTTGGTTAATTATTAACGAATGTTCCAAGTCATTTGGTGTGATGATTTGCAATCACTTCTTTTAAGGAAGTTTTCAGTTGTTGTCAGCCACATCTGGATCTCAAAATAATCGTTTGTTTATTTTTGAAAATTTTAAAAGTTCGCTAGTTCGTAGCAATTAGCAACATATACGTTTTAGAACAGCAGAAACAAGACTTTTAGCCGAGTAGAATTATGTCTGTCTAAATAAAATTAAAATTTGATGTTGTCTGGTTTTCTGTAAGTGCCCTTTTTCTAGTGAGAAAACGTGATGTCATTCAAGTTTATTATGCTTGCAATAGGAATGACTAAAATGCTAGCGAACAATATTTACAAGATATCCCTCGAGACAACGCAGCAGCTCATATTATTTTTGGAGCTTGCATCAAAAACTGAATGTCTTCCAAGTGTTCAAAAAATTTTGTACAAAATTTTTACTTTTGTATTTTTTACTTTCGAGAATGTCTCCGATCTTCTATCTATACTGCAATATTTTTGTTTTATCATTTTTGACAGAAATATGCGTCGAGATTTTATCGCATATCATCTTTTCCATGTTTAGGATTTAAAAAATAATATTATTCGTTATTATATTTGCAGGTTTTGAAATTCATTTTGTTACAGAAGCTTTTTAAGCATTCATCCAACAAACGAATGTATTTGTTTTCCGAAAATTTAGAATTTACGTGTGGGATTTAAACGATGTGAAATCTATTATATTCTTCTAGTGTAATAAATACAGATTCGCTCGAGATGGAATTGAAGTTAGAATATTATGATTTACATTGTTCGGAGATAAAATAAAGGTACATTAGGCAAGCGGTTGGGCGTCAGTACCTCGATCACTTCCGGTTCCTGCTTATTAACACCGAAACTAAACAAGATTATGGAGTGCTGAAAGCACGCACAATGGGGTAATTTTGACATTTACCTGAGCTAACCAAATTCTTCTCAAATATTTCACCCTTCATGTTGTTGAAGTTTTTAAATTAATTATTACAAACTATGGACTAATTAATAAAAATTAAGTACGGTTTAATTTTTCGTTTGCTCATTACTCACTGTAAAGTTTTAGTTTATAATGTAAATGTTATGATTTTAATCTATTAAGGGTTGCTCTAACTAAAAGCAAATTCATTTGTCATATTACTCGAACAATTATGTCATTTTATGGTTTCATGTGCTTCCAACTTGCGTTGGTTTTCGAGTCTTAACTAAGGGAGTGAAGTAGTAAAGTCTGTCATGCCATCATCATGTAAAAAGCTCTATTTGAATTATTAATAAAACCACGCTTCTTGTTTCTTATAGTCTTCCTTTAATTATGTATCATCTGTACAAGACGTAGCGCAACTTTTTATATTCTTAAACTTTTTGAAGATACTTAAGGGTAGTTAATAATAATCTCTTTTCGGTATGCTGCACAGCACACTCCCTCCGGACGGAATAGATTCCATGTTGATCCTTTCTGTCAATTTGCAAACTTTTGAAGAGTTAGATAGTCTAGGTATTCGAGCAACGAACGCTTTTCAATTTTCCTACTTGTATAACTCATTCCAAAAACTAATTTTACGATAATTTTTAATTTTTACATCTAATAAATCACAAAATCGCACCCGCAATAATTCAACTTTATCTTAACCCACAAAAATTCCTAAAAAATATCTAAGACGGTTTAAGCGCGGATTCTCATGCCATATCTAGTTCAACACTCTCGTAAGTCCTATTTGATCCGTTCCTTCCTTTGGGACTAATATTTTACTTTGTTCCAACCGACTGTCTACAATGACTTATCGATAGCTAAGCGCTTATAGAATTCTAATTAATTTCGCTTTTTGTAGTTTTAATTAAAACATATTTTTCAGCGTTTTGTGTTTGCGTCAATACAGAAAATAATTATTACTAGGTTGAAACTCATTACACGTACGCACCTTTTTATATTATTCGATCGTTTCTACGAGTTTTTCCTCGGTTTTTGTTACATTTTTATTTAGAGCTTTTTATTTTGTTTTCTGCTTCTTTACATTTTGATGCTTAGGTTCTCTTATCAGCTTGTCAACTTACTTACATTTTCAAGTTTGTTCGTGAATAACTTTTTAATATTTTTTAAATATTCATATTTTTGGGTTGAAACTTAATGCGATTATATTGGCGCGGGGCTACGGGCTACGTTCTATTTTACCTTTTTTTTTTATTTTCTGTTTACAAACATAACTATTTTGTGAAACCTTGTTTAAAAAGTTTTTTAGGTATTTGAACTGCAAGGTACTTATTTCTTTAAAAATTTGTTGTAATATTCTGGACGTATCCAATTTATTGTAATTAAATCTTAATTACATTTGCGGTTTGGTCGGGACAAATCGAATGCTTCATTAGGTTCTATTGTATGAGTGGTAAATTTAGTCGTGAAATGTATAATGTGTTAGTACTCGGTGTTCATTAGTCTAACTCTTAAGCGGTTTATTGTCAACAATCTTGGTGTTATTTTTCGAATTCATGTATTATACATTGATCTGATAAAGACAACGTAACTGACATCTGCAATAAATAAATTATTTTTTTGTCCACGCGAGCGCAAAGTGTCGCTTTTTGGCTCGCATTGGCTGTCATACAATGTCACTTTCTTGCCCTGGGGAAATAAAATACATTTGCGCTCTAGGGCAGGAAAGTATAATAGTTTGGCACCTCTCACACTTTGTTATGTTTCTTTTGTATGCAATTTTCGCGTTTTCGACGGCAACAGACCTAAAGTAGCATTATCGGCTTCAAGAACTTCGGGTGGCGTGACAGGGAAGCCTTCTGAATCACTTAGTATTTTATCAATTTCATCAATGTGGTTTAACAATATTACAAATATTTTATTTTGTTTATGATAAAGTTATGTCTTAGTAATATACCGTTATTTGTATGTGCCTCGACATAAAGTAAGGTTTTTGGTACTTGTCATGATTTTAACTCTCGCCTTGGGCTTGTACTACAAAATTTACGTTGTGGGTCAAAAGTAACCACTTTACACCTTTGATACATAAGTAACTATTAAATATACAATAATTTATAATTAAGCAAATTAATATAAATGAAATATTACAATCAAGTAAGATTCAAAAGAGATGTCTTACGCTTAAAGCTCAAGTAAAATTGAGTTTGATTAGTGTTTAATTAACTTGTTTAATTAAAAAACTTGAATAAAATTAATTACTGACTATTAAAAACCATTGGAATAAATGCTTTTGATGTAAAAGAGCGTGAAAATAGTTGATGTTGCGGTGTAATATATCTCAATGTTTATGAGTTAGTTGTAATTTAGAATAAGAATAGTGTATTGTTTTATGAAGACTGAAAATCAAGTTTTACATATCGTCGTTGATACTGCAATAGGACCTAAGTCAAAAAAGTTGAATTTTCAGGAGAGGGAAAAAACGCAGTGCAGAAGCAATGCATTTGCATTGCAGCAGCAATGCAAAACTAATGATTTAAAATTTTGTTAAAAACTGATGAATTTGGTTTTTTTTCCTTTTTCTGGGATATAATTTGGATACTTTGCCATCTCAATCTCAAATAGCATTTTTGTTCACATAGATCCTATTGCAGTATCAACGACGATATGTTAGGCAAAGCCGAGCTGATGCAATACATGCACGTCAAGACAAGCTTTAAGTTCAAAGAAAACATACAGCTTTTTCATTAAATGACAAAAAAATCCAAAAAATAGTTTTAAAATTTTAATTTAATTTAGGGACTTGATATGAAAATCAAATTATAAGTTGGTTATATTTAATAACAAATAACGAAATTGAATAATATTCCAAAAAAAATTGAAGTACATCTTCATAATAAATAAATAAAAAATTTGCAATGCAACTATTGTTTCGTCTTTAATTAGAGACATCATCAAACATTAAAGTCATAATTAAAACACTAAAATTGCTATTGTATGAACATTTTAATTTTAATTTTTCCATTATATAATTTCGGTATTTATTGCAGTTATAACTTTAATGCCTGATGATATCTTTAATTAAAGACAAAACCAGATTTACATTGTAAATCTTTTATTGATTTACTATCAGAAAGCCCGTCCACGAACGGGCATCTAGACTCGATTGGTTGGAAACTCGATTGATGTGTAACTCGTCCTAGAGGGAGTACCGAGAGTTGTTTAATACATTTTTCGGTTGGTAAAAAAACCGACCAATCAGATTGTTTCTTTTTTCACCAAAAAATGACACGCTGGAGCCGGAGCCGGAGCAGCAGAGTGCTGGGATTTTATGTATTAAGATTACAAAGAAGTACCTCCATAAACACGACAATGTTTATATCTATAATTTTTTGAATTATGGCCTACAAAATACAGATTTTAATGGTAAGTATCTAAATTTGTCATTTTTGATAAATCCATTTTGCACTTACACTTTTGTATAATTTGAAGAAAAACTATTTTTAAAGTGCAATTTATCTTGAGTCATTTTAGAATTCACCAGGCCCGTAACCAGGGGGAGCACATGGGGGCACATGCTCCCCCCGAAATGTTAAAAACAAGGTGGAACTCGCTTTTGCGACAGCTCTTAGGCTTCTATTATATCTACTTTTTAGATAGATTAAATTATTCGGGCTTTATTTTATTAGAATTTTTAATGCGTTAAACTTTTAAATAGGTAGATACCAACGCCAATTTTTTTTATGCGGACGGACGGACAGTCAGACAGACAGACACAGAGCCAGATCATAAGGCTTCTTTCTATACGACGTATAGAAGCCTAAAATCAACATTTGTTTGTAATAATAAAAATTCCTGGAAGGGGAACCCTCGAAAATGTTACTTTTTACATATGAATTTTTATGAGTGCCCCCCCTCCCTCCAAAATGAAATTCTGGCTACGGGTCTGGTATTCACCTATCAATACTGACGTACTAACTAAGAAGTGTGATTCTAAACCCAGGTTCCTTCATACGAATCGCATAATATTTTAATTTTAAATAATTAAATTATTAGCTTTTAAAATATAGTAACATAAATATTATAATAAAGCTCAATAAACAAATAAAACATAAAACATCATTCAATTAAAATATTTTAATAATGAGAACATTCCTTCTCGAAAGCTCGAAGAAATAATTTTACATTTTATTTGTCTACTGAGCTTTATTATAATATTTACATTACTATCTAAATTTTATATTCTATTAGTTTAATTCTAATTCTATAGAATAATTAAAAATAATTCTATCTTATCATAATATTAAGTGTAGCTAACGTTCGTTTAATAATTTGCAGCAATGGGAGAGTTTTTGTCAATTTTTAATTGGATTAATATTGACAGTTGCAATATTATGCATAATATATTGCAATATAATCATAGTCGTCCATGAGGGGGGGGGGCAAAAAGGGCTGCTGCCCCCCGGCTCTTGTCTTAAATCTTTAAATTTAATTTTAATTAATTTAATTAATAATAATCTTTTCTGCAAATAAAGAACATTAACAATTTTTAGTGTTGAATTTTTTTTATAATAATTTTTTTTTTGATTTTGCCCCTCCCTGAAAATGAATCTACAGACGCCCATGAATATAATGCAATATACAATATTAGTTTTGTTCACAAAATAAAAATTTGCAATCAAACGTCGATTTTCTGCGTTACCAACATTTAACTGAAAGAAACATAGGCAACAAAGTTGAATAGTCTAAAATCTTATTGGTTTATGCATTCCCGCCAAGGTAGGGTTATGACGTCATAACCCTGTAAATTTAAAATTTCAATAATTCTTTTCTTATACTAAACGCACTCAAAAAAATCTGAAAAAAAAAATCTAAGACTCGGTTTGATCTATAGTTTCAAATAAAAAAATAAAAAAAATTCCTCCTGTCATTTATGAAATCAGTAGTTTTCAAAATTTTATTTGAACCAATCTCGTATATTTACATTATTGTATCTTCGTTTAGTAATTTGGCTAATTTGTTGATCATGGCTCCGCATCATGCCTCTGATTATATGATTAGGTGCGTGTAAATCTAACAATGCAAGGTTGAAACGCTGAAATGTAAAACCAAAAATGTTGAGATTGTTTGTAAAAAGTTCCAATTATTGGTAAAGAAATTTCAAAGTTTTTTTGTTCGAAAATTAAAATTATTGATTAATTGATTTTGCTGTGTAATTTTTGGTCGAAAAAAATATGTATAATTTTATAAGTTCATGTCAATGGAAAAATTACAATTGGTTTTTATTTGGAACAAACTAGTCACTACCTAGGACTTCGGTACAATCCTTGTTATGCCGACACGATCACCACCAACATTATAAACAACAAGGTAATAAATTTTTTTTATTTGACTCTATTTGACAATCACTACCTAATTTTTCAAGAAAAAACAAAAAATATTTCAAAATAAATAAGGTGCCTGCAGACACTCACCTTAGACAGGCTTTAGTTTAATTTTACATATGGATGTAGATTTGAATGGTAGAATTTTTACATCAGATTTTTACACAGGGGAACATACCATTCACATAAGCTTAAAAGTGGTGTAAGATTGCAGATTTGTAAAATTGTAAAATTGTAAAAGTTAAAAGTTTGTTAACTTTTCCATAGGCCGTTGCAACGGTTATTCCACCGTGCAAGAAATTAAGTTTATCTGAACGCTTCCACCTGAGTTAATGCTTTTTAGCTCTTACGGATTCTACCATCCACATACACTCCCCTATGTAAATGCTGCTAAAGAGGCCGATGGTTCAGGAGTAGATTAAAAAAAAGGCTGATGAAGAAGAGAGAAGAAGAAATTGCTTGTTAAAGTTTGTGCGGCCTGAAGGCTGAACTGATGAGTTGTTATTCTCTAGTAACCTTCCAATATTTTGAAATCTTTAATTTTAATTTTAAAAGTTTCATTAGGCTGTAAATTGCAATAAATAACTTGATTTGTGATGATAATGTTGCTTATTTTTTAAACAGATTTAGATGGATTACAAGATTTTAATTATTTAGAAAAAATAGCAGAATTGAGGTAAATAAAAATGAAAATATTAAATGCTAATTTAAAAACGAGTTTAATAATTAAATTATAATGAAAAAAGTATTGTAATGGCAATTATAAAATTAGAATAGAATACTCGGGCTAATTAACCAAATGTCTCGATGGATGCTATTAAAAATGTAATGTTCAATTTTTGAAAAAGAATTTTCATATTATGTAGTTTTAAAATAAATTTTTAAAATTTAACCAAAAAATAAGTGTTGTTCCAATTTATGAAAGTGATACATTCCAATGTGTCAAATTGCAATCTGACATGATTACTTAATCAGGACGAGCATGATATAACTTAAAATGTAATATAATTATGTTAAATTGAAATATGGTAGAACGATAGAGCGTTGGCGGTAGTACAGCCAGCAGCCTCTTTAATAAATCAAATTATTTTAATTAGCATGATTCGATTCAATTGTTTTATGTAATTAAAGAAAAAAAAAAACAAAATTGTACGCATAGATATTTTTTTTTCCGACGCGCTTACTGTTATGTCATTTTTGATGTATACTTTGTAAGCTTAATTGAACAGATTATAGTGTTTTATACTTATTTAATAATTACTCTGTTCTACTACACACCGCCGCTATTCCATTTTATCAAAATATGACAAAATTCATTCTATCTTAAGGTACTCTAGGATTGTGTGCACGTTTTATAACGCCATCAATCTTATATGACTTTATATACGCGAATAATAACACCTAGCTACGTTGTAAATTAACGTACGTATCAAAGGCAAATTGAACGTTTTCCAACAAGGAACAAAATAATATAGAAAATTACTTTAATAGTTTTCCTTACGGTTGAGCATCAGCGTAAGTAGTTTCAATCAGGATTGATAAATGTCACTGACGAAGTCGATAATGAATGTAATACAATATATTGTAGTTAACTTTTACCTTATACAGCTTGATGAAATGTTCAAAAATATTTTTCACTGAACTGGATTCCAATAGTAACTGCAAATGTACTACGGAAGTAATTGCAGTTACTGCAGTTTACTAATTGAAGTAATTGCACTACCGACTCGATTGATTAGAATAATATCCCTGACGTTAAAAAATTATACAATATCAATACACGAATGTCAATAAGGTTGCATACCCAAAAGTGTGTTTTTTGTTACAATATCAAAGTGTACCATAGAAAGTACTCCATCCTCACGTTTGATGATTCAGATGAACAGCTATAATGCAAGTCTCATAGTATCATGATCGAATGCATGTTATCCATTGATATATTGGCATTGTGTTTAAACTAGGCTTAACACTGGCTGGTTAATGATGGTTAATATAGATTTCTTATATCCTGTTTTGTATAAACATGGAGATTGGAGTTTCATTTAATTTGATGATGTGAAATATTGTCAGTCGCGGTAGACCAATTTATAGCGAGCAGGAAATCCTGACAGTCATATGTATTAAAGGTCGTGACATTTATTATGCGAATGTTTTAGAGGTAAATATACGCGATTTAGACTAGTTCACATTTGCAACGCCAGTGTTTAAGACAGTATTTTTCTATGACAATTTATCACATCAAGATTGCCAAGTCTCGGTTTTATAATGCTGGTTGTAGGTTCGAAGATTTTTCATAAGTTAAAAGATCATAATAGCAACTAATGCTAGTAAAAACGCTGTACATAACAATAAAGAGCTTTTTTTGCAAGATTTTAATGTGGTATGTTTTTGAAAAATGACATCAACTGACTTTTCTCTGTATCGTGGAAGCATTCAGTAGTATATCTCGGTTTGCTGTTTAAATGCTGCTTGTTGTAATATGTGTAGCCCTTGCATTAATTTTAATTGACGATGTATTCATCACCTAGTGCGAAACAATTACTTATTAAAATTTCATGAGATTTAAACAAACCAAACAGAATACAATTAGGTAATTTTGGAATATATATTGTTTTATTACGAATAAAATTAGGACGTATAGCGTCGATAGAAGTACAAATGGTACTTCAAACGTAAAAAAATTAATATATTTAATTAACTCACTTTATTGCAGGTGACCGGCGGCACTAAAGTAAAACATTTGCTTTTACAAAAAGTAAATTTTTGACAGTTTGACAATTGAATGACGTAAAGTAAAGTTTTGTTTTCACAAAAAAAGTAATAATCTGTTTAGTTTAATCAAGTCAGGTATTTGAAAACAAACTATGAGCGAGGGTTTGAATGTTGAATGAAAGTTTTATTGCAAGTTTGCTGCATAAATAAACTATGGATTAAGATTCGTTTTGTGGTGTATTTAAGGGATACGGTAGTTGGACAAGTTCAATCTATGGTACTGTAATGTATTCAGGTAACTGCTTATGCATGCAACGCTGGTTTATCTCAATTCAAATATGTAGGAGCATAGGGATTATGTCAAAGTAGCTATTTAGTTATATCTTGGCGAATAGATTGATTAGCCGACCTGCAGTAACACAATAAGTTGAATCATTTTTTTATGTTTAGGTATGAAAGCATTATTTTGTTTTTATAGAAGTTTTTACTGAGATGATCCCTTTATGACAATGGATATCATAAAAAGTTGGACGAGTTCCAAGTAATATCTTAAATAGTAAATGTATATTGTATAATTTTTAAAAGATTGATTAGTTTTTCAAAAAAATTATTTGAAAAAGGAAGACAAAAAGATAATTGCTGCGCTGAACTGAATACGTAATCGTATTTTACATGGTTTAGTATTCAAAAAATGTATTTAATATATTTAAATTACATTGGCTAAAAGTTTTCTATAAAATTTTTAAGTTACTTTTTTTATATAAAATATACTGTTTCATATCAGATTGGATTATAGGTGAAGATCAACCTATTGAATTTTTAAAACATATATTATTTGATAAATTTATTATTTGATATTCTATTATACCCTTAAAACCAGTGGCGGCGTATACCAGAAGGGCAATAGAGACGGTTTGACGACTTGACATTTTACGTACCCTCCGAAGCACAACGCCTTTAATTTGTAGTCGACACGAGCCGCCACTGCTTAAAACAAACTTGGTATAATAGTTAGTTTAGTAAAACAAACTGTTGACAACCCACACATATAAACTGAGTGGGTTGAAATTTACGGTCTTACCGTTTCTTGTTCGTTAAGGATATACTGTGGTTATTGCAAATAATGCTATAAAACCATGTTTACGTAACCACGAGTAAAATTATTGGAAAAAAGAAAACCGTTTGTATATTTATTTTCTAAAAAAGCTAGCGTTTTAAATTAATGGCTCGAGTTTACGGTACGGAAGAAATTAAAGATTAATGGCATAAGATAGTTCCGAAAAAGTAGTTACCACTATCTAAGTAAAAAAAAAGTTGCCTTGTAATATCTGAATTTAATTAAAATTACATTAAAAGTTTATCAAACTTAAAATTATTCAAGCCAAACTTACCGTCTTAATTGTCTATTAGCTAATATAACACCCATAAGAGCGACATTGGCAGCCATTCCCATCGAACCTAACGCAAATATTAATGCAGCTTCTGCTGTACCACCAGGATGACATTGAAACACTCTCGTTGAATTAAGAGTAGCATTACTGGCACTGCTTCCAAACCTTAGGTTGGCTCCTATCATAGCAACTGCCGAACCTATCAAAAGCAAAAGGGTATTAATTTCTCACTCAATACTATTGGAGATTTATGGTTTTGGATTGCTAATCGAAAATGCGATAGCTGTGATGTATTTTGAAGTGTTTGCTTATTTACATACAGAACACGTTAATCAGTTTCGGATTATGCACGATTACATTATATTTTTTGTCTCTTTTATTAAAAAAATTCCTATAATAAATTATCGTCTGGACGAAAGTAAAATTTTTATAAGTCGTACGAAAATTTACGCCCCACTGTTTAAAAAGTAATTTGGACTTATAAAATAAAACCGAAAAATCTAGCGATAAAAATTTTATTTCGCTGTCTTTTTAGCTGCACCCTTAAAGCTGTACATTTCCGGCTCCACTAATGTACCATAGTTGAGCTGACGGACTAATTTAAACTCGAGGAGGCACTTTTGCGAATTATTGACATGCTGTATCTATTTAGAAGCATTCTCACACACCAGAGTGTTTTGAAATTTCAAAGCTACTGCAATTGCATTTTATAATTGAATAATTTCATCGCAGAACATAAAGCACATCCATCTTTGCCGAACGATATTAGTATCAGTTTGGCCGTTAAAGTTGAGCTCTTGATGCGAATAGCTTAAAATGGAACAGTGTATAACTTGGACTAAAATTTGTATTAAAAGTAAAATTTATTCGTCGGCAATTTTATTCGTCCTTTTTCTTTTAAAAGAATGTCGTAATGCATTTCCGTTCTCTCAATACAAATACTAGAAAACATTCTTTTGTATAAAAAAGAAAATATGGTAAAATGTGATTGATTTCGTTTTACTTGTAATACAAGTCGATCCCACAAAAGAAAAAGATTTTCTCCTACTGCATTCAAGTGGTAATAATACCAGGATAAGTCTCGAGAAGAATGAACTAAGTTATCCTATAAAATATACAAATAATAACGGAAGATTAAAAAATATTTCGTCTGCGGATAAAAGAAAACAAAACATTTCGAAATGAAAATTAGATTTTGGTGTAATTTAGTAGAAAAACTTGATGTTTCATTTATTGAAGTTGCTTTTCATCAAATATTTACTCGTTTCATTTATTTCATATAAAAAGGGGGAAGCATTTTATTCTACTTTGGTGGCTTTGATTGTTTCTTCTTGCAAATGCACCAAGTTTGCAATTTCTATTTACTAGGTATTTTATAACATTGTTTTTGTTTTTAAAATTTAAATTTCTTTGTAATACTTTAGAGTGATTTTTGAATGAAAAGATAATACAAAAGACTTTCTAATCTATCCGTGACAGCGCGTTATTCTTTACTGTTTTAGATAAACGATAATCTCTGTGTAATAGGGCGTAATTTTTGAATTAAATTTTCTTATCTGACTCTTTTATACTCAACGTGTTGTTAGGTCGATGATTTTTAATTTAATTTTGTTTACATTTGTTTTCAAAAAATTGCAATTTCCATTCGTTTATTTATTTTTCGCGTTTTTGTAACATTTGTTCGTGAATTTGTAAATAACTTTAATATCTGCCTACTATTTTGAGCTCAAAGTTGTATTTTTGCAATTTAAAAATTCAAAATTTGACCTACCTGCCTACGGTGGTAATAAAAGCCGTAATGCTGAATATACCAGCAGAAATTATAGCTTTTATGTCGAGAACGTTCTATAAGATATGTATAGACATTTAAACGTTTTCTCGGATAATTTTAGAAAGTAAGAAACATAAAATTCCATCTTTACCTTATCATTTTTGGTTCAATTTACTGGTTTCGCTTATAAATTATTGTTTTTTCGTTTGTATCGATTTGTTTGTTTATCCAATTACACTTTTACGAATGCTTTAATTTTTAAATTTTAGGAACGTATTTAACTTCAGCACGTATTTGATTGCATGACTCTTATTTATTGGGAAACGCTGGAACTTTAAAAGGGCGCGTCGTCAGATGACCACACATAGAAGGAAAATAACATATCTGCGCTTATTTAACAGAATATTTTCTTAGTCTTTTACCGAAGGTTTTTGTTTTCATTTTGAGTTTTCCATTTTATTTTGCTTATGTTTGTTAAGTATTCTATGTTTGTGATGTTTCATATCCTGGAATTTAAATTAAAAACTACTTTTATCACAGCAGTAAAAAATAAATTTTGATGCAGTTTTATCAGATTAACAGATGTATGTAGATGATACCACTTTTAAATAATACAATTGTTTTTCTTGCAACATGTCAAAAAGTAAATAATGCCTATCTGAAAATATCAGCCTATGGTTTGATAGTTTATTTATGTAATGACTGTCCGGTACATTCATATTCCACCAATCAAATGATAGGAAAGTGGTGGCAGAACAACATTAATTTTCTTAAAAATTCAATTAGAATTCCATATCTGAGCTTGAGAAAACGGCACGAATAATACTTATTTTTTCTCCCCCCTTTTTTGTTTTCAAATTTCAACGTTTTTATTTATATATTTTATTTTTCTTCTCTTTCGTCTCTCGCATTCAAAGGAAACTGGGAAGGAACAGGAAATAATTATTGAGTTTACCTAATTAACATTTTACTTTATTTGTGTTTACCGTAGCAGCCGGATCTGTTTTAAGTCTAAGTTGTTAATTGATATTGATCAACCTTTTACTATTTGACACTTTGGTATGATTGTTATGGCCCAATAAAGCCAAAACGCTTCTCCAATAAGTATCTACTAAGAATATTGCGAATAAGTGCTTTTTTATACCTACCCTAATATAAGTTTTTATTGTCATCAAAAACTGCGAATTAAATTTTGGGGATCGCGTATTTGTCAACTTTAAAGCTTGCCATCGATGAGCTTTGTTTTGTTGACAATAAATTTTTTTTACTTTGTGCTGTGCATTTTTTTAAACCGTCTGTTTTGATTTATGCAATTTCAAAACACGGAAAACTCTTTTTTTGCTGCTTTTTCTGGGACTTTCAAAGCGTAATAACTTATTGCCATACTGTCCAACCCTTTTAGATTGAAATGCCTTATTTTTGGAGTTTTCTCCTTTTTATTCATAAAATGGATCTGATCATTATTTCTAACATTTGACCAATTTTGTTAAAAGCAAGGGATTACCTTGAGATTTAACAGTTGTTATGGAAGACTTCAATCACCTAACTTCGAGTACTCTGGAAAATTTTATAGTGATATATTGACTGAAAATAAATGACTCTTGTTTTACGAGTTGTAGGTGATTTACTTATTTTGTGTAATAAATTTTGTATTTTATACCTTTATTTCGTACAGCAATCAGATAATAACGCTTTGTGAAACATAATAAACTCACATTACATTCTATCGAGAGCTTGTGTCATCAAAAATGTAGTATTTTTTAAGAATTCTCTAGAATTATACATTCCTTGGAAGGAACAGTTTTTTAGCTGCCTAACATTTGATATAGTTTAAATCTTAACATTACTGCCGGCGTGAGTGGTGTATTTTCGGTACACGTGTCGTTTCGGCGACCGCAGTTCGGCGAAAGCGATTCGGCAACGTATATTCGGCGACGGTCAATTCGGCGATCCGAAATCCAATTTGATTCCAATTCGGCACTGGCATTTCGGCGATTCTCATTCGGCGACAGAAAATTCGACTACGTTGATTCGGCGACGGAAAATTTATTTAAGTGTTTTTTTTTTAATTAAAATTTATTAAAAATATTAAAAAATAAATTTTTTCTCCAACCGTATTAAAAGCAGTACATTTTTAGTAGCATTACCTCAACTAAAAGTTGACGTTTTCGTTATTAATATAAAAATGCGAAAATTGCTAAGCAACACTTTTTTTTACGTGCACTAAAAAAACTTTTTTGTGCATGACTTAAAAGTGATTTTATTTTTTACTATTTTTGTGCGCGATCGATCTAAATTTTTGCATATGCCTTCCTATCGATAATTCACGGGGGTGTGTCTGTGACGAGGGGGGAGAATTTTTTGCTCAGTTTTTTGATATCTAGCGCCGTTCTCGAGTTATTGCTAATTCAAACAATATAGAAAAAGCACTCTCCGAAATTATACAATTTTTAAATGTCAAAGTGACTTTTCTAATATTACATCAAATAATGTTTTAAAATTAAGTATTTATATTTTAAATTTTATTTAATTTTTGGTTGGAGAAAAAGTAATATGTCTCATTTGGATTAAAAGTGTCTTTGTTTGACGTGCAATTATTGCATTCGCTCGGCTCCGCTAGCGCTCCGCCTTGCAAATGCAAAAATTGCTTGTCAAACAAAGTTTCACTTTTAATCCGAATAAGACAATGTACTATTTTATTTTTAAATTAAATATTAATTTACATAATACATTACAGGTATCATAATTTTACATATTTTTTAAGCAATTAAACAAATTTTAATAAACGTTTATTCAATAAGTTTATTCAATAAATTGTTCAGAATTTGTATAATTTATATTTGTAATTTACGAGCGCTTTTTACTTGTAATCTTTAAGCTCATTTTCTGTGAGTAAGTGTGTAAGCCCTTATGCGCGACCGGTCTCTTGGTCGCCAGTATGCAATTGTGTTCTTACAAAGACAGTCGCGTCTTGCAAATGCTGCTCACTTTCTTTTATAAATAAAACAGCAGTTCTTTCAACTAAGTGGTTTTATTTAATTACTGAAAACGATACAGTCCACTATCCAACTTCAAAAAGGATCCTGCGACAGGATTCAACAAAATTGAATAAACTAAAGTTTATTATTCAATAAATTGAATAAACTAAAAATTTTTATTCGATAAATTCAATAAACTAAAAAGTATACCTTCCGTCGCGTCGCCGAATTGATTTTGAATATTGGACCAATATTGCGCCAATATTTGTGCTACATGGGATCAAGAAGAAATACAGTTTTTAAAACGTCGATTAATAGAAATATTGCTTCTTTTTTACCAAAAGTCAAAATTTTCTCTTTATCGTTTATTGTTAAATATTGATATTTACTAATTGTAAAGAAAACTATTTTAAGAGCGGGGCAAGGTATTAAAAAAATTTTTTTTTTGCATTTTTTTTATTTTTTTAACTGAATACATAATTTTTAAACAATATTGTGTAAAAATTTCAAGTCGATCGGAGCAAAATTGATAAAGTTATAAGTATTTGAGCTCCGATGCTCAAATACTTTTTTTTAAAATAGATTTTATAGTGTACACAATTTTAAATCGTTTCACCAGGTATTGTCAAGAGATTTTTTTTAATAGGTAATTATTATTAATTTTACAACAACAAATTAGATTATTTTTTTTAGCGAAAATCGGTTGTTTTGCTTCCAAGGGCTACGAAAAACTGCCAAATTGAAAAAAAAACAAATCCTTCCGTGGTTAAAAACCTCGAGAAACATCTCTTTTAACAACTGAATTTTGATTTTTGTCTTTCAGATGATTCTGTTGTGAGTTATTATGTATACTGCAAAACAACTTTTTCCCTATCGCTCGCTTAATTTTTAATATTTTGCAATGAAGATTTAGGAAAATATTGTTCAAATGTTGAATTATTATATGAAATTTGACCGAATAAACTTACACTATTTGTATCGCCAGAAAGGAATCTTAAAAACAGGTCTTTTTTATCACCGAATGAACCTTACCCCGCCCTTAATACAAATTATTATTCCGACGAAAGGTAGCTAGCTATCTGTTAGAACTATACGATGGAGGCACTAATTAAGTACGACCTGTATCGAGTATACAATATACAACTTTAATATACAGAGTGGTCGTGATGGTTACCAACCTGAGAGAATGTTAGACCACTCTGTATATTTATTAAAGTTGTGTATACTCGATACAGGGCGCACTTAATTAGTGCCGTCATCATATAGTTCTAACACTATCCATATTATATTCATCGATTAACCTCCTACTTTTTAATCAAAATTATTATAAGCAGGTACACGTAATATATGAAAAATTTTGTTATTATTAAAATAATATATTTTATTAATTTTAGATAAAAAAACATTTGCTCTAAAGTCTAAACGACAAATTTAAAAAAAAAGTTGAGTCAAATGGGTGTCTGGGCTCACGCTCATGGAAAAAATATCTTTGAAGTGGCGCTTGAACTAAAAAATTACGTATCTAAAAAGGTAGGATCTTTAATTCCACGTAAATTGCAAGAAACATCTCTCAAGCTTCCCGAACTCGAAAATCACAGATCTAGAATAGCAGGAATCTGTTTTCAAGTTAAATTTGCCTATAATTTGGCGTAATATAACGCAATTCAATTGAACATACATTTATGATATGATGTTAACAGTTACACGGTTAACAGACAACTGCGGCCGGCTCTGCCCATTGTTGCTATGCGTATATTAGAATGCGTTAAGGGGGGAAACTCATATAAACGGTCGAAAATGACGAAGAATTTTGGGATTTTTTTCTGAAGCAACTACTTTACCAATATTGTTTTCAACTTTGGAGATTCATTTATTGGACATTCAAAGAATGGAAAAACATTTTTTTTTATCGAAAATAATTATTTACAGCTGACTGCAATCAATTGTTGTTGAACGATTGTTTCCTGCGATATCAAATTGCGGGAGCTGTAGTTTTTTTGTTTTTTTATCAGAATCAAACAATTCAAAATCCATTACATTCTTTATGAAAGTACGCTGTCGATGAACCTCCATTATTAATAAAAAAAAAATTTTACAATCATTTTTTGCATAAAAATGGTTGCTGAAAATCCGATCTTTATTTTCTGAGCGCCGCCATTTTTATAATATTCAACTTTTTAAACTTTTTCTTGATTTATCGACTGCGTACTTTCATAAAGAATGAAATGGATTTTGAGTTTTTTGTTTCTGATAAAAAACAAAGAAACTACAGCTCCCGCAATTTGACATCGCAGAAAACATTCGTTCAACAACAATTGATTGCAATCAGCTGATATATAATTATTTTCGATAAAAAAAAAATGTTTTTCAATTCTCTGAATGTCCAATAAAATAACCTCCAAAGTTGAAAACAATTGGTGAAGTAGTTGCTTCAGAAAAAAATCCCAAAATTCCACGTCATTTTCGACCGTTTATATGTGTTTCCCCCCTTAATGGTTGTTTTTTATGTGAAAAATTGAAACTTTAATATACGAGTAGATTATTCGATATCCAAGTTCGTCCATAGTTTACTCGAATTATTGTAATGTTATCCATCTTTCTATTTTAATTCTATTTTAATTATTTAAAAAGATAGGGTCTTTGAACCCAGACACTTGATAAAAACATTTTTGAAGCCTCCAGAACTTGAAAGTTACGGATCTAGAATGCCCGGATCTGTTTTTAGGTGAAAATTCGGATATAAAAGATGTTAACAGTTGCACAGCTAGATGATAACTGCCAGCGCCAGCGGTTTTGCGCTTTAAAAAACTTTGTTGTAACTAGTATTTACTTCGAGTACACATGCCGTATACAAAATGCAGCTTACTTCGAAAAACTATGTGCTTCTTTTAAACTTTTAAACATCATTTTTTGTAAGTTTTTTAAATTAAACTGCAAAAAAATTCATTCACAATGTTTGATCAAAGCCAAATTACAAAATTAGTAAAATTTCCGATCACGCATCCAATTTAAAAACTTTGAGAAAAAAATTTATTTCTTGAAAAAAGTAGGTGTTTTTTTTATAAAACTTACCTTGGTCAGACGGAGATAAAAAAATTTGAATTTTGGAAAAATATTGATTAATTATTATCGAAGAACAAATTAAAGATATTGAAGTGAAAAAAATTAAAATCAAAAAACTTAACAACATTTGTTAATAACAGTTGGTCAAATCTGCGACGATGCGATGCGGGAAAAATGTAATTAAATGTTTTGTGAAGTATTTTTTTGTCTTCAACGAATATAATCGATTCTTTAAATTAAATCAATTCTCTTTGAATGGATTTGTTTTCAGCTTTTGGCAAAATATACATAAGAAAAAGTTTACAGGTGGAATAAACGATGCCAATAGCAGTATATGGCTGTAAGCCTTTTTTGTTAAATTTGGCTAAAAAATTAAAAATTTGTATTTTTCTCATGTTTATTTTATTTTATTGTTATTGTTCAAGTTTCTCTTCTATTTGTCTCTGATTTATTATTTCACTTTATTACTAACCTTTTGTTGTTCTTATTCTCTACATATTAGGTATGTAATCCTGTAACAATACCATCACTCCTTGTTACATTAATATTAAAACATATTATGTTTTATCAACATAAACATATTATATTTTAATATTAAATTTTATGCCCAACTTAGTTGAATTGCATTGAATCGGCATTTGCTGGCTAAGACATCACCTGCGTTGCAATTTTAATGTTATGTTTTATTAAAATTTTAGTTTATTGCTATTTTTCATGTAAATTTTGTTTTATGGTTTTAAATTAATTTGTGTAATTTTAATTAATTAGTGTTCGGAACTTAATTTCCTTTTTTTGAATTTTCTTTACTTCCCTTCCAAACTTTTATTTATTTTTTTTTAAATAAAAAAGATTAATAAACTTTTCATTATAAATAAACTTTAAACTTTACTGAATACTTCCTTTATAAAGTTTATTTTATGTTTTACACAATTCGGTGATCATTAACTTTATCTATAAGGGTAATTAACAGCAGCAATGATATTCAGTTTTGTATTTTATAGCAAAACGTACAAGAGCATGGATACAGAACATACTACTTGAATATTAGTTAAGTACACTAATAAAAAGGGAGAGTAAGAGACCCTTGATAGATTAAATCAAAATATAAGCTACTACACAACTCAATTTCCTCTCGTCCGAATGTGAATGTATTATTCAAAACAAAATTTGATTGTGTTACAGATATACTAAGCAGTCGAAAATTGTAACACATTTATATTTTTATCCATATTATTTACGCCCAAAACTCCGATAAGCAACATAGTATGTATAGCGCGACGCGATGGGCTTGATGAAAAGACAGTTCAACGATTCGTACTGAAACCTTTCGCTTTATTTTTCGCTCAATTTCTCTTATATTGAATCAGCCCGTGCATGATTTCAATTTTCAACTTTAAAATTTTTATTGAATTTCATATAATATGCATTCAATTTTGGCATATTATATTATATAATTTAAGTTTTCGAAATCCAAGAGCGCCTGTTGCTGAGATTTTAAATATTTAAAAAGTAAAAGAATAAACGGGGGCGTCGATACATTCGCTTCGGATAACACTTAATATACATGAAGATCCTAAACAAACATGTACATAGATTTACATCTCATTTATTTGAAATCGTGTTAGAAAAAGTGTTGCACAAGCAAAACTGTCGTTTGTGATTTAATTTTTTACAATTTTTATATTATTTGCAATAGGCGCAATGTAATTTTGTTGTATTAACTTAATAGAGAAAGTTGTTACGAAAATAATAAAATATTCTTTGGTAAATCAAGAGTTCGAACATAAAGAGTGTAAACGTTCCATTCCTCGTTTAGTTTTCGGAAGGATCACCGAATTTAATCTTATAAGACGATTCGTCGTGGTATTTGTTCTTTCATGTCTGTTCGTGAAATCCGTAGGCAATTTTTCAGTGGTTTACTTAGCGAACGTGATTTTTGAATTTTTCCTTCCTATTAATTCATTTTCAATTTAGCAGGAATTGAAAAATTATACTTTTCCCTAAAATATCAAGCAATCTCACATTATTTCGTAATACCTTAAAGTGCTTTGTAGTTATTTGTTTGTATTCGATATCAGCTCATATTGAATTATCTCCGAAAATTGGTCATTTGCATTTACATTAGGATCATGATTATACCTTTCCTTCAATATTTGTTTTGCTCGAGATAAAGTCAATACAAGGAGAGAAAATCTATCTCACACGATGCTGCAAGAGGGACTCATTTTCAAGTAGCGCATTTTCCGAATTAAAAAAAAAGACTACGAAATAAAATATCGTGCAAGAATGCAAATTTAAAAAATTATATTTCTTGTGCATTAAATTTTTTACTGATGCAAAAAACATTTCTACTTTATTGGAAATTAGCATATTATTTTCACATTTATATTCAAAATATGCTGTACTGTAAATAAAAAAATCAATTAAATCCGTTTTAGAATATGATTGACATACAATTTTATAGGCATATTTTTGATTAAATTTTTAGCAGAAGCCATAATTTATTGGTTTTGTATCTATCCGATTTGTAAACATCACTTTGAAGTGGATTTTATTTAAAGTTGGAAGCTCGAAAAAATTCGTGCGTAGAACTTAAGCGTATATCGCACCCTCTTCTATCATAAAAATAACAATATTGCCGACATTTTCAAATACTTGGTACATTAGTTTTAAAGGTTTTCTTTTTTAAACATTTATTTTAGTGTTTTACTTTACTCTTGAGTTTTTTGCAGTCGTTACTCTTAAAGAGCTTTATAAAAACTTTTTTTATTTACCACGAATCCGATATTGGGAACTATTGGAACTATATTTGAGTTAAAGCGATTTATCAAAGGTTTTGGAAATGTAACCAACACGGAAAAAATTATATTTCATTAATTCATATACCGATTATCTGTCTGGAATTTACTATCGATTTACGAAGGCAGTTAACTAAGCTCAGATCGAATAGCCAGACTCATGTTTTTTGTTTTTTTGTTTTGGGCTTTATACTGTCTTGCAGATGTATCGATTTTAACAGGGGTGGATAGATGAATGCGAAACATGTAAATCTCCAGTACTGACTGACACAATTAATTTGCCTCGGTTTTCCTAGTACAAACCTAGACGTATCTGCATAACAATGTGTCATTATATCCATCTGAAGCAGCGCAATCAAATCCAACATAAAAAAATGTATGCCCTCGCTTTTCATCTGCATCAAAGCGGCCATAATCAATGGATAAATAAAAACCCATCAATGCTGTAGCCACTAAGTTTCATCCCACTTACAAATATATCCATAGTATATGACTCTATTGAGAGCATATAACCATTCTTTGCAGACTTACACAACTGGAACATATAGCATCATATCATTGGCTGAAAACTAAAGTTTCATTATTAACATCGTTGAATAATTTGTAATTTTTCGAGTTCCAGCTTCTAGAGATCCGTCATTTTCAAGTGTTTTAATAAGTGTTGTGTTGGTCCAAGCGGGCCGCAGCGCCCGAGCGAAGCTAGGGTAACGGATGCAGAAGTTTCGATAAGCATCTTCAGAGCAAGATACGCATTCGACCTAACATACACTACGCTAAGACGTTTGAGTATTACAAGAATAAAAAATCTCAATTTTAACCTTAATTTTAGATTTTATAATAATTTTAAGGGATGGGCGGGGTCAACTTTATGAAGGAAGCCAATCGAATAGTTGGTTCCAGTTTTTCGTGAATTTTGACCGTATTTTTGAATGATCCATAAAATTTAATTTTTATACTTGTAATTTACGCCCTAAGCTACCATAATGTCATTCGGGAATTTTTAAAATCGTAGACCCGGTTAGGGTACTATTCCCATATTATATGTTGTCGTCGTGACTTCTTTATAATATATTACTAGTTTTATTGCAGCATTTCATTAAAAAATAAAATTGTAGGTCATAAATTTGATTAAAAACATTCCTCTTGTTTTATTGCCACCATTTTGTTAATGAGTAGGAGATAACAATCCGTACATTTTTGCCGTTTATAAAAAAACTTGATAAATATAATCATAACTCTGCAGTTGATAGGCAATCGATTAATAATATTAATGTTTGCATGCTTTAGCCGACAGTGTGTGTTTCATAAATAGAACCTCTCATTGTATAGATCAAGATACAATTGATATCTTAAGTAAAATTAACTGCATAATTATAATTTCTTTGCAAGCATATCTCTAATTTCTGTAATCCATCTCTAATTATCATTGTTGCAATGTTTATGCTAACTGCCAACCTAAGAAAAATGCAATCTCTTTCTAAAGGTTAGTTTCATTAAATTTCTAATAAGGTAATGTATGTTTAATACATTTTTAGTAAATCCAAGTAATTACAAAAATAATCCTAATAAAGCTTCCAAAATGAGATATGGCAAGTACAAGAATAAAACACCTAGAAGTTTGGTTCGGAAACTAGTATTGGACAAATGAATCCACATCTCGGTAAACTCGTTTTTAACAATTGTTGTCAAAAATGTCAAGACCACCTTGGTTGTGCTACAAACAACTTCCAAGATTTCCATTACTAAAGATGACATCTGTAGTTTTCTGATTGAACGACAAAATTCAAAATAAATGCAAACACACGTACGAGTATGTGTAGTAATATAACATTTAGTTATATATCCAAATAATAAAATAATAATTATTTTGAGTAGTTTGGCAAATATTAATTAGTAAGAACTAATGCTTACATAAGTTCATTGCTTATCAATACTTGAACGAAGTATCAGTATTGTTCCTTTCCAAAAAGGCACAACTTTATCTAAGAGTAGCAACTTACGTAAAGTTATTAGTTATTACCGATCTGTTTAATTCCCTAAATTCCTGCGGCAAAATTACCAAACAGTTGAAATAATTATTATTATCGTCAAAACGAATTATTGTGAAATTATACTGTAAAACAAGAGAATATGAACGAGAATAATAAAGAGGAATATTGGAAGAACTTCAAATGTAACATCAATAAATTTAAGAGCACCACGATGTATTTTAGAGCAAAATCGTCAAGATATAGCTTTTACCTTATATAATTGTGGATAATTTAACTATTGAGATATTTGCGAACTAAGTATTCACGAATGCGTAACAAGAAAATAAAATATACAATTTATAAGATAAATATTTAAATAAAACGAAATGCATAATTGAAAACTTTTCAGTTTTCGTTTATCTTTGTTTTTATGAGCGTGTAACGCTTCTCTGATCCGTTAATACTTATTGCGATGTAACGGCACACATGCAAGTTTCTATGGTTATATATATTTTTTTATTATTGTTACAATTATTTATTTCTACATTTTAAATCTAAAAGTTTTTCCATTTATCTAATCTATCTGAATGCTGACAAATATCTAAGGTTTCGAAAAATGTAGTCTAGAAATACAAAGTTAGCTGCGGCTAATAGCTATGTGCAGCTAAATTAATTTAAAAAAATTACACGACTACGTAGGTATAAAACATCGTTCCTTTACAATTTAAATTATTTCTTATAAATTCAATATCAACCGAAAATTTCTTTTACTGAAGAGTAAATCAATAATAAATTTGACTGACTATGGCAATTTACTTTATCTTATAAAATTCTCTAAGTTGTTGTTTGATAAATGTACGGCTTTTGGTGCTGTTACAAGCAGGTGTTCTGTGTTGTATTAAACAAATAATAATATTATAATCTTAGTTATAGTGCGGTTCGTTAGTTGAAAACCTCTAACAAAAATAAAGTTCTAGGTTTCCATTCAAAAATAGATAGAAACCCAAGATCCTCGAGGCCTTCGATTATCTCAAACCAAAGGGTAATTTTTGCAGAAATAATTATTGTAAGGATTTTCTTTATAGAAATAATTCTATAGCTAGGGATAACCGGAGATTGATAAATTGGACCTAATTAAAATTAAGAAAGCTGAAACTGTATAATACTTAAAAATGAAGAGAAACTATAAAGTTAGCTTATTGATTTATTAGAATATAATTACGACTTTTATATTGTAGTAAGAATAGAGAAAAATTTTATAAAGCAAAATCAGAATCTTATATCGGTTAAACCACTTTTAATGGATGGTAGACACAACATGTTTCAAACTTATAATAATGTTCTCATGGGTACCATATACGAGTACATGTCGGCTTTTCAAGGTGGTTAAAAAGCGTTAGTTTGGGTTCGTGTCTTAAGAACGTAAGAATAATTATTTATATTCAAACAAAAATATAAGTTGGTTTCAAAGTAGCTTTAGGTGTAAAGAAAGAAAATAATAATTAGACGCTAAAGAATCATTGTAACATTAATTCTGTAATCATTTAGTATATTATGTATAGTGGTGACCGGATATAACAAACCCGGTTATACATAGCAAACTTTATTTTATAGAAAGCTAATTTTTAAATTTGAATTTTGTAAAATATTGGTGGAATTATAAGTCTTCATATCTTCATATCAAGTCTTCAAATTTTAGGAAATCTTATAAAATCTTAGAAAGCCCAAAAAGATCTTAGAAAATCTAGAAAATCTTAGAAATATTCCACACAACTCTGTTTTTTGTTTACTTTTTCAACTGCTTTTAAAAAAAATCTTAAGGAAATTCAAGAAAATTCAAGGATATCTTATAAAAGGAAATTTGGTGTACAAAAATTAGATCTGCGGTTTTCCTCCGAAATAAACAATATGCGGCGTAATTTTTAAATAAAAATTTTTATTTTAAATAAAAACATTTTATGTATCTTTACTTTAGAGTACCACAGCATTTACATAAAATTCGTTTTAAGTTAAATTTCAATTATTTAATACAAAAACATCTGCTAAATGCTATGGAGGGCGCTAAGAAAATAATGCTTTACGAAGAGAGTAGATTGAATTGAAGAATTGATGAAAGATTGAAGAATTACTTTAAATTAAAAAATTGAAAAAATGGTCTATAAGGGAAGTAAAAGGATCCTTATTTCTAAAATTCGGCACAAATCGGAAGATAATTGTAATTAAAAAAAAATTAAATTACCCCCCCCTCCTCAGCCCTTATATTTGTAAAAAATCTTAATACATAAAAGCCCAGCACTCTGCTGCTCCTGCTCCGGCTCCTGCTCCAGCGTGTCATTTTTTGGAGAAAAGGAAACACTCTGATTGGTCGAATTTTTTTACCAACCAAAAAATATATTAAACCACCGCCGCCGGTGGTACATGTACCTGGGACGAGTTGCACATCAATCGAGTTTTCAACCAATCGGGTCTAGGTGCCCGTCCTTGGACGGGCTTTCTGCTAGTAAGCAATAATATACTTACAGGTAAATGTAAAAATTGAAATTAAATTTCATTTATATAGATGAAAGCTAATAAGGAAAATTAATTACATAAAAAAGTTAATACAAAAATTTTTAATCAAAGATTAAGAGATTTAAAAAACTTAAGATTTAACGCATGTTGCTCGGAGTTTCGACGAAAATTTCAACTATCCATATCTTGGTAAAGAATTAACTTAAAATCTTGCTGACTGAAGCTCATTCAGGCTCAAACGAAGCTCTTTCGATTGACATCAATTTCATACATAAATTCAAAACGGGAACAAAAATTGCTAAACATGTCTACAGCCCCCCCAGTTATTTTTTGCGAATAACTTCGCGACCTTTGAGACTAAAACGAAAATAATGGAAGCTCATTTAAGCTCAAACGACGCTCTAACGCTTGATACCAAAATCATCAAAAAATTCGAAACTGACATGTACCTGTAAAAAAATTTGACCAATCAGAGTGTTTCTTTTTCTCCAAAAAATGATACGCTGGAGGAGCAGCAGCGTGCTGGGATTTTATGTATTAAGATTGTTATGTATTTTTCTGTCATAAGGAGAAGTGGTGAAAATAATTTTTTAATTTTATTTATGCAGAAGAGATAATTATATTTTATTTTATTTTATTGCAGGATATTTGCTGCGTAATTAATTCTTTGCTATAAACCTGCAAGCAAAGAAGGAAATGGTGGAAACAATGCTAAGAAAATGTACAATTTATTGTATTTTAATAAAAAATAAATAAATAAATGCTATTTTTATATAAAGGGGGGAGTAATAAAGAACAATCGAGAAGAAGAAAAAAAAGAAAAATACATATAAGAGAGAATTAGAATCAATAGAATTAGGCAAAGAATAAGAAAGAAAAAGAAAGAATTCAAATAGCATCTGACGTATAAAAGACTACTGATTGAAGCAATACAAGTTAGATCTAAATAATAAATTAAATAAATGGATAACTTCATTTTGCTAAAAGAAGAAAATTTGGAGAAATGAAAATCAATACAAAAAAAAACATAAATAAACGCGGTCCATGTTTTTGTCAAACAATCTGCTTTTGCATCTTGAAACAACAGTGGCTGGATATTTGAAGGCAGTGAAGACCTTATCTAATAAGATAGATCATCTCGACTGACTGAAGGCTTATTAAACTTTTTTTTTTTAATTTATAATTCATCTAAATCCAAAGATAATTTACTTGTGTGAACATAGCCCCGAACTTTTTGTAAAAATAATTTTTGAAGCTTAATTTGTTTAAAAATTAATAAATTAAAATAATTTTTGAATATGTTTCTTTCAAAATATTAAATAATTATTAAAATTACGCAAAAATTCGCGAAAAACTATTTTTCGAGTTGAAAAATTGAAATATATTAATTTTATTTTGTTGTTCCAGGTTGTTTTGAGTTTGTTCCATATTGTTCCAGAAAATCATTTTCATCTATCCAAAAATGCAGTCACAAGAAGAAGAACAATAGTATATAAGGCCAGCCCCCTAAACCCTTCTAGGTTTCTTCTTTTTAAAAAAATATGTTTTTCTAAAATATATTTTGGAAGAATATAGAAAAAACATAGAACAATCCAGAGCAATAAAAATAAATCAATTTTTTTTAAGTGCGCGGCCGGCCTTAAATGTCGTCCTTTCTCTCGCGACTTCATTTCTGGATGTATGATGAACATGATTTTTTGGAACAAATCCAGAACAACCTGGAACAACACAGTTCATACACGTAGTAGATAATTTGCATTAATATTTCAACTGGAATTATAATTTTGTCGTTTTTTTTCGTTTTTTTTTTCAATTTCAATTATAATTGAAATTTACCAAAAAAAGGTAATCCAAATTATTGCGCCACTTTTCACTGATGTGGTTGCATATTTTCAAATTCCAAATTAAATTAATTTGATTTTTGTACATATTATAATTTTATTAAGGAACATAATAATTTGATAATCCTATAAAAAGAAATTATAACTTTCTTTGTAGGGCAAGTTTGGATAGCTTGAAATATCCAACTAAATTGTGTACAAAGCACGTTACACCACTTAAGAGAATATAGCAGCATTTCTTTTTTATTGTTATTAAAATTGATAAGATAACGTCTAGGAGTAGCTAATTGGGGTAATAAATAATTCGCAATCTCTTTTCTGTACAATTAATTTCTCATACGTTGTACCGGCAAGTTTTGTGAAGCTTACAAAATTTTGTTTCTAGTGCATACATTCAATTTCAAAACGTGAAAGCTTGTGCACACGGTTAGTCAAGTTCGTCTCGTGTGGTAAACTCCAATTGCTCTTGTAATGTGATACCCACATGATAGATCGATTGCATTAAGCTAGGTAAATGTAGCAAATATGATAGGAAAAGTACTTACCACATTGTTGGAAAAAGAAGCAAAACTTACGATACAGAAATGAAATACTTCGACGAATAGATTTAAAAATAAATTCAAAATCCACTCGAAAATTGTTCAGCCCGAAGAATCTTTTTATAAAATAACTTTCAGGTCTTTCTACTAAAATTTTGTTAGTTTTCAATGAAAAAGAAATATTTTTGCTTTTAACACTTACTTAGTTGCGACAACTTTTAAGATTCGTCGGTGTGTTTCAACCTAAAAGAAAGAATTAACTTGCAGAAAGTTTTATTTTTTCCGAGTCTGCACAGCAGAATAGTAGCGTGGTGTATAATTACACTCACACTTTAATGACTTTTATGTACTTAAAGAGCCATCATTTAAACTAAATGAAAACTCTCGGAGCTGATGCGGTCTATAAAACTATAATGTAAATCAGATTTTCCAGCACTTGCTAATAACTGAGTTTATTAAGGTAGGAAATTTGCTAAGTTCTGAACATAATATGCGTTGCCAATCGTAAACACAATAGAAAGGCAGAAAGCTAAAATCAATATTCACATTCCACTAAATTGTGTACAGATTTATTACTTTTGTTTAAACATTTTTCCTTGTTGTATTCGCTAAGTTTTCATATTTTTCAAGTTTATTGAAAACGTTTTTCGGGAGGAAATTGATGTAGTACCATTCGAAATTTAATAGAATTTTACATTAACTATAACATCGACGTTGCATATCGAGTACCTACTCGTAAAGAATTTTTGATAGTCGAGTGCTACTTCAAAACGGGAGGGGGGCGGCGCATATGTAATTCATAGTTGCGAAAACATCTCGTAAAATATTATTTAATTTTATTTTAATTGACGAAGCGATTGCTTCATTAAATTAATAAAAAAAGTTGGTAGCGAGCAACTAACTACGTACAACATAAATTTCAATCTGAAACATTCAGCACTCATAACTTTTCCGATTAGGAACCATACAAAACTATCACGTGATAACTTCATTACTGAAGCTGTAAAACAGTCGAGATGAAAAGTTAGAAATAGAGAAAGTTTTTGATTTAATTAAATTGGGTGTAAAAAATCTTTACAAGGTTAAAAACAGTTAAGAATTTGGAGTAACTGCAAATTTATTTCATCATTTTATTTTTACAGCTTACAATTAAAAGAACCTTAAAGAAAATTGCTGTAGTGTACTATCCATGGACGTAAATTTTAGATTGAATTTCTTCCAAATGTCGAAATTTCATATTATTTTGTAGACGATAATTCTTTTGTGCTTCCTATAAACGAATGTCAATATTACATTTTTTTTATTATTATATCCAAAGGATAGCTGTAATGTATGTTTTTATAAAACCGGAATCCAATTTTGTTTCAAATTGCCCTCTTTGTAAATCGTCTTAATTAACAATTTTATACCACTTTTACCTTTGATATGCACATTAGCGATTAAAACTCAACTACCTTTTGCTTGTATTCATTTGCAGTAGCAACACCAAGTTAACAAACATGCATGACTAAAACATCGCAAAGTGCCAGGATAAAGTTTGTTTTGAATTTGTCCAACCGAAATACTGTAGCGGTGACGTATTTGGTCATAAAGTTATATACTGCAATTTAAATGGTAGTTATTTTATATTACGTCGCCTGCTAAATTACAAACCACGAAATTTAATTCGTTTTTGATTGCTTTGTGGTTTTAAAACTTATCATTTAAAAAATCGAAAATAAACGGTGGTAGTTTAAAATTTATAGGTTTTTTGCTTTGGTCACTGCTGTAGTACTTAAAGGGCGTTCCTTATGAATATATCAACCCACGGTCGAACAGTTTACTAAACGCATAATGTTTATGATATTGTTTGTCCAGTTTGATCAATGTAAACTGCTCCGCACGGTTATCAGTTTTGCTAAGCAATATGAGCGTAAACTTTTTTATTTTAAAATTAAATTACACGACTTACTGCGATCGAGGCCTCACGATGTTTCCAAAGAAAATATATGAGAAGTTTCCCTCGAAGTTCAATATGGAAATACTATTTTCAAACTTGAAACTTTGAAGTTGATTACTAAGTATGCCGAAAATTTTTTTTATAATATAGCAGATGCAGAAAACATGCGGAAGTTAAATGAGCCAATTGCTTCGGTTTAACGGAGACTACATAAATTAAAGAATACATGAGGACATAAATTTGCGATGAGAAGCTTGAGAACTTCAGGTGCAAAGCTACCTCCGACGTTAACAAATATCAGCCTACCATTTGTCCAACATTTAGCTGAATATTTATATGTAAATAATTGGGGTGGAACAAATTTATTGCACATAATTGAAATAAATATTTTAACATTGCCCTAAAAGTTAACGAAGTAAACGGAAATGGATCTTCACGTTAGGAAGTCCTATTGAATTTTATACCTCGTATCTTCAATGTTATCCTTCTTAAATTGGTTTGTGTATTCTGTTGTAAAAACAGAAACATAGTTTTTGAAAAGAATATGCAAATAATACCAATTAACGATAAAATTTTTAGATACACTATTTCGTATTCAGGATAAACCTGAAGTATTAAACTACAAAGCAGCTCTTTTTATTTACTGTCCGTCGATAATGGAATCTATAAATTAACGTGAAATTTTAACCACGGCACAAATTATTTAGAATGATCCTAAATTATAGCTTAACTCTGTTACGACGACTACACCCTATTATTTTGTTAATTTAATACTCCTTGTTCAACATTGATTAACTTTTGTAAAAATCATGTTTGTGTTGTTATGTAGATTAAAGATTCATCACACATAGCGATATACAATAATAGGAACATTTTCATTAACACTGAAGAGTATTAAAAATGTTGTAACAAAATAATAGAGCTCCAGAGAGTAGACTATAAACATGGTAGTAGCAAGGAAATGCTTAACTTTATGAAATTATTCTTCTAGAGAATTTCATTCTTCATAGTATTAATTATGACTATGTTTACGCTAAGATTAACGGGAAATGAGATATTCGCAAACGAAGTGAGGAAATTTACTTTAGAGTCATTTTTGCAACATGAGATCATTTCATCTCAAAGTAGCTATTTACTTAACCCAAAATTTCCTAATTTTAATGATCTTTTAGTAATTTCTCATGGACGATAGGTATGGTAAACAATCTGACAATATTATACCTTAATGTTTTATAAATTTGTTTTCCACCGCTGGAAAAATATTATTTATTTACGTTTTTAAAAAAACATTTAGTGCAAACAGCTTTTACTTTCAATTTAAATTTACCCCAAATAATTATTTTTAAATTCATTATATCTTTTAATTTCCATAATAATCTTTTAAAATTTTTAAATCCTAATTTTCTATTATCCAATTACAAGTGGATTATAAGGGAAAATGTATGACTACGTTTAATACTATATTATGAAATTAGGAATAATTGCTTAAAGTGCAGATTCAAATTTGCAACATTTATCTTGAAAAAAACCGTAGTATTTATTAAAATAAATAACAATAAAAGTTATTTAAAAAATTCAAAACCATTGATGACAAAAATTTTTTACAAAATTATAAATAAAAGTCACAAAAATATATATAATATATATTATATATATCGTCGGCTTGGAGCAAAAACAAGATAACTCCATTTTTGGACAAAATGAGTTATCTACACGATTGGATACGAATCATACTCAACTACGTTCTGGCAAAATCAGATAATTGTACTAACACTAATAAAATTTTTATTAAGATATTTAGTTTTGAATTTGTATACTTTTACATTGTCAACTCAACATTCAAGTCGCATTATCTCAAAACTATCATTTTGGAGTTATCTTGTTTTTGCTCCAAGCCGACGATATATAATATATATATTTAATGCAAAACTTATTGTGTTTGAATTTTAATTTGTAAAAGTAAATTAAAATTAAATAATATTATAAACATTTACATATAATAATTAAGTCTAGATACATTCGTAAGATGTACAACCGCAATTTACAAAATTTACTGGCAGTGGCGGCTGATACGGAGAGAGCGATGGGACGCCGCCATCCCAAAAACAGAATATTAAAGCAACGATGGGGCAATTTATAACCCAGATTAAGATAAATAAAGTTTATGCTACTCTGTTACCGTATATCTTTTGTAATAATAAGAAGTTAAGTAAAAAGTTTTCATAAAAAAAAAAAAATTATTGTTATAGATCGTGGAAGACTACATCGAGTGTTTGGGAGCTATGGAATACCCCCAGAATGCCAATAATGTATGAACTAAATGCAGGAATACTTTAAATAAGCACTTAATAATCATAACATGAAGTTGCCTCCTTAGCATAGAAAACTACAAGCTGCAATTGGTTATTACTATACTCTTTTTACTTCGAGGTTTACGTGCATCTCAATTCTAAGCCCCAGATGACTGATTCAAAAATGAATTATGATGCTCTATTTATATCAAATCGTCTGGTGGGAAAGTCCAGACTACAAAAATTCTTACATTTAACAAATAAGAAAAACTCCATAAATGTTTGTTGTTAGAAGAATGTTAGGTTGGAAGATATTTTCAATTTTGCAATGTTAAAATGAATATATTGACATAAAATTTTATCTGCCTTTAATTTTTAATTTTTTAATTTTTTAACTATTTTTCATCTTCTTCGCGATTGTTTGCTTATCGCAGGTACCCTGTCTGAACTCTTTTGATTCAAATGAATAATAAGCAATTCACATAATAAAAACAGAATTTTAAATTCAAAATGTAGGGGAGAATGGTCTAAAACCGACCGGGGTTCCAAATCCGACCTCCATGCATATTTCAAAAACGTCGACACAAATTCAATTAGAAACTATCTCATTATGGGCCCCATGAATTAGTCATAGGTTGGTTAAAGATTATATACATTGCAGGTAGCATTTAGATTTGTTACAGTTGACTTTATGTTTTCATAGTGTGCGTTATTAATTTTTAATTAGATTAAAATTTGTGATAATTTTGTTTATATCATAGATCGCCAAATAAAGGTAAGTAATTTCAAACAATATCGTCTCAGTGTTTTTGAAAATAATATTTATTCAATGTCTGATTGCGTATTTTATATGTAAACACGGTTAATTTGCTAAAAAGTAGTGTGGTTTAAATCCGACCGCGACCTCCTACTATGGTCCGGCTATGGTTATGGTTCATAATTAATTCATTCATAGAATTCGGCAAAGTGTTTTTTTTGTAAGTTTGTGTATTTGTGCATTTCACATAATTTTTCCTTTTTTTCATAATTTTAAAGAAAAATTTTTTTAAAAAATTTTCATTTTTTATATAATTTTTGTTAAAATAAAGTTCTAGTTTACATTGAAAATTGATTAGTTTTTAATTTTGTTTTAAAATTAAAGATTTTAAAATTGAAAATGTGATAAAAATGGAAGGGTCGGATTTGGCACCAGATGGTCGGATTTGGAACAAATATTTAATTTTTTTTTATTTTGGTTATAGCTCAGAAGAGGTAAGAGATACATCAAAGGTTTGCTTGACGAAAAGTTGAGGAATTAAATAAACTTTACAACGATACTAAAAACAAAGTAATAGGTTTCGATTTGAAAGTTTTATATAAAAAAACAAAAAGGGAGGTCGCTTTTAGACCACTCTCCCCAATCCTCTCTCCTACATATTAAGTTGTTCAATGCAAATAGTAAAATGCTATTTTTATAGACATGAAATACATATTTTGAGATTTTGTATTAACTTCTTCTTCTTAATGAGCCATACCCTCAATGGGCGTTGGCGATCAACTTGGCTGAACCAAGATGACGTACCAGGGAATTTAATTAATGGGGTGGTTTTCCGTTGCCTTCCCCACAGCCCACAGATCTATCTTGGGCTTTAGATCACAGCAGCGTATTCGACTCGACCAGGATTTGAACCGCGGTCACCAACTTCCCAGTCGGCCGGTGTAGGCTTTACGCCACACTGCTGGTACTTTGTATTAACATAAAGTTATAAATTGTTCAGCAAATGTTTTATTGCAGGATAAGAAATAATAAAATAATAATGATTTTATAATGTTTTGATTAATTACTTCAGATGTTTCTAAATTATTATTACTCATGTAGAACAAGAAATTATGTAGTAAATTTCTTATGTAGAAAATTAGAACATGATCTAATTGCATAAGTAATCCCCAAAATTTTTAAACTAAAATGTAACAATTTAAATTGTTTGTTACATTTTTTATAACCACTGGTCTAGTTACCAAATTAATTGTTCTAGTTACAGTAGAACAACTAACAGTAGTTCTAGTTATCATATTGTGTTAATTTCTGTGTTAAATGATAAGATAATCTCATAAACTCATTACAAGTTAATCTCGGCAAAGTGTTGTTTGTTGCATTATTGGTATCAAAATTCCATCTGTTCTATTGCAATCTTTTAAAATACAGGTGATTAAATACGAATTTTCAAATAATTTATAATTGTTGAAATCTCCTTCATCGACTGTTACTAATATTTGTTAAAAATCGTCCAATCTATGCGGTCTATGAGATTTTCATAGTCCATTCTAAATTAAACCAATTAAATCACTGGGTAATTTCATAATTTGCATCGACTTTCAACATCTTATATTTGATTTTTGTTGTTTAAATTTATTTAAATTAAATTTTCACTTTGATTTTTAATATTGTGCATTTCAGTTTACAAATCGTCAATTTAAAATTACTGTTTTTTTTTCATATTTATTGCAAAAGGATGTCAAGGAGCGAAGTGTCCTAGAACCCATCTAAAAATGTGTACAGAAAAACCTTTTGCAATAAATATGAACAGAAACAACATTGTAATCTTTTGTTGATGATTTGTAAACTGAAATGCACAATATTACAAATCAAAGTGAAAATTTAATTTAAACAAATTTAAACAACAAAAATCAAATGTAGGATGTTGAAAATCGATGCAGAATTATAAAATTACCTGGTTCTAGGACACTTCACTCCTGGACATTTCGCACTCGGACATTTCGCACCCGGACATTTTGCATCCGGACACTTCGCTACCACTTTTAGCATATTATTTATTATTTGAATTCGAAAATTAATTGCAGTGCGCAATGTGAACTAAATAAACACGTTTGCATAATTAATAAGTAAAACTAAATATTAATATACAGGGTGGCGTAAAGCCACCCGATGTTCTTCGGCTGTAATTTTTTTATGATTGAAAAACTTTAGTTCTGTTTTTGAATTGTGTTTATTTAATGTCTTAATTTTTTATTAATTGCAAGATTAAATTATTAAATTATCTGTTTACTTTACAAATGTAAAAGCAGAACTGACATTTGCCGCCATTTGCAACAATTATAGCATCTTCCGGTAGGTTAAAAAATAAACATTTTTTAAATTATTTTAATTGTTATTTTTTTATTAGTTAATTTTGTTTTATTTAATTTAACTATTGAAATGAAATTTGCCATTTTGCTAAACCAAATGGTACTGAATACGGACCTGACCCCTGTGATTTTTAATACCACTTTTTGCATAATATTATTAATTATTTTTTATTGAATGTAAACCCAGAACCCAGACGTTACTTGCAAGCGGTGGCTAAATTGAAAAAAAAAGAAAAAAATTTTAAATAATAAAAATAATTCAAATAATGAAAAATATACTAAAAGTGGTAGCGAAATGTCCGGTCACCTTTTAGATGATTCATTTATTATTTTGGCATCTTATGAACAATCAGGGCCGATTTATCCATTAGGCAAGAAAGGCAGCTGCCTAGGGCGGCAGTCTTTTAGGGGGCGGCAAAAATACTAATTAATGTTCTCAGGGTTATTTATTACCTTATTTATTACGGGCATATTTATTTTGCTAATAAATATTATGCTGTTATAATAAGTTTAAATATTAATTTTAAGGGGGCGGCAAAAAAAATATGCCTAGGGTACTCACATGCCTTAACGCGGCCCTGTGAACAATATTCTACTGTCTCAAACGGACAAAAATTTTATTGTTACACAACTTGTATAAATTAGTAATTTATCTTTTATCAACGTTGATTAATTATATTATTTCTATTTTAGACAAATATCAACCTCTCTTTTACTTTAATACAGCAACAATTAACTTTCTAACCCTGGTCCTCTTTACACGTTGAGATACTTTTGTGAGATGTTAAGTTTATTCCTCCCAATATAAATAAAAAAAATAAATGGCTTATTTTTTGGAATATAGCGTGAAATGAAAATAAACGTTTGAAAATTAGCAAATTTACAAGTGAGATATTCTAATGACAGGACGCTTGCAAACTTCCACACCCAAAACCACGAAGCATTTGACGGTTAGCTCGTTTCAAACTTGGCAGTCGTTATGAAAAATAGTAAATTTAATTTGTATTTTTATTTGTCTGTTCAAGAGAACAATGCCGGATCACGGATGTATGTATATTTTTTTTAATTGGACGGTGATTATTGTTAACGATTTCTTTGGGAAGCAAAGGTATTATTTTAGACCTGTTACTTGACTAAAATTTTATTATTACTTACTTAGTTTTCTAATAGGCAAATCAGATTCTTTATGACTTCTAACAATATGGTACTTAGGAGAAATTTATTGATTTTATTCACTAAGTTTTTTGTAGCAATATTTAAATAAAAGATATAAAACACAAATTACTCAATATAACGCTTGACGGTGCTCTTTAGTGTTGACCTAACTTCAATATGTGACAAATTATGTAAAGTATTACAGGAATATCAAATATTGACGGAGATAAAGAAACAAACGGTCTAGTGATATGTGTATACGAACCGCAATATATAAATCTAGAAGAACCCAAAATGTAACCCCGAAGTGTTGTGGGTTTTTATTAGAAATTGATTGAATTTGCTGCAAAATGTAATTTGAAAAAATTGAATTAAGTTGAAAATTTACCATGAGTAAAGACGATATTAAAAATTACTAACAGATAAAATGCTCTGTCACCAGCAGAGTCGAAGGTTCTTATACAATTATTGTAAAAATATCTCGTAAAATTGAAAATTGTCTTTACAAAAATTGATATTAAAAATGAAAATAATGAATTATTATTTGTTTATTTTCTCGAAAAGAAAAAGTATCAGCTTGGATATTTATCCTGAAAAACATCCTGTTTTGCGTTATAATTATATCTGAGAAGGTGATAATGGTTTTGAAAAAGATGCTAAAAGTTCTTCAGATAGCCAATATTAACTAATCTACTGAAGAGTAGCACCATTAGTATTGGAATCATCCATCATCACTGACAGAGAAAATTTATTAGATGGATGAGCCAAAATTAATGCTTGAACTAAAACTTGTTTACAAAACCGAACTGCATTTTTAATAAAGTTTTATGTTAAACAATTTTAGTTTCGCAATTTTTGCATGGCTTGCATGGAAGCTATGTTCGGAAAACACTGATAAATATTCACCACTCCAAAAAATCATTGCAGTTTAAGGAAATTTTAAAACTTGTTGTATTTGAAAGTTTTGGAAATTATGTGAGTTAAAATCGAACTGACAGTTGAACAAAATTCGCAAAAATAGATTTATCTATGAAAACAATATCAAATTTACATAATAGGTTAAAACTTGAAGTGAATATTGTAAGTAATCGAAAAATTCTTTATAAAAGCGATTAGAATATCATCGGTATAAATGAGATAAAACTTAAAAGCACCAAAATCATATTCATAAAATGTTGAAAAGTTTCATCTGCGCTTCGGAGATCAAGAGTCGCAGCAGCAGGGATGTGCTGAACTGGAAGTTTTAGATGAATATGAAATTAAAGGTATAAATAGTGCTATCTAATCATTAATTGCTTAATTATATAGTATATAAATAAATAATAATAGTAACCAATAGTAATCTTGGAGATGTCCTTAAGAAATACATTTCCAGTCTGCTCATTTAGAAAGATGGAGACAGCTAATAATAATGGTTTTAGAATATCTAAAGATCCAAAGGTACAAGATTCGATTACGACTTTTGCACGATGCTTAAAATAGATACCACAGATTTATTAGAGAGCGACTATATGTATATAGCGACTCGTTCTTGGATGGGTGAACGATTTAAGAACACCACATGTCACTGGTTCCTTACTCATCTCTAGCATTTATTGTTCGAAAAATACACAACTGTAGCGTTGAGGAAAAGTAGGTATGCGGTAAAAAAGGAAAGTTTATATACAGCAGGAGAAGCAAGTCGGTTGAGAAATAAAAAGAGAAGATTTATCACAGGATTGGATCGATACACGAAACTTACAAAACTACTTAAAATAACAAACAAAGGAAAATTGTAATAGAAAATAGTCCGCGTAATGAAATGAAAATTGTTGTTACACTCAAATTACTTCGCAAATCGTAGAACAATGCGTTAATAGAAATTATCAAGACATCGACGTGGAACACATTTTAAAAAGGTAAAAGCCACAATTACAAGTTGTAGCGCTTTTTTGCGGATTTCTTGATGCAATAATACAAATTAAAATTCCTATCTCTCAAAATGTCAAGACGCCTTAAAGACTTTAATTTACCTTTTGTGAACTGTGAAAACTAACTGTATTTTGCTCAAGCACTTTAGACACCCTTTACCTTCATCACAAGAGAACAATTTGAAATATTCAAATTTATTAGACTTTGACATTTATGGTCAAGCTAATTGGACATTTGTACTTTACATAAAATTGTTTAAAATCAATAATAGCCCAGGTCGTCTGGGACTAGAAAATGAGAAATTAATCATTTTTGTTACAGAGATACCAAAGTGCCAAAATAATATTATCTAGAATTAACCTGCTAAGGATAGTTAAAGAAAAAGCATCTCTATATAATAAATTTATCGTGAAAAGTTGGAAGTGCTATTTTTAAAGGCATTTTTCGATGTTGAACATCGTAGCTCATTGCAATTTTCTCCAATCTCAATGATTGAGATTTTTATTTTTTTTTATTTTGTGAGAAAGGAGTACACTGCATTTTTAGAAAGAGCGACTTCTACTCTTGCTTTTGCACCATCTAAAGCTAGCTTATCCGAAGATCAAGGACTACATACGAAAATGATACTTTTTGACTTCGAACGTTAATTCAGCTGTCGCAATAATTAATTTTTGCGGTTGCTACTAAAATCAAATTAAATTAAACTATCGTAGAGACAAAACAAAACCTAAAAAGTGGTTTTTAGACTTTTTTCTTAAAGATCACGTTGTTGGCATAATTTCAATTTACAAATTTTAAAACTGAGTTTCAATTATTGTCTACGGAAACTTTTAATTTATGACATTAGTTTTTTAAAGTTAAACAAAACTTGTGGTACTCGTAAATTTTTAAAGGAATTGCACTTTTAAAATTCCATTACATCGAAGCCAATACAAAGCAATCATTAAAACTTTAAAAAAGCTGAAAATCAATTAAACATATGGAAATTTCACTTATGCTCTGTTAATTTATTAGTTCAATTTTAAAACAAAGCCTTTTTTATGCTCCTAATATTTTGACTTTTAATATTTATTTGTTCAATCCTGCTATTGAAACATGTCGTTTCTTACTTGGATACGCAACTAGAAACCCCTTGTTTTACTCATTCAAATTATTTCTAAGGTAACGAGTGAGCGAAAAAATTTTCACCCACTAGTGAGTGAAAAATGCAGTCATTCATTGTATTTGTTTATGCAAACTATAGCAACGCAACCTGCCGTCTATGTTGATTTGCCTACTTATTTTTATATTTTAAAACCAAAGATAACTTTTTTCTGAATTATTTTGCGCGCAAAGTGCGCGCTATTGATCTAGAATTTTGCATAAGGCTTCCTACCACAAATTGCTAGCGGGAGTTGAGTACGAGAAAGAGGGGTAAATTTTTTGCTCAGTTTTTCGATATCTAGCGCCGTTTTCGAGTTATTGCAAATTTAAAATCTCAAATTTAATTTTTGATGACACGAATTAGAATAAATTATATTTTTATAAATATTTTAGATTTATAAGTGCAGGATTAAACAAAACGCTATACATCACTCGTGGAGAAACCCTTTCGCTCACTTATTTGCGTTTGCGCACTCGCCTAACGGCTCGCGTGCAAAACTCACAAATGCGTGAGCGAATCATTCGGTTTCTCCACTAGTAATGTAATATACTATTCATAATTTTTAATAGCATTACCTTAACTAAAAGTTGACGTTTTCGTCATTAATATAAAAATGCGAACATTGCTAAGCAACACTTTTTTTACGTGCACTAAAATAGTATATTAAGAAACTAGTTTTATAAGTGTCGTTTTTAACGCACGCAATCCGTTTAGAAAACGAACCGCGTAGCGGGGAGTTCTAAACTCCGCTAGCGCTCCGCCTCGCAAATGCAAAAATTGCTTGTCAAACAAAGTTTCGCTTTTAATCCGAATAAGACAATGTACTATTGTTTTAGGAGGGACATTTCGCCAGCTCTCTATTTCGAATTTTGGATCTAAAATAGCCTAAATCGTTTGTATCTATTTGAAAGTTCGTTATTTTCGTCTGTAACGATTTTGTTTTTAAGATATTTCAAACTATCTAAGTAGTGGCATTTCGAAGGCGGGCCGTTTCAAGTTTTTCATTGAAAAGCAATTAAATCATTAATTTGTAGCTCGTTTGTACGTTCTATAATTTTTATCTATACCTATTTTGTATTTGAAATATTTGTATTTGAGAGGGAGGGGGGAAAATTAAAATAGGTTTAAAAATATAAATATTTTTAATCGACATAAGTATTCGACTATAAAATCAGCTTTGAGTTTATTCTTAAAAAGCAATAAAAATAAAATTTTTATTACCTATTCATACCTATTCATTTTCGTTTATACGTATTTTGTTTTTGAAATAAAAAAAGTTCTCAAAGAGAAATATTACAAAATTCTCGTTTCATTTCAAATTTTGTATCAAAAACTGTATAAATTGCTTGTATCTTTTTTATTTTGGGTTTTACCTATATTTAATTGTAGTTTTGTTTATGGGGGAGGCCATTAATTATGTAGTGATTTTTAGGGGAGGAAGGTCTTGACAATACTACAAACACTTAGGTGGGAGAACAAGGTCCAAAGAGTTCTTTAAGTAAGGTGTTTTTAAAAATTAGTTTAATTACATAAATAATTTGAATAAAAACCAAGATTTACAATAATAAAAGATTTTAGGCGTTTGAATTTAGTTACGTCATCTCTGGTTTATAACCTGCAACAAATTCAATTGAGTGCAAACAAAAACAAAAGAAGAATAGGTACCAAAAATTTACAAACGATTTAAACCTTTTTGAATTGAAAATAGGGGGGAGGCAGCTATCACAAGTCTATTATTAAATATTTTAAAATATGTCGAAAACAAAATGGATACAAACGAAAGCAATGAAAGTAGTAAGAGGTATAAACAAAGTATAAACAAAAGTGATTCGGCCAGGATTCAGAGAGCTTTGGATGGACTTAGTAGATGGTGCACTTATAACCTTCTTTTTCTTAATGTCGATAAATGTTGTGTAATGAGATTTTATCGAGTTAACACGCCTGTTATTTCATTGTACACATTGAATGGTAACGTACTTAAGGCAGTAGAAACAGTTAAAGATTTGGGCATAATTTTTGATCGGACCCTGTCATTTAAAGATCATTTGGACTACATTTGTAGTAAGTCGATGAGAATGCTGGGATTTATATATAGAAATACTCTAGAGTTTAAAAAGAGCTTTACATTGAAAATATTATATGTGTCTCTGGTCAGATCATTGTTGGAGTATGGTTCTTCGATTTGGTCACCGTATTACACGGGGGATTCACGATTGGTGGAAAGAATTCAGAATAAGTTTCTGCGGATGATGGGACGTAGACTTCAATTGGAAGTCGAAGAACGAAACTATGTAGTTATGCGTGATCTCCTTTGCCTGCCCACCTTGTATGATAGAAGGATCATGTCCGACTTAATATTTTTGTTTAAGATTATTAATGGCAAATGTGATTGTCCAGAACTCCTGGCAAAAGTTAATTTTCGTGTTCCGCGTGGTGGATTAAGACAGGGCTCTTTGTTTTCAGTGGATTTTGCCTCTACCAATTACTGTTATAACTCTCCCGTTAGTAGAATGCAGAGATTGGGCAATCAGTACTTGAGCGGCTTTGATGTATTTAATTCTGGTGTTGATGGATGTATTAAATTTGTAAGAGGTGCGAAGCTTTAGAACCGTCAACGGTAAATTTCGATTCATTGTTGTGGTATTTTTGTTAGTGTTATGTTATATGATTATTGTGTACGTTATGTGATGCACTCATGTAATACAAATTGTATTTTTTTGTTAATGGGCGAACGCCCGTATATATAATATATAATATACAATATACATAAATGTTTAAATAGTCTAAAGACTATATTGGATCAAAAATTCGAAATAAAGAGAGGGTGCTGGTGAAATGCCATTATCAGACATTTTGAAATATCTCAAAAACAAAATTGTACAAACTGTTTAGATCATTTTGGATTCAAAAATTTGAAACGGGGGGAGACTGCAAATGCACCTTGTTTAGGCTTAAGGCAAATACCAGGCAAATACAAAACGAACTTTTAAGCTAAATTGCTAAAGTTTAGTATAAACCCGTTTTGTTTTTTCTGGTGAATCTGTCTATTTATAAAATCAATATTTTATTGTCAATATTAAGAAAACAACTTGTTAAGTTTGGATTAAAAATGTTTTTATTTGACGTTCAAATTTTTAAACACGCGTAGTTACGCTAATCTACGCATCGTATATACAGGGTGTCCCCGTGACCGTGGAGAACCTTTGAGGTGGTGATATAGGACACTTTTCTAAGACAAACCCTTGGGAGGACTTCGCACGAAAAGTAAAAAAAATAAAACCTGATTTTTTTAACAGTTTTTCCTTTAATTTAAGTAATAACTCGAAATCCGTTGATTCTAGATGATAAAGGGTTATAACCTAATTTGTAGATGAGCGAATGATATTTAAAAAAGTTTTAATTCATTAACCTTAAAAAATCAGTAATATCGGAGCTATGGCGGTTTGAAATAAGAAATTCAAAAAATTGCTTTAAAAGGAGGTACCCCCCAAGGGTTTGGACTTGGACAAACATTTTATTTAAAAATTTGTCTTAGAAAAGTGCCTGTTATCATCACTTTGAAAGTTCTCCACGGTCACGGGGACACCCTGTATGTGTAAAAATTGACTACATTTAACTATATTGTTATTTATTATCGCCACAGTCCTGTCAACGTGTCAAATTATATTTTGACATAATACTAAATAATAAACGAATGCAGATTTTTATATGAATGCATAATTTTTAAATTGATTTATTTGAGCGTCTGTTTCAACTTGTTAAAAACGTTCAAATATAATATTTTATTTAGTGATTTTTAATAAAAATTGCAAAAAGTTTCGTATGATACAACACCTGCAATTTTCCTATTGCTCCAATTAACTTAAGTGTTTTTTGTATAAATTTAAATATAATTGTAGAGGTTTCTAAAGTTAAATCCTGACAACAGGGAATTGCGGAAGTTTTTTACGGGTGGTTTCTGATTGAATAAAAATTTAACATAGTGTTTTGTTTTAAGCTAATACCAATGAAGGTGTTTAAAAACTCCATGGAGTAGTGAATTGCATCATCAGTTCGCAACACCAGTTGTACTGAACTGTACTGCATTTCTGTTTCTTTGAATGACTTCAGTACATAGTTTTAGTTGAAAGCAGCTTTGTCATTCTTGGGAGTGAGAATAGCACCGTATTATTGACTTCTTCTGTATATGCACAATATCGGAGTTTATCCTGGCTGTGAGATAGTGCTGGAGTCAAACGATGGTCATCTTTTTGTCGGACTCAGGGTACTCATCGTTCTATATCTTTAGAAGGTGTTGAGAGAATTGTCCATTTTTCCCTCAAGTAAACTTTCATATTTTTTCTAAAAAATAGTTTCCAGCTGAGAGGCTATAGAGAAGATGCACGCTTTAATCTTGTCAACTCGAGTTCCATTGGCACTATCGGTAAAGTCTGCGAAAGTTTTCAGCTAACAGCACGATGACTCCCTTTAGCAGTCCATCGTTGCTTCTGATGCCTTTGAGGGTTCCTTTTAGTGTCTTGGAAACTCATTTGTGTGTCACGATGTTCTCATCCCAAACAATAAGTTTACAGCCCTGCAGCACTTTAGCTATGTTGCTTTGCTTTGAGATGTTGCACAAAGAAGTTTTTGCTTGAATAGGGTTAAAAGGTAGCTTAATTTGCTTCTCTCTAATAGCGCAGCACTCGTAGCAGTAAAGCCAGAAGATGGGATGGAGAAAAAATCTTCTAACAATCTAACTTAACACTGCCAATGACTTGCCGTTAGATAGCGAGCTGCTCACCCGTCAACGAACCTTTATTATTTTGATAATATATTTGTATCGTAGCTTATGTATCTTAGGTATTCTTTGTTTTCTTAAACTTCACCAGACCTTGTCGCAAAGGAAAGTTGTACTGCATAACGTGTTGTCTTTTCAAATGCAAAGTAGCGTTTTCAATCAACCAAGCAACTGTTAACACCTCGCACCTCACCTGTTGCGCATTAACTTGAACCTCTTTCTATAACTGCAACTAAATTTTCTTTGTAAACTCTCTTTGTATTTCTCCTAAAGACTAAAAAGATTGGATGGCTGGCAAAGCATCAAATTATCTGTGAAGAGCTCTGATAGTTTGAAGGGAGAATTACACAGTGCAGCTTCCTCCAAAATGGTATCCCAGACGTCTTTCAGTAAATTGAGTGTCTTGTTTTCAGCCTTCAGTGTGGGATGGAGGATACCATTTACATTTTTCAGCTCTGAGAATGACGTTAGGCCAAAAGTCTCATGCAGTAGTAAGCGGAGATGATAATACTCGGTTTTGTGTGAGTGGATATTGCACATCTTCCTCAGTGCGTGGTCTTTCTTCTCTCCAGGTCAACCATCAGCATCATTTTTTCATTTCCTATTCGTAAACTTATTATCAATTCACAGAATATAAGTAAAAACCTTAGAATGCCTACAGAGAGATTTTTGCAAAATCGGTTGCTGAGCTGTTAGCCAAATTGTTTCTTATAGAGGAGCCATCGAAATCGATAAAAATCGAAGAAAATTAAAAACAGAAGTATTTTTTGAACCTTTACCTGAAATAAAAAGTTTAAAAAATTACCATTGCATAAGAGGGATTTAACTTAATATATATCATTATAATATATTACCTTGTCTTTTATCTCAATTAATTATGGTCAAAAATTGTGTGTGTTAATCTTTCGGTATAAAATTGAATGGTTTTCGATACACTTCGAGTACAATCCGATATAATCTTGATTAAAAAAAAAAAAACAATCAAAAATGATGGGGCTAACTTCTATCGATAAAATAGTTTTTGGCCCAAAAAAATTTTATTTATCAAAATAATAAAAAAAGTTGAGTAGAATCCAGTACAATTTTGATTTAAAAAAAATCAAAAATGATGGGGCTAACTTCTACCCTAAGATAAGCTATCTCTATAAAAAAAAAAAGTAAAATAAAAGAAATACGGCACAACGTGGCACACATCGGGCACAGCCCGACACAATAATAGTCAGTTTTTAACTTTTCAAAAAAGTTTGCGCACATTAAATTCTCGGTAATTCTTAGGAATTTCCAACTACATTAATGTATTCTTGAGTATTTGCAATATTTCTGAAAATTTTCATAGTATTTTTGTCTTCGCTTATACACGTATGTACTCGTACTCTTGTACAAGTATTCCCGATTAACTCCTCGGCGAAAATATAGTGCACTTGCTAGCATAGCTGCAAGCTATGAGATGTTTTCCTACTTTTTCTAACTGCAGTTTTTTTTACAGCTTTTCACATATCATTCGAGAAGGAATATGGTTTACTTGTATAAAACTAAACTGCTTTCTATACACAGATCTTGCGAAAGATATAAATACTCACAACCATAAAACGAACGATTTTCGGACACAACATGACTGTCTAAAAGTTTTCTCAAAGTTTCGAATCAAAACTTTTGAAAATAAAGGCCACCCTAATGTATATTATATTTTTAGCGATAGACATAAAAATATTATAATGGGCCATTTGCATCAAGATGCCAAACATAAAAATCCAATATAAAAATTTTAAGCATACCTACCTTTGGGGTAAATAATATATCTAGATATTAATGCTATTTTGGTGTAAATGAAAATATTTCCAGAAATATAATTATTTAATAATAATAATAATTTGTATGATATTAGTTTTAATTCGAATCATTTATAAATCATCTCGACACGTAAAAATGTTCATTAAATTACATCTACGCGGAAATAGTGTTAGGTTTGCGGTATTTGTACTTTATTCACGTAGTTTCAAAATCCATCAAGATTTTTTAGTATCTCGGGTTGGTTGGATCAAAACTAAAGTATTCCCTAAGCACTCGTATAAACTTTTTAAGTTTGTTTTACCTATCGTCAAACAAATTTTATATCGGTCTAAATAAATAAGTTGCAAAATTTTCAAAAAATATGTCGACTATTGAGGTTTCATTTTGATTTGGTATAATTTTTATTGCAACATAAAGAATATTTTATTTTCTTTTCTGTAATTGTAATTTTTATTAGGTACCTATTTTTTTATAACTTTCCTTTTCGTTCAGGTGATCGTATAATGGAAAAGACCTGTACGTCGTTTACCATCAGATTTGGCATTTATGATATTAAGATTTAAGTCTTCTTATTATAAATTAATCAACTCGAAACGCGATATTTCCCTTATTAATACAAATTAATTATCATCATTTATCTGTCGCTCAATTGAAAAGGATATCGCTGAAGTTTAAATTAAATTATGACTTGGGTGGTAATTAAACCCAAGTATAGTAACTTAGATTATTTAAATTAATGCAGATTTTTAGAATTTTTCTTAATATCCAAGCGCTTTACTTATGATTTCTTTCGTTTAACTGAGGGTAAAATTTATTATTTCTTGCGCCAATGTGATTAAATGTATTTATCATAGCGTAGATAAAATATAATCTTCATTTAAGTTGAAGTTTCAAATTTATGTTGATTAAATGTGATTTTTATAATTATTTTTAGTCTGTACGGCCGTATGAAAATTAAGAAATATTAAGCGCGATTAGATTTATGACCGGATAAAACATGGAATTAAATTTTTTGCGGGAGCCCTTTTATGTTGGATACTTGATACAATCAAAATTTTTCAAGTTGAACTATCGATTTTCACGTCTAAACATGATGTTGAGTTGACAGTTGAAACATTGCTCAAATTGAATGGATTTATACATTTCAAACTGGTTTGTTAAACGTTTTAGGTCGACAATGCGGTTTCCACATCTGTTGTCGGTACCGCGTCTATAATTCACAAGCAAGGGTGCTTTAATATACCAAAAGAAAATTTATTAAGTTTCTTAGTGACCCCACACACGCTAATAGATAAAAATTCCAATATCGCACTAAAAATAGCGAAAAGCCCATAATGAATTACAAATAGTTTTTTTTTCTAAGAATTTCACTGGTAAATTTTGCAAAACCCCGATCTAACTTGTCACTTCCGCTTACAACGTTCTGCGTTCGATTTCTTTAGAGCTTTTCTCTACCCCGTGAAAAGAATCTGGGGAGTGTTTGCTTTAAGCAAGAAAATTTGCTAACTCCAAGCTGCCATTATCGAGCTAATTGATATTATCAAGCAAATCTGATACCATCTCCAGGAAATTGTTTCCCAATTTACGTTAACGTCTTCTTAATCACGTACAGTTGCTTATCACCTTTGATATATTAAAAAAAGTAAAAATTTACGACATATTTTACGATTGGCATTTAGTAGTAAAACTTTCAGCTTTTGTGTTTTATGTTTCAGATATGCGTAAAAGGAAAAGTCCTCCTGCATCGTGACGGCAATTTTAAGATAAATATCGTTTTGTTTTTGTTTGGATACTTTTTGGTCAACTTATGGAACTGTCGATTTTGGAAGACGAAACGAGAATAAACTTTTTCAATATGGGTCACATTAGAATTCCCATTTTCCACTTGTGCTTTTCCAAGTTTTAAAATTTGTGAATAATTTCAAATTTAGTTTGCTCGAAATTTTATCGGAGAAGTCCCGGCAATTATTAATAAGCGATTTAATTTACTTAAGATTCAACACAATGGGCATTTAATTTTGCGAACTACATTTCAAATTAATTATGTTTTGATTCACGAAATTTATTTCTGCACAGTTCATAAGAAGTCAAGTAAGATATCGACTTCACAAAAAATTGGACATTAGTAAGGTTTGGTGTTTGTCGTATAAATTGCTTTCACATCCACCTCATTCGTCTGAGTTGTCTTTTGGCAACGTACTTGAGAACCGAAATCATGAACTTCCTGCTTCGATCTGTAATGCGAATAGAATAGGTACAAGAAAACCTTAAGGATCACATTTTATTTTTATAGCTCTGGCATGATTAAATACCAAGGTACATTTTTGGGAAGTCTAAAGTCGAATAGTTAACAAACTTGTAACGCGAGGCCGTTAAAAGAAAAAAATTCTTAGCAAGTTTTCAATTTCCTGTTATTTATTGTCGAGTGTGCATGTGCTCAATGTTGCGTGCTTATTGTATAAATTATAAATATTGGTTTAGGACGTGAAATAGTTAGGTACGCTAAACATTATTTATTATAGTTGGACACTAAAAGCTCTTGATAGCGTTCCAATTTTATAGTTGAAATAAATTATTGTTATAATAAGCACAATAACACATAAAATTTCAATCTTTCAGGGTACCATAAGCTTCCTTGCAAAACAAACACACCGAAGAGGGTTTTTTCAATAATTTTATCGTTTAGATGCAGCTCATTTAGTTCTATTTGAATATTTGTTGCGTAACTTACGCAACCTACAATTCTTCAGCGCTCATAATAATTTTCAATAAAATATCGAACTGGGTCATCAGAATGATGTCAGTTTGTAATCAATTCTTCGTAAATATTTCAAATATAACAGGTCACTATTTTACTATCTCTTTGTTAATTATTTCAAATTTAAATTATCATTTTTTTTCCCGAAGCACCCCCGTATATCGATACTTGGTAAGTTAAACACTTAATTCTTCGACATTTTGGTAGCCATCAATAAAGTTAATTATGTCATTAAACGGGATAACAAAATTTGCTATTTGTGATATAATTTTTCGCAGCTTGACGTCAATAAAATTTAGGATTCCCACGGTTGAAGGGTTTTCAAATTTCCTCTATGGCTTTTCATCTCTCTCTTTGTTAAATTCCTGAAAGTATATTTTTCGCAAGAACGATCCCGAAGAAAAGAGTCATTATGAAATATTTAACAAAATTGTGAAAATTCATTAGGTACGTCTTATTTCAATTTAAATAGCAAATGCTTTCATTAAAAATACTGTCGGATTAATTTCACCATTTCAGGATTATTTTAGAAATTTTCAATAAAACGCAAACACGTTTTAGTGTAATAGTTGAAATAATATATGCTAATGGACTTAAAATTTTGGGACATCATTTCCTTACTTTTTCTTTGCGCAAACTTACGCACCATTCATATTACACGGTTGTTAAATTCAGGAAAATTAATGACTATGATACATCACAATGTTAACTTTTAGGGCTACCCTTAGTAACTGTACTAGCGGATTGTTTAAAATGATACAGTATTTTAACTCAAAAACTGTTTTTGTAGATTTTAAGAGCCGCAATATCTTTTCCTCTCAAATTAAAAATTAAACAAAACTATTAAGGTTAAAAGTGATCTAACTGAAAACCTTTTACCGCAATTTAACATACCTATTACTATAAGAGGTGCAATACCAATAACTAAGAAATGCGGAAATACTTTATTAAAGGAACTGAAAGACGAATAAATTAATAATATAATATACGTATATAAAAAAATTAAATTCATGGAGCCTTGTGTGTATCATTTTTGATAGGACTTTATAGCTGTTGTTAAACAGCGGTATTCCTCTGTAGTTACTACACTCTTTCAAGTCTCCTTCCTTGTGTATTGCGATGATTTAAGCTATATTCCACTCTGTTGGTTCTTCTCTTTTCTCCACACTACGTTATTAATTCGTATAGTCTCGTCAACATTGTTTCTTCTCTCATTTTTATTAGTTCAGTATTTATGCAGTCTGGTGCTGGGGCTTTCTTATTTATCATTGATGTTCGAGTTCTATAGAATTCGTCGAAAATTCTTTCTTTTTCTTTATGTGTTGATGTTCTATTATCTATTATGATGTTTTTCTTTGTTTCTTTGAATTTTTCAAAATATTCCCTCCATATATTTTTGATTTATTTTTATTCATATCTTGTAATTCCATTTTTGTCTTTCATTCCACTTGCTTTAGTTTTGTTGTTGTTTTTCTGTTCTTTTTTTTTGTAAAATTTTCTAGGATTTTTTATGTTATTTCTATGTCTGCTAACATTCCTTTGCTTATTTTTAATGTTTATTTTTATTTGTCCTATCGTCTTCTCAGATGCTTCCAGTTTGTTACTTCTAATATTGTAGCGCTTGGGCATATTTCTTATGTTCTTCTCACTATTCAGCTTTTCTATTATCAGTTTGTTATTCTTTGTTTTTCCAATTTAGGCATTAAAATCACCCTGTACTATTAAATCATCTCTATTTGGAATTTTTTCGTTTTTTTTTCTTGATTTCTGCGTACATCGCTGTCTTTTCTTCATCCATTGCATCTTCTGTTGGTGCGTATGCGTTTATTACAGATAATATGTTCGCGTATTCTCTTTTAATTTTAATATTATGTTAATCTTCAGTTTACTGGCGCAAATTCCATTATGTTATGTTTGCATGTCTTCTTTCGCCACCCCATTGTTGGCATTATATAATCATTCTTCTTTATTTCAACACTTGCTTTCCATCTCACTTATTGTATTGCTTGTATACCTACTTTGCATTTCGGTTACTGTCAGAAAACTGTCAACACTAGTTGGGCTTTGATTTTTTTTCTATTAGAAAGAGGACAATTTTCTGAGCATTTTGAGACCGCACTTCGATGAGGATTATCCAGTAGTTTTCAAGAAAACGGCATTTGAAAATCAAAATTTTATATGCATTTTACATAGGGAATTGATTCACTCCCGAGTTCTATTGACGGTGCGTGCGTTCTGATATATTCTTACTGTTGGCAGTCAGACGAGATTGTGATACCGTACGGTACACATCGAGCGTGGCTAACGAGTTTCACCCCTTACGAGTTTCACCGCTTTCGAGTTGCACCTTTGGCGAGGTTGTGCTACCTAGAGGGATGTTTTCAACGAGCCAGCGTTCGTCAAAACGGTGCGTAGCGCCCGGAGCGGAGGGGACCGGAGCGGGGGGTAGCGGACCAAGGTCTAACCCAACATTTACGCTTCTTGTTATCTATTCGCATTTTTGCTTTTAATACATAATATAACATAACGGCTACTGTAGCGACCAGCTTAACCGTTGTCGCAACTTTCTCAACCACTTTCATTTTCAATACACACGCTTTTAACTACACTTTTGATGAAGTCATTTACAGCAGACTAGTTTTATCAAAATATTGATGAAAATTTTGATCGTGTGACTTAACCTATAAATTTTGATCAAAACAATTTAATGACGTCAGATGTATGAACATTATCATCAAAATATTGATGGAAATATTGACCGTGGGACACAGGCTTTATAGTTTTGCTAGTTTTTTTGAATCAACCCGGTTCTCGCCGTCTTGCTGGGATTTCATGATCTTCTGAATGGTTTTTCATTCATATAACTTGTTGTTAATTTTTAGTTTAAGTCGAATCCTGTTTCCTTTCTCGATCTCTTTCCTAGCCACTTCTCTTATTTTACTTTGGATTCTTAGTTCATTCCTAGTCATATCGTTGTTTTATATATATATATTTCTTCTCTTCAACTTACTCTTATTTTTCGTTATTTGCAGTTTCTCTTCCCAGGTCTGCAGTTTAACCACTATTACTTATTTTTCTTCGGTTTTGCCGATTTGCAAAAGTTTCTGGTTTCAAAAGTTCGGAACCCTTTTCTTCAATTGCGTTACGTTTATTACTTTGAGTCCCTCGATTATTATCTATATTGTTTTTATTTTTTGTCTTTTCTTGTTTTGTAACGCGATTTCTAGTTCTTCAATTATTTTTGTATAAGTATTTGTTCATCTTGATTTCAGATTCTCTCTCCTCTCTGACTTTCTTTCTGAATCTCTTTAATTTTATTCCTCAGTTCCTTTATTTCGTTTTTGTTTTCTTTAAACACAGCACACATCTTTACCTTCATCGCTTCAATAGACTTCAGAACTGTTTTCATTTCAAAGTCTTGGTCTTTTCCTCTTTCTTCAGTTTGTTTTTCTTTCGTTAGTGATCGTGCGTTTTTTTCCTTTCTTGGGATAATATATTCTGTCCTTTCAAGGAATCTTTACTATTTGGGAATCTCTTACGTTTTATGTTTTCCGGTCTTGTTTCCAGTTTTATTCGATTATCCTAGCTCACTCCCTGTTGCACCTCTCAGCTAATCCAATCGCTATAAATCACTCCACTTTCCTTTTCAATTTTTTACTTTTATAACTTCTATTACTGACGTTGGGCCGTACTCCTTTTGCTATACACATATAGTTTTCTTGTTTCTTTTTCTTGGAGCTAAAACTAAAAATGTGAGTTCAAACTGAAAAGTTACCCACATTAAAAAATGTATTCGAGTTGGTAATAACTACTTTACTCTTTCAATTTATGGTGTAAAGTAGACGGTTATCTACCCTACTAAGAGTTTCTTTTGAATACAGTTATAACGTTAACGGGAGATATTCTATACCTTTTTTAAAATACTTTTTTAAATTTGTATTAATAATAGTAAGATTTAAAAAAATGTAAATCAGTTAAATTTAAAATTATAATATGATTATAAACCCCATAGCCCACAAATTGAAAAAATTAAACTTCGAAAACTATCACAAAAAATTTAATTTTTAATTTTTTTATTAAATATAAATTTTATTAAATAATTAATTTTTTTACGTGGAGAAAATAACCTGTTACAGGTACAGATACCTGTGAAATTTTACATGGCAGGTGGCTACCAGGCTTTTGCCAGGGAAGAATGTTACTTTGGCAGTGCTCATTGCGGATACAAATAGATTATGTATTATGTTGTACTTGTTCTGAAAAGTAAGAAGGTCCTATTAATAAAATCAATCTCAGAACGTGCACACCAGCTTTTAGATTTTGAAATTGTGACGTTTATGAGTTATTTCATATCCCCCCTCCCCAGTATGGCAGTAATTGTGTACTACTAAAAAACCCTTATTAAGGTAGATAACCGTCGACTTTACAATATGAAATGAAAAAGTAAAGTAACAACAATAGTCTTCATATAACGTATTATTTTGTTTTGAAAGGGCGGCGCCTCATTCTATCGGTTTCTCCGTATCAGTCGCCACTGAGTTTACGAAAAAACTTCTGATTTTCTAAAGTGTATTGCGTATTTTTTCAAAAAAACATGTTGAATGATCCGTTTACAAATGCCGTAATGTATTACTAACAGATACACAAAAAATACTTTGTATAGTGTCACTGGTTCCTGTCAATATACGTTTGACTGTTAGTTCACTTAACACTCAGTGCCAGCCCAAAATGTTCGATTAAAACATGCATTGACATAAAGTGAGATTTTTATACTGTTTAAAAAAAAATTAGTTTTTAACCATTAAAATTTATGCCGCTGTTAAAAAATTACGAAATTACAATGTTTATGAATAACTAAAATAAATGACCCGTGAATGATATATTTCGAAACATCAAATTCATAGGGATATGTAATATAACAAAAGTAAATTATTTTATAGACTGCTATTATGGACCATCACTGTAACCACATTGATGCTTGCAGTTTCTTTTTAAAACCAACTTTTGATTACAAACATATAGGAGATTCGAAATTAAAGCACCGAGCTTCTCAAAAATGCAAATTTTAAATTTAATTAAAAAGTTTAAAAGAAAATTCAGTAATGAAATTTCTAAATTACAAAGTAAGGTAATGGTTGGATCATTACCTATGTCCGATATATCTACTAAATAATCTAAAAAAATGTATTCTTGTTCACCAGTAAGTCATTATATAGCCCAACCATATTCAAATTTACGTATTTGAGTCCCTAGAAGGAATTAGTAGTAGTGTTATTTACTTCCAATTTAAGAAGATTTTTATAGACAGATTTCATTTTCCATTGCCTTCTAAGGGGAGGAAATAATACCGTTTTTGCTTGTCCGTAATCAAACTGGAGGGTTATTCTCGAAACCCTTGCTCATTTGAACGTATTCGATTGTGACTCATCCAAGTAAAAAATATTTTATAATTTTGTAATTTTTCCTATGAGTGAGACAATGACAGAACTTCTGGAGTCTGGACTATGATCATTTATTATTATTTGATTTAAAATTAATTCTTATTGATAAAAATTATAAGTTTGCAAAAAGCAAGCTACAAGTAAAAATAAGTAAATACGTGAATTGAAGAATAATAAATAAAAAAGTAATAATTACTGACTTAAGCAATATAGGTATGAATTCTTTTTTATAATAAAAAGGTTTATAATTTTTAATATAATTAAAAGGTAACAAAAATACAGAGATACTCAAGAACTTATAAAAATAATTGTTACGCAGTCACGATCGAACACTCACAGATTTTAGTCGAACGAGGGTTTTAATTTTTATATTTTTGTATACCTAACAAAACTTTCGTAATAATTAATAATAATTTGTACACATAGGTATGTATTTGTGAACTAAATAAATATTATAATATAATAAATAATATAATTAAGTCATTTTTATGTTCCTTCATTGAATGGAAAAAAAGATTAACCAATTACGGGAATACCAAATCAAAATATTCCTGTTTATTTGTATTACTTCTGACAAACACAATACAAATATGTGAATGAAAGACTGCTTATAGAGTTCGACAGCACAATCCACAATGAGAAATTGAATGGAGATAACATTTAATAATTTCCAATATTAATTATATCTTGGGGAAGATTTTGCTCTAATTGATTTTTATATTTTATTTGTATTCATTTCTTTTGTAATTATATTACCTACATTAATATTTTTCCAAAATTATTAAATAAAAATTTATTACTTCTGTAATTTTTTATTCCCCTATGATGGTTTTGTTATGAACATTTTGTGAAGTTTTCATAATTACTTTTTTATATTTTCTTTGTACAAGTCGTGTATGAGATTAATTAGTACAAAATTTGAATATCCAATAATTAAGTTCGCTCACTCAAAAACAGAAATTTTGTAAAATTAACAATACTTTCATCTGCACTGTAATGTCATATTCGATTATTATTTGCAGATGAGTCTCCAAAGTAATATTAAAAAAAAATATGTTTTTGCTTTTTATTAAAAGTTACTTATTATATTAAATACATAAAAAACATTTTTATTTAAAATTTTAATATCTTCAGAATTTTTCGTATACCGCAGGTATGTATTTTTCAACAAAGGTGATAATACCAGAGATATTGAAAAAAAAATTAGGTAACGGTCTCGTTTCGGGGGAATGCCTTATGCCACCCACTTACTCAGCTTAGTATTATAACTTTTTTCTAATAAATTTTATTTGTATGACGGATTAGTTCTAGATTCTAGTCCTAATTACACTAACCTACATTGGTTTTTATAGAAATCAATTACTTAAGTGGGGCGTAAGTTCAAAAACTGAAGTGTTATTATCAGAGACACCAAACAAACAAATATTTTTCACAGCTTATGCACATATCGGTATCATATATTTATTGAGGATTTATGCGGAATTTTTATATATTCATACTTACCAGCAGCCATTGTTTGTGACAGTCGTATTCACCCAATTCAATAATTTATTCTTTGTCAAAACATGTTTTATAAGCAAAATTTTATTGTAGTTTTGATATTTTCATTTTAGAAAAATTTTTCCACTATAAATCTTAAAAAAAAAACAATAATTAAAGTTTATTAATTTTAGTTGTTTGTTAAAATTAATTAGCCATTACAATCTCTATTTATTATACTACAGATAATAATAGCGCAGTTATGAAACTGAAAATTTAATTACATAACAAAATTGCTTAAAAAACTTTTACAGCAACTTTAATATAAAATTTTCTTTGTGTTTATTGTTGAACTCAAAACTTTTGTTTATTAATATTTAATGTGCAATGGATTCAGTTTTACCAACAAATTTTGTTAAAACTGCAAAGTTTAGTAAGATGAAAACCTATATATGTGTGTGATGAATATGAAATACGAATTTCGCATTTTTACGAATTTTCTTATCAAGAAAAAATACAAATTTATATGACATTTGAACTATTTACGACAAACTAAATTAAAGTTAAATTTGCAAGTCTTCTTATAAACGTGGAAAAACGTAAAATTTGGTAAATGTATAAAAATCCATGAATATATAATTTTTTCATATACAAAATTTTTCGCAACATTGCAATAATCGAATAGTATTATCTTATTTTTTGAACCGTGTAAAATAACTCTACAAAAAGTTTTTATTTTTTTTTAGCTTGAATAGTGCTGGCTTCGTGATTTTTGCCTCTAAAACTCGACTAAAAATTGTTATGGTAATATGTATTTGGCAGTTTGAACGGGATCAGCTTTCTATACAAACTGTATGTTCTAGAATAGCATTAAATTAATGTAAATTAATATTAAGTTACATAGAAAATTAAACAAGAAAATGGGATTTTATTTTGCTGGAAGTCTTGGTTGGTTACATTTTGATTATAAATTTAATATGTTTTATGTGATTAAATTGTTCACTTTAATTAAATCCTTCTGGCACACGTCAATATTTAGCTTGAGGTGAGATGAGAAAATATATAATCGCCAGCTCAGTCACCAGTTGTATGTAAATAAAAGATAGGGTTATAGCTTCCAGCGCCAAAAATTTAAGGGTCCTACACACGATCATGCTCCGACTCAAAATTTGTAATGTTGTTTTCTGTAATTATGCAACCAGACTGTTTAAATAGATTACCGGTTGAATTCTGGTACACCGGCTTACAATTAGGACCGGATGATCGGTCAGCACTATAAATTTTGGTCATCTGGCCTAGGAGAAAAGTTTGCCTTTATCCTATGTTCAGCCCGCCAATTAAAATAAAAAATTCTTAAATTTTAAATATTAAGTATTTTTTTAATTCTTCCCATAATTCTAAATAAGTACCTATTGAAAAAATAAATTACCGTGAGAAAAAAATTTTTAATAAGTTATTCTGACAGATCAAAATGAATTTGTGAAATAATGAATGTAAACAGTTATTCTTTTCAAAGAAAAAGTCTTTGCAAAAGTAAATATCAAGCGTTGGGCTAAAAATTTCCTTCGATTGAGACCATTTCCCGGTATTTTAAAATGCATAACAAAAATGTTTAAAAATAACTGATTTTCCTATGTTTGGGATTAAAACTTGGCACCCGGTATATAATATTATGTCAACCATTAAACTTATGCAGCATTTCACATAATAAACAAGAAACTACTTAGCTTGTTGTATAATAAATTTTAATCGATTATTTTATTGCCATCATGTTATTTGCTAATGGATGGAGATAACAAGATACAGTGTATTTGTACCCTTTAACCCACACTACGTTTGTTAAGCTTGCATTGTATTCATCAAGACAAAGTGATTTTAAATATAATTAATATTAATTATATCAGTAGAAGCTAATTTTCATTATACGCACATTTAATAATAACCAAAAGTTAAGTGCTCTCAAGAGGTTACAGCAGCTTTATTTCAAAATTTAAATTCAGCCAATAGCATGCTTCTATTTTAATCAGTATGTATAGGTTTGTAAAAGACGTGCAAATGCTTCCGACAAATCAAAACTGATAGAATGGAAAAGGTGTTTTGTGTTCCGTGCGTTTCACCTAAGAGGATTGCCCGTGTGTAGGGACCTTTATACTATCGTGGTATTTTCGAAATAAGAATTTCATGTACTTGCTTAATACCGTTCAAACTACGAACAATCAAAGTTTCATTCCCAAAACCCACAACTTTTACTAAACTTTAGAACTAATTTTACAAAAGTCCTGTCTAAAGTCGTGACAACAGAACCAAAGTTTCACTATTTCTAACTAAGTAAAAAAAAATTATTTTAAAAACATAAATTCACCGGTTAAAGGGTTAAATAATACGGTTTTAAGTGGCGTTCAATTGAAAGCTGATTAATTGAGTTCAGCACGAGGAGGGTCGATTATTTAAAATTTTCTTATCCAGTGACCATTAATATTGTTATAAAACGACGGAAAGCCGCTAAAGCTTTTTAAATCTTAAAAAATTTTCTTTTATTGCTTTATCGAAAATATTATTTTGCAATTAACATTTTTATGAATAGCGCTTTTATTTTTACTGGAAGCCCGTTTTTCGGGTCAAATAATTTTTAAAACGTAATTTAAAACAAATTGCTCTTCTCTTGCAACATGATAACAAAAAGTGATTTATCTAAGAGAAATTCTTCGTCTCCTTTCTTTTGAACGATCATTAAGGATATTTGTTACTACTTTGTCATGTAGTAGTACGTAGCATGGAAAACTTTAGTATTTAAACTCAAAACTTTGACGAATAGATAATGTTTTAAGCTTTCCACAATGATACACAACATGTTGGGTCCTTGCCAGGCTTTTTTTGGAAAATTAAAAAATTTAATTTAATTTTTTAATTAGGTTTTAATCGAAAAGGGTTCCCGAAAAGTTGCTACTACCTACATCAATTATATGCATTAATTAAAATTATTTTTATTACGGTCCACTAAATAAAATAATGAAGTTTCGAAACATGAATTGCTCATTAAGTAATATCCCACAATTTTAATTTTAAAATGTAACTACCCTAATCAGTATTATTACTACTATTTAATTTTACTGTAATATCGAACGAGAAAGTCACTAAATGACTATGTGTATTTTGCTTTTTTGAAACAATTTGAATTTTAATTAATTACCAACAAGTAACGAACACTTGCATGAAGTTTCATTCCGCACATTAAGCATTGACAAATATAATTTTATTTTTAATTAAAATGTCATCAACCACTTTTAATTATCATTTGATAAATTTTGAATGAATTTAAAAAACTAGCCAGTTCGTAATAAATTAATATTCAAGTTTTAGGGCTAACTAAGCGAAAACGGAATAAATTAAATTAATTTTTTCGTGTACCAGAGAGCATTTGGGAAGAAAATAAAATTAGAAATGTAGTCAACAAAATAGAGATCCCATGTGGATGGGTTAAAATTCGCATTTATTATAAATTATGACAAAAAATGGATTTTTCAGCTTGAGTAAACAATTTGAAACTGACGACAGAAACAAATATAGGTTTCCTTTTTGTATTCCATTTCAAGAGATTTCAAATTTTTTTTTAAATTCGATGTAGGCTCTAGTTTTCAAATTACTACAACGTGATTTGGTTGACTTAATATTCATGATGTAATTCTACATTTTTTTGGAACAATTTAATTAGCTAGACAAATGAATTTGGTATACCGGAAATAAAATAAGTTTTTTAAATTTTACGCTTCATCTGGAATGGACATTTTCTGTAATGAATGCAAATTTTGTGTGGTCGGAAAACTTTGGAGGCCGCTTTGTGGGATGATACGGTTTTAGAAAATTCGTTGTAAAGTGAGTAGTTTAAGTGCCTGTCACAAGTGGAACGAAATAAGTTGTCACAAGTGCGACTAGTGGAAAAATTTTTGATGTTAAATTATGGCGTGCTAAGGAAAACTAGAAAATTTTTAAAATGAAAATGATGCAAAGAAATCGTAACTGGAAGAATTAGATTCGGCGAAAGGAACAGAAACAGTTAAAATTCAACTGTGAGAGCTGAAAGCTTGGAAATATTTCAAATTATTGAATGAATTATGCAGAATTGTTAATTTTGTTAATTAAGTCGGTACACTTTTGTAACCATTAACTTTGAAATTGTGTTAAGTGTTGAAGTTTACTGTAACTTTGAAATTGCCAAACTTGCTCGAGTTGTTAAAATTTATTGATGTCATATAGAAATCAACGCAAATTTAATAAGACAACAAGAATTTCCACTTGCATTTTGTTAAATAATTACCAATAAAAATCTACCAGAAAGTAAGAATTTTTATTTAAAAATGGCTTTTTTGACTTTTCTCGTATATCAAATTCTTAAATTTTAATTAAAGTTGCTCGGTAAAATTAAAAAAAAAATTATTTAAAAAATTCTTACACTACAATTATCTGCAGATAATTCAAATTAAAATAATTAAGATTTTATGTAAAATCGAAGGATGTGTAAAATTAAGCGTAACAGTATTTATTTAATTTTTTTTGTGCACGAACCGCAATTTTTATATTTTGGTATTTTAAATTACATTTTTTATGTTTTCAATATTTTAAATTTCACATATCTGATATTTTCGAGTTGCGAATACGTAATAGTTTTAACGGATTGATCATGTAGAAGCTTTGAATTTCGCGACGAGACTGCAGGGATGCTGTAATGTGCAATTCCTATCTCAGTTTTCGTTCTCCAGGGATGAATGAGAAGGTGTGTCCATACAGAATAATTTCCGAAGATTCAATGAACTACGCCTACAATAAATTAATTAGAAATTTAGTAAACTGACAGAAACACTGTCGTTTGTACGAAAATAAAAAATAATTCTTTCATTAAACAATTTTCTCGTCCAGACGTTACGCTTCTGCTAGAAAATTGGCAAAATTTTCGTTTGGTGAAAAGTGTAAACAGTCTAATCTAGTTAAAGTTTTGTTACAGTAATAAATTTTCGAATTAAATGTTTAAATTTACTTTCGATGTTTGGCTTTCGCTTTCGAAAAAATTATAGGTCCAAATAAAAAAAAAATAAATTTATCACAACAACCCGGCTGTGTATGGACAAATAACATTGGCGCTATAGCGATCTTTATAGGGTTAGCTTTCCTTTTTCTAGTCGCCAGGGCGTCTTCTTTTTCCAACACTGTCCTATTTATTTTCTTTCCGCGTTTCTATTTGCTTCCAGCCGTTAAATTCCCAACTAGAAAAATCAACGGTAAACTTATAAACTAATGATAGTTGGTTATTTTTTTAGATTATTTACACATTTTCCAACAGTTTTTTCAGCATTCGCCCGGTTTCACTCGTTTCAGCGAGGACATGGTTTGGTCAAAATATATTTTTTAATTTTACGTAATTACGCATGACATTTTTCCGCTCATATTTTTAGGATAGAATTAATTACGCCGGGCTTATTGTTACTCGAACTAAAACACACATTTAGCGTAAATATATAGGGTTGCGAAATGTAATTGCAATTTACGCTTGCAGGATACACCTGCAGGACAATAATTATTCTCTGGCTGTGAGAGATTTTTTGCAATAAAAAAAACTGATAGACAATTTTTTGTTATTAAGTGGAGGCGATTAATATTTTCGAGATTAATTTCGAAACAAATTAATAATTTCCACCAAATCTTATGTTTTAATTTAAATGACGCTTTGGGGATTAACAAATATCATTTATTGTTCGTTTCATAAAATCTTGTAAATAATTTAGAAAATTTAAATGTTAAAGACCAACAAAACAAGGAATTGCCGAATGCGCACCCAAGCAATTATTTTATTCTCTTAAAAGATCCATGGTGTGTATAGGAGCAGTTGTGTACCCTCGACAATTACGACACCTTCCCACGAGAAATTTTTAAAAGTGCTTAACGAAATTTATTTTCTCAAAAAATTACTTCACGTGACCGAAAGTTTTCGTATGATCCTCTTAATTAATGCTATCTTTTTTAATAAAAACTTGTAAAAGTTAAATTGAGATCTCTACCACACTCACTTTTTGACTTAATTTGAGATTTCATGATTTACATATTAGTGCTAATGAAACTTTCGTTACAGTTGAAAGTTTAAATTAAATGTATAATAACTGAGAGCTGCTTAATCAATTTCTTTTGTCATCATATAATTGAAACTTAAGAAAGTTTTGTTACTATCTATAAAGTGGTTTTCGCTGATCAGTTATCAAGAAAGTTTAATATGCATCTGAACACCTTGCATTTGGAGAGTCAAATGGACTATGGTGTTGCAATGCGCCAGGATCTGCCTGAACTTGAGTATCGTTAGGTCGGCAATCTTCTACACTCTAATTTCACAATTCACAAATCTCTGTCCTACCCTTTTAACATTCTCCTGTAATTTACCCATTTATTTCTGAAAAATAGAGTTGCCGGAGCCACATTCTCTGCAATTATTAATAATCAAAACTTGAAGAAAATTCATGCACGCATTATAAAGCACCATGGTATTATTTGTTTTGTGGTACACGACACTGATAAATGTAGCGGAACAGATGCGTGAGATAGAATATCATCATTTTTGTTATGGACTTAATTTTCCGACACGTTTTGATCATAGAGACAAAGTTTTAGTACGTGAAGATAGTAAGCAATAAGAGCTAAGTTTATTGAAAATTTTTAATAAAAAGAACAAGAAAACTTTCTTCTTTTCTAATGAAGTTTGTACGATGGTATTGTAAAAATAGGTTCAAAATATTCGTAGTAAGTAATATTGCCATAAATTATAAAATCAATATTTTGTAGCTTATGAGTGCTGAAAATTCCCATTTATTGATAATTCAAACTTTTTAAAAAGTTTAAATTAGACAATTTGTTGTTGACTTAGTCTTGCGGAAAACGTTTTCGTTTAGATACTTATTTTCATGCTTTTTTTGTGCTTTAGCAATTTCTTTACAAAACCTCCGTCATTAATCATTAAAGTAAATTAAGTGCCATATTCAATGTTGAAAAGTTGCATTGAAGCTTTTTTCTAATACGAAAACTTTAAAATTAATATTAGGACGATTTAACATTTTACGTACTCTATGTTTTACATACTTAACAATCTAAACAATTTAAAGTATTTCAAAAATATTAAACAAGCAAATCCTGTTATTTTATGTTATACTAACATGTTACAATGTTAGTAAAACGTAAAATAGAGATATTGATTATTAAGATAGCAAAATTATATGTTATTGTAGGTTACATTCATAATAAGTCAAATAATATGCGTATACATATACAGGGTGTCCCAAATCTCAACGTCATCCCTTGGAGTACCGATACACCAGCTATTAAAAAAATACATGAAAAATAATAGGATAAACTTTTTCAATCAAATATAATAAAATATCGAAGTCCTCTTACTAGAGGTGGCCTTCGAGAGTTCTTAAAGAAAACATTTTGGTACTTTTCTATACCTACCATTTTATTTAATCAAATCAAATATTTAAAAAAAATTATTTTTAAATTGTCGAAGATCGCGCTGAACAATAAATTGAGTTAACCTAATTTTAAAGCAACATTTAATAAAAATACACTTGCAGTTTACAATAAATTATAAAGTAATACATACCTACCTAATAAAAACAACAAAATGTAATATAAACATCAAACTATCCAGATATTAATTATTCAGTTGAAGACTAAAGCTTCAATGCTAACAACTCTTCGCTATTCTATATTGAATATACGGAAAGCAACTTCTTCGAAAACGCAATGCTAAAATTCTCTGAAACAAATCTTGGTCCCAATTAATACATCTAAAAGTGAAGTTTCACTGGACATTTCAACGCTGCACATAATTGATAACAACTAAGAATCAAGTGCAACTATCCCTCGATAGTTTATAAAAAAAAAATAATAACTTCTCTCACACATTTTATTAGTTGATTTCACGATACATTTCACAAAAATTCAAATGTTTGTTTTTTCATCAGCTTATGATGGCGCATCAGTTTTATCACTAAAAACTCAAAACATAAAACATGCAATTAATTGAAATTTATTACTCGTGGCTGCTTTCCAAATCCGTAACCTCGTGGATATAATAACAACTACTACTATACCTACTAATTATATTATAGTGTAATTTACAATTCATCTGATAATATTCAATCGAATTCAAAGCCCATGCTGATTTGTTCCCTGCCCCAAAACACATATTTTGACGCTAGATAATGGTCAACGGATTCACGAGTACCACAATTCATATTTGTGAAATTTTATTACACTACAACGGACAAGTTACAATACGAGGACCAAACCACAAGGAACATTTTTGTACACTAGATTTAATTTTACGAGATTCTAGAGATTTCCTAGGATTTCCTGTTAAATCACCCTAAGATCTCCTTTTGAAAAGGTAGAAAAAGCAAAAGAAAAACAAGCGCCGTTATAGTATTCCTAACATTTATTAAAATTTCTCCAAATTTTCTTAGAATTTCTCAGAGTTTCTTTAACTTGTATATCAAATTTATTCAGTGTTGCTATACATACAACTAATTCATAAACAAAAATATTTAACAAGCAAAATGGGACAATATTCCTACGACTCAGAAATAATAAATTCATCTTCAAGAAATCGCAAGGAAAAATCATCTCAAAAATTTTATGTTTACTTATTTGTAAATTTTTTGTTAAATTTCTTAAAAATTGACTGAATTTCTGGAAATTACTAGCAATCTTTTAAAACACTACAATTTCTTGAAAATCATTAAAATTAAAGTACCTTAGAACTCCTGGGGATGGGGAGTGGAGTACGTTAACCTGTACCTGGTATTTAGTAATGGTAATGGTATCTACTAGTTTAGTAATATGATCCATTTATCACCAATTGTGTAAAGTGCTATTATAGTATTAGTTACAAATTAAAAATCCTTCTTTATATAACTTCTTGAATTATTTTTAAGTTAAAGTGAGTAGAACTATCAAATTATTTTGTAATTATAAAGACATAAATATTTCCCTCTCTAATGTACCTGAACCTTGCCGTGGTGAGGGGGCTTGCGTGTTTCGAGGAAACGAGGGCGTGTACCTGCTAGGACTCGGGCCAGGGAATTAAAACCCCCTTGTGTTCGGTCTGTTTTGACTCGCTGGGTTCGGACCGAGGTCTAATACCCTCCGTGTTCGGACTCTGGGTCAATGAATCGGGATGATGGCCGTCGTGGAGATTCCAGACTAATACAGGTACCTGCGTGTTTGCCGTGCGCGGTGACCCGTACGGTGGGATGAAGGGGTCCTGGTAGCTGAGTCAGCTGGGGAGCGGTAGTAGTTCTTCTGAGTCTGGCAACACTCCACTTTGGCCTGGATTTCCACTCAAACGGGCGGTCAGGACTAGTCCACCCTAATCAATCGGCTTTGCTGTTCCGTTAAAGGTTCAGCAGGGCGAGTCCATAGCGGAGGATGGAGTATGCAAATACTACACCTCTTCGGGGGCTATATCTCTCGAGTAGCCCTGGCGTCGTTGTCGGCGTCCCCAACGTTGCGGGCTCGGTGGAGGGTGGGGAGCTCTGGGAGATGAAAAATAATTGCTCCACATGGCAGAATTAAACCCAAAACAACAACCAGCTGAGCAATCAGCAAATAACGAGTCGGGTGCATCCAAGGATACCCCGACTGAACAAGCAGGTGCATCCAATCAGGACACACTGCAGGTAGCACCTCCCGCTGCTACAGACTTACCTCCCAAGACTGCGAGGAAAAGAATCTGTGGAGCGGAGGCAAAACGTCGGTGGAAAGTCCACCTGGAGGCATTGAAGTCCGGTGAGAGCACTTCGACTAAAAGTACCACACATGAGCAGGCCAGGCTATCTAAGCCGCCTGCTCATGGTGATGGTACAAAGAAGACCAAGCAGGTGCAAACCGCAGCTGCCAAAAAACGACTCCGGTCGCAGGATACTTTGCTTTCACCCTCGAGCAATCAGAGGAAGAGGGCAAAGACCACATATCCTGCGAACAAGAGTTCGAATCGGGTGGGCAATGTCACCTACAAAGAGGCTGCTGGAAAGCACCTCCGAGTAGCTGTGATAGACCGCTCAAACCCCCTGGGCAAATTCGATGAGTCCCAGGCGGGGATAGTCGAAAATATGCTCACCACTGCATTAGATGCTTTTATAGCAGCAGTGAAAAATGAAGCGAAGCCAGCACCCACTTTCGGCGGGCTCTATCACTCGGGGCAGATTGTTAGAATCACCTGCAGTGACCAGAGCTCGCTGGAATGGCTGCAAAGTACAATAGCAAACCTGCCGCCTTTGTGGCAGGGAGCTAAATTAGATGTAGTCCAGGTGGACGACCTACCAAGGCTGACCAAGGTCACTCTTTGGATTCCCGGGAACCGGAACCCACTGAGTTGGTCACACGGCGCCTTGCTGCTCAGAACAGCTGGGCTAAATTAAAAGAGTAGTGCGTCTTCCACGACGCGGACAGGGACGAACCAAAGGGTAAACTCCTTGTCTTTGGTGTCGAACAGGAGGACAGTGCCGCCATCAAATCCAGAGGAGAGAGGCTGAACTACAAGTTCACTTCCTTCAGAGTCAAGATGCAGAAGTTTGGAGGACAATTCTGCATCTGAAACACCAGCCACTTCAACCCTTATGGAGACGGACACAAGTCCGGCAACGGGGATGGAGTCAAAACAGGGCATTAGCTCTCCAAGGTAGGCCAAATGGCTTCCTTGGTAGGGTGGAATCTCCTGCAAGCAAACCTACAGCACTGTCGGGAGGCAGTGGCAGTATTATGCCGCCACCTTGACAACTGTAAGGATACTGTCGCTCTAATACAAGAGCCGTGGTTAGTAAAATCCGCCATAAGAGGCTTGACAAAACTTAATGGAACTATATTTACAGGTAGCTTCACAAATAAATGCAGGACGTGTATCTACATACCTGGCAACATTCAGGCCAACTTTCTGCCGCAGTATAGCGACTGTGATTTAACGGCAGTTCGGACTAGCTGCGACTTAGGGGATGGCCCAACAGACGTCGTCTTAGCGTCTATCTACCTCCCAATCGATTCACCGGAGCTGCCACCCTCTTGGAGGATGATGGATCTGGTAAACTATTGCGAGCAACAAAAGAAGCACCTCATAATTGGTTGCGACTCCAACTCCCATCATCAAACGTGGGGCAGCAGAGATTGCAACAATCGAGGTAAGTCTCTATTAGAATATCTTATCGGTACAAATCTAGTAATACTTAATCGCGGGGATGTACCCACTTTTTATGTGTCACCCCAGCGCAACTCGGTAATTGACATTACCGTAGCTTCATTAAGTATTTCAAATTACTTATATGCCTGTCAAGTTTCCGACCAGCTAACAATGTCAGATCATAGATGGATTTCCTTTAAATTAAAGGCTAAAACAATGGAACCCAAGCAATACAGGAATCCGAGGAACGCGGACAGGATGGTCTTTTTAGAACACCTGTCAGCATCCATGGAGACCGAAATGCTGAAGGGACTGTCCAACAAAGAAGAACTAACATCCACTGAGGAGATTGAAACGTATGCTAATGAGCTATAGAACTCTCTCACAAAAGCATATGAGCTGTCATGTCCGCTAAGGACGGCTGGACTACGGGGTCAAGCAACGCCCTGGTGGTGTGAAGAACTCGACCAGCTTAGGAAAGCGACAAGAAAGCTCTATAATAAAGCACAAAACTCGAAAAATGACACCGACTGGATGGCGTTTAAAGCACACCAGTCCGAGTTTAAAAGAGCGATTCGCCGAAAGCAACGCCAATCATGGAGAGCTTTCTGCAGCGATGTCGAAACAACTGCCGCTGCGGCTAGGCTAGGCTAAATAAGATCATAGCAAAAGATCCACACCAACAACCCGGCAGTTTATGTCGAGAGGATGGATCGTACACAGAAACCCTCTCACAAACCGCCGAAGTACTGCTACATACACACTTTCCCGACAGTAAGATAGTCTCCGATTTCGATTGGACTGACGCTATAAGCCAACCACCGACTGAGACCAGTTGGGAAATTGTAAAAAAGGTCGTAAATAAGACCAAAACGGCATGAGCTATCAAATCCTTTAGCCCCTTTAAATCGCCTAGACCGGACGGGGTGCTTCCGGCTCTACTTCAGTGGGGTTTGGATCACCTCCTCGGTCATCTAGTGCAAGTGTTTCAGGCGTGCATTGCACACGGTTACACACCGAAGGAATGGCGTAAGGTCAAAGTTATTTTCATACCTAAACCAGGTAGAAGTGATTACTCCCTGGCAAAATCATTCAGACCGATCAGCTTAACTTCGTTTTTCCTCAAGACGTTAGAAAAGCTATGCGATAGAGAGATTCGTGACACGGTTATGATACACAGACCGTTACACGCAAACCAGTACGCGTATATCCCTGGGAGATCTACTGAGACCGCACTACATGAAGTGGTGGAGCGTGTCGAGAGATCACTGGGCTACAAAGAGTCCACCCTGGGAGCGTTTCTTGATATCGAAGGGGCTTTGGATAAAACCACCTTTGAAAGCATAAATGCAGCACTAAGCCAATACGGAGTTCCCACGACCATTGCGAAATGGATCAGTTTTGTACTGAAGTGGCGAGCCGTGGAGGTATGTGTCGGTGACATAAAGATTAAAGGTGTTGTGATTAAAGGCTGCCCTCAGGGAGGAGTACTCTCCCCACTACTGTGGATCATGGTAGTGGACAGCCTTTTACGACGCCTTAATAAAAATGGCTTTTATACCATAGGATACGCAGATGATATGACCATACTGCTAACAGGTAAATTTGAAAACATAATCTGCATGCGAATGCAGCTTTCAAAATACTGGAAAATTGGTACATCGAGCACTCTCTCTCGGTTAACCCGACAAATACAGAGCTTGTTCTGTTTACCAACAAAAGGAAGTTGCAAGGCATGTCATTGCCCAAATTAATGGGAACTCCTCTGAAATTAGCAGACGAAGTCAAGTATCTGGGAATAATACTTGACAAGAAGCTAAACTGGGGAAAACATTTGAAAACCAAAATTAGCAAGGCAGGGATGGCTTTCTGGCAGTGTCGAAGGGCAATGGGACGAACATGGAGTCTTTTCCCTAAGATCACCCTCTGGCTCTACACTGCGGTTGTCAGACCTATGCTATGCTATGACGCACTTGTCTGGTGGCCCAGAACTAAACAAGCAACAGCAGCGTCTTCCCTACACCGGATCCAGAGACTAATCTGTCTGGCCGTAACGGGTGTGATGCGCACGGCACCCACTGCGGCGTTGGAGACCCTTCTCTGCCTCCCACCACTTGATCTTCATGTGCGGGAAATTGCGGCTAGGGGGGCTCTTAGGCTCCGCAGTTGGGGGCTATGGAACTACAGGCGAGGAACTATGGGTCATATGCGGATTTTAGAGGATTACTCACTTAGAGTGCCTCTGCTGCATCTTGAACCTGACAGAATTACCCCTAAATACATATTTGATAAGAAATTCAAAATCCTATTGAACCCAACTGAAGCCAACGAATATGACATACGTCTCTTTTCGGATGGTTCCAAGAATAATGCTGGATCAGGAGCAGGAATATTCTCTGCTGAACTAGATCTAAACATGAGCATATCGCTGGGCAGGTACACATCAGTTTTTCAAGCGGGACTTATGGGTATACTGCACTGCGCAACAGCAGTTCAAGATAATTGTATCTGCGACAAAAATATTCAGATATCTACGGATAGCAGAGCGGCACTTGTGGCACTCAGGAGTCACAAGGTCACATCTGGTCTGGTGCTTGAATGCATTCAGACACTAAATGAGATATCCAATTTAAATGTCATTTCTCTTTCATGGGTGAAAGGACATCAAGGCAACGAGGGCAACGTCAAAGAGGACGAGCTGGCAAGAAACGGTTCCAATAGCCTTTCCTGCGGCCCGGAGCCGATGATTGTGCCAGCTGTCAAAACTATCGATACCCTCCTAAAACAACACACCCTAGCACTCCAGCAGATAGGTAAATGAGACTGAATGCAGGCAAGCAAGGGCAGCGATTAAAGCACCCTCTAGCAAACATTCACAATATTATTTGAAACTGTCCAGAGTCAATCTACGGGCAATTGCAGGGATCTTAACTGGACACTGCAAACTAAACAAGCATCTCAACACACTGGGACTTGTAGATAACCCCAGATGTCGAGGATGCAATAGAGCAGACGAAACAGCGGAACATGTGCTTTGTCACTGTCCGTCACTAGCGTCAACAAGAGGTGCCATGCTAGGGGACTTCTGGCCTAACATGGCCAGAATCAGCGACACTTCGCCTGCCAAAATACTCGAGTTCATCTTGGAAACAGGTTGGCTTGAGGAGTGACAGGACGGGAGCCGCTGCATTGGAGGCATTACAATGGGCCCGATCTAGTGGCCTAAGTGCGCGTAGGGATTATTCCCTGCCCTCCCACCTAAAATCCAGAATCCAGACATAAATATTTTAGTAAAAATATTGCTAATATTTCTCATAAATTTTTGGCGTTGACAGATTATATAAATATTATTGAAATGCAACAATATACAATATTATATCGTAGGTAAAATGTATTATAATTTAAAATGCATTAAAATTAATAATTAAAAACTGAATAGTCGCTGGATTAATATATGATATTGAAATATTAAATTTGCAGGTAAATAATTAAAGTTACGCAATAATTAAATTAACGTACTCCTCGACTATGGAATTGTCTATTATTTTCTATTACGAGTAATGGAAACAAGCATTATCAAAATATAATCATACAAAATTACGCCAATATACAATAAATATTTTCATACTTAGTAATTATATTTTAATTAGCTGAGTGTGTATAGTGTGTAGTGTAATTAACCAAAACCGCATTATTTAATATCATCCTAACAGGCAAGATCTCAATAAATTCTATAATTTGATAATAAAAATGGAGTTATACTCGTATTCAAATATCAAAGTTTTCATGAGCAGATATTACAAAATAAGGTTGCATCATTTGGTAGGCCCATTATACTTACCACTAATGCGGTTTAGTAGAAACTGCTTTGTTGCAATAACTTTTTAGAAATATTTATTTCAAAACGGAAAACTGTAAGTGAAAATGCATTTGTAAACATTTTATTTAAAAAAAAAAAAAATACTTCAAATACATTTGTTACCACTTGGTGGCTTGGTGGTAAAACTAGAAATATTTGAATAACCTAATGCAAGTGCAAAATAAGGAGAGGATTTATAAACAGTGTGAATTGGTTGAAAAACAATCAAATAAATTGAAAAATATATTCGGTAATGCAATATGTCGCCATTTCATGGTTTATACCAATATTGACCTGCATCTAATGTAAAAAATAATATATTATATATTATAATATATTTTATTATTATTTTTATTTTCTCATTTAATAATTATTGAAAAACAACTATAGAAAAACGTAGGATAATGCACTAGATGTAAAGTTTGAATCAAGAGCATTGGTTTAGTATACCATTCTCGTGGGTTCAAATCCCGATCAAGCACATCGGAATTTTTTTTTACCGATTATTTGTTGCTTTGTTATCGGAATAACACAAGTATACGAAAATTTTATAACTATTGCTCATCTGGAAGTGATTGAAAAATCGATGCAAAAAAACAGATCTCCACGAGAAGATGAAAGTTTCAAAATATATTTTCAGCGTTTACTGTTTTTTTAATCAAATTTTTGTGTTATCTCATATTGTTTAATATGGTTTCTGACACGATATGAATATTTTAGATCGCATTTCTCTATTTTATTCAGATCTCATACAATCATAGATAGATAAATTATAAACTTAAACTAGGTACTCATGATGATGAACAGCAAAGCCAGCAGCAAAGTAATATGCTTTCACGAACATACGAATATAAATTGAAAATTCGTAAACTTTGAACATAATCTAATTTAGCAGTATTAATCCTGTATATTGTAGTATGCGGTTCTGAGGATCGATTCCAACAACGTCAGTTAAGCATTTGAATTTCACTCAAGAAGTCGTTGTAATTGCATATTATATTAATAATGTAGTGTAATTTCCTGTTAACTTCACAATTACATTGTATAACAACAAATAATGTTTAACTTGTATAATGAAGTGAATTGAAAGAAAATTAAATTTAACATGAACTTGACAGAACCTTAAAATACATAAAAAGATAAAAAGAGATGTAGCAAAAAATTGCTAAAAGAATGATATATGTATACTAAATCGACAAGTAATTTCACAAAAGAACGTGGTATCGATTAATCGATATACGCGGTATAAAAGTACTACTATTATTACTTTGATAATATGATGGTATACGATGTCTCTATTATTATGTCGTTATGTTAGTAAAATAGAATAATTTTTTTCATTTTTGCCCTTGACGTTCTGTCAATGCAAAACGAACGATTTCATCGACAACTTAAGGCTGCCATAAGGGGCCATCCATAAAGTACGTCACACGAATTTTAGGACTTTTGAACCCCTCCCCCCCTCCTTGTCACAGGTTGTCACATTTTTATAACCCCCCCCTCCTGATGTGACGTCACACATTTTTTAAATTTATGTATGTATTTAAAAATAATCGAGAGAAAACAGCTATTTTCATTTTTTACTTATTTTTATTAAATAATAATCTAATAAAATCAACATAAAGTCCTTATCATTCAAAATTCTCGTGAATTTGAGTGTCTCACTTGCATTACAACGCCGCTCTAGAACTTAAATGACGTTGCATGAGAGATTATCGCATAGCGAGAATGCTAAATTATTAATAAATATAGATCAAGTTCGTAAATTTTTAAAAATTTTAATTCACATCCAAACTGCGTTTTAGTATTTTAAATTTTAACATGTGACGTCACAAAAGTATTGACCCCCCCATGCCCCTTGTCACACGATGTCACACTTCGGTGATACCCTCCCCCCCCATTAACGTGTGACGTACTTTATGGATGGCCCCTAATGAGTCACGAGAATCCATCATGGACCGAAGCCCTATCGTTCGTACTGTTAGGAATTCGATCAGCACTTAAAGATGACCTAAATTCAACCGCAGCTGAAATGGTGTATGGAGAAGGAGTACGTCTACCTGGAGAATTTTTCACAGCAAGCAAGGAAGTTGTCAGCACTACAGAAACAGTTGAAAGACTACGCGAACATATCAAGGAGAATGGTGACCCCGACAAAAAGAACAATAAATACTAACGAAAATAGCCGCGCTCCAGAAATCGCAAGGACATCCATCAAAATTCCACCTTTTTGGGAAAAGGATCCCAAAACATGGTTTGCTCAAATGGAAATACAATTCGTATAAAACGGCATCACTCGCGACGAAACAAAATTCGATTACGTTGCTGGCAGTCTGGAATACACCTTCGCCAAAAAAGTAAGAGACATAATCCGAAACATTCCGTCAGCACAGTGGGACAGATTCACAAATTTTTGACCAAAATTCTGAAAGTTATACAATAGACTAACAATAAGGTCAGAACCAAAGAAAATATATTTTAAAAAGTTTACATGGTAAAATAGGGTAGTTTTTAGGGGGTTAAAATTAAAATAACTGAAAATAATTATAAAATCTTGAATTCCTATAGAAGTCAATCTGAATATTGATGTAAAAATAGTTTAAAAAATCTTATTATTAAAATGGGGTAGTTTTTAGGGAGTGAAAATTAAAATAATCGAGGAAAATTACAAAATTTTTAATTCCTTTAGAATTAAATCTGATTATAGATGAAAAAATAATTTAAAAAATCTTCTCATTAAAAAAGGGTAGTTTTTAAATAGAGTAAATAAAAATTCACTGCAAGCTTGCTGCAAAATCAACTTGGAATTCACGCACCTCAGCATGTTCAAAATAGAATTACTCACAAAATGGCACCTCTAGGCAGCTGAATTTTACAAAACATGAAAGGCACACATCATACAATAATTAAAAATTTTTATTCACCTTGGAACCTTGTGGCACTAAAAACTTATAGAAACTTAAAATTAAATTTGTCAAATTTCAATCGTTGAAATCGCTTACTTTGTGATTGGTTCTGATTGATAGCCCATATACTAAACAAAGTCAATTATGTATATTGAGATGACCCGCTTGTCTCAATTTATGAAAAAATTGTAAATTAAATATAACTTTAAAATAAAAACTTAAATTTTCTTCGTCGGGCCACCCATTTTTTATACATGAGACTCTTCTTCTTGGATAAACTTAAAATTAAACACTTGTATTATAAGTTAAATCAAAACTTTATTAAATTAACTTGAAAAACTTAAATCGAATTGGAACGGACAAACACACGTCCGCTCGCTTGGCTGTCCGCCATCACCTCCCTACTTACACATTTTTCAATTTATATCTTAACAATAAATAATACCAACTTAAAATTATTAACAATTAAAAATATAATACAAGACGATTAAAATTATTTACAACACAAATTATTTACAAAAATTAAACAATTATTTTTATCAACCTAATTAACCAATTTTGAACATGACAATATATAATTTAGCTCTTACCTTGTTCTATATCGGACATCGGTTCTTAATCAAATTAAAGTTCAAAAAACAAAAAAAAATACAGTTACAAACACAGAACTTTCACTACACGCTTTTATGTATTATTCCCTTATTTTTTTATTATTCCCACGCTTATTCCCTTAAACATCTTCTTTACTTAAAGGGGTAAAATAAAAAACTGTGACAGGTAGAGGGTAAATTTCCTTCATTTTTTCAAGTTAAAAGTCTACCCTTACTGATAAGCCTGATATTTACTTGTTTCTGTAAAGTTACTAAAATCCTGTAATTTTACTTTTGGCCAGAAATTTATGAATCTATCCCACTGTGGACAGAGAAGAAATTCGATAAACTGAAAACTGAATTAATCCAAAGTTTATCAGCGTCAGAAGAAAATAAGATAAGACAATTACTCGAGCAAGAAGAGAGACAAGCCCGTCACAATTTTTACGCCACGTGTAGTCCATGCGCCAGGTGGCGCCAAAAAAATTAAATTTCTCCCCCCTCCTCGGCCCTTATATTTAAAAAAAATAAGTAATAATATACTTACAGGTAAATGTAAAAATTGAAATTAAATTTTATTTATATAGATAAAAGCTAATAAAGAAAATTTATCACATAAAAAAGTTAATACAAAAATTTTAAATCAAAGATTAAGAGATTTAAAAAACTTAAGATTTAACGCATGTTGCTCGGAGTTTGAAGCTCATTCAGGCTCAAACGAAGCTCTATCGATTGACATCAATTTTATACATAAATTCAAAACGGGAACAAAAATTGCTAAACATGTCTACAGCCCCCCAGTTGTTTTTTGCGAATAACTTCGCGACCTTTGAGGCTTAAACCAAAACAATGGAAGCTCATTTAGGCTCTATCGATTGACACCAAAATCATCAAAAAATTCGAAGCTGGCGGAGGGGGGGGCAGCATCTCTACAGCCCCCCCCCCAGTTATTTTTTGCGAATAACTTTGCGACATTTGAGCCTCAAACGAAAATAATGGAAACTCATTTAGGCTCTAACGATGCTCTAACGATTGACACCAAAATCATCAAAAATTTCAAAACTGGGGGTCCACCATATCTACAGCCCCCCCAGTTGTTTTTTGCGAATTACTTCGCGAGCTTTGAGGCTCAAACGAAAATAATGGAAGCTCATTTATGCTCTAACGATTGACACCAAAATCATCAAAAAATTCAAAACTGGGGAGGCCGCTGACATGTACCTGTGGTTGACAAATTTTGGTTAGGATTTGCCTCACTTTTTCTCACTTTGACATTAACCACTTGATTTATAGCATATACTCTATTGTTTTTTTAATTCTGTTTTTGCTTTTGCATATTGAAGCTCAAACGATGCTCTAACGTTTGACATAAAATTTATACAATAATTCGAAACTGGGAGGGCCATCATGTCTACACCCCCCTCGTTGTTTTTTGCGATTAACTTTTTTTTTACTTTATTAACTTTTTTAACAAACGAAAATAATGGAAGCTCATTTAGGCTCAAACGATGCTCTAACGCTTGACACCAAACTTATTCAAAAATTCGAAACTGGGGGCCGCTGACATGTACCTGCCACATATCGGTTCCATTATGCTACCTCCGATGTTGAGGTCACAACGTGTTGATGCACTCCGGAAGGCCGAGGTAAGAAATTCTGTCAAGTCCGAGATTCGAACCCAGAATTTCCGCTCTGTAACTCAACTAGAGATCCCACCAATTCACAGCTGTGGTTTACAACAGGATGATTATTTACATTATTATTATTATAGCTGGAAAGCCCGTCCACGGACGGGCATCTAGACCCGATTGATTGGAAACTCGATTGATGTGCAACTCGTCCCAGGGGGAGTACCGGTGATGGTTTAATAAAATGTCATGTTCAAAATAATTATAATAATGATGGTTGTTTAGTTTTTGTAAATGGGTTTTGTGTTGTAAATTTTAATCGTCCTGTATATTTTTATTGTTAATAATTTTAAGTTGATATTATTTATTGTTAAGTTTGATTATTGAAAAATGTGCATGCGGGCTTTTTGATAGCCGATTGCGAGAGAACGGACGTGAGTTTGTCCGTTCAAAAATCAATTTAATAAAAGTGCGATTTAATTTTTTAAAATTTTTGATTTAAGTTACAGAAAAGTGTTTTAATTAATTAAAGTTGTTAATTTGGAGATTTAATCAATTAAATACATCGCAATATATTTTTGGTTGGCAAAAAAATTCGACCAATCAGAGTGTTTTCTTTTCTCCAAAAAGTGACACGCTGAAGGAGGAGCAGCAGCAGCGTGCTGGAAGTTTATGTATTAAGATGGTTATGAAGTTCATGGCAACGCAACGTCTTAAATGATGAAACGATTGAAAGTATTCTTAGAATTTTTAAAAATTTTTTACTTTTACATTTTATTTATTGATCGCTACGACACTTTTACATAAATCCACATGCAGAAGACCATTTACAGCTAGCTAATGTTAGTTTTCTTTTTTATTTTATACCTACACTTTCGTATTTACTGTCATCTACTGTCATTATATCATATGGGAGATTGGGCGATAAGCTATCAGATGATACTCAACAATATTCAAGCATTTAAAATAATTCATGTATTCAAGTATTTAATCAAGTATTCATATTATAAATTATTCTTAAAAATTATACTTTTATATACCAATTCTAGACTGCATAAGTGGAGTTTATCCAACAGCATTGAGTCTGCTCTTTGAGATGTTTTATCGGTAGTTTAGCTATATTCTGTAACATCTAAGACATCACTAATTTCGATTTATTTCTCTATTTGTAATCATTCAATGCTGATACAGAAGAGACGAGTAAAACTAAAATTACCGAAAGAGGTAAGACATGAGATTACTAAAAGTTAACAAAAAAAATTGTATACATTCATACATGTACGATATAGGTATGTATATTTACGATAAGTGCAGCTTGGTATTGAACGACCAAACTTGCATTGGGTTTTAGTTGATTACATGTTGAGAAATTTTATGAGTTTGTTGGTTTGCACATTATTTCTTATCTGTGTGCGAAAATTAATAGATTCGTAGCAGAGTATTCGATATATTTCAATTTAATTTATATTTCAATTTTTTAATTTAACATACCGAGTTTAACTTTGTCTTCTTATTTGATATATTTTGAGAACGGTCTAATAAACTGTAATCGGATACTATAATTGCTATTTTGCCAATTTTACGAAAAGCGTAGGTTGCTTCCAGAAAACTTGATTCGATTAATTATTAGCAAGTATTTTTGAATAAACTTTAATATTAAAAATAAAATAATTATTTAATCAAAGTAAAAGTGCTTTGGATCGCGATTCAACTTACAGTTGAACGTAAAAAGTATGATTTCCCTCACGAAGAAGTACCAATATGATTTATGCTTTGTTCTTTCAATCACACTTTCAATTGCTTCCTACTGAGAGCGCTTGTGTGTTAGCATAACCACATTATCGCTTTGATAACAAATCATAAGATGATAAAATTTATGTTTCTCGCTATTCATATTCATATTAATATTTTTTATTTACATTGTGGTGCGTAATATTTCTTTGTTGTCTTCCTTTTCATTTTTTCAATTGTAGCGTCAATCAAATCCGAAAAGTTTGATCACCATCTCTCGTTGCCCATACCATCTTATTGCTTTTATTCAAGTTATTGTATTGCATATAAAAGTAAACAGGCTTTCCAATTTGCTAATACCCTTACCAACTTTTTATCCAAATATAATTAAAATAGGGTAAAAACCGAACCCAAAATGTTGCTCTAAAATAAAACGCCCACTTAAGAAAATTTGTAATTTTGTTAAGCAGTGTAAGTGTTGTGCAATATAATGATTATTAAGAGAGCTATTTAGCAGGATTATAGTAGTAACAACTAGTGTTTACCGGATAATGAATACGAAGTGTTCTCGACATGAAAAGGATTAAAAGTGTTCTTTGTTAGAAAATTTTAAGAGCTTGAACACTAATTAATATTCTTCATTTTATAAAAGATTATCCGGAAATTTAAATTATTACAAAAAAAATTTAATTTTCATTGACAAAAAAATTTACGTTGTTTATTTTCTATCAGCGTAACACGAAAACACGATCTTTCAGCAGTATAACAAAGAATCGCGTAATAATGTTAAAAAAAATGTTTTTAATTCGAACAAGCAACTGAAGTAAACAGGAAATTTCACATCAGCTTTTCCAATCTATACCTAGTTGTTAATTAGCTCTTCTGTAAACGGCAAAACAATTATTAGCGCTCTTGTGATATTCTGCAATTTATTACAACAAGTAGTGATAAACTCATTAGTATTTAGTAACACTTGGTATTTTAAACAAAACGACAACAAATACGTTAATATTATTACAGATGTACAACTAACTGTACAGTTACTTAGTGTAATGGTTAGGAATTGTGCTGGATTCCCAGCTGTTATATATTGCAGTGCTTTTTTTTTCTTTGAGTTTGATCTGGAAAAAATATATTACATACACAAACATACCTAAGAAATTAAAAAGCAAATTAGCATTTAAACGGAAGGTTTAACCCCAAAAGAAAATAACACGAACTATGAGTGTGATTCACCCGAAATCCTTTTGCATTGCGGTTTAAGCCAAACTTGAAATTTAAATTGTGAAAAACCTGAAGTTAGAACTAGAAAAAAAAGACTAATTATTTATTTATGTAGTAATTTATATTAACATAGAAGACGTCGCAATTTAAAGTATGTCCTGGGTAACGTTTTTAAAATTATATTTTTTAAATAATGATAATGTATTTAAATAATTATGAGCTTAGTACTTACTTAGCGCATTGTTATTATACAAAACGTTTCTTTTATGTTCTTGTCAGCTTTATCTATTATTAAATAACCCCTTTAGTTAATTTATTCTCTGCTGTATGTTATCAGAGCCTTTTAGAAAGCTCATAACACATCCATAAATTTTTAATTAAACAGGAACAGTGCTCTTTGTACTTGAAATTTATGTTTGAATTGTAGTTTTGAATAATTAAGTTAATTAAAACTATGCGCTAATTAGGAAAAGTTTTGTTCAAGTATTTGGAAAAGCCAATTTTTTGTTCCAGAAAATTTCCCTTTGTAACCAACAACAGAAGTGTTGAGCATTGTTAAAATTCCTTTTTGTAATAAATGTTAAAAAAACAAACAGACAAGATTTGATGCGAAACAATGTTGCATCTACAAGTTCTGTTAAAACCAAGAGGTAAATAGCATTTAAACAAATAAAAGTAAAAATGTCCTACGATGTTTTAAATATTAAAGCTAATTTAAATTTGATTTGTGCAATCGATTAAGGAAACGATTACCTCTTAAGGTGTAATTAAAGTTTAATGAGTCAAAGTGAGATCGTTACGAATGGAGAATGAAGATGGATTATTAAAATTTCATGTTTTTCGTTCTATTATTGCATTGAAGAAGATGGATGTTTACTGGAATTATGAGAAAGGACAAAAAATTAAATATTTTGATAAGAATTAGGCTACCTACGCATATTTTCCGTATGATGTTATCGTCGTACGTTTCATAACCGTTATCACAATTTCAGCAATCCATCATTGTCAAGTATTATTGTAAAAATATAATGGTAGTATCAAATTACCTACATGACTTTGTATGATACGTATTTGTTCAGATTCCTTCTATTTTACTTATACAAATACCTACTATGTATAAACATGTATATCACAAAAAACTTTTTGACAACTTTCAAATATTCCAATTTTACCCACAGGAATCGAAATAAAGCATTTTTTGCAGGAAAATTAAATTTTTTTTTAATAATTTTTTGCAATTTTCAGCTATCATACTTTGGAACAATCAATATTTTATAACTGATAGCTGTCTACGGTCGTAGACCAGCAATTAGAATGTTAGTAGTTTAATAATTTGATCTCCGACCAAGCCTTCTAGAAGCATTACGTGCCCCCCGAAGTACGGAGACGGTCATATCATAAAATACATCTGAAGAAAATTTTTTTATATTTTTAAAATGCACATTTTATACGTAAATGTGTAACATATTTTGGGCTTCCTTTATTGCCTTGGAATATTATGCCTTTCTTTATAGGTATATTTGCATTTTAATCATCAGCAGTGTGACCCAACGGAAAACCGCGGATCTGCCATCCCTGGTCGTTCGGAAAAATAGTAATAGTTCCAATACTTCAACAGTGGCATGCGCTTCTAAGTATTGAATATTATAGTAATCAAGCAATTCCAAAAGGTTAGATGACGTTTTTGGTCGATTAATTTGCCTGCAATCGTAAGTTTCGAAGAAAACTTAATTCCGAATATACCACAATCAATATTCATTCGTGCAAAATTTCTATGTATTAACATTTATGTTGTACGTTGTGATTAGAACAACTAATACACGTGAACATGCAAACACTGTCATTTACTTGGATGTCACATACTACTATTGTATGAACTAATGCATTTTTTATTCAATTTTAATTTTACACGTTGCTGTTTATGTAGAATTCCAACCCTCATTAAAAAATTACAAAGTATTTCCAAAGGTTTAGTTATCAAATTACATTGTATATTAGTATCTTTAATTTACATACTGTATTATATGAATACTGATAATATTTGGAAAAAAAAAATAAAAAGAAAGCTACTGTAATCAATGAATATTTACAAAGCTTAAATTTTTGATTGATACATTAATCGAATTTTCTTATCAGCTCAATATAATGGCGCAAGAAGTGATATGATTAATCTTCGATGATATTTAAGACTTGAAACAGAGCTGCAGATTTAACGAGCTCGAAGGGTTGAATGTGCTCCTGCGGTTTCACAAGCAATATTCTCGATTATTAATCATAACACGTGTTATAATTGACAAAAAGATATAACGAATAAAAGACAAAACTTATTTTGTTATTTGTTATAAACATATTTGAAACAATGTTAAGTTTTTAATGAAGTAATTGAAATTTACATCTCAAAATAAGCCGAAGTATAAATCAGATTAAAAATTTGTTTTAATAGAAACAATAATTGCTCTCAGAATTAAATTCATATAGTCATTGACAGGAATCCTAATATTCGAGTAGTCACTTGGCAGTTCGTGCTCTCTACTCGTTCAGTAATCTGCCGTTATCTCAACGTGTAGTGTAATATACTATTATGTAAATTGTAGTTTTCTAGTGATAGAATTTTCAATCAACTAATAACTTCCTATAATATTATATTATCAGTGTAGTCCTAATTAAGATAGGTTTCAAATAATTGTCTTGTTACAACTTAAATTAATGTTCTACATTCGCATTAATATTGCTACAATATTAATTAGCAATATACTCCCTATTATTAATTTGTTAAATTTCATTTAACTTAAAATTTTTTATATTTTTATTTAATAAATATATTTATTTTTATGTAAAATTTGTATTATATAAATAAAGTACTTCAGTTGTTCATTATTGTTATTTATAGCACTGAGTAACGATATTGCAAGTTTTAAGTGAATATAAGTGCATTAATAACTACCGAATAAAATAAAATAGGTAAACTTAAAAAAAAAACTAATGGACAGTTGTAATATAGCTGATAAAATGACTTATAATCCATCGACATCCAAAGGTGGTGATCCATTTACATCGCCTTCTTTCTCTGAAGAAGTTTCGCATTTATGATGCAATTATTAAACCATGTAATTGGCCCATGAGCGATTTACTAACAACTTGGCTTCTCAACGAATAACTATAGCCAACATGAGAGCCTAAGAGGAGACTAAAAAAGCTAGGAAGTTGAAAAGAGACCTCATAATATATAATTATGGTCCAGGAATCGCAGATTAAAGGTTAATTAAAAAAATATTTGGTTTTAAGAGGCTAACGCAGTATAGTTTTTTCTTTTGCGCTTTTCTCGAAACTGCATTTTTCAATTATTATTATTAACGGGTTGTGGTTTTACGCCCACCGCACTGAAGCTTAAGCTTATTGCGTCCTCACGTTTCTTGTTTTACTCCATTAGCAGCGTTTCCTCGATAAAGTCGAGTAGGCGGCCTAGGGGCGCTTTTTCTATCTCCTCTACTTCTGGGTATGGAAGTCCGAGGTGACGCATTCTCTTTCCCGACAGTGCCGGGCATTCACATAAAATGTGGTGAGGAGTTTCCTCCGCTTCACCACACATCCTACATTTAGGATCTTCCATTATAATTCAAATAAGGGAAAAAATACTATTTTGCAATAAAACAAATGAACTAATTTGCAACCGGTTTCGTAATTTATAATTACATCATCAGGCAATTAACTACAAAAAAGAGTGTTATAAGTTTTTTGATTAAGATCAACACAAAATATTTCCAACTCACTAGTCAAAGAGCTACAGATAAAAACACATCGTCAAACTATTAAATGTGTATAGCAAAAACCATCTTCATAAAACCACAAAAATTCGATAAAATCTAAAATTAAACAAAAGAATATTATAACAATCAAAAATCATACCATTTTACAAATGGATTTGTATCTCACTTCGTATCTGCTTATGATAAGTGTACGTTAAATTAGTTCGAACAGTGGCGTGCAGTAAGTTTGTTCTTGCAAGTTTAGCAGGGTTATGTCAGGGTTGTTGGCTGCTTTTTTAATTTCGTAGAGTTCCCATAGTTTCCGTTTGGTGATGTTTACTTCTCTATGTAGGATCTTTACGTTTTCCACATCTATGAAGTGCTTCCGTAGTCTTGGACGTTTTCCTACTTGCGATTTTTCTTTTTCCCTGATATACTCAGCTATTCTTGTTTTTAGTTTTCTACCAGTTTCGCCTACGTAAACGCATTACAATCCCTGCTCGTTATTTGGTATACCCCACTGCTGTTCATGGTTTTTCGGCTGTTTTTACATTGGTCAGTAAATTTTTCAGCGTATTGTTGGTCTTCCCTGTCGTTAATATGTTCTCTAATAATCTTCCATTATCCCCATAATGCTGAGGTGTCTGTTAAGGCAGCAGTGTCCTGTAAAAAGTCCTACTATCCTTCTCAGCTGTTTTCTTCTCAGCTGATTTATTTCTTTGCTTCTGGTCTCATCTGAAGGGTCCTTAATAAGCGTCCGCGATTTCCTCAGTCCAGGAAGGCCCCCCCAGTAAGCAAGATGTTTTTCTCTTAACATATCCCTGATGCCTTCACTTGCGTTTCTGTACGCAATCCTGCAAGTGGGCTGAAGGCTCATTAAGGTTTTACTAGCAGCTATTCTGGCCAGGCGATCAGCCTTTTCATTACCCTTTATGCCCTGGTGTCCCGGTATCCACATGAGCGTAATGCTATTGCAGATTTCCAGTTCTGCCAGTGCATTCAGGCATTGTTTTACAACTTTGGATTGTATTTCTACCCTTTCCAAGGCCTTTAGAGCAGCTTGACTGTCTGTCATGATACAGATTCACCTATTTTTGTAGTCCCTCTGAATCATTTCACAAGCACAAGCCGATATAGCAGTTACTTCTGCCTGGAATACAGTAGCGTGGCAGTCTAGGTTAATGCTAAAAGCATGCCCTGTTCCTTCCTCACACACACCGACACCAGTGCTTGTCTTTGTTTATGACCCATCTATATACCAGATGGTGTTATATCGTCTGCCCAACTCTGATATGGTTTCTTCTTTGCCACTCTCAGATATCACTCTGAATGGTTTTCGGAAGTCCCTTACCTTGCTGGTTCTGTCTGATTGCATGCTGAACATGTTGATACTCTCTATTGAGTTGAAGACCATGGCATAATGCCCTTTTGTTGGGGTAACATGCCTAAGTCCATTAATTATCAGCATGTATGCTGCTAGTAGGGCTTCTGCCTTCACCACCATTATCTCTGTCCCTCTTCAACTGTCTGTCCTTGGGTGTGGTAGACTCCGACCGGTTTCGCTTAAGCCTCGCGGTCAAGGATTTTCCACCTTCTCTTGAAGATCCAGGGACCGCAGGGGTCCCTGTCTCTATTTTTGCTTGAGCTGCCCTGAGTTTTTTGAATTTTCTCTTGGCAGCTCCAGATCGTTCTGTAGCGGATGGGTCCTTCCTTTCGGAACCCCCCCCCCCCGCGGTATTTGTTTTATTTTGGTCTTCCATATTTGGTCCCACAAATAAAGAGGAAAAAAAATCCACCATCGGTTTCACTAGAAACACGCCAGCCCCCTCACCACGTCAAGGTTGCAAACACATGGAGGGGGTACATTTTTCAAACTTGTGGACAAAATATCTCAAAGTCTATTTAACCAATTTTGTTAAAATTTAAAACACATATTCTTCATAACATTCTCTAAGATATAGAATAGGATATTTTAATTGGGTGCAATGTTCATTCAGTTATAAATATTTAAAACTCAAAATTTCGATAAAAATCAGAAATTTTTTTCAAACAACTGTCACTTCTACAAGAAAAATAAAAACAAAATAAAATTTTTCTATGCTACATCTTAGGTAATACCTTTTTATATAAAAAACAAATTAATTTTTATTTTTTAGACGATGCCTGACGGAGAATATAATTCCACTATCAGTAAAGATTTTCAAATGAGGGTTTTACCTGATAGCTCATATCTCCATCATTTTTCAATATTTTTTATTCGTTTTTATCTAATTATTCATAAAACTACTATGTAGTATTTATATGTGTAAAATGAAAATTATTTTATATACTTCACAATTTTTTTATAATAATTTCACTTTCTATACTTATTTTTCCGACCGCCAAGGTGGTGAAATCCCTTAATTTGCAAGTGAGTTGTAGATGAGAATATGGATCAAGTTTATTTGATAATTGTGGAGGAAGGTTAGTAACTTGTAGTAATATTTACAAAAACACACAGGACTGGCGGCACCAAACGAGTGATCAATGAATTTAACCAAGTGCAGCAAATGCCCTACCGCGGTGACAGCTATATTAATAAAATATGCTATTAAAATAAGTTGATATGTAATAAAATAGCATTTTAATCGGAAATTGCGATGCAGTAAGAAAGAATTTACCCGATCGGTAACTTAACGAGTAAGTAGAAAATTGATGTACTTCTTGAATCATTGAGCTCAGTAAATTTTTATTATGCAGAGATAACTAGGAAGAAGGTACTTGCAATGTTAATTCATAATAAGTTGACTTGGCATATTGTAATAAAATAAGTATGGTTCAGTAACTAAAATTGTTTGCATAAGATTCGAAGTTATTTATAAAGGTAAGCAGTGAGCTGGATACTTTATAAACCAATTTAGAATATACTTTAATTCATACTCAAAATAAAAATAAAAAACACAATTAGTAAGTAATTAGACACCTTATGATAACCTTGGTAGTTGTTATTACAAATCTGCTGACTATACTATTGACTTGCTTTATAATAGATAAAATACAAATTTTGTTTTAATTAAATTAAAGAAGAAACCACCAAGAATTTTTGACAAGAAAGTCGGCAAAAAGTCGCTACGTTTCTGTCAAGAATCAAAAACGAAGAAAAAGTAACAGGTAGTGTTGGCACCATAACACATACCGCCATTGGCAGAAAATGTTGCAGACATACCTAACTTAATTTGTTTAATTGTTCATCGGAAACAATGCTCTAAATAAAAAGGATCATTTATTTAGTAGCAACGTATAAACCGTACCTGCGATTGAATGTTAATCGCTGACGCTGAAAATATAAATAATACAATAAAGACCACATCAATTTTTCGCAAACACTATTGACAATAAATTAACGTTTGAATCTACAAATTAATTATTTCTACCAATCAATTGTTAGGTGCGGATATTCATACATGTGCTTAGGTTAACCGCGGAGTTTTTGACGATTAATAAAAATTTTATAAATAATAGATTTTGCAATAAAATTTGGTGATTATTTTATTCAAATTTATTGAGATGATTTAAAATTCCTTAAAAAGTAATTTCCTTGCAATTTTTACTATGTAGATATTTTAAAATTAAAAATGTTAATAGAAAATTTGATCTAAACGCTAAAAATATGTCTCTGCTAATAATCTCACCAAATCTCGTCAAATGAACAACCGATGTTTTCAGACAGTCATTTTTGATACTTGAAGGAGTTTTTTTTTATTTTCAGCAGAATTTTTAGGAAACATGCTCACTGATAGTTACTAAATTTTCCAAAAATTAATGGTTACACCTACATGAATATTACCTATTCAGAAGGTAATCAGTAATTCTACTCAATTGTTTTCTACGCAATTTACTCTGATTGTCTTAGTAGTATCCACTAGGTAAACAATAATTTAGATAGAATACCACATATTAGATAATTGAATTTTCTCGAAATACTATACTATGTATCCATGAAGGAGCTTTTGTGGTTCAATAGCTATAAGTGCTGTTTTAATTAATAATATACATTTATGAAATTTACGAAAAAAACTTTTTTAATTATTTAATAGGTTTTTCATATTGCGTTGAAAACGCATTAGTTAAATTAAGGCACAATGTAATAAATATATTTAATCATAGCTTTATTAAATTTAATTATATTTTTATTAAAATTTTTAGTATTTTTTTTCGTAAATACAATTAAATAACAAATATGTTGGAATTTACATATTTTATTCTCAAAAAATGTAAACCTAAATGAAATTGGCATTTAAATCCCAAGAGTGTTTACTTCAAAGTAACTCTAGCTGAAAAGATTCGCATTTTCAAATTGGCTTTAACAAAAAAATAAGGAAACAAATATTTGTAGCACTCTCATTCCAATTTATTATTCAATACAACACAATAATTTTATAACCGCAATTTTAATAATTACAATCAATAATTGAATTTTTACGCGGTATTCCGAGAGAGCCATCATCGCTTTATATGAGATTTATTCTCTGCTGTTCTGTATAATTTGTAGCAATAAAAGCGTTGCAGTTTTCCTCCGAGTTTATATAATTATTAATCCCTATCATTATTTATTTGAACATTTTAAGGTGGATAATTTACATCGCTTTTTAAATTACAACTGTTGTGCTCAATGTTCCGTGTGAATTATTTAAAGAAATTACTACATCTAAGATTTATTAACTACTTATTTTGATCCTATTTTAAGCATCCTTATTTTTCTTGTCCTCAAGAGTTGAGAATTTTGTTTTCTCTAAAAGTTTTAATATTACAGGACAACTTGAAACAGCAGAAGGTTTTTCTTTTTAAGCTTTCAAGTTAATTATTATTTTTTTTTTAAATAATGATTTATCTTGTTTTGTGGTTTTCCATGCAACTCATATTTTATCTTCCAAATAAAAGCAATTTCTTTAAAACCATCAGCTGTAAACACTCAAAAATTGTTTGATATTAATCTCTAATTCCGAAAATCCTTCGTGTTTTTAAGAAATTTTTCAATTAGTGTATAGCTACCATAATAGGTCAGGCAAATCCTCTGCGAACGTTATATCCTTGGGTGCATCTACCCCTATTCTAAGTCCAGCCAACGTATTTTTAATTAAACAAACAAGAAATACCGATTGCTTCTTTTGCTAAAAATACATATTAATATCTTGCATACGGGTTTTGCCATAAATTATTCTTGTTTTAAAACAACGAAAGCCAAAATTATGTTTTATTTTAAAATATGCACCACACTATCGATTGCAATTTCGAAAAATTATCAATTTATTCCTGCTATCACTATCGTACGAAGTTAAGAAACTTAACCTTAAACCATACGTGGAAATATTTGTGTAAATTTTAAAAACAAAAGCAACGTTAACTTAGTTAAAAATGAATTCCAAATTAAGACATTTAAAAAATAAGTTCCTGGCTTGGGCAATAAAATGGGCAAACATGGATGATTTTGTTGAAGTAAGTAAACAATAAATTTTTTCAGTTATTTCCATAAAATATATTTTTATGTTTTATATTAGGAAACACCATTTGATTTACCAGAGGTGGTCAACGTTTTACAGGCGCTTGGGTTTCAACTTCGCGATGCCTATAATTTAGATGTTAAAGATTTATCTTTAAGAAATGGCGAAAAGGGAATTAAAGTAGTTTTGACGTGTGTTCATTCTGGCCAAATTTGCCATTTAGAAAAACCAACCGACGATAAGTCGTGTAAATGCATTCCAATATCTGATGGCAACGCCAGAGATGGATTTTGGGAAGTTTCCGCTACTAAACCTTCTAATAATCAAGTAATAATATTAGATCTTGATCAAAATTAAGGAAAAACTATTTTATTTTGTAGAGTGGCACAATTTTAGAAACAGGGAGCGACTTAATACCACCACTATCTAAAGAAATGGTGCTGCTTGTTAATGGTATTACAAACCAAATGTTTAAAATCATGAAGAATGAGAACTATTTCGGATCAACACAATCTTTAAATAAGTCTTTTCTTGGTAGTCCTGGAAAATCACTCAGTAAATCTTTCGACTTGCCTTCGTTTATGGTAACATCGCCTGGGTCAAAATCTAATAAACCGATTAGGTAAAAACCACAGTTTTTTTTTTCTATTATTAGATAAATAATATGCAGAATTAACAATACTTTATTATTAATATGCTGAATTTCTGTCATAGAAATCTTTTACTATGCAAAATATCACAAAAATGTTAACTTAACAGTTTTGTATTTCGTTTCCTTGAGGTGGATTAATTCCCATTTTACTATTTTTCTTCGCGTTTCTCTTTTCCTACTTCTATTCTTTTCCCTCTCAAATTTTATTATTTGTCTTCGTATCTTCTACAACCTTTTTCCACGTCTTCCTATTCAGTACCTTCATTTTCCAATTTTATACTCCCATCACTCATCTTATCTATGGTCTCTCATTCGGTCTGTTTACATCTGGGCCGCGTTTCATAATAGTAATAATATTATTAGTTGGAAAATACTAGTTGTGCTTATTATTGCCATTGAAAACCATCGGAGAAAAATTTTTTGCTGTGAAATTGCATTGGAAATTATTCCCGAATTAAAAAAATAGATTTATAAATATATTATATTCTTAATAATAAAGAATAAGAAATAGAATAGAAATAGACAAAAATTTACATTTTTGGTTTGAAACTCATCAGCTCCAAATTACATTTTCTTTTTTGAACACAATCACAAAGCTAAGTTTTTCAAACCGGGGGTCTGGGGGGTAAAAATGTGACATTCGGCTTTCGGCATTTTTTCTCGTGGATTAAAGGCTTGTTAATCCCCTTATATAATTAATAACTATTATTTAATAAAATTAATTAGAAAACCTACATGCAAACCATCCGTTTTTGGAAACCGGGGGGGGGGTCTAGGGGGTATGGAATACCCCTCGGTACCGCAGAAATGTGTTTAATAATATATTATGTTTGTTGAACAAGTAAATTCTGAACTAAGCATTTGATTTCCTTTAGGGACATTCTACTTAACTGAGAAAATTCTGTCCCAGAATCTTTGCCAAGCATTTTATAAAATTGTACTGCCTATGCCAACTTACCCCAAACTTACAAAGCTTACACTGGGTGAACAACCAAGTTCTGTTATATAATTATAAAATTAACTTTTTAGATATGGGTCTTTGGATGCGATTCCTAGCACGTTCGCATCATCAACTAATGTAATCAGCAAACAACTGAATATTTCAAAAACTGAATTAGTCTCAGAAGCGTATCAAATTGAAGCGTGCTCCACTAAAGTTAGTCTTACCATTACTGATTTTTAAAATAAATTTAATAATATTTAAAATTTATTTTAAGGATTTTCAGTTCGAAAATGAATTTCTACAGCTTAACGAATTGTATCCTTTAATAGAACGAGCTCATTCTGACTTATCGAAAGTAATCGAGCGAATGAAAAGATGTAACTTCGAAGATACTTCATATATACCTATATGTGAAAGTACAACAAATGAAGTACGTAATTATTAAAATTTTTATTGATCGTCTCGAGCTGTTGACTACCTCTTCATTCGTATTTATATTTTTTAGACAACGGATTCGATATCAACCAAAACAATATCGGAGTCGCTTCCTCAGAATCCAGTTGTTGCAGGTCCTTCTAAGTTAACTACGAAATCTAAAAGTGGAGTTACTGTGTCAAAACCTGTAAGCTATACTCCGCGAGCTGGCTCAAGCCCTAGTATGACTGGGATTGCTTCAAAAATAAAGAAACCGCAAGTAAAATCCGTAACAAAAGTAGAAACTCCTAAAGAGAAACTTCAAGAAAGCATAAAAATGGCAAAGCTCAATCCAACTGTAAAAACGAAAGACATACCTACCAGATCATCAAAGTATGCTCACGTCAAATCAACTATTCCAAAACCAACACCGTCGAAGAAAAAATAAATTATTATGATGGCATTTAATGTTCCAAATATATTATCTTAACATTATTTACAAGTTCTCTCATGGCGTCTTTATTTTACAAAAATGAAAATTTCTAAATCAAATTTAGTTGACTGTAAATTGGATAAAAGCTTATTCCGCTATTTGGGAAAAGGTAAAAAGTGAAGAAATAGCGATTGTGTTGCAAATATTTTTGAATCAATTCAATTTAAATCGTGACAAATTGAAAATTGAAAGACTCTATAAAACACCTGAATCGAACAAATTCCATTATTTATTTTTTACTGTTTTTGTCCTAAATCGTTTAGGGTTAAGCTATGTTATGTATGTCAACAATTTTTATTATTTTGTACTAATTTTTGAATGGGCACAAGGTTAAAACGAAAACATATCGAATTAAGTATTTATATCGTAATATGTGAATCATTATCTCGTTTGTATAAGTAGGCACTATTTTTGGAATTGTCCATTTGACAAATAAATTTTATTGATTACTACGCCTTTTCAAGACTCTGTATACCTATTTAAATTATAATGACCCCTAGGAATTGATTTTTAGGTACATTGCATGCTACGTTTACCTTATTTCCAGTACTAATCAATATTTTTATTATTTCTTCTCGTACATTACTAGCTGCGAACGTTCGAAACATGTTATTGTGTAATGAGCACTTGCAAGTGTAAGTTTAAAATTTTAGACAAATTCGAAACACCGTAGTGCAGTATTTTTTATTGTATTACATAAATTAAAATGTAGTTAAGTGTAGTTAAATGGAAGGTAAAAGTTTAAGATCAAATTCAGGTGCAGTGAACAAAATGTCGTTGCCTTTTTACGAACCTCCGGCGAGAAAAACCAGTGCAGATATTATAAATGAAGCCAGAGCTGCTATACGTGGTAAATTTGAGATTTTTTGTATATCTTCCAGCTATTTCCCAATTTTTTTTCCTAGATTCACGTGTTCTCGACAATAGTTATGCTTCAACTTCCATTAAACCGCTTCAAACCCAACGTCCATTTACACCCAAAGAACGAGAACGAATTTTATTTGGTAAAAAAGCAAAATCCGACAGGCCCCCCAGTTCGTTTAGGTAGGTTCAATTTTGACGTATTATTTTTTGAGAAGTAATTTTCTTTTTTAGTTTAAGGTATCTCCAAAATCAAGCCGATTTAACTTCTCCACCGTCGACAGCAAATGGAAATTCTACTCCCAACATAATTTCACACTTAAATTTTGGCAGCAAAAGTGCATGTCCAAAAAGATTACTAAACGCTCAACAGCGTCATTCTATTTCGAGTATTGGGGAAGACAAAATTTTCGATTTGGGCGTTAATTCGATAGCGTTAAACAAAATTAAGTTACCATCTCTGGAAGCGCTAAAACCTCTTCCGAAGAAACCTTTGAACAAAAGCTCTTATTCGTTGGACAAATGTAAGTAAATAATTGGACTTTTTGAATCGCGTTAATTTCTCTTTTGTAGTGCCAGAAGAGTTGGAAGATATTAACGATCACGGAGACGGTAACACTCGTAACGCTTTCAGTTCGCCACAAGAACGAACAGATTTTAACAACGATAAAATAGATTTAAATTCTCCGTTTGGCCGTCCATCGAAACAGCAAAGCAGTTTATCGCAATGTTTGCTGTTGGGTCCTCAAAATTTGAACAAAATTTTTGAAAATAAACATATCGTTGAAAATTCGGAAACTTTATTTGTCAAAACAGGGTATTTTAATAACGTAAACGGAATAAAGCTTGATAAATTATCTACAGATGATGTGTCGTCACTCAAAGAAAAAAGTATAGAAAATATTTTGTCAATTTTGAATGAAGAAAGTAGAAAGGCGAGTAACGAGCACATTATAATAAATTTGTTGGACGAATTGTACGGTTGCTTGGAAGACGAAAGCACTCTGAATTCAAATTGTAAATCAAAATTAAAAATTCGCATACTTAAGTGTCTTTATAAATATGTTGAATCGCAAAACGAAAAACTTTTGTTGAGTATTGCAAGAATTATTTTGGTGGTAAGCTGTTTATATTTTTGCATTACTGCTTTGTTAATAAGTTTTTTTTTTTTAGTTAAGAGTCACCGGCAACAATTTGAGCGGCGTGTGTAAACTCATCTTTAAGGTAGCCAAGTCGGACAGAAATGATTACTTGTTTGCAGAAAAAAATATTTTAGGTAAGTAGATAATATGCTACTTGTTGTTGTTTCATCTCTGAAAAACTGTTTCCTTTTTGATATATTATGTATTATACATTGGCGTTAATATTGAGTGTGAAGGGGAACCTACTGTTTAACGTCAATTCCGAACTAGGAAAGAATTTTTAAATTAAATTCTTGCGGCTATTTAAATCTAATTTAATAATAAATTAATAAAATAAAATGTTGGTCTTTACTTCAAAACTGTGGCCATCTCGACGGCTGCCACCAGGGCCGCGTTAAGACATGTGAGTACCCTAGGCATATTTTTTTTGCCGCCCACTTAAAATTAAAATTTGAACTTATTATCACAGCATAATATTTATTAGCAAAATAAATATATGTACTCTGAGAACAAATTTATTTACTTAAACAGTAGACATATTTTTGATCTTTGTTTATTTTTATTCTTTACTCTCTTGCATTAATACTACGCGGCACTTTTAATAATTATTTATGTTTTCTACATACTGTAATATGATTTTTCAATAAGTACTACAATTTACAATCAAGTTTAAGTTCCTATTTACGTGACATTTTTTATTAGAATTAATTAGTATTTTTGCCGCCCCCTAAAAGACTGCCGCCCTAGGCAGCTGCATTTCTTGCCTAATGGATAAATCGGCCCTGGCTGCCACCTTAACCAGTTGGCGGGAAACCAAAAATTTTAAATATTTTCAAAATTAAAAAAACAAATTTTTGAAAGAAGATTGCAATAATATATCTGATTAAATCAAAAATTAATAGTAAAAAATATATTAACTGTTAACTTAAAAATCCATAAATTCCACAGTTGATGAAAGTCGTTAATTGCGTATCTTAATTTGTGATCAGATTACATTTTCATACAAATTAATTTTTTTCTATTTAAGTGATTAAATTGACATTTTGAAATATTGATGATGCCACCGTAATAATAATAAACATAATTACTTTCATCAATTTATAATTTTGTGTTGTATAACCGAAACAATCATCGGGAATTTCCACAATTCTTTTTTATTTAGACAACCTAATAATAGAACATGAAAATTAAAGTGGAAAAATTTTACTTCTATATCGAAGTTTACCTTTAATTCATAATATTGCTTATAATATTGAAATTTAAAGCTTCCCATCAAACCAAATTATTCGCACCAGGGTAAGCAAATTAAAAAAAAAGTTTGTTTTGAGATACTTGATTCACATTTTACAGCAAATATCATCCCCTAATTATTAGCGAGATTAAAAGAACCATTCAGAATTTTGTTAATATTCCGAGTCGGAAACTCTTTCATTAGTTTCTCTTTAGTTTTTCCATCATGATACGATCGATAAAAACGTATTTAAAAATAAAGAAAGTGCGAAAGCACTCCGCCTATGCATACAATCAAAACATATTAATCTTTATCGAAGTTTCTTTGTCTTCTCCAGATCTTGAAAAGTATTAGAAACTTTACGATATTAAACCGTTTAATATTAAAATTAATAGCTTCGTTTACTTGTTTACTTGCTTAAACTACGATTTTTCTAAAATTAAACGAAAATTTAAATATTTCACGATATAGAAGCGAAATAATTGATTTAGAGAGTTTTTCTAAGCCCCAAAAAACATTGCGAAAGACAGAAATGATTTGTTTTAATTCGAAAAATGTTAGAAAAAAAATGGAAAAAAGTCAGATAAGAATATTTTTGTATAGTATTAGTACATATCCTCCCATCTGCGTGTTTTCGAGTATAATTCAAAAAAGATTAGGAATCAAAAAGGGAAATAAAAAGTTATCAGCTAATAATCAAATAACAAGAGCAAAATTAGCTTTGCGGTTGAATTGCAAATTTATACACAGCTATATAATTTTTTTTAAATAGAAGCTATTCGAAAATTTTCCTCTGGTGAAATCTTGCGGATAAGCCTTGAACTTGCAGAAAGGCGATACAGTTTTGAAGCAAATCAAATTTGAATTCAAAATCAAATATCTTGGTGTGTTCCGTGACTTCTCAAGTTAAATTTATTAAAATTAGCTAAATATTTGAATTTTTCCAAACGCTATAACTATAATCCAATTTTGGTGAGTCACGAAACCTCCAAATCAAGAAAAAACTGTCTAGAATATATTAATTATTCGTTCAAGTTTTGTTAACCTTTTCACTAACAGTTCCGTAGAATTGTAAACAAAAGAATATTTATTTGAACTCAAGTTAGATTCAAACAATAATCCATAATAAGACTTCAAAAAAAATGGACAGCTTTCAAGTTGTTGCTTCTTCGAAAACTGAACTGTCTAAATAAATAAATTTTCAGATCTGTTTGTGGCTGCACTTGGACGCTGCAGTCCATTAGATGATGGAGAAGCTTGCGTCTACGGTTATGGCTCGGTAAAATTTTTAACCATGAACACGAAACTGTTAAAGAAAATTATGGATTTGGGTATTTTAGCGTTAATGGTTTTGCATATTAAAATTATAAATAATGCGGTACGTTTGAATTAATTGTTTTCCAATTAAGAGTAATACCATTTTTCCTTGAATAGAAATTAGAAAAAATTAAAATACCCGAACATACAGAACACGCACTTTTTCAATTAACGGGGGCTTTACGCAATTTAGCGTCGGATTCAAATATCTACGAAGAATTTGATGCTACTGAATCTATTTTCCAGTTGTGTCAAACTTTAGATTTGTTTTCTTCCAATTTGGATATTGTTAGTAATATTTCGAGAATTTTAAGGTAATTTGAAATTTTTTACGTAGTCAAATGCAATTTTCAATTTTTACAGTGCTATATCATCAAATGATAATTGTTGTTATAAAATTGTGGAGTATCAAAATATTTTTAAAGTTTTCGTAACTTTATTTGAAAAATATCCAGGAAATGAAGATATTATTGTTAGGTTGGCTTATACTTTAGGCAATATTCTTGCTAAAATGGATACTTCCAGGATTAAGGTAAAAAGGATGTTTATATTTTGCTGCCTTTACGACATTTCATTTATTTGCAGTTTTATCAAGAAAAGAATTCTATTAAAAGTGTTATGAGTTTATGGAAAATTTATTTAGAAAGGACTCTGAAAACGTGTTCCTTAAAAATTGACAATGGAAACGATGTTGACAATAACTGTGGAGATGTTATGATAAAGGTAAATTTTTAATCATCCTCTTCGTCGTTAAACCGCATTAATTTTTTTGCAGATTATTCGAATTATTGCCAATTTGGCAATAAACACAGACATAGGAAAGTTGATGAACGAAAAACATGGAATTCAATTGATAGACGAATTTCTCAAAGTGCTGATAAGCAATCCGTTTAAAAAGAACGACGAACTGATGTTATCGGTTTTAAGCACTTTAAATAATTTATCTTACTATTATTCTTTCAATTTAGACAAAGACATTTTTCATATAAAACAAATTGATATAATGGAAGGTTAGTTGAAAAGTCACGAAGTTTTTTATTGTTTATACATTTTTTATTACTTCAGCAATTACGGAATACATAAACTGCAAAAATGGAGATTGCGTAACTGAAGCAATCAGAATATTAGGAAATTTATCCCGCTCCAAAATTACGAGAAGTTATGTCGTAGAAAGTAACATTTTTTCAAACTTGATTAACGTTTTAGATAAAGGTAAGAAACTTAAAGGTTTTGCGTCTTTTGTAAAACGGAAATGTTTTAGACGAAGCGATGCTATTAAAAACGACTGTTGGAGTTTTTGTCAATTTAATGGCTGATAATAAAAATCGTTTATTGTTTAAAAATGGTAATGGACTCTCAAAGTTAATTAAAATTCTAACTATTCACGGTCAATATGATTGGCCACTTAGTATGCTAATATGTCAGGTTATTTGGAATTTTTGCATAGATAGTAATAATCTGTACGAACTGATGTCCGATTCGGAGATTCAGCAATTACTTGGAATTTTGTCCGATTATCTGGGTAAGTTCGGCAAATGAAAAATTTAAATGTATTTTGAAAGCGCAATTTCACTTTAGATGAAGAGCGATTATTTGGAATAACGGATTCCAGTCAAGAATTGGAAATCTACGAAACTGAAGAATACATAGTGTGGGACGAGTTTGCGAACGTCGCCACAAATTTATTAGAAAAAATTGAGCATTTCTTAGACGCTTTGGAACAATTGGAAACATCTTCTAATATTAATGATTTAAATAAACCCAAAACTAAAGATTCCAGTACAAATCTTAGTTTTTCTGCTTGGTAAATTTTAGAGGTATAAGTATCTACAATTTTTTTTATTTTCATATTAAACGTATTTACAGTTAAATCTATGATATATTTATAATATATAATACCACATAGAAGTAAATAAAACTGTTAACAACGTTAAACAATAAACTATACACTAAGATTTAATTTTTTTATGGAATAAATGTTTTAAATTACTCGCGAAATCTTTCCAATAGATTAACGTAACGAAACGTCTGCGGCTTAACTACACGACGACTTATGTGCTTCACGCCTTTTATAGACAACTTGATCCATTCTTTGAAGACATGGTTCTTTGAACAACTAAAAACCCTTAGAGACGTTGCTAGAGCAATTGTCCCGAATGTTAATCGATCAGACACTTAAATATACTGGAATATTCTATTCTTTTATTTGTAAGATTAGATGACGTTGATATATCACAATTTCTGCGATCTTATTGGGATCTAATTTTATTACTTTTTTATCAATAGGTATTTATATAATGTATCGATAATTCATACCGAGTCCCAAGAGATGAGATAATAACTTCTCTCTTTCTTCCGCAATTGGATAACTTGCTACCCTTCCTTTTAGGCTTTAGGCAAGGAAACGATCGAATGCAAATGGATTTAACACACCTGGGTAAGAGTCACGATTCATAACCTAAATTCTTGCCTCCAGGTTACATAAGTTTCCAATTTAAAACTTAATGATACGAGAATCACTAGCCGTCCGTCATGGAGTCGATTAAACAAAAATTATCTTTCCAATTACTTTTTGCTCTTAAATAATAGCAATTTCTGTTTACAATCTTTGCCATGAAAAATAGTATTGCGCCATTTACTTTATTTATTTAGATTTATTTAGACAGTTAACTATCGCAATGAAAAGCAGTAATTATTAGGAACTGACGCCACCTCTAACTTGAAAAGAAAGAATAAATTAATAAAATTTTAATATTTGGAATATAATTTCTGATGATAGCGATAACCTTCGCTGAAAGCTTAAAAATATAATTATTGTATTTTATTGGTTTTAATTAACTTGTTATTTTGAAGTTTTAATTTTATTAACTTTCACGAGTTAAGAATTTATATAATTAAAAGAATAAATTAATAATAATAATAAATAAATAATTATTATTAATAGTTTGTTCTTTTATTCAACATTAGGTACATGCTATTCTAACTGGACTCAGACTCTCACTCGCCGGCGCCGTCAAAATCTAGGAGTTATAGGACACGGCTTTAACAAATAAAACATTGTATCACAAGTAGAAAAATCTACAAAAAAGGTATATTTTTAACGGAAAACAACCATATTGGTTATAATCGATCGAGAAGATCTCAATCTCAAAGTGTTTATTGACATCTAACACGTATACTAAACGAGAATCACCTGTAATTAATAAGTAATCGTCTTTTCCCGGTAAGTTATATTGTTAGAATATCAAAATATCGTTTATAATGATGTGATTAAAGTGAGGATGTACTTCAAATATCGATTAATTTAACAATAATATATTTTCAAGTTTCAATTTTACACGTAAGAAACATTCAGTTGTTTACAGCCAGCTCCATTCTGTTGACGGTACGTATACCCGACATACATTAGTTACGGCAAAGTTTTTTAAGGGGCAGAGCTGCACGCAGTTATCGTCTAGGTGTGTAACTGTTTACATTCATGTTATAAATTTGTATTAAATTACCCAAATTTAATTTAAAAACAGATTCCAGCCATTCTATAAACCAATGGTTTTTAACTTTGGTTGCCTTCAGGAATGCTTTCAAGTGCAGGCGACTCCCTCGGCTCAAAACGGTGAGCCCAAAAACTCATTTGTTATTTAATTATTCATTTATTACTTATTTAATTTCATTATTTAATTGCTCATTTGTTATAACTTTTGTTATTTTTGTTAAATCTAACGTTAGGAGTAAAAATATTTATTTTTTTATTTTATTTATTTAATGTGCTGGAAAGAAAAAACAATACCAGAGGACTGGAAAAAAGCCAAAGTTATTTCATTGTTTAAGAAAGGAAATAAAAATGATTGTCATAACTATAGACTATAGAGGCATTAGCTTGTTAGACTCTGCTTACAAAATATATACAAGAATACTGAAGAATAGAATTAAGAACATTACAGACAACATAATAAGTGAAGAACATATGGGCTTCAGAGGGGGAAGATCAACAATAGATGGGTTATTTACATTACAACAGTTGATTGAGAAACGCAGAGAATTTAATAAAGAAACACATATTATATCTTTCTAGATTTTGAAAAAGCGTTTGACAATGTGAATAGAACCCTCCTCTGGAGGATAATGAAGAGAAGAGGCTTTCCTAAACATCTCGGTAATGCAATTAAGGGTCTATACGTGGATACCAGAATAGTTTTAGATACAGGAGGAAAACTAACAGATGAAATAGAAACGAACAAGAGTTTAAGGCAAGGCTGCTGTATATCTCCAATCCTCTTTAATATATACATTGACGAAATAATACGCAAATGGAAAGAGAAATATGATGAAGGAATTGCTCTGGATAAGAGTACAATCTTTAATTGTATTTTATATGCTGACGATGCAGCAATAATTGCTGAAACAGAAGACAAGCTGCAAAAAGGTATACATATTATACTTTCAAGAATCTGTCAAGAATATGAAATGAAGATATCAGCCAAAAAAACAAAAACAATGGCTTTCATTGGCACATCACCAACAAGAACCAAAATAGTTATTGATGGAAAAATATTAGAACAAGTCAAAAACTTTAAATATCTGGGAAATGATTTGACATATGACTATAGTAACGATATCGAGCAGAAATTAAATAAATTTACCAGTATATATGTGTAACGATAAGTCGAAATCTAAGAAATAAAACAAGAAAAGAAACCCAACTAAAGTTCTATAAGACGATTGCAGTGCCAACGGTTACATACGGAAGTGAAGTATGGACCACAACAAAAAAACAAGAAAGCCGGATCCAAACACAGGAAATGAAATTTCTCCGAAGAGTGAAAGGTTGCGGTAGAATGGATAGGCTGAGAAATGAAGACATAAGAAGTGAACTGGATGTATACGATCTAAATCAAAAGATAAAAGACTACAGAAGAAGTTGGAAAGAACATGTCGACCGAATGAATAATGATAGATTACCAGTAAAGGCTATAAATTATAAATGCATAGAAAAAAGAAATATAACTATCTGCCCTGTCACAATAATGTTAACGTAACTTAGTTGACATAGCCTTGACTTAATGTTAGTCTATTTCACGTCCAGAACATAGGAGTTCAATACAAGTGATCACAATAATGTTAACGGCAATGTATGAGAAATGCCCATGTCAACGCGACATAAACTTCCAGAAGATAGGATTTCAATAGAAGTGTTCACAATTACGTTAAGGAAAGGCGATGTTAACGTAATGTTAACTTAACGAAAAAGCAGTCCAGAAAATTTCTAGGATTGTTAAGTTGTCGTTACCATCGAAAATCGACTTGACAGATAACCTTAAAATTTCTTGCTATAATATTATAACCATGAATTTTTTTAAAAAAATTAAATTTTTTAAAAAAATATAGCTGCCATTAAACACTATACAGGGTGTTAGACAAAATTTCCAAGTAATGAAATTGTTATACAGGGTGTTATACAAAAATTAACAATTAATGAAATTGTTATACAGGATGTTATACAAAATTTCTCACCAATTAAATTGCTATACAGGGTGTATACCAAATACAAGGTACTTTTCTAAGAAAGATTTTCAACTTTTTCCTTACCTGTTTATTTCTTTTAAAACAATGTATTTAATTTCTGCCTTTGAAAATAATTTACCAAAACTACAGATCGACGTAGACAAGCCAAAACGGCATAACATATAAGAGCCATATAGTAAATTTTTCAGGGCAGACAAAAAGCTAGTTAATTTCCTTAATGCACAAATGGTGCTTGATTAAACATTAAACTAAGATTGAAGCAAATGTACATTTTTGGCGGTTATGCCGTTTTGGCTACGTCGAGATATTCTTAAAATCGTCGATTTATAAGCACTTATAATTCCAAAATAAGCGCTTAAAAAAGTTTCAAAAACCAGAAAAAAAGTCATGTATAAAATTGAAAAAAAGCACTAAAAATTAAACATCAAAATATAATTTTTATTAAATATTAATTACATATTTTCTTTATAATTATAAAAAAATTGATTATCATGTATTGTTTCCAAGTTTTCTATTTTGTTTGAGAGATCCAATCGTATCCGATCCAATCCACACGAGGGTTTAATAAGCAGTTTAAACTCGAGCTTAATATACTATCTTATCTTCGTCTGCAGACATAATATGGAAATTAATAAATTACACTGGCAGATATTGTCCTTGTAAAAATTCTCCATCTCGCAACAAAAATGCCGAAAGCATTCTCGATAACTCTTTTGTAAGTTTCAGTCCTTTATTGGGTTTCATTAAATGCATTTAATGTAGTAGCCGGAGGCGCCCTGAGACAAATATCTACAATAACATAATTAGAAAAACTTAAATAAATATAGATACAGCATCGTCTTACCTTAACGTCATGGCTAATCTTTGACTCGGAGATAGTGGTTCTCGTAGGCTATACTTCTGTAGTCGAGGACCCACAATCGCAAGACAGTCGTCAAATTGACTTGGAGTCATTCTTGTAAATATACAGAAAGAACCATTCATGAATCATGATCAATTATCTAAAAATTAAGAAACTTATGAATTAAGTAATAGCCACATATTTGCCATAATAGTTTTACCTTGTATCTTAAAAATGATGAATAATATTCACCAAACACTTTTCTGGTCTTCAATACGGGGCGAATACCTCATCGTCGCTTTTTTGTTTTCAATAAAACCAACAATTCCACAATTAATAAATTCTTACGGAAATTTTTGCTTCTCGGCATTTCGAATAAAACAAACGGGAACAAAAATTAAAAACAAACGTGAATAAAACTTATATGTGTGTCAAATATGTCAAACATCGTTATTTGTATTTGTAGGGTTAGAGTACCGTAGCGTCTACATTGACCGCGCAGTCTCTTCAATACTTTTTCTTATGTCAAGCTTATTTTCAAGGTTAACGACTAACATTAAGTCAAGGCTATGTCAACTAAGTTACGTTAACATTATTGTGACAGGGCAGTATGGGCGTCTACCTGCGCAATATCATATCATTTCAAGTTATAGTATCATGATTCTATACTATAAGAAAAAGTACAATTGGTGGAATCAATTATGTGACAGTAACCTACCAGAATTTTCAATTTTTTTTATTTGATTTTGATTTCACAATTAATACTTATTTAAAAAATAAATTGAGACTACCGCAGAAGCAGTCTTGAAACAGCTTTTAAACAAAAATTAGTAGCCTAGTTTAAATTTAATTGACATTCTTTACCCATGTTTGGCTATTAACTTCTAATCAATCTACTACATTTTTTTAAAAAAGCCATTTCGTAGTGGGTATTTTCTGGTAGAAATTAGTAAGAAAGGGCAATAATAAAGTAAGTTATAAAAGAGTGGTCAAGATATGATGAAATACAAGGTAAAAGAGATTAAATTGAAAAAAAGAAGAAGAGGTTAAAGTGAAATTTTCACTGCGTAAACACTAAAATAAAAATCTGTAGCTTAGGATTAACAATTAAAGTTCAGTCAAACAGCTCTCTGTAAAGATAGCAAAAATTAATAAACTTAAAAAAACACCATTTGTATTTTCCTGATGGAAGAATAAAAAACTGCAGTATAAAAAATTATTTTACTTTAGGTATCTAATTTCAGAAGAAATAAATAATGATATTATTAAAATTATTAGCTATATAGTTTTAAACAAAAGTAATAATCGAAGATTAGCTAAGAAAACCATAAAAACAATAATTTATTGTTATTACTTTTGTTTGAAATAAATAATGTTGTATTGTTAATATTAAAATATTAAAAACTATCTTATGAGAGTCGTAAGATCTAGTGATTATACAAAAATGTGAAAGGTAATGGTAAGGTAAAGGTGGTCATATTATTACCACAATAAATCGAAGAAAATTGTGTAGCAAAAAAAAACGTTTCTAAAAAACAGGTTAATCATTGCTAATTAATATTATTAAAAATAAACCTGTTTGCTTGTGTTTATTGTCAGTCGGTTTTGTTAATAACAAAAGCATCGTCTGGAATAAAATGTTAATAAAAAATAAAAGGATAATCATTAAATTTAAAATAATACTGCAAAGTAGAAGTAGATACATTTAGATAATCATTAAATTAAAGTTGTTAGAATCATGATTTTGAAGTTTACAGGATCCATATTATATCTTGTAAAACAAAAAAATTTATTAAAATTGTGTATAGATTTTCAAATATGAATTCCGATAAGAACTTGAAAATCAGTTTTTAAATATTTAATTGAAAAAAAAATGCTGCAATCCGTTTTAAAATAACAAACTATTTTTATTATAATACAAATAAAACGTATTATTCCTTCATATTAACTTATAAATTTATATTCCAAGTCAAAATATTACCATATTCATTCAAATATATTCAGTACAAAAATAAAAACTTACTAAAAATTATTATCTCAAGCTTGCATTATGATCATAAACAAAAAATTACAATACTATACATCATGCTTGAAAGTCCGAGGGCATATTGTCCATTATTCTTTTAATATTTTCCATAGCAACGGTGGTGCTAACCAAAATATTCTCAGCATCATAAGGAGGTTCGATGGTTACGTTTGGTCCCAGGGTGAGATTCAAACCTTCTACTTCAAAAAAGATCATTTGTTTTTTAAACCATGCCTGCAACAAATCTCTCTTATGCTTCAATTCTTCTACATTTCCTAAATCTTTTGGCTTATCAACAATTAACAAATCACTACGATCCGGTTCAGAAGTTTCCTGCACATCCAGAATTACATGTCTAGGTACAACCACGAATTTCGATTTTTCTGCATCTTGTACAACTAGAACCAACGTTTCGCTTATTGGATCGATTACATAAATGTGACCACTTTCTTGTCTTTGTTCCATTAGATTAACTTTGATGAACTTGCCTATGCAGCTGTTGACTTTCTTAACATCGTCACTAAAAATATCTTCGATAGTCATTCTTTCTTTTCTTAATTAAAATTACGAGATAACGACCCCAGTACAATATCAGTCTTAAAATTTTTAGGTTATAAACAAGAATAGTATTTTCTAATGGCGGGTGCCCACTTCTATGGAAATTTAAGGCTCGCGTACCACTTAATTAGCTCAAACTTTTATTTTACTTCGTTCTTTATAAATTAGTGTTGAAATAATAATCAATTTATTAAATATATTATTTATTATTTGTTAATTTCACATTAAACTTTACACAGTATAAAAACGTTTTGGTCCTTGTTTTGCTTAATTATCTTAATCGTAATTATTTTAAACATTAGTGTTAATTGTAATTATTATAAATTTGGAATAATTTTAATTCGATATAATATAAATTATATAATTGTAGGTAGATCAAAACATAATTCACATAAATAAAAATAATTTTTTTAATTTAATTTTAATTCAAAAATTAAAGTAAATATTAATAAAAAAAAAGAAGCCGTCTGGCTTAAAAATAATAATTTATAAAATGCAAACATTTTTGATCTACCTATTTAGTCTGTAATTTCTGTCTTAAAAAAGAAGTTGTGCATTGCTGATGACCTGCAATCTGCAAATTGTGATAAAAATAACCACAAAAGGTTAACGTGTACTTATCATGTTGGTAATAAATTCGTTCCGTTTAAATATGACGAACGTTACCTTTCTTTCTAAAACAATCTACTTCTCTATAATCAGAATTATAAACATCTGGAATTTCTAAATTTAACATTTTATTATGAACCATAGTAACCGTGTTATAGCCGAACAATATTCTTTCATATTCTACTAACTGTCTAAAAAATCCACAATTTGGTCTAATAATAGGTCTTTGTAATTTCACATAGTTGTAAGCATCAAGTAGGGATAATCGATGGTGTTTCATTAAATAGGCGATACATAAAGTTGCTGATCTACTGACACCGGCAGTGCAATGGATGAGTATTTTTCCACCTGAAGCGTCAATCTGAAAAAAACAACAATTTTAAGTATTTTTAAAATAACAAAATTACTTAAATATTTTAAATTATTATTACTCAAACACAGTTTGATATGAAAATAGTAACTTTTAAGCGTCGTTCTCATTTAATGAACGCTAGGTAAGTTAATCAAAATTAACCAAAGAATTATGACATTTGGTTTTTAAAATCTCATTTTAGTCGATGCATTTCACATAAATTAATTAATAAAATCAATAAAAATTCGTTTAAAGTCAAATACGTCGACAAAAATGAAATTTTAAAGAAGAAATTTCGTATTTTTTTGGTGTCGCTACGAATAATCCCGGCGAAAAATGATCCTAGCAAACGACCGTAATTGTGTACCGTCGAGTGCACATCGTGCGGTGCAACCTTACTATTATAGTAACCGCAGTCACGGATCCACCTTTAAATGATAATCTCCTCTTTCGAGTACTTTTGACGAGTTCAAACGACTTTCAGGCATATTTTTAGTGAGTAGGCATTTGTTAAAACGGAGCGGAGCACCTCGAGCGAAGCAGGGGGTTGCATATCGTCGGTTTTGACGATCGCAACTACGGAAAATTACGGATTAATAAAAATCTACTCTGTTTTATGTGTATTATCGGAGTACACGTACGGACAATAGAAAACCCGTGCACGTAGAAATTATAGAGATTATTTTTGTAGTAGAATTATGTAGTAGAGAATGTTTTAATTAGGGATCATTTGGTTGGGAATCATTTGATCATCATGATCGTAAAATGATCACGAAAAATTCGGTCTTTCTAGATCTGAATTATCGAATTGAAGCCGCATCATTGGAATGTACCAATGTACATTGTACCATTATATAAACAATGGTAGTACTTTATATCTGTTGTGTTTTGTACTGGACAGCTGTTACAGGTACAGTCTATATTAGTATCAGTAACAATATTAAGAATCTGTTAACAAACTGTTAACATATTAACAGACTATTATTTACCATTTATTCTTAAAAAAAATTGAATTTTACAGTTATCAGTTCTTTACATCAAATATAAAGAACTCCGTTTGTTCTTTTTATAGGTTAATATTTTAAATTTATATAGTTATTTTACATTGTACCAACCTATTTTAAATGTATTCTACAAATAGTTATTTATTCATGATAAGTGGTTGGTGAATACCAATATAAATTATTCATGGTATAAACTTTATTTATCGAATAGTTTTTTGCATATTTATTTGAAGAATATTTTAATTTACCTACTTTAGGTCAGGTCATTAAATAACGATACCTAACCTAAAGCTACGAAAAGGCCCTTATAGCAATATTGAAATCTTTAAGCATTGAAGTAAAAGATAGAAAATCTGATTGGAATCTAAACCATTGGCTTCAACTATTCTTGTTATAATAATAAAATAATATAATATGTTTATTCTGACCAATTTAATTTTTAATGTTTAAATATGTCAAAACAGTGCGTAGTTAATGTTAGCTTCACCGATAGACCAATAAATTATGTATGTATTTAAATAAATGTGAAATTCTATTTTAATCATTTCCTCGAGTTTGGTTTATCGGGGTTTGCAGATCGATAGATGTTAAGTTACCAACCCTTTTGGCCTGTTTTCAGCAAGTTTGGTGCCATTTTTAAATACTTAAAGTCTCTGTTCTTGAATCCCTAAGCAGTCAAACAAAATTTATACATTTTGTTTCTTGTGTCTTTTTAGTTATTATAGTCTTGATAATATCAAATTGTTTCATTGAGACACTTGACAAATATAGAATTTATTTTTACAATATTGTTTAATTTGTAGCATTTGTTACGAACCCCAACATTGACAAGTTAGGTAATTAGATAATTGATTACTGTTTTTGTATCGTAAGAAGACGTGAGCGATCAACGATAATTGATTGATGGGAATGTTATGATCGTTTGGACGAGCATTAAAAATATTTGAAAATTTCTTATTTTGGAAAAGTTAAGTCAACTATTTTAGTAATTCGTCTGAAAATATCAAGCAAAGACATCAGGTGTTTGCGCTGATATGTTCTAAATTTAAAATTAAAACTCATTTATAGCTGATGAAGGCAAGTTTAAATATTTGGAATACCACCATAAGAATTACAAATTTTTGGCACGTATTTCTTTTTTTTGATAATAGAGTTTATTGAGTATGGGTGTGTAAACAAAGCAGTTTCAAAAAATATCACGTATTTATCTGACATTTTATTTTCTTGAACTGATATGTTAACAACGAATGATATACTTTGGAATGCTTTCAGAAATTTTATAGCCATGTAACAATTTATACCAATGATCTATTTGATCATTTCAGCTTTAATATATAAATATAATTTTAATTGATTGATTTTTTAGAAAAGTTATATTAAAATAACTTTTGTTTATTTTTAAATATTTGCCAATTTCTTCATAGGACGTTGATCCAATATCCTTTGTGTGTTTTAATTTAACCTTTTTGCTAATTCTGAAGGTGAAAATATAAATAAATGGGTTAATAATAATATTTTACCTGCCTTTATTTATACCTATTTGTGAGGCAAAAATTTGACGAGAACGTGAAATGAGTCAGACGCTTTTCTTGCTCAAGTATTCGCTATAGATATTATGCTTTTATTATAATATGTATTTTGCTATAAATAAATAAATACGTAAATTAAGTTACCACCACAACAGTTAGACCCAAAATTACCGCAAATTCCATTTTTAAATAAGAATTGAAAAGTGAATTCCCCTGAGTGTCAGGTCAAAATTCTTTCGACAGGTTAAGATTTAAAATTAAATTGGAAAAATAAGATAAAGACAAACTAAAAAAATTTTTGGTGAGACACCGAACCTACCCCACCTTCTCATACGTTGAGCCTTTTACTTAAAAAGTTTAATAGGTAATAAAAGTTTTAATTTCAAATACGTACCTTGTAAATTAAATCCGATGTGGAGTCAAAATGCTCTTTGATGTTTTCATATGTCGAATCGTGTATATTAATTTTATAATATAGTGTTGTTTTTTCTGGTAGCGGTGTATCCGGTAGTTCAATTGCAGAATTAACTACACATGTAATGCCAAGAAGTTGAAGTGTTGATATGTGAGCTGACAAAGCAGAACACAAATACAAATTGTCTGTAATTTTTGAAACATTTAAATTTGAAGCTGTCGCCTTTGATAATTCCGAACTGGAAAAAAATTAATATTTTACTAAAACTGCCACTAAAACTTTAATTTGTAAATGTCATTAAATAATAGCCCTGGTCCAAATAATTTAAAATAGTAAATTGGACAAGCAAAAAAATCGAATTTATTTTAAGTGATATATGAAACTTTTTTAAATTTTGCTGTTTCTTGTCAAAATTAATGATTGATATTTGACCCCATGGTTAAATATATAAAAATATATGTCAAGAATTTAAAGTTACAACAAAATCATTATTAAAAAAATATAAATAACTTCTGTAACCTATTTGAGGTTATATGGGGTAATTACGCACACTTTGATTGGATTTCAGTTCTATTTAGTGTGTAGATTTTTTTATCCAAAATATTTTACAGTTTAATTATAATTTTTGAAAATAAGCTAATTAAAATTTGTGGATGATAAATATTTTCATTCAGGCCAATCTCGATTTTGTCATAGATTTAGCAGAACGTATCCTCTGCTACATTTATAATAATATTATAAACCGGAAATCAATAAATATAATACAAAAATTGTGCTTAATGTTCGTTGGAAAATAAAATAAACAACAATAATATGAAAGAAGCTAGTAGGTTAGCCAAACTATCAATAAGATGAGAAAAACCAGATAAAATAAATTTCAAGTTTCAAGTAAACAAGTTTGGTAACTCTAGTCGATGTTTTTTACAAAACGAAAACAGTAATTAAGTAGTCAACATTTTTCAGGTAAATGCGCTTTTGGCACCTTTTAACCAGACGCAGTCTGACCAGTCATGCCAAAATTTACTAAACAGCCACTTAATCTTTGACTCAGCAATCCATGTATAAATGAACCGCTTCATTCAAACCTAGACCATGCATTTATATCTACATGTACATACTTTAATTCAAAACATTTAAATGTGTTCTGAACAAAATCAACATAGAACGTCTGGTTTATTTTATTTCATCGGAATTAAGGTACAATAAAATTCAGATGTAACGAACTGTAACACAACCAATTTTTTCTTCCAAATTTATTTATTTATATGTTATTATATCCAGAAAACTTCTTTACACGAAGGCGCTTAGAGCGCTATATGAGAGCTGCCGCAATATTTTACCGTGTTATCTGAGTTTCGCGTTAGACAGGGATCTACACTGTATTACTGTTGTAATTTATTATTAGATTCAAAATCAGACAATTATGTGCATTGAAATATCTCATTTTTGAGTTTTCCTTCTACATTTTCAATTATTTTTATATCAAAAATTATGTCATAGTAAAAAATGTATTGTTAATTTAGCTATACCATATTTTATATATTGTAATTAAAATATCCGGGAAATTTTTCTACAAAATTTGGTATGAATTGTCTACATCGAAAATTTATATTTTCGAATCCTATAAAGTAAGTTTTTTAATACTATATTTTAAATTTCTAAACCTTTGAAGCAACTTACCCTATATTATTAGATTTATAATGTAATTGTAAAAAATTTTCATCGTCACTTTTTCACCATTCATTGATTGCTAAAATTGATATTGTAATTTCTGTCAAAATATTTATAGCCTTTTACGCTGTGACATAACTAAACTGTCATTGACATAATTCAGAAATTCAACTGTCAACTCAACCATTTATTTACAGCGCTTAAAATCAGTGTCGTAACACAGGGCGCACAACGGGGGTAATATTACAATATTTGTTTAACAAAAAAGAAGAGCGTAGGTATAGGATTCAGTTTTGATCGCATCCATGTAATAATCTCGAAAATTAAAAAAACAAAAACTCCGAGAAACAAAAAAATCGAAAACAAAAACAACGAAAACAAAAATTCTCTTATACCCGTACTAATGGTCACAGATTAATCGGAGATTCAAGATAATCCTAGGATTTACCAATGAGATGACTGGAATTTAGACCGTATCGTAGCAACAGCTGATGCTATTTCGAGAATTATTCTTGAATCTCGGATTAATCTGTGACTATAGTCACTATAATCCGAGATTCCCAATATATTAGTACGGTCATTAATGTTTCACTAATTTTTATTTTTAAGTTGATTATTGAAAAGGTAACTTCTCAACTTATAGAACCTGCGTACAGATCTTTTTTTTAAGCAAAATATTTTAATTAAAAAAATGTTTACTATCTTAGTTATATGTTCAGATTTTTCTTCTTTAAAACAGAATTTATTATAAAGAACGGTTAATTTCTTTAATTAACCTTCACATCAAGTTCTATTTTAAAACTTTTACGGTGTTCTTGTTTTTCGGCTTTTTTGGGTTTCGGCGTTTTTGTTTTTAGTATTTTGACTTTGGCATTTTTTATTTAATGTTTTGACGTAAGTACTTCAAGCACTAACAAAATTAAAATGCTCGGTTTTTATGTACATTAATCAGAAAAGTTCTCCTAAGATGTAAAGTGAATTAATGTTAAAAGTCATACACTGAAAAAAATTGAAAGAAGTGTCGTAGACACTCGGTTATAACGAAAGTTTCTTACGCTATATATTTTTTTCATCATTTTTTCAATGAAAAATGTCAAGTAATATGTCGAATATATAAGAGTAAAATACAAGTGTCAATATTCCATGCTAACATATTAAAACTTTCAAGATTAATATCAAATAATGCTTACGATTTTTTTGATATAACGGTGAATCCGGTAGCTTTCTTCCGCTTTTCGTTAAACACTTTGTTTTTAGAGAATCGAAAATAATGTATCGAGTCTCCCTTGGGTTTTGTTTGATAATTATTTTTACAAAACTTTACTTGACAAAAATACGGCATTGTAGAGCAAACAAAACAATAAACCAATATGGCGGCGAATGGTTCTAATACGCGTGACGATATAGTATGCCGTTTTGGTCCTACCGTAAAATTTAATAATTCGCGTTAAGAAACTTCGTTCCAAAAATTATTCATCACTTTGATGTAAAAATTACTATTTTTTTATCAATGTACAAAATTCATTATATTGATGAAAAATCTTAGAGTATTCATGAAAAAATTTCAGTGCAGAAAAATGTGATGATACGGTTAACTATTAAAGTTCATATAATATGTATATCTTCAATAAGCTCGCAATTATAATAAAATAGTAAATTATGTAGAATATACTATAAATTAATTCATTGAAACCAAGACAAGTTAACTTAATATTATTATTATTGCCAAAGTAGGTACAATTTACAGATTTATACTTCACGCATTTGGAACTACAGAAAACTATATATGGTTATAGCTATTTATACAAATAGTTGCAAAATTGTAGTAAATTACGTAGCAAACGTAAAATTTGTCCAACACGGCCGTAGGCCAAATTAGACCACAAGCCAAGTACGCAAACTACACCTTTGCTTTGGCATCGTGTTTTTAAAAAAATTATTTTTAATTAAAAGTGACGTTAAATATGACAAACATTTTCATACAAAATAGCCAAAACATAATTTTTATGTAACTTTACCATGTTTGCGTGTTCTCAAGTATTCACTGATCAACAGTGTTATCTCAATGTAAACCTATAAACTATACTCCTTGTGATATAAAAAATGTTTTAAGAGATTTTCTCATTTTCTCTTAGATATCCGACCATAGGAAAATATAGAAAAAGACGTATAATACGGGCAGTATATACCCGGTACTCCCCTGAATATAATTAAAAAATGTTTAAAACATTATTTTCGCTGATATAAAATTTCCAAAAATAATAATAGGTTATGCCCCCAGATTAACCGTATGTGAAAACTTGAAAGCAAAAATTTTGCATACTTTTCAAAAATACTTTGATGTTTTTATTGGAGTGGTATAATCCTATTATTTTTCATAATAATTTATCTGTACCCAACTACAATTCGTGAATTCTCGAACTTCAGTTAGGCTACAGTTCGGCTGAACTACACTGAAAAAAATGGTTCATATTTACGAAAAATTCATAATTTTTGCGTCGATGAACAAAATTTGTTATATTGATGAAAAATTCGTAGTATTCATGAAAAACATCATTGCATTTATGAATTTTTTCATCAATATAACGAATTTTGTTCATCGTCTCAAAACTAATGTATTTTTCGTTAATAAAATAAATATTTTTTTAAAAATACTTAGATTAAGTTGCAATTAAGAAATTGGAGATGGGTGGGGAGGGAGTGTTAGGGGGTATTTTAAAATTTTTTGATGTTCTAATGTTATAATAATAATTAATAATTAGTCGATACCTCTATTATTGAGGTACTATTATTTATTTAATGATATTAAAAATAAACACAATAAATATTAATAGACTTCGCAATAATAACTATGAAAGTTTTATGGATATTTTAAATTTAAAAATAAAAAAGAAGTAAGGCATAATAGTTTAGATTTCCAAGATTGCAAAATTTGACCTATTTTTCCACAACTAAAAAAAACTGTAATATAATGTAAACGTTCTGATAAACAAGAAAGCTAATACATTTTCTAAGAACTTTAAAAGCTTGTTTTGTTTTGCAATTTAATGTTATATCTTTTGTATAATGTCAAAAACTTTGTCAACATAATTAAATATTTTTTTTTAAATTTCCTACTATCAAATTTGCTTTTATATGACTACAACATAAATTTCAGTTGTTTGTAAATGCAACCTAAATTCCAACCAAAAGAAAATATCTAAATTTACTTTAAATGTATTTTTATTAATATTAAATAATAATTAATGAATAGAAATAATAAACAATCGTAATTATACCATTCCAGAAAGGTGATGAACCTTTTAAATAACATTACACATCGAGTTTTTAAAGTTAAAGTTAAATTTAAAAGATATTTTTACGTTGGTGGAAATGTATCTTTGATATAAGTTTTTAAACTTTTATTGTTTTTTTATTAGTACATTTAATGATAGAAATGTTACCAGGGTTATAGAAATAAGTTCTTACAGACACCATGCTCTTGGACCTTTTTTTAAATTTATGTGCTGTATGAAAATGTTATCACATCTTATGAGTTTTAATAAAAACTAAAATAGTTAATAAATTTAATACATAATAAAATAATATTCTCGACGCTAAATTTTTCAGAAAATTAATTTTAAAAATAAATTTTCGTAAGTAATTTTTTAGTTCTATATGAATTTTTGTAATATAGAAATCTACACATTAAATAAATGATAAAAATATATAAAAATACCTGATAGATGGATTCAATAACAAGGCAAAACCTATTAAATATTAACTTAAGTTTAACGTGAAATCAAAACCACGGCACAAATTATTGTAATTAAAATACTTTATATTTTTTTAATCTAAGCATGGGCATGAAACAGCTAAGTTAAGTTTTTATAGAAAAGTTTCAAAATTCCTGAATTTTTAAACAAAGCTTAATCGCAATAATAAATATGATTAAAAATACAAAAGCACAAAAATTTTAAATTTTGCAAAAAATAATTGTCTTCTGTTACCTGTCTGTCTCTGACGTATGGTTAACACAGTCGTTTAAAATAATTTGCACTTCATTTACTTGGAGATTATCACAATCAATAACATAATCTTTAATAAATTCCATTATAATGAAATAACTATTATCGAAAATGTTCCGCAGAATGTGTGTGTGTATGGTCTAATACAATCTAAGCATGTAAAAGTTTTGAACTCGTAGAAACAAATGTAGAAAATGTGCCAGAAAGTTTGAATCATCCAATTTGAGTTCACCTGTAAATTTTTCAGATGGAATGTAAAGACACAAGCATGCGCGAATAAATTCTTTGGGAGTCGCCAAAGATTTGTTTAATAACATGCATTCCAGGCGATTTTTCTATTTTCATCATCACTTACTTGAATACTAAGGAATCTAAAAATAAACACATTAAACGATTTACAATAATAGTATTTTGAGGATTAGTCGTTTCATTCATAAATTAATCTATCAAAATTGTGTTAATTTTTCATATTTAGGCCATTTTGAGTTGTTACTTTCAAATGTTCAAGTGGGGCAATTGTTTAAAAGTTCTTGTATCTAAATGAACACAATGCAAAATAACTGCAGGAATGCATCAAATAATGCAACGAAAATTTATTACCTGCAGGTAGAAGCCAAAGTTGCACAGCTTAAAACAATAAATTTATTTTCAGTCGACAGATTGAATTAAATTGTTGATAAACAATTTGCATTCTTAATACCTGTTTATCTTGTATTTATCTACTTTTATTACTATTTTCTTTAATAAATTTTTTTTTTGTTGAAAATATTAATGCAATGTTTTGAAAATATCATAGTTTTCTTTTCGAAATATAATAAATTCTGTCGAAAACATGCAACATATTTTCATGTTTTAAAGTATTAATGTTAGAATCTTAATTAAGAATTAAGAATGCTTAAATAAACTTAAAATTAAATTAAATTTAAAGAAGTTAAAACCTTTTAAATATAATATCATTGAGTAAAGGAATTCCTTTACTCAATGATAAAATGGTTAACTATAAAAGCTTGGTTTGACTCTTTTTTCAATTACAGCATCGCCATCGTTAAAATAATATAGATCTTATACTGTCAAAATTACAATTTTTTTTTTTTAAATATTGATTCATTGTTATTTTTGGAGATATTAATTTTGGAAATTTTAAAATTATACCTTTAAATTTAGGTACTATTTTCGCGATGATAAGTAAATCTTATACGTATTATTATTACCTATAGTATATCGCAAATTGATAATAATAATTTATTTAGAATAAAGTTGCCAAAGAGTTAAACGTTTTGTAAGGGCGTAGATGGTAAATATCTCATCAAAATATTAATTGTTAGGAAAAACAACTGTTTTTTTAAAATAACAATAAGTTTTAATTTTTTTTTACTAAAAATTGCAATATTTTCGTTTTCTTTATCTTCTTTATATTTTTAAACGTCAAGTAGGTAGATGTTCCACGCAAAAAAATTTCTTTCAAATGTTCCAATTTTTTGTTCCAAATGTTCAAAAAAAAACTGTATTTTTAAGAATACCACTTTCTCGCATTCAACTCAATTTAATTCCATGTTTGCGCATTATCTCGGAATCGGGACTTGGCTAGGACTTCTCTTATAACTTATTCGTCTGCTTATTTAATCGTAAATAAACGTTTACTTATTAATAATTTAATTCAACCTACATTTTTTATCTCTGATTCGTTTGAACTTGTTCTAAATAGAATCGACGGAAAAACAACAAGTAAAGTAATAGCTGCTATTTTTATATCAATTAAAGGTTTATAATTTTAGATTTTGAATTTCAAAACTATTAAAAAACTAAAACCAATTAATTTACTAAAAATTGGTTCAACCTTTTAACAGTTAACTATTTTTCAGATGGTATTTAAAAGTTTGAGATTGCGAAACTAAACTTACATATATTTCGCACCTAACTATGTGAGTGGTAAACAGACGAGGTATGCACTAACTCATCAGAGCAAGTTTAAATGCAATTAACTTCAAATTGGAAAATAACAGTGTTACTACTTTTAAATGCAAATTTGGAAGCAGACATTCCTTGTTCATGTAAATAAATTTTTAAACTACTACCTTTTCTAAAAAAAGATAAAAATTCCCTAGTAAAATTTTACCTCCAGTAAAAAATGATTAGGGGATAAAAATTCACTAAGAAATTTTTACCCCCGGGGATAAAATAAAAGGGGGTTAAAATTTCCGGCTACACTGGCTAATTTATACTCCAAATTCAAAATTTATTTGCAGCTTAATAAATTTTAAAACCAAATGGAAAAATTAAATTGACGAGATATCTCGACCCATGTACCAACGGTATCTAACCTTTCGTGATACCTTCAAATCAATTTCAAATGTTAGAAAATTTTTGTCCAAAATTATTTACAATTAATCCTTTAACACCTGTTTTCTTATCTTTCTCCAATTACGTAATCCAACTTAATACATGTCAATATTCCAAAACTCAAATCTCATCAAAATCCAATTTCACTTAAATTTTCTGAATAATTGAGCATCCGGGCCAATGACCAAATCAATAAAAATCACATACTGAAATTAAATAAATTTATTCTCAAATGAAATTCTCGAAACTAAATTTTCAAAATTATATGGGAGACTACTACGCACTCCTCAACTGTGTAATTACTTAGTAATTACAAATTTAAAATAATCAAATTTTCACAAAAAAATACAAAATTCCCAAATAAATATTAAAATCTTCAATGAAGGATTGTGCAACATGACAATTATATTTTATGTATCTATTTATAATTTTTTATTATAAAAAAATATTAAAATTTTTTAAATATTTAAATTTTTTATGCAATAAAATCAATTAAAAATCGTCTATCGTCTATCAGGGACACCGAGATGGAATACCAAAAAAAGAGACAAGTCCCCTTTAAAACGGGACGAAGGTCACGTTATTCATACATGTTGAGTTCTATACGGTGACCTTGGTAGTTGTTGATATAATATGCTGACTTGCAGGTTTCATTGCTCTAGAGGATTTTAGATATTCCTAAACAGATCATTCTGGAAGTTTCTACAGAAAGATGCATTGGGTGTAAATAGCAATGTGATTCACTGTGTAAATAGTTCTAATGCGACTTGGAAGAAATACCGTGTAAATAAATAGTGGTGTGATAAATAAATATACAGGGTGTTATATAAATATAGTAACTTAGTTTAAATAACTAAGAATGCAGACTGTAACAATTTATTGTTAATAATAATTGTTCGAGCGTCCCTTTTGCCCTCTGCTCCATGCCGCTAATGGAAGGATCGACGCCCCACGGGAAATGCAGTGGAGATACGCGGGAATTAGCGCGGATATAAATTTGCAATTCCATGTGGGGATACAATTACGCAGCGTTTATTTGTTAAGTAGGCCGAGTTGAGAATATTTCGAATTCAGAGAAGATTATTGTGCGAATTATCAACGTGACCCGAGACCGGTTCCCACAGGTACCTAATTGGGGATATTTGTTTAACCTGTTGCGCCATTCAATTGAGTCAATATTCCATCAAACACGATCGAGAATTTTACCATCCGATTCAATAATTGCGAGTGTATGAATCGCAAGTTATTGTTTCTTGAGTCTTGCTACCGTCTTCGACGTACACCAAGAGTGCTAGTGTTCAGTGTGCTGCGTTTGTTCAGCATCTTTTGTTCAGTCAACTGCCAAGTGGTAGTTCCCGACAACGTCAAACAAAGTTCATCATCCTTCAAGCAGCTGGAATAAACTACCATTGTCGTTACTTATATCTTGTAAACTGATCAGGCGCTTGGTGAGTAATATTTTGCTTTACTACTTCTTGTTGTCGATTGGAATTATTCGCGGCGTGTTGTACTACTTGATAATAATTTTCATATTAGATTCAATACATTATTATTTTCATTTGCTGTTGTTTTATTCAGAGTAGAAGCAAATTCTTTCTTTATTTCAGATCCAGGCTCTTTTGCTTTTCCATTTATCATCAAGCTATAGTTATAACAACTGGAGCTTCACCACTGAATTTTTTTGTAATACTGGGGAACACCTATCCCAGGTGTGGTGAGAAATTGTCGGTTCCAGATTTATTTGGAAAAGATAATTTTCATTATAACACCTATTGATAAGTGATTTTTATTAATTGTCGTGTTTTAGTATTTGTGTCAATCTTAGGGCCAATTTCATAATAAAAGTTAATAGGGCGTTAAAATTTAGAAGGTGACTTAAGACAGAACAGACCAATAAAAATCATCAGTTTTGTTTTAAGTCGCCTTTTAAATTTTAATGCCCTGTTAATTTTTATTATGAATGAGTATTTAAACCTCTTTATTGCTGCTCTTAACGCCGTAAATGATAAAATAGACTTACGCAAAAATACGCTAACAGCCCTACTAAAAGAAAAAAAAATCGTTTCAAATAAATTAATAAGACTTTCAAATAAAATTTACCCAGAGGTGTCAAATTAAGTAAAACAAGCAATTCACCAGGATTGATGACGAGAATTCAAAATAAAAGTTATGAGAGCATAATATGTATTATCACAATTAATACAAAAATCGATCCGCAAGAGTCTCGAACAACCTTTATCAACCAAGATTCCGTGGTCACAAAATACAGGTATTCCGTTCTCAGGTGTTCCACTGAAAACAAAAGACCTTCAAAACAGCTGATCAGTCCATAAAGTTGGAAATGGAAAAATTTAACAAAAACAGTACTTTTCGATGAAAAGTATTTCTCATAATAATCATTAATCCTTGACCTTTTTCAAGTGTATACATTGTAAAGGAGCGAGAAAGAGAGACGAGTATTTATAAATATTAATTTAATGTACAAAGCAATTAAAAACTACACTACAATCACTATCTACACTATGAACTATCACTACAAAGTGTTTAGGTTATATTTGTTTACACTTTTATGAGTGTGGTCGTAGGCTAACAGTTAGTGTTGGATTGCTCTGGGGCAGTCATAGCTTTGATTTCCGTCCTAGTACACCTGGTATTTTCGACAAGATACTGGCTGGCAACATCTTTGTAAAGCTATTTAGTCAAATAAGTGTTACCTAATTCATTTCAAGAAAGATTAGTTTTATATTAAATAGAATATTAGTCAGATTTTTATTTCTACTGGATTTTTAATTTGAAGTTAAATTCAGCTTTTTCACGAAACCAGAAATTTAAGAATTTCCACTTCGAAGTGCCTTAATTCAAACGATTTTATTCCTTACATCTGATTGAAGAAAGACACAGGTCGATTGATTGGAATATGAAATTATTCCAGATGTAGGGAATAAAGTAAAAAAAAGTACAGTAAACAAATGCAAAATATGCTCCAACAAAGTCATCATCAATAAACAAATTCCGGACCTGAGCTCTTCATTACTGAGAATATTTATCGAGTACTGTCACGTTTTCTCTGAATTATTTGACTGTGATATTTTATTCGGGTTGGTCGACTGTACCCGACTGTACATACAGGGTGTCCCATGACCGTGGAGAACCTTTGGGGTGGTGATAAAGGACACTTTTCTAAAACAACTTTTAAATAAAATGTTTGTTCAAGTCCAAACCCTTGGGGGTACCTCCCTTTAAAGAAATTTTTGGAATTTATGATTTCGAATGACCATAGCTTTGATATTATCGATTTTTTAAGCTTAATGGATTAGAACTTTGTTAAAGATCATTTGCTTATGTACAAATTAGGTTATAACCCCTTATCGTCTAGAACAATGGTTCCCAAACTTTTTTTTCTCATAGACCACTTTCAAAATTTTGCTGGTTCCGGTAGACCCCCTGCAGCTACATTTCTACCATGTTCCCAAAGCTTGACAAAAAATGTAAAGATTAGATTTAACTATGGAAATTTGCGTTACGTCTGATTTCCAACCTCGAATTAACAGTTGTTGTCGAAAAAAGAGTGAGGACTGATTGATTAATTAATTAATTGATTGTGCTCTGAGTGGATGTCAAAAACCCAAAGTTGGTCAATCAAAATAGTGATTCCATACAACTTCACCCTTTTGACATCCATTCACAGCAAAAAAAAAATCATTTCTCACACACATAAATCTATTCACAGATCTAAAATTTGATCTTCACTAACGAAGCCAGATAAATATTTATTTGTAGTACTCCACCCCTATTTTTTTTATCCCTAAATATATAATTTCTTTTACACTAAATTTAATTACATTTAAAATAAAAACCAATTATATTATTGCAAATATCCTTTTCTTTTGACAAATTGCAACATTCTTTATTGATAAATTCGCGAAATTATATTCATTTTGATTGTTAGTATATTTTTAATTCTAAAGCCAATTTTATAATTTTGTTTTAAACTAAACTTTATAAATTCAAAAGGTGAATATTGCAATTTGGTCACACATAAATTTTAAGTAAATTGTTTATACTTTTATTAATTTAGAAACCAAGGGGCTGATAAGTTGTTTATCATTTTTAAGAGCGCTCAGATACTAAAAGTTACACTTGACGAGAAATCGGACGTCTAAATTAGCTTTATAAGAGCGTTAAGTGGGAAAACTTAGGTATCTAAGGGCTCAAGCTACTCAAAATTGTTTATAATAAAGGGTGTCTCAATTTGAACTTTTTTTTTAATTTTTGAATAAAACATACAATTTGAATGAAAGTTTGGAATATTTTTATTGAAATATGTTCTAGATAGTCTACAATTTAATGTTTAAAAATGATATCATCCAAATGCCCACCGCGAGCACGTTTGCAAACATTGATTCTTTGAGTAAAATATTCAATGACTTTTTTACATAATTGAGGTTGGATCTCACGAATTTCTTGTTCAATGTTGGTTTTAAGTTCTTGAATTGTTGTTGGATTGTTTTTATAAACTTTATCTTTCACATAGCCCCATAAAAAATAATCCAACGGTGTCAAATCACACGATCTTGGTGGCCAATTGACATCACCAAAACGTGAGATTAATCGATCAGGAAATTTTTCATGGATTAATTCCAATGTTTCACCTGCTGTATGGCATGTTGCACCATCCTGTTGGAACCACATGTCTTCAGTATCGACCAAAAATCGATAGTAACGACAGTAAGTAACGACCAAAAATATCAATAATTTTACGAAATGTGGTTTTCACAGATCGACCATTTTCGTAACGGATTTGAATAATTTTAACACGATTTTCAATAGTAATTGCGTTCATTTTAGTTAATGGTAGACTATATACTAACAGAATGTCAAAAAATAAATTGACATATCTTTCGCCGTAGACGAAAATAGGGCTACTGAAAAAAAAAGTTCAAATTGAGACACCCTTTAGTAAAATTATGAGTTCACTCTCACAAGATCTTCCAATAATTCGAGCAATGATTACATCGGAATGCAATTAGCAGAGCTAAGAGGCAAAATAAATTAATTTTGGTTTAACGAACTTTATGAGAACCTAAAGACAAAGACGTAAAAATGTTATAAATTCGGTGGAGGATTTTGGACAAGTCAGTTAACGGTTTTGAGACGAAGCGATAACGTCGCGATCACTCGAAGTTTTGATTTTCATTTTTGCTTTTATAATTTCAATCACAAAGTGATATTTTGCTTTTAAATTCAATTAATTAAATTATATTAAATTAAAGTGACAATTTCTACAACAACCAGCCAAAGCCGTTGCTCGAATTATAGGAAAAAAGTTAGTAATAAAACATTTTATTTCACTCTGTATATTCGCGATCGATTTTATTATTATTTTTTTTTACCCATGTTCATGTGTCTTAATCTTTAGTATTGCATTATTTTGTTATATTATTTTTCTTTTGTATCTCCCCTATATTTTTGATTTTAATAAATTTAATTATAATTTCAAACTGTTTAATTTTGGTGTTGCAAAAGTATTGTTTATCTCATCCCTACGTCTCCTAAAAGTTCACGCTACTACAACCCAATCAAAAGGAGCTGATCTATCTGGTTACATCTTTAAACTAGATCTGGTGGCAGCAATTAAAGAAAAGTGATCTGGAACAAAAGGGAAGAAAGGTAGGTTAAAGCTATTTTTCAGCAACACCGTCAGGTCCGCCTTTCCAACCACGAAGTCCAGGTTACCACAATGGTGGCAATAGCGTTGGGATTTTTCGATAAAAATTAGAACTTTTTCACGAGTTCGCAGAGATAAACAAATACCTACAACACCCAAAATTAAGTTTTTACAATTTTTTTTGTGTGTTCACTAAAGTAATTTTCAATTAAAAGTTCATTTCAGTTACTTATTTTACTTTTTTTTTCATAAATTTGCTGTTATTCTTTAAAATTCTTCAAATTTTAACCAAAAATAAATTAACGTAAAATTAAATTAATTTGATAGCTACCTATTTTTGTTCATAATTCAAAATATAAAGTAATTCATAATGGCACACAACAATGATATCCCAGATAATTCTTTTCCCGACACAGACGCAGCAGATAGTTTTAATGTCAGTATAAATCACCCATTACCTCCCGACATGCCATTTTCACCTTTCGGAATATTTGCGGCACCCTTAGAAGGCTATAATGGCGAATCAAATCCGACGTGGTACTTTGATAAAGTCAAACAAAGGGCTAATATAGAAAATTGGACGGAAAATATGGCTTTAAACATAGTAAAATATAGGTTATACGGTTCTGCACTTAGATATTTTAAATCAGACACGGAATTAAATAATTTAAATTATCAACAATTTAAAGAACGCATGATTAAACAATTTACAAAACTTCAAAGACCTCAGGCCTCAGGGCAATAGGTGTAACATTGATGAGAACGGAAAATCTCACTATCGATACCGCGGAAGAAATCGCTAAATGTCAGGAAATAAATGATTCCTTAATTAAAACGCGTGACAACCCTGTTAACGTAATTCAAATAGATAACCGACAAAATTATTTTGAAAATAACGGAAATCGGCGTTTCAATAATCAAAACGCGAACTTTAACCGACAATCACACCCAATTAATAATTACCCGCGATCTAATACGACAAACTTTAACCAAAATCACAATAATTATCCTAGAAATCCGCAGACAAATAATTCAAACTTTTATCGACAGAGATCAAATCATCAACCAAATCAATATGGTCGATCTAACCAAAATCGGTTTAATAATAATTATGAAACTAACTTAGGATCAAATGCGCGAGGATATAACAATTTTAGACCAAATACGCAAAATCATTATAACGGTAATAATTCTGAAGCGATTACCAGAAATTTTAATAACAATAATAATAATTATGATAGCAGTTTTAATCGCGATCGCGATCGTCCAAATATCAGTCAAAATCGCAACGATGCTGATAGAGAAAACGCGAATAATTCGCGACAACAACCTTTAAACTCCAATGCTGTTGTGGTTACCCCTCAAACCATGACAGGTGCTCAACCAACTTTGTAAACGATTCTTACCCAAATATTCGCGTTAATTTTAATAAAACCCATAATAATAATAAATTACCTCACCTCATACCCAGTTTAAATTCTATTGTGGAAGAAACCCCAAGTATCATAGAAGTATTATTAAATGGAAAATATAGTAAATTATTGTTAGATTCAGGTTCTTGTATTAGCCTCTTAAAACCCGAAATATTAAAATTAAGCAATTTAAATCAACCGGACGAGGACATCATTCTCTCTGGAATATCTGGCCTTCAGCAAAAAGCACTAGGTACCCTGAACGTTAAAGTCGGCTCTAGAAACGTCCCAAATTTATTTGAATTCGAATTTGTTGTTTGCGAAAACATAACTCTACAAGCTGATGGATTAATTGGCAGAGACCTATTGCATAAATTTGACGCGAATATAGATTTCTCATCAAACGAATTAAAATTATTTGATGAAATATTCCCAATAATTAATTTTAACCAAATTGACGAAGAAGAATTTAGAAGTTGCAATTTAATACATAGAGGGAAAACTAACGTTAAGAATGTAGCTATAAGCAAATCTAAAATATTAATAAATGATAAAGCAAAAATTTTACGCACAAAAAAATTATCTAGTAATAAGAATCCCTGAAAATAAATTGGTACGCGAAATTAATTTAAACGGAGAATCTAAGATTAAAAATAAAAAGGTAACGAATTATGACGAAGATGAAAATGTAATTAAAACTGCAAATGAACACGTCGAAGCGAACACAATTGTGTACGAGTACGGTACGTTATCCGACGACGAAGATATCATAATCACGGAACGCTGGCCAGCAAACTCCTCCAACGATTATGGTAGAAACTCACGGGAAAACGAAAGGGTTGAAAGTAACTTGCAAAATCCGACAATAACCAGTCGAGAAACCGCGAGTTCGTACAAACCCACCGGATCAAAAATCGAGGAAGAATCTAGCGGCCGCAAATTCAACCGAGATATTCGCGAAGTAGACGATAAAATTGTTCTTAGGAGCGATTATAGTAGTTTAAGTAATGTTAAGAATTTTAGTAGAAATGGGGAAGAAAAATTTAATTTGGCAAAATGTAATGATGAATTTAATGCTGATTTAACAGAATTTAAAAATGATAATTTAGACAAAATGAAAACCGGTATTAACGATATTAATGATATAATGATAAATGAAAATTGCGAAATTAGTAATAAAAATTCAGATAACTTAGTAAGCGTACCAATTAACGTAAATAAATTATTTAGTACTAAGTAAAATTATTTAGTATTAAGTCAGAAAGTAGAGATAGTAAAGTAAAAAAAGTAAAGAAAGTAGATAACAGTGTGCCAAAAAGTGGCAATGGCAAAATAATTAAATCAGAAAAAGACGATAAATTTTTTGTAGGAACTTTAATAATTAATGAAGATATAGTAATACCTAAACGCTCGGAAAGCGAACAATGTTTTAAAATAAAATTTAATGCAAAACGCGATAAAGGAATGAAAACCAATCATAAATGGCTATTAATCGAACAAAACGATGCTAACCATCAAGAATTATTAGTAGCTAGCGCAATAGTTAATAACAATGGAGAAAATGTAGTTACGCGAATCATCAATACAAACGAATATGATGTAACTTTAACAAAAAATACGCAAATCGGTAAAGTTTATAGTAACGTAAAATTACTCGACAAGGTCAATAAAAACAATGCGGCAAAGGAGATCAATGCGGTGGAGACATCCATCGATAACATTAACGAAATTCTTTCCCAGTTTGATATTGATCACCTTGATGAAACAACCAAAAATTCACTCCATGAATTAATTGCTAAATATACGAACGTTTTTATTTTAGATAACGAAGTATTGACAACCGCGAATAATGTTAAACATAGAATAATTACCGAGAATGTACCCCCAATCGCAAAGAAACCTTATAGAGTTCCTTATCATCAAAGAGAAATTTTAAAGAACGAAATTCAGAAACTTTTAGATTCCGGAATCATATCTAACTCTTTCTCTCCGTGGTCAGCTCCAGTAGTAATGGTTACGAAAACTCTCCCAAACGGCGAAAGCAAAATTCGTTTATGTATAGACTACCGCGGATTGAATTCAATAACAAAACGAGATTATTATGCTCTTCCTGACCTTCACGAAACAATAGAACAATATTTTCACTCATCATCCCTGTTCAGTGTATTAGATATTTCCCAAGCTTTTCACCAAATTGAAGTAGAAGAAGGAGACAGAGAAAAGACTTTACAAAAGGGAAGAAAGGTAGGTTAAAGCTATTTTTCAGCAACACCGTCAGGTCCGCCTTTCCAACCACGAAGTCCAGGTTACCACATATTAACCCCCGCCTACAAATTGTGAACCACCATTTTTTGGTCACGCCAACGTAGACCCCTGTCGAGTCTCCCGTGGACCCCTGGGGGTCCACCTGGACCACTTAGGGAACCTCTGGTCTAGAATCAACGGATTTCGAGTTATAAATTAAATTAAGCGAAAAAATGTTAAAAAAATTCAGGTTTTATTTTTTTTTTCTTGCAAACCCCGTATGTCTTTTAACACGTCTTAGAAGAAACCTGATGGCCCAAACCAGATAGGGAATTTAACGGGCTACAACTTTGCTACCTACACCTTATTCATTATTTTCAAAATTTCTGTGAAAACGGTTGCTTTCCCAAAAAAATTTATTTGACTAAAGTTGTAGTAATTTTTTATCCGGTTTGAGCCATTAGGTTTTTTCTAAGACGTTTCGTTTAAGAAATACGGGGTTCGCAAGAAAAGTAAAAAGAACAAAGCCTGACCTTTTTTACCGTTTTTTCCCGTTTTTTTTTCCGTAATTTAATTTAAACCTCAAATTCGGTTAATTCTAGGCGATAAAGAGTTATAACCTAATTTGTAGATAAGCGAAAGATCTTTAAAAAAATTCTAATCCATTAAGCTTAAAAAATTAATAATATCGTAGCTATGGCCGTTTGAAATCATAAATTCAAAAAATTGCTTTAAAGGAAGGTACCCCCCAAGGGTTTGGACTTGGACAAAAATTTTATTTGAAAAATTGTCTTCGAAAAGTGTCCTTCATTACCTCAAAGGTTCTTCACGGTCAAGGGAACACCATGTACCTATGTATGTATATATACAAGTTGTTACTTCAATTAATACAATCACACTTGACTAATTTGCAAGTGAGATACCAATACAAGTCCGCGAATTATCAGCGTATTTCGAGGTCTTGTTTATTTCATATCTCCGCTTGTTGTGTATAAATTTTAATGTAGTACTTAATACTTTTATAATTGACAACATGGCAGTAATGAACTGCCGAAAGTAGTCAATTAAACTTGAAATTTTTTGAAAAGATTATTTATGTTTGTCGATTATGTTTTTATTCGATTATTTGAATCAAACATTTACAAATAAAGCAATTGCTTTAATACAGTTTTAAACACCACACTCTATTTGTTTAAAACATTTTGAGTTTTAAACACTTGTTTAACAAAACATCTTAAAAACAAAGTGAAATCTCGTAATTGTATCATTAACTTCTCAAAAGACTATAATATAATATGTATTATCAAATTATAATATATGATATGGTTCCGCAAAACTCCTCCTAAAAATTAATATGTATTTATTTCTGTCTACAATAATCACGATATTTAAAATTCTTTAGCAGACTTCTACATAACGTGATTCATTTTCATAAACAACAATTTTTTTCGCAATCCATATCGCAAGTTTCTTTTAATTTTTATTGTCTACTATTTTTGAAGATCGCTTATTTAGCTTAAATATAATAATTAATAATAAACGTTTAGTGACGCTCTCTCGGTGTCACTCCCGCCCCAAACTTTTTAATTGATTTCAGTTTTAACTTCTCAATTTTAAAATAATAAAATATCAATTGCTGAGCTTTGTTATTTATCGTCTTAAATGCATAATTTAATTAAAATTAAAAGTTAAATAATAAATTAATTATTATTATTTATAAACGGTTTCACATGGATATTTTATGCAGTTAATTTTTTCATAATTAGTTTTGTTTGAAATAATTATGATCGCTATTATAGTATTCGTTCGCTTTTCCATTCACCGCTCTATTTCGTTCATTAGTTCTATTTCTGATTAATTTTATTTCATCGTGTAAAACGTTTTGCTTTTTACTAATGCAACCAAACAGTGCATATTAGGAATGTTATTCTTTGTTTATTATCTTCAGCAATTTTTTTAAAGTTTTAAGTAATTTAATGGTTTTGTTAATAATTCTTCTATTTTGCGGTTAATCTATTTTTAGTTTTTATTTTATTTTTTGCAATAAAATAAATGTATGCGACCAACCCAGTCAATTATATAGCGCAAAATTTAAAACTGTAATGCTGCACAATAATAAATTATGCCTAACACAATATTATATATCAATCTGATATCGGCATCCACGGGGTCTAAATGCCAAAACTTGAAACTACACGTGGCAAAATTTAGTTTACCTTGATGTTTGAATATTTTTTATATAAATCATAAGATAATTAGAAAAATATATTACCCGGTAGAAAAAATATTAGATATAAAAATGAATTATATTTTTATAAACACCTAATCCAAATTAGCATTTCAATGTCACTAGAACATTAAATCCCCCCTTTTGATTTACGGTAGGAATGTACTTTCAAATCGACCTCAGGTAATGAAGAGACCGCGAGAGATAACAGTTACACCATAATCGGCATGGTATGAAAGTTACCTGTATACATTAAAAACAATGCAATATATAAACAAATACAAAAAACTACCGTTTACTCGTTTTTAAAAAATTAATCAAACAACCACAATGGTTAACGCAACGGCTAATGGATTCTCAATAAGTGATAACAATATTGAAGAAGATAAAAGGTATTGATTAATTTTTTATTACATTATATCATAATATCTGAATAAATTAATTTGAATTGTGCCATATTATTACAACAAAGAACATAAAGTTCAATTTAGCTTTTGTTAAAAATGAAGATATTTTGGTATGTACACGAGCATAGCAACATAAAATTATTTTGAACAATTACCATATGTTGATCATTTCCATAATCAAGATTTTTACATTTTTTGCTAACAAAATCGTGATCCAAATGCATTATGAGCCAAATACATCGAGCGAGAGAAAACAATTTTATTCGACATTCAAGGTACAATTTTTTTCTCTTTCTCTTTCTATTGAAATTTTGATCACGAAATTTTAGCAAAAGAATGTACCTAACATTGGTAATAACAAGTGAGCTAGAAAAACCCGCAAAAAGCAGTTTTACAAAAAAATTTCACCAAACATTATAATATGTAAATGAAAGGTCAATCAATACTTACCAATAAAATACGTAGGTATTTAAATCCGAATGGTATTTTTCAAGTTATATAATAAAATTTTGGATTCAAGAATTTTATGAATAAAATATTATATTAACTAAAATAGGTACTAATTTGCTACCAAGAAAATGTTTTAGGTACTTAATCTTGTAATAATTATAATATCTAGGGGCTAGGTATATTCTTCTTCTTCTTGTAAATCTCAAAATTTTTATTCAAATATAATAATTAAATTTTTAATAAGGCAACACGCAAATTTCTTACATAAAAGTTTACAATTTAAAAAATTAAGTTAATTAAAATATCCTTTATATTTTTTAAATGAGTTTTGAAATTAGACTTATTATGAAATTAAAGTTTTATTATTTTAATATTCACCGGAAATATGAAATTTATTTTAAATTCATCAAGGCCAACATAATTAGCCAATCATATCAGCAAAAAATTTACCAATAGTGAACATCGGACCCATGTGTAATTTGAAAACATACTATCTAGTCCCCATGTAGCTGAAGAGCTAACTCTACCATCTTCAGTTTTCACATATACTCGGCATTGGTTAACTTAATCGAGATCGATGTGGTTTAGCCATGGAAAATTTTACAGGACGCGGTTGTATGTTTATAAATCCAAGTTCCTATGGAGATCCTCGCCAAGGATCCTATATAACCTTTTCTAAAAGCGATTTGTTGGCTTTCTTGCCATCAACGATAGCAGCTGCTTACGAGTGTAATACAAAAGAAGTTGATCCATGTAAAATGTTCCAAGCTTTGAGGGTGGAAAAGACTAAGAATTCCTACGGCATAGAGTTTCTTATCTCGCTGCTTAATGCTCTCTAAAGGAACTTGGAAACGATTTTGTTCTTTCATCCCCTACAACCTGTTAAGCAGATCATCACTTGTTTCAATGTAATAAAAAATAAAATTGCAAAATTATTGGTCGTGAAATGATGGTATAGTGAAAGTATAATAATTATTATTTGTGCTATTGCAGCGAGGAGCCCACATTAAAAACATGGCAAAAACGAAGATACCATGTTGCCCTATTAGCATTTTTTGGATTCTTCAATATTTACGCCTTACGAGTTAACTTAAGTATAGCAATTATTGCTATGACAGAAAATAAAACAGTTACATACGAAAATGGCACTGTTGGTTACGTGAGTAGGTTTTCCTCATTGAACAGCACCAGTCTAAATAATTACTTTTCAGGAACAAGAATTTGATTGGGATTCTAGGCAACAAGGATTTGTTTTAAGTTCCTTTTTTTATGGTTACATATTTACACAACTACCAGGTGGTTTCCTGGGCACGAAATATGGAGGTAAAATGATTTATGGAGGTGGAATTGCAGTGACAGCGCTTCTAACGTTACTTACTCCTTTGGCTGTTAAACAAAATTTTTATTTACTAATATTTGTTAGAGTAGTAGAAGGAATATTTGAAGTAAGTAAATTATTGGGTGAAAGCTTTTTGTATTTTGTCCGGTATCGTTTTAACAGGGAGTGACTTATCCTTGCATTCATGCAATTTGGGCTCGATGGGCACCTCCGTTAGAAAGAAGTAGGCTAGCATCAGCTGCATTCTCTGGAAGTTATATAGGAACTGTTGTTTCCATGCCTCTTGGTGCTTATCTTTCCAGTACTTTTGGTTGGGAAAGCGTATTTTACGTTTTTGGTAAGTTATCACAAGCTTTTCTATTTAATCTACATAATTTACTGGTTTCAACCTTTTAGGAGTATTTGGCTTAATTTGGTATACGTGTTGGCTTTTCTTCGTGTCCGAATCACCGAGTGTAGATAGGTATATCTCTAAAGAAGAACTAACTTATATAAAAAAGTCGATAGGTCACCAAGTAGTTGGTGCAAACGTGAAGCAACCTTGGATTGCTATGTTAACATCATCTGTAGTTTGGGCTGCATTTGCGGCTCACTTTAGTGAAAATTGGGGATTTTATACTCTTCTTACGCAGTTACCAAAATTTATGAAAGGTATGTTAAATTAGTGAGCACTTGACGAAGAAAATTTATTTTAATTTATATACCAGATGTTTTGCACTTTGAATTGGGAAAAACTGGTATAATGTCGGCCATACCATATTTGGCTATGGCCATTATATTGCAATTTGCTGGTTATCTTGCCGATTGGCTTCAGTTAAATAATATAATGACAACAACACAAGTACGAAAAACATTCAACTGTGGTGCATTCTTGGCCCAAACAATTTTTATGTTAACAGCAGCATACATATTATCACCAACCGGTACCACCATTTGTTTAACATTAGCGGTTGGATTGGGTGGTTTTGCGTGGGCAGGATTTGCGTAATTAATTGATATATTTTCAATATATTTAAATTTTTTGATTTATTTATCTTTTAGAGTGAATTACTTGGATATCGCTCCACAGCATGCTAGCGTATTAATGGGTATTGGTAATACACTTGGTACTTTGCCAGGAATTTTAAGTCCATTAATCGGAGGTTACATTGTTGTGACACCGGTGAGTATTGCTAAAATTTTAGTCTTTCATTACCAACCAGATCGTCATTCACATTAATTTTGAATTAAATTGCAAATTATGCTAATAACCTACTTTTATTAAATTAATTAATTAGCATAGGTAGGTTCACTAATGACGCAAAAAACAGAAATCCAATTATGTACATAATAATAAAATATAGGTATAGTACCTATAATTCTAACTTAATATAACCAATTTATTTATTTTTAGAGTGCAGCCGAATGGCAAATTGTATTTTGTATAGCTAGTGGAATTTATTTAGTGGGTGCTGTAATATATGGAATATTTGCTTCCGGGGAATTACAAAAATGGGCTACCGAAACAGAAACTCTCAACTCCCCAGACAACGTAAAAAATAAATATCACGATAATCCTACTTATACAGCAGATTAACTAAAAAAATTATCATAGCAGTTTTAATTATGATAATAAGGTCTGTGATAAAATATTTTATCGTTTATGTAAATAGTAGGTTGTAGAAAATCAGAATAATTAAATTTTACGCAAATAAAAAGTTTAGCATTGCAAAGATATCTTTGTTTTCACTTTATTGATTAAATTTAGTACAACCAAGTATAGGTAGATGGCAACGAAATTATAATTCGGTGGCTATTCCTTATTATTAAATTTTTAATTTATTAATAATAAATTCTACTTAATATATAGCAATACATATTATTATGATATTATGATCAGCTCTTACAAGTACAATAATAAAGTATATAAATAATAGCTTTTATTATGTATAATACATTACATAATATATAATATTATACATTGTATTCATAATTTTGGTGACAACTTGAACAGACTAAAAATATGTTGGTCAAAGCAAATCAACAATATTCAAGGAAAATGCAAAATATTCCGAAAGATAAATAAACAATAAGATGAATTTTAATAAATAAAAAAATTGAAAGAATTGATCGTAAAAACAATTCTTAAAAATAAAACAAGTTATATTTACTTTCTTTTAGCTTTGCAAATAATAACAGCTCATACCGCGAGAGAGACAACATAGGAACCTCCAGGCTCTGACCACAGGGCCAAGCACGGGACATGACTGGGCAGCCCAGCTCTGGCTTCCCAATGTTGGCCCTAACTAAGGCCCAGGTCTGGGAAATCCAGCTCTGGTCCTCCAATGTTGGCCCTAGCTAAGGCACAGGACTGGGCAACCCAGCTCTGGTCCTACAATGGTCCAGGCTTGAGCCAGAACTAGTGAACCCAGCTCTGGCTCTCTCATGTTGGCCTTAGCTAAGGCCCGGGACCGGAAAACCCAGCTCTGGCTTTTCAATATTAAGCCAGGCTTGCGCCAAAACTAGTGAACCCAGCTCTGGCTTTTTAATGTTCGCCTTAACTAAGGTTCAGGATCGGGCAACCCAGCTCTGGTCCTCCAATGTTGGCCCGAGCTAGGACCCAGTTTGCAGTATCACAGAAAACAGAGATCCTATCGGATGTTTTTTCAACTATTTTTCCGAGTGTTATTTTTCTCATGTCTCGCGGCTACTAACAACAATGTCAAAATCTTATCATAACTTTAAAAAATTTCGTTTTTTACAAAACGCTGATGCACTTCTTCACGAACAGAGTCGTTTAAATGTCAACGGTGAAATTCAATCTGTTCAAAGTGATAAAAATAATTTTAGTGAAATCAGTGGTTGAGGTGACATAGGACTTAATAACTCAACACTGAATAGTGATGTGTGTAACAGTTCAAGTAGTGATAATCAAATTAATTCTCAAAATAATTCATTTCAACTAAGTGATGAAAATAATGAAGAAATTATAGACGATTCTTCAAATAATTACTAGGAATTTAACTAGGAAATAATAACTGGGGGCTAAGCCTGGCGAACACTACCGGGCCAATCCTGTATTTCAAGTTAGGCCCGATCTTGTTTCTCAAGCTTGGCCCAATCTTGTATTTCAAGCTTGGCCCGGTCCTGATAGCCAGGCTTGGCCCCCGATTATCATTCCCTAGTTATAGCGGAGATGGCCCAAGGCTGGGGTACAAGCATGGACCAAGGTAACACAGAGTAGTACCAAGCTTGTGCCAAGGCTGGGCTCATCGTCATTTCCTACCTGGGAATATGCTGATATCACGGGGCCACCGCGTTCCCCAGAATTGACGGCCCCTGATTTTTGTTGTGGGGTTTCTTGAAAGAACAAATTTACCTCAACAAATCTCAAAGCATTCAAAAACTAAAGGAGAATATTCGCCCAAAAATTCCAAAATTGAAACCAGAAACGTTGCACAACGTAATGCAAAATACCTTAAAAAGAGCCATTAACTGCCAACAGGAAAATGGAGGATATTTAAAGGATATCATTTTTCACATAATAACTTTAAAGAAATTTAATAATTTATACTTTCATTTGCAAAAAAAGAACAATAAAAAACTTAAAAAACAAAAATATTTATTATAAGTATTTCAAATCAGTTCGTCGAAGTTGGCCCACCCTGTACATAATATCGTGGGCTGACAAGAAAAAGGAACTAAGCCCAAAATGATAGTTTTGAGTAATCAGCATTTTAAAGTTTGCATTTGCATTAGCATCAATGCTTTAGTGCTTTCTTACATTGCTTATATTTCACAAAATAAATCAGATATAACTTACTGCGGTTTTTCAGTAGGAAGATCACTAAAATTGAGATCTATAATTCACTAAAAAAAAAAAAGTGAAATTTTGACTTAGTGCCTTTTTCTTGTCAGCCCACGATATATTATAATAAATTGGAATTTAATTTTAGTGCGGTGCGGTGGTGTTTAGTTTACATAAACTATACAATGAGTCAGGATGAAAAACACTTTATTGGGAACCAACTAATATGGGACTGTCAAAATCGGGAAATTTGAAAATAAATCAAAAAGCTTAATATATTATAAAACGCAAATTAAGAGAAAATCTCAATTAAATTTAGAAAACCATCAGAAAAAATCACAAGGCCATTATCTCAGCTGCATAATAGCCCAAGCGGTACTAAAGCTTGCATTGATCTCTCCGTGGACTGTTGATAAATAAAACTTAATAGTAAATCTAAATTAAACAAAGTTATCTTAATGTTTTATATTCAAATAGTTTTTATTTCGCAAACATACATGTATTTACTTATACAGCGAATGTTTTGAATTTAGCAATCTTAAGAGACCAAACATTCCTTCTTTATTCTCTAATAAATAAACTTCTAATCTGGTTAAGTAGTAGTATCTAGGTAGCGGGTAATAAAAACAGAGAAAAGCAAAATTTCAAATGGATAACAATGCTGATATACAAGAAAGGTACTCAAATCAATTATTTTAACAATTTCTTATTTTGCTTAAGTTTTGCACCAAATTCAATACTCCATTTTTTTTTAAATAAGTATTTAAGTTTTTATGTTCAAATAATTTGAACTTTTAAGTATTATGTTAAATATACCAATTTCAACTACATTAGCACTAAAATTACCAATTCAAAGAAAATTATAAAATAAAGTTAACAAGTTAAATTAAAAAGTGTACAAGTCAGAAAAAGTAGTTGAGGAGAGCATAAAAACTGTATAACTTTTTGATACTTTTTTTTCAAAATTTTGGTTTTTAAATGCCGTTTTCTCGAAAACTAATGGATAATCTAGCTTGAGTTTTTTTTGAATGCTTAGAAAATTGTCCTCTTTCTAATAGTCTATAGGAAAAAGTTCAATTCGTGGGATCAATTACATGACAGTAACCGGCAAATATTGTTGAGGACTTTGCTTCTATTATACGATTTCTCGTATTACTATTCCTAAGAATTTAATGGCAATGATCCCTTAATAAATAAATACAGTGGAACTCGATTAGTATGCATCTCGATTGGTTACCATTTTTGTTTGATGTAATCAAATACATATATATCATCAAAAATTAATGTGGTTGTACTTCAATAAATATTCATAAATAATATTGGTTTAACTATTTGTTATCTTCAGTTATTAATGATAATATATGTATGTTTTTAAAAAAACTTCCGCACTATAAATATGTTTTTCGCACGCTGAATCATTACACAATAAATATGGACTTCTTCTTAGTGATAAATTAAATAGTATGTAAATTTAAATTTTGTTGTTATACTATAAGTTAATATATGGTACGTAGATCAACTTCTAGTAAAAGAAAAATATTTGAAACAATAAATGTTTCTTAAATCAAGCACTTAAAAATACATGTAGTACTATGGTATCCCAGATTTATGTCCACGAATTGGACTTCAGGGGTATGCAAGGAATACCGACAAGCTGACATAATATACATACATATACTTTACCAGGTGTAGATTAATAAATGTTACCTTATGAGACTTGAGTTTGCATTTGAGGATAGGAGAATTACGCATTTTGATCCTTTCAATGTATTGCAGTGCCGACAGCTCTTTAAAAATATGGCAAAAACGAAGATACCTTATAGCCGTTTTAGCATTTTTTGGATTTCTTATGGTATACGCCTTAAGAGTAAATCTCAGCATTGCGATTGTTGCTATGACCGAAATAAAATCTATTACATTAGAAAATGGCACCGTTACCAATGTAAGTTTCATTCTTACCTCACTTGATACCTGCTGAAATTACTTTTTTCAGTTCCAACATTTCGATTGGAATTCCAAACAACAAGGTTTTATTTTAAGTTCGTTCTTTTATGGGTACATATTAACTCAATTCCCTGGGGGTTGGCTTGCATCGAAATACGGCGGAAGAAGGTTATATGGAATCGGAATAGCAGTAACATCCGTTTTAACAGTATTAACACCTGTGGTAGTCAAACAAAACCTATTTTTATTCATGTTTGTTAGATTTACAGAAGGATTATTTGAAGTAAATATGATACTGTCAACGACGACTAAACTATAATATTATGTTTGCAGGGAGTTACATATCCATCTATTCTTCAAGTTTGGGCACAGTGGGCACCTCCATTAGAGAGAAGTCGTTTAGTTTCAATTTCATTTTCTGGAGGTTTTGTAGGAATTGTTATATCCATGCCTGTAAGCGCATATTTATCTAATGCATTTGGTTGGGAAAGCATATTTTACGTTTTTGGGGCGATTGGAATAATTTGGTATATTTTGTGGTTTTTTATCATACCGGAATCACCATTTGAAGATCGGCACATTACAAATGAAGAATTTCAGTATCTAAAATTGACTTTAGGGAATCGTAACATTTACAGAAACATTAAATATCCATGGATGGCCATATTGAAATCTCCTGCAATCTGGGCCATTATAATCGCTCACTTTAGTGAAAATTGGGGATATTACACCCTTCTTACACAGTTGCCAAAATTTATGAAAGGTATTTTAAAGTTTCTCTTTACCAATATTTTCTTACAATACTATTTCAATTATGTTTTTTTAGATATTTTACATTTTGAACTGGAGAACGCTGGTATAAACTCAGCTATACCGTATCTAGCTATGGGGATAGCTTTACCAATAGCTGGTTATATTGCCGATTATTTAATATTAACAAATACTTTTACTATAACAAAAGTGCGAAAATTATTCACTTGTACTGCTTTCTTATCGCAAACAATATTCATGTTAATAGCAGCTTACTTATTATCTCCTATTGGCTCTACTGCATGCATAACTACAGCTGTTGGTTTGGGTGGATTTGCATGGGCTGGATTCGTGTAATTACAATTACTTCTAAACTACAGCTATACTAATTTAATGAATAATTAATTATTTTAGCGTGAATTATTTAGATGTAGCACCTCAATATGCTAGTGTTATACTTGGTATTGGTACTACCTTTGCCACTCTACCAGGAATTTTAAGTCCCATGCTAAGCGGTTACATCGTTGTAACTCCAGTAAAATAAACCTCAAGTATAAATTTTGAGTTTGTTGCTGATTATTATATTTTACAGAGTACTACTGAATGGCGAATTGTATTTTTTATCGCTGCTGGTATTTATGTAGTTGGTTCAATTTTGTATGGAATTTTTGCAAGTGGGGAAATTCAAATCTGGGCTTTAGATGATTATAGCAACAACCATCAAACTAATTCTAGTCAGAAAAACAAAGAGATGTGCACCTGAACATTTATAAAAACCTTGTAACTAACGACTACATCAAATAATTAAACATAATTAGAGTTTATTTTTAACAAAAAAAGAAAATTAACCATTAATAATAATAGTTTACGTGGCAAGTTTGGAAAGGAAAGGTTTGCCTAACGAGTAGTCAAGTTATTCTCACTATCCGAAGGCAATTCTTTCCTACTCGCTGTGTAGAACATAATTTGTGTTATCAAATATCGAGAAAAAAATTGTTAATAAAGTAAATATTATATTTCAAACCAACTGATAATGAACGCAAAATTGAAATTTAAAAAACAAATTGATTTGTCTTAATATTTTAGTAAAATTATATCAAAGGCATTACTGCTTCGATTAAATTTAAAATTTTTTTACTTATTTTACACTCAAAAAAAATTTTTTTTTAATGACTCCAAAATCATACAATCTGTCTTGACAGTGGCAGTAAGTACTTAATATGACGAACTTTAAGACATGTGGAGTGACTTCCAAGTGGTTGTCCTCCTTTAGAGCTATCAGTACAATAACAATGAAGTTACTTTACTTACATGTGAAAAAATTGATTCATTAAACAAACCTGAAAGCCATTGAATTTCAGCTTAATACAATATAATTTATTACACTAGATTAAAGCTGGTAGTCAAGTCTGATGGTTTGAATTGTTTCAGTCATCCGGGTTTGTCGGATTTATCCATAAGTGTGTTTGCAAGTTTATTGGGATGCACTTTTACTCTTTTGCTGTATTTTTCCCTGTTTTCTTGCACTACTTGTCGTATTGAAGCTATCTTCAAGTCTTTTTGTATAGATACCCTGATGGAAATATTTCTCTGAAAAAGTAAAACAAAAACTGGCAACAGGCTAATCGGTTTGTACGAACTGGCTTCTTCTGCTGGATTTCCAGGCTTAGGTAGCATTATTATTTGTACTATCTTCCATTCATTTTGAAACTAACTAATTCTTATAGCAGCGTTGAGGATTTGTATAATAGCTTGAATGGACTTGGTCGGTAATTCTTTCAGCATCCTTTCCGTGATCAACTCAAAACCCCAGCCTTTTTCGGGTTTATATCTGTTTTAATTAATTGTTTTAATCTTGTTCATCGGCAGACTCATTTGATAATGAGCTTCAAGATAACCACGAATTTCTTTCTCGGTTTCTGCAGATGATTCACTCTGGAAAGGTTTGAACACCCCTGCTAGGTGGTTGGAAAATGTAGCAAACTTTTTTTTATTATTTTTGGCCCAGTTTCCATCTTTATCTCTAATGGGAGAAGTTACCAGTTGAGATCTCTTGAGTTTTTTGGTTGCTTTCCAAAGTGAATAGTCATTTAATTCGGCAGCCGTTAGGTTTTCCAGGTAATTTTGTATTTCTTGATTCTTTAAGTCTGACATTAATTTTTTTAGTTCTTTTGTAACCTTACTGAGAGCCCTATTATTTTTGCCTGTTTTCGTATTTTGCCAGCGTTTTCTTATTCGCCGTTTTTCAGCAATTATTTCCTTTAGTACTATATGGGACAATTTTCTTTTTTAGGCTTCTTTTTAACTTCTGGGGTCGCTTCCCATGCAGCTTTTTGGATACTTTTGGTGAGGATATTCACTGCTTCATCGATATCTTGTGTGGTTTTTAAAGGTATTTTCAGATTTATAAGTTCATTTAGCTTCATTCTGAAGAATTCCCAGTTTGTATGTTTGTTGCAGAGCATTGGTAGGCCTGTTGTTAGTATTATTTGTGAGAGCAAAGTTACCATAATTGCTGAGTGATCTGCTGCAAGTTCGTAGCATGATGTTGTTTTACACTGTCTGGTGTTTATACCTTTGGTAACACAGACGTCGATAAGATCAGGTTTTTTTCTGCGATCTGTTGGCCAGTATGTAGACTCTTCAGTGGATAGATAGTCCATATTATTTTCGTTTATAACCAGTGGTCGAAGTGAGGGGGTATGTAGGAGTATGGCATACCACCACTTTTTTTAAATTGCAGAAACGTACCCTAACTTATTTAGCATAAAAGTACCTATTCAGTTTCAATAAATTCTTATTATTATTAAATGTAATACCCATACCCCCGGTAATTATTTTCCACTTCGACCACTGTTCATAGCTGCTAGCATTTCAATGTAGTTCTTTTTCCTCTATTGCCACGGTAGTTTGCTATAGATGTTCTTTATCGTATTTATTTAATTCGAAATTAGTTAGCAAATAAGAAGTAGTAAAGCAAAATTTTACTTATCAAGCTTCTAATCAGTTTACAATATTTAAGTAACGACAATGGTAGTTTACTACCCCTGTTTCGACTCTCCAGGAATCCGAAGAACGACGTGACAATTCCAGCTGCTTGAAGAATGAAGAATCTCGTTTGACGCTGTCGGGAACGGACCACTCGGCACCAGATGAACTGAACAAAAGAAGAAATTGCAGTACACAACGAACACTTGCACTTGGTGTACGTCGAAGACGGTAGCAGGACTCAAGAGACAATAACTTGCGATTCTTACACTCGCAATTATTGAATCGGATGGTAAAATTCTCGATCGTGTTTGATGGAATATTGATTTAATGGCGTAAACAGGTTAAAAAAATCCCCAAATAGGCACTTGAAGAAACTGGTCTCGGGTCACGTTGATGATTCACTCAATAATCCTCTCGGGATTCTAAATTCTCAAATCGGCTTACTTTAACAATAACGACCGCGTAGTTGTACTCCCCACATGGACTTGCAAATTTACAACTGCCTTCTAACAACTCCAACCAAGACTAGTTTAATTCTAGCGAGCGTCCACTGCAATAGAATTGGCGCTATCCTTCCATTAGCGGCACGGAGCAAAGGGCAAAAGAGGCGCTCAAACAATTATTAACAATAAATTATTACACAATAACACATTTTCGTTTTTAACCCCCCCCCCATTGTAACAGATCATAATAAATTACGTTATGTAACCGTTATGCACCGTAACAAATCGTAACAAATTGTCAATCCCCCTCCACCCCCTAAGGCCGTTACGTAATTTGTGAACAGCCCCTTTCGAATATTTTAGAAAAAGTTGGAAGTAGGGATAAGGGTCTATAATTGCACGCTTCAGTTTTTTCTTCTTTTTTTATATATTGGCACAACCTTTGCTGCTCATCAGGGAAAGAACCTTCCGAAAAACATTTATTTACTATTACATATACATATACTCAGTGGTACTGGTGAAATCGATTCTAGTGATTTCATTACGTTAGTTGATATGCCGTATAACATACGGGCAGACTTACCCGACTTGTATGCCTGGTGTGAAGCACTGTTTTTTCTCACCCTGCAAACCACGCCCAGAGCATCAAGGGTACTCTTGATAGATTTCACTTCATCTGAGATGTAAATTTGCTTTTTTGGTCTGTTTATGTTTTTTTTGACTTCCTCCGGACAATAGATATCAAACCAACAAAGAAACGAGTCGAAGAAAGTGGAGAAGGACTGTTCTGCAGTTAAGTTCGCCATAACCATTTGCCATAACGCTAACAGGAGCTGGCTGATACCACTCTCAGTAATCCTTCTGACACGATATTCCATAAAATTCGCAGGTGCTTAAAGACCTACTGGAATCTCCAAAATCTGTGCTAAATAATCTCCTATATGCAAATTTAGTGTCTTTTACTTTCGATTACGAAATTACAGAAAATATTGTCGATGCAAGTTGCACTCTGATAAAGTTATTCTGCTGGGTTCTGCCATCATCGGTTCCAGGTTTTATGTAGCCAGCATCTGTAAGAGTTGACTCCTACAAGTAGATTCAATGCTGATGTTAACATTAAAGTCCCCCCGACAAGATAATTTTTTTGTGTTTTCCACTCGCTATCAACACATTTAACGCTTTTTTTAATTTGAAAATAAATGTTTCAAAATCACCTATTGGTGATCTGTATATCACTAGAATAGCTATTCTCTCTCGAATGACTTCAACTTGACTTCATTAAGAATATAACATACTTGGAAATCAAATTTTAATTCGGGAATAATTTCCAATGCAATTTCCATGGCCGCTACTGTACATACGTAGTATTAGAAAATATGTTTTTCCGTTCTGTAATTCAAGTCAGCAAACATCAACCCACTGCTGTGATGAAATATTCCATTAAAGTACAACGTAATTGTTTATCGACATGGATAATAATTACAAGTATATTGTACCATAATAAAGGAGCATAACAACTGTTATTATAATATTATATATTATAATTTGTTGCATTTGTATGACTAACGACTTTAATAGAAGAGCAAGAGTACAAAAAAACGTTAATGACCGAATGCAAATTGATAAACCAAATAAAGGCATTAAATATTTAAAATAAAAATGTTTATTTATGTTGAATATGAATATCGATACCAATCGTTGCCGTTGACTAAATATAAAAAAATTAGATTTTAAAACAAGAATATCTTTAATGTGCAACGAAAGGCACTAATTTGCCAAGATCATGTTCTGAAAATATGATGATTGGTCGTTGCGCAAAATTTATATTTTCCTATTGTTGCTGTTGTGCAAGATAAAAATTGCTCTATTGGATTTTGTCAGGTGTCGTGCAATCTTTAGTTATTCAATGTGATTTTTATCGAGTTAAACAGTACTTGGTGATCATTGCGTAGAGCATACTACATTATCTGCAGCCAAACTCGAAATAAGAAGTGACAAACACGTTTTTGATGGATAAAAATACTGATGAAGAAAAAAGGTATACCGACTAAACATTTTAACTTTTTTTTGATTTAATTAAAATAAATTTTTTTTAATGCGTAATATCAAAGCATGCACATCATTAGAAGTTATAGCACCAAATTTAAAAGTAAAATATTTACACGAAAATGTGATATAAGAACTTTTTAATTTAATTAAATATTATATAAGTTTGTGAACAAAACTAAATATATTATACTACCTAAATACTAATATTATGTATAATCATTATGTACTAAATACATACATAACATTCTGATAAATTTCCTATATTTACATGTAGGTATCGGAAATTGAATAATTTGTTTGTATGATAAAAAAAATTGTTCACATTTACAAAAATTGTGAAATTAACATATTAAAATGAACTAATAACTTTTTTTTTAATATTAGCAAATGGTAATACTAAAACATGCATGCTTCTTAATTTTATGACTTTTAGGAGTTATTAAACAATTAAATTAAATGCTTTATTTACTCATTCGTTACAAAAATTTTATTACTGCTGTCTTGTTACCTCACAAAAAACTAAATATAATTTTGCATGTTCTTCTAGGCCTTGTGTTAGTTTATAATATGTAGTACACTAATAGATCTTTTTTCTACCAAAATAATAGTATTCATACTTAGTATGTACCTACATATTTACATTTATATGCTTAGTTTACTTTAAATTATTGAATAATAATACAATAATAATATGACGTGTATGCATTCTACCCAAGGTTGAAAAAAATAAAACCATAATTTAACTTAATAATATAATAATTAATTATTTTAGCAATAAACTGTATTACAGGGACGACAGCTCTTTAAAAATATGGCAAAAGAGAAGGTACCAGATAGCATTCCTAGCTTTTTTTGGATTTTTTAATGTGTATGCCCTAAGAGTCAATCTCAGCATTGCGATTGTTGCTATGACCGAAAGCAAACCTATTACATTAGAAAATGGAACTATTACCAACGTAAACCTCGTTTTTATCTCGTTTTATGGATAATCCAATAATTCTGTCTGCAGTTCCAACACTTCGAGTGGAATTCCAAACAACAAGGCTTTATCTTAAGCTCATTTTTTTATGGATACATACTAACTCAATTAATTGGAGGTTGGCTTGCATCTAAATATGGTGGAAGAAGATTGTATGGAATGGGAATAGCGGTTACATCTGTTTTAACTGTTCTTTCTCCTTTTGCTGTCAAACAAAGTCTATATTTATTTATATTTGTTAGATTTTTGGAAGGATTATTTGAAGTAAAATCAATTAACTTTTTAAAACCATTTAATTATATTATGTTATGCAGGGAGTTACATATCCATGCATTCTTGATGTTTGGGCACAGTGGGCGCCTCCGTTAGAAAGAGGTCGACTGGTTTCACTTTCATTTTCAGGAACTTTTGCAGGAATTATTATATCGATGCCTGTAAGCGCATATCTATCGAATGCATTAGGTTGGGAGAGCATATTTTACGTTTTTGGAACGATCGGTATAATTTGGTACATTTTGTGGATTTTTATTATACCGGAATCACCATTTGAAGATCGGCACATTACAGATGAAGAATTGAATTATTTAAAATTGACCTTAAGAAAACAGAATAGTCACAGAAACATTGAACATCCCTGGATAGCTATATTGAAATCGCCTGCAATCTGGGCCCTTATATTTGCTCACTTTAGTGAAAATTGGGGATATTACACCCTTCTTACACAGCTGCCAAAATTTATGAAAGGTATTTGGAAATATTTATTAAGAGAGTTGATGATAAAGCATGATTATTATTTTATTAGATATATTACATTTTGATTTGGAAAACGCCGGTATAAGCTCAGCAATACCATATCTAGTGATGGGAATAACATTACCAATAGCTGGATATATTGCCGATTGGTTACTATTGACAAAAACTTTTACTATAACAAAAGTGCGAAAACTATTCACTTGTACTGCTTTCTTATCACAAACAATTTTTATGATAATAGCAGCTTACTTAGCTTCTCCTACCGGCTCTACTGCATGCATAACTGCAGCTGTTGGTTTAGGTGGATTTGCATGGGCTGGGTTTCTGTAATTATTAAATTTTCAATTAAGTACTGTAATGCTGTAATTTATTTGTTCTAGAGTAAACTATTTGGATGTTGCTCCTCAGCATGCTAGCGTTTTAGTTGGTATAGGAAACACTTTTGGCACTCTTCCAGGAATTTTAAGTCCTTTGGTAGGCGGATATATTGTAGTCACACCGGTAAGTAAAATTTAGACTTATTGTTATCGATAGTTATTACAACTTTTTACAGAGTGCTACTGAATGGAGAATTGTATTTTTTATCGCTGCTGGTATTTATGTAGCTGGATCAATTTTGTATGGAATCTTTGCAAGTGGGGAAGTTCAAAAATGGGCCTTAGAAAATCATAATGATAACTGTCAAGATAACCCAGCGTATAAAAACGAAGAAACGTCCATGGAACATTTATAAAAGCGATTTTATGAAATGAATAGTGTCGACCATCTGTAAAAATATCGAATTCGATCAACTTTATTTTAAAATAATTGTTTTATTTTTGAAATTCAAAACAAACTTCTTCAACTGTGAGTGCTATGCGTTCAACATATAACAATTTAAACGCAAAAATATCAATCAGAATTTTACATAAGTAATATGCACAACATCTAATGTTTTGTAAAATTCCAAAATGTTAACAAAAATTTTATTTTACTAACATGTCATATCCCACTTAAAATAAATAATTTTGTTTGACCGAATCAAGCAACAGACAGACATATTCGATGTTCGAAAACTATTGAGATTTAAGTTTGGAATTCTGCCTAAACAAAATATATCTAAAAACTTGATAAAATAATTTCAAAACTTTGAAAACAATATAAATTAAAATTAACACAACTGCGACATAAAATCCAATCACATTGGTAAAAGGGTATATCCAATACTGGACTTCTAAAGTGTGCAGCTCCTTTGTGTCTAATGACGTATTCGGTCCACCAAATTGCACGTTCCAAACCTGACATTGGCTGATCTTGAATTAAGTCGGAGAGTTGTTTAACCCTGTTTCGATATCTAAAATACAACGTAAAATTTACGTAAAAGTGATACAGCATTATTTTAATTTCTTACTATCCCCAAAGGATGGTGCACAATTTGCTTTTAAATCATGATTGTGTACATGCTGAGCACAACGCCTCACCGACAGTTCCAAATCCCCGTCATTTTAAGATTTCCTATCATCCAATACTGGCCGCAAAAATGAAAATTGCTCTCAAGGACTACATCCGAAACAATCAATTACGTTTGGCCTTCTACAATGACCACAAGTTAGCTAATTTAATATATTCGAGAACCAAAGATGTAGTCCCTCTTCAATACAAAAGCAACTTGGTCTATAAGATAAAGTGCAATTGCAACAGTATTTACATCGGGCAAACTAAACAACTTTTGTCCAAACGTATAAAACAGCACATAAATGATGCGGCCAGAGGATCCGATAAGACTGGGTTATCGGAACACTTGCACAAGAATAACCATCAATTTGAAAACGAAAACGTAAGATTTCTTGCCAGTGAACATAATTTTCCTAAGCGCGCCTTCCTGGAATCTGCTTACATCTTCTCTAGTGAAAATAACATGAACAAAATTACCGACTTTGAACAAATCGATTCTGCGTACAAGGCGATAATTAATATCTGGAAAAAGAAGATTAATAAGAACAATACTTGACAATTATTCCCCTGTGATTTTTGCTATTTGGCAGCGGCTTATTATCTCTTGTCGACCGCAAGATAGCAGCTCTAAAGTTCACCCGCGATTTTAGGATTGTGTTTTAGTGTGTTGTCTGTTCCCCCCCTAACATCGGTTTTTTGGTTGTGTAGTGGAGATCCTTCGTCGTAATTTTTACTGAGTCCAACCCTGGACTTTCTACACCACTGTCGAGTCTGGGTATTTATTACTGTCATGTTGGATACTACATCATTTATGTTGTGATAAAGAAAATATTTTCCAATCGTGTTTATGAAATTTTAATATTTTAATGTGTCACAATTCTGTAAATTTTTCTACTTTTGAGCTTACTCTTGTTAAATATTTGTATATATTAATTGACGATATTGAATGTCTCCACTCCTTTATCTTGTACTGCCAAATTGGGGTTGTAACGACATACACCATCCTATCGCGAGGTAATATTGTTTTATTAGTTGTTAGTTAATTGATTGCATTCGACTATGTTTTAATTACAGTCCAGAAGATGACCTCATATAGAGGTCGAAACTAGTCGACCGATAAAAGTTGTTTTATTTCATCCCTTCCCTTACACCCGAGAATTCAATCACATCTAATTGATTTGTTTCAAATTTCCATAAAACTTTATAAGGAAGCTCGGAAAACGTTAATATTAAACTTTCTATTAATTCTGGTAATAAGTCTTTACTCTTAACGTTGGATCCTAAACTGAAGTATATAAATCCTTCGGTAGCACTATCCAGTATCCAGAAAACCTTTTAATTTCTGTAATCAAACGTTCTAAGTTGTAAATTAATAATTTGGTGTATCATGGGACATTTAGCTCTGGTAATGGCTGTAGAGGCTGTATATGAGTTGCACCTCCAAATTGAATTACGTTAGGCGCCAATGGCCTTACTCGAAAAAATATGGGGTTGGAATTTACAAACAACATACTTGCATTCCGTCCAAATGTTCTCATATCTTCGTGGTATTCCAATTTAAAATGTTTTTTAACAATAGTTTCATGTATTTCATTGTTGAAGTATGTAAAAGCTTCAAACAATAAAACCATCGAGGCACTGATAAGACGTTCCTTAAAATTCAGCACTTCGTTATACGCTATTATCATATCGGGATTGGTTACAGGATTGAAAGGATTGCCAATATCGCGATAATAAAAGGAAACCCCGTCGAAAGAAGAAACCACGAGAAAAGGACATTTAAATCGTATAGCAAATGCATATAATGCAGGAGAACTGGCTTCAACTATAAAGAGGTCAAAATGTTCTGTTTCATTATTTATTATAGCTTTAACTTTTGAATCCCCCAATTCTTTATCGATAACATCAAATTGTACACTGAAAAATGTCTTTATCAAAGTGTATACGTTAAGCGAATTCGATTCCAAAACTCCTTTAAGTTTAGTATTCCAAGCTTCATAAGCCATATCGTGTAAATCAATTTCAGTTAAATTAGTGAGAGAAGAATTGTTAATCGGATCCGTTGTTATTAATATTACTTCATGTCCACGTAAGGAAAGTTCTGTCCATAATGGATAAAAAGCATTCTGGTGACTGTACGAAGGCGTAGGCACCATTGCTAATATACGAGCTGCACTATTCGGTTCAAAAATCATTAAAAAGCAACTTATTGTCACTGTTTGCAATTTTTAAAATATTCGTTGTTAACATTTTGTTAATCAGCAATGTCACGATACTGATAAATTTTGAATTTTGATTTATATTTATAGATATATATTTTAGCTATTTTTCTTATCTAGTTTTTATATCCTAAAATAAAAAAACCGAACTATCATCAAAAATCAAAATAAAGTGGCGATGACATGGCAAGTTGATATCTTCAATTATTTCTTAATTATTATATTCAATTTTTTAGAATTCAAATAGTGATGAACACGTGGTCTAGGATCTAGGAGAATCTATGAGGTGGAGATAATCGTAGAAGACATTTTTCTAACGAAAATTTTTAAATAGCATTTTGATTGAAATCCAAACTATTTTTTTTAATATTTAACCCAATTTAACCCAATATCTGTATTTTTACAAAAAAACAATTTATTTTTTTTGTATAACCTACCGATTTCACAAAAATTATTTTTTAAATTTATTAGAAATTACATATAAGAAAAAATATCTTCAACAGGCGGAGTGGAGTGGTTACATTTTAATGGCATTTAAATATCGTATTGATGTAATATTTCGAGTATTCTCTTGTGAGATTACTAAAAATCGAAATTGTTTAGGTATTAGTATACTTTTAAATTAAGATGAAGTGCTGATAATGATTTTGATAATGTAAATTAAAATTATGTGATACTTTTATCAGCAGTGATACTAAACCTTAGATAAAACAGGGTACCATCAGCGACGGCGCCGGGGGGGGGGGGCACGTGTCCTCCCTCTTGATTGGAGTGCCCACCCAGATTTTAGGAAATGCAAAAAAACTTGATCGAGCAGATGTAGTAATCCGAAAATATTCTTTCAATTTTTATTTAATTTCGTCTGTCTTTTATATTGTATTGTCATCTAGGTATGTACGTATATCTCGAAAACGGTTCAACATACTAGATAGTTCAAGGTCAAAACAAAAATTAATCTGTGTGTGAATAACTCGAGTCAGGAATATATGCATATATATTTTTTGGTATAAGAGGCATTGTTGTAAATTTTAGTATACTGGTAATGGGAATACCTCTATACCAAATTTTATAATGCATATTTTTCCATATTCGTACATGTAAGTGCATAATATGTGCAAATGCATTTAATTTGAATAATATTCTTACATGTGCATATTCGTGCTTATTTATGCCACCTTTCGAATTTTAAAGATTCGAAAATCTCAACATTACTGGTTGATAGCGCTGTTTCTCACAAGCGAAGGATCTCCGGTGTCCATCACCGATTTGAATAATTTTTGGATATGTGGTAGAGGTAGAGCATAAAAAAATAAGAGACCCCTAATTTTTTTAGTTGCTGTGAAACAGGTTTAAGGGGTGTAATCGTCTTTTAAAATTGGAGTAAAAAATAAAATTTTTGAACAGTCATATAATTTTTTTGAAGTAATGACTTAATATTTTTGGGGGTGGGCCATCCCCCAAAATTTTAAAACGTGCATAAAGCATCATTAACGTCATCAATTTGTTTTGAAAAAAAAAATATGTTGCAGGGGAGAACTAACACCGAAATACTTATATTAAACAATCACATTATAATTTTCTTGCCGCAATCCCTTGATAAGTTTAGGGATAAACCACCACATAAAATTTAGAAACTAGCATTAAGCATCTTTAATACAATGCCATTTTTTCGAAAAAAATATATGGTGGAAGGGAATGAAAATTGTACACGGTGTACGTTTTTTAGCATATTTTGAATTTTACTGCATATTTCAATAGTATATTAATTTAAAAAAAATATTGTTTAAATTACAAATCGTGACAGATAAGACGAATTAAAACAAAGTCATTAGAGCAACCCTCTATGGTGAAATGCATTAAGCGATAAAAGATATTTTTATATATTATTTTACCACATTCATTCATAAATTTATCTACTCGTTCAGTAATAGGTTACTATTCCTATTCATTCGTAAACTACTATTGTATTTGATAATGCCGTAATAAAACTTATACAGGGTGTCCTAAAGGTAGGTTTGTAACTTAGTTTAGACGCCGCACTTTAATTTTGCTGTCATTTTGTTTGTTTTGCCTCTAGAAGATTTAAAGCTTGTTTAAATTAAATCAGTTTAGTTGGCTGTGATGTCTTTTTTAATTTAGTAAAAAAAAAACAACTTGTTTTTTATTATAATTCTGTTTCAATTACTTTTAATATCAGCCGTTTTCTTTGAAGCTGTTCAATTTATTATTTCTAAATAAATGATTTTCAATAGATCTGTGTACTGTTTAGTTATATAGTAAGAATAAAAATGTTTTTGTCTTAACCGGACCTTATTTACCCCCATGTACTACATATTTATGTATACTACTTTCTATATGTATTAATATACGTATTCGCAGTTAGCTAATTTATTGTATATTGTTCCACGTGTTTGTTATGTTTAGTTTTAATGTCAATAGTTAACTTACTGTTCATACATAATTCACAAAAATTAAATGCTTTTGAAAAATCTTAAAATATTTTGTTAATCATATTTAATATATAAAATTAAAATTATTAGCTATAATAAATTAGAAATAAAAATATCAATAATAAGCTAAGGAAACTATTAAAAACGCAATATATGTTCGAGCCATCGGGAACGGATGTTCCCTTTTTCAAGAATTTATTCGTAATGTCATGATAATACATAGTTACAGGAATTTTATTAGAAAAGGAAAGTTATTGGGATTAAGTTTTTACCACTGGTTTTTCTTAATTCACAATAACTTATTATAATTTTTAATTTTTTTATATATTTTTAAAAATTCTAATCAAGTTATCGGAAACATTTCCTGTAACTATGTATTTTCATGACATTACGAATAAATTCTTGAAAAGAGAACATGCGTTCCCGAAAGCTCGAACAAAATGTCGTGTTTCAAAATCATATTTTTGAATTTTGTATTTTTGTTTAATTTGGCATTTTATTTTGACTTTGTAAATAATTTGTAATATTTTGAATTTTGATTGTTCGCGCCAACAAATTTAAAGTTAGTACGAAAGTTTTTGATTAATTGGCTTTTTGGCCAAGTGCGTCGACCGGAGTGGTCGCATTTACGGAAGATATCCGTAAGATTTTGTAATTTGCATCTCAAGTTGGAGATTTTTCAATATTTTAACTAATAAACAAGTTTATTTGATATAAGTGGATTTATTTGATAATTTGGATTATTTTCGTCACAAATTGGACGAGCTTTGAAGAAAAGGTTTTTGAAATTTTGAATGTTTGGATATTGTTTGAAATTGGTTTGAAATACAAAATTAGAAGAAAATTGCATTGGATTAATAAAATTTAAACCAAAATTGAAATAAACTTTAAAGCAAGTGCAAACGAAGCGCATGGTCGTTATCAGGCACATTTTATTCAACATTAGTTGGACTGTAATATAAAATTTAGTTTTCGATTTTTTAAAAAATTAAAATTTTCATAAAAATTCATCGCAATATATTGCATTTTTAATGGTTTGCTTAGCTTATTATTGATAATTTTATTTCTAACATATTTAATATATCAATACGACCCTAATTTGATAATAATTCAAAATAGTAAAACCTACAAAAAGTACAGGTATTAGTAGATATGCGGTCGTGAAGATCTATCTAATGATAGACACTCCTCCAGAGGCGGATGGGTCATAAAACGAACCAGAAAATTTCCCGGTGGGCCGGTTGTTCAAAGGCCCGCAGGGCCGGTGGCTGAAAGTACGTCTAACAAAGAAAGGGTCTGTACTGTGGGTCATTAATTTCTGAACATAAAAGAATGTTTTTTGGATATTAAATGTAATCTGATTCAAAAATCTGCAATAAACCTATGCTCTATTTAATTTTAAAGGAAAAATGCGTAATACCCTGTAAATGTATATTTTAGCCATATCCGGAAATTAAAAAAGGGCCGACAAATATTATTTCCCGAGCCGCTAAGATGTAACCCATCCGCCCCTGTACTCCTCTCACTGTAAGTTACCAATGAGTCACGTGGGGTTACCGCAAAATCAGAATACTCAGTCACAGCCAAAAACACATCTACAGTTAATTCGTACCTGTCGAAGATAAATCTCTTCGGAATAATAGCGAAACTGTCGGAAGTAATGATAAAAGTTAGCAAACACACGTTTCTATAAGTGTAGTATACAAAATTGTACCTTCTACCGCATTTTTAAAAAGAATCGTTGATATTTGTTTGAATTGGTGTTTTTTATATAATATTTAATTTAATATATAATTTATATAATATTTAATTCATAAAATAACTTGATCAAGGAATTTAATATTTGTTTCTCTCTTGGTGTACATACATTTGAGAAGAAATGTTAGCAAACATCAGTTTCTTCAATTTAATACATATAAAATCTTATCGGATTTGTTATCAACGCCGGCGAAAGTAAATCACTTTCCGCTCTAGTGCGTGAAAGTGGTTCTTTATGTAACTCAAATTAGTGTATATGTTACGGTCAATGATGTAAATCGGGCGTTGACGTCAATGGCCGGACAATGACGTCAATGCCCAATTATGTTGGCCATTAACGTCATTGTCCGGCCATTGACGTCAACAATAAATCATACGACGTCAATAATAAATCATTGTCCGGCCATTGACGTCAACGCCCGTTGGGGTGGACAATGATGTAAATATTTTCATCTGATTGTAATATTTACGTCTCTGGCCGGTCAATGACGTTATTGATCAAAACGGACTGGACAATGATGATATATAGAATAAATACTATAAAGAACACCAAGACAGTCAACTGGCAAGTGACACTTACGTGTGTTACATGCATTGTATTTTAATGTATTATAATCATTTATTAAAATAAATAATAAAAATTAACAAAAATTTTAAAAATAATTATAAATTAAAAAATAATTAAATTAAATTTTTTTAATTAATCATTTTTATGATTTTTTTAAATTAATCATTTTTATTCTGGCATGAGAGTGATCCATGGCATTTCGAATTGCAAAATTTGTTTGCTGGCGCGACACGCACATTTATTGTTTTTGCATCCACCCTTGCAGTGGCAACGCTTGTAACCCCGTCCCCCTAAACACTGCTTTGAGCTGCAGCTTGTCTAAGAGTAATCTCGTTTTCTGTGGTAGTATCATTTATTTTTTACAACAAAATTAACTTTATTAACTTCTTAATAATCTCTTATCCAACCTCTTAATAACTAGTATTAATTGCAAAAGCACATTAAATACGTTACTTTCTGATGGAATGGAAAATCAAACCTCCAACTAAAAATGATAACAGTTTTGCCACACAGCATTCCTTACCGTAAAAATTAAAAAATTAAATTATTAGTTAAAGTTAAACCTGTAATTTTGTTATAAGTATTGTGTATGGCAGGTATAAGCTGAACCAATAATAAATAAAAAAAAAGAGTAGTTTCATCATCGCCCGCTCTGTATTGGGCAATGACGTCATTGCCCGGACAATGATGTAAAAACCACATATGAAACTTTAAATGTCAACATCGCCCAAAATGCAGGGTCAGTGACGTCATTGGCCGGGCGTTGACGTCAATGGCCGAGTTGTCATCATTGACCGTAACATATATACAAGCTATCAAGTAACAGTAGTGCATGAAGCATATTTAAACAAATATTAAAATTTATATTCTGTTAAAATTAAATTATTTTAATTATTAACTAGTTCTTTTCCAAATAATTTAAAATCTTTAGTTATACTAAAGATGATAATATCAATAAAAACTAAAAGTTTCACTTTGTGCGGTGAAGCAAGAGAAATGATCTATTTTTCCACACTATTGAGATTTAAGTTTTGAGTTTTGCCTAAACATATATCTAAACATTTGATAAAATAATTTCAATACTTTGAATACAATATAAATTAAAATGAATACTACTGCGACATAAAATCCAATCACATCTAAGAGATAATATTGGTAAAAAGGTATATCTAATACTGGACTTCTAAAGTGTGCAGCTCCTTTGTGTCTAATGACGTATTCGGTCCACCAAACAGCACGTTCCAAACCAGACATTGGTTGATCTTGAATTAAGTCTGAAAGTTGTTTAACCCTGTTGCGGTATCTAAACAAAATTTGAAAATTACGTAATATAATGCGATGTGACAAAAATTCACTCTCTTACTTTGGGTTATCTATTACTTCCAAAATAATATTTTTGAAGTTTTCTCGATTTAAAGATAACCTATCTGCTGATAATCCCATGCCCTTATCGACAGCTCGTTTTATATTCGCATCTTGATCGCCAAAGAAGGGCAAACCTACTATAGGAACGTGAGTATGTATAGCTTCTTCTAAAGACTGCAACCCTCCTTGTGTAATAAACAACTTGATGTTCGGATGCCCTATTAAAATGTTAGTACCTTATAAGGAAATTTACAGTTTCAAAATTTACTTACTCAAAACATCTTGTTGAGGTAACCACTTGGATATCATGATATTGTTTGGTAAACTATCTAATTGCTTTTGTTCAAATTTCCATAAAACTTTATAAGGAAGCTCAGAAAAGATTATTAATAAAGTTTTGAGCAGTTCTGGACGCAAGTCTTTACTTTTAACGTTGGATCCTAAACTGAAGTATATAAATCCTTCGGTAGCACTATCCAAAAAGATTTTTAATTTCTAAAATCAAACTATTTAACTTAGTGACCTTGTATTTGATAACACATTTACTTCCGGTAACGGTTGTGGAGACTTAATATGAGTTGCACCTCCAAACTGAATTACGTTAGGTGCCAATGGTCTAACACGAAAAAATATTGGGTTGGAATTTACGAACAACATACTTGCATTCTGTCCAAATGTTTTCATATCTGTATATTCCAATTCAAAGTGCTTTTTAACAATAGATTCATCTAATCCATAGTAAAAGTATCCAATAACTTCAAATAACAAGGTGATCGTGACACTGGTAAGTCGCTCCTTAAAATTTAAGACTTCGTTATATGCTAATAACATTTCAGGATTGGTAATAGGGTTGGAGGGATTTCCAATATCTCTATAAAAATAGGAAAAACCTTCGAAAGAAGAAACCGCAATAAAAGGGCATTTAAAACGAATAGCAAATGCATATAATGCAGGAGTACTGGTTTCTACTATAAAAAGATCAAAATGTTCTGTTTTGTTATTTAGTATAGTTTTAACTTTTGGATCGTCTAATTCTTTATCCAGAACTTCGTATTGAGTACTGTAAAATAAGTTTAACAAAGAGTACACACTTGGCGAACTAGTTTCGAAAACTCCCTGAATGTTACTATTCCAAACTGCATAAGCAATATCGTGTAAATCAATTTCAGTTAAATTAGTAAGCGAAGAGTTGTTTATTGGATCAGTTGTAATTAATGTTACTTCATGTCCTCGTAAGGAAAGCTCCGTCCATAATGGATAAAAAGCATTCTGGTGGCTGAACGAAGGCGTCGGCACCATTGCTAATATGCGCGCAGCACTATTCGGTTCAAAAATCATTAAGAAACAGCTTGTTACCACTATTACAATATTTAAAACGTTTATTTTTAACATTTTGTTAATATGCAGCACAAATATTACAAATAATACTGATATAAATTTTATTAGTTTGGTTTTTTATATATTTATATTATAAGGATCTAGGTATTTTATCTTTATCTGTTTATCTATTACATAATTATATAAATTGTTATATTATGTAAAAATCAAATTATTGATTTTTTTATGTCTATTTCACGAAGTGAAGTGTTTCACTGTTTACTAAGTAGTATTTATGTATTTAAATATCGTATCGTAGTTCTCTTACATTATCTTTTACTATATTTTGATAAACTGATAATAGTTATAAATTTATATATTACAAAAAAAGGCTTTTTATTCTTTCGGTTACGTTTCAATTCTCCTCGCATATGCAAAACTAACTTGACAAATAATTGGATTTTAAAATATGCAAAAAAACGCCTGGAAAATTCAATAGGTCGTTTTCTACTACGATGTCGGCATCATTGTTATCGTGGACTTTGGCAAAGATCGTTTTATTTCGCAGGACGCTCCGTATAAATTAGATATAATTTGGTTTGCTTATAAAATATACTAAAATGTACAATATATAATATTTAAATACCATTAAATAGTAAACACCCCACTTCGTCAATTAAAAATTAAAAAAATTTATAATTTATGTTTTTCTGAGAATTTCCTTGCTATTAGGACATTGCCAACCTTCTTCCCCGTTCCTGCAATGGAAGTGTCGTTTTACATATTATTTATCTTCTAAATCCGAAGACTTTTATTATGTTTTTCTCCTAATTTGTCCAAACACATATTTGAAGGTCAAAATTGAAATTTTGACATTTCCCTTTAGTCCAGACTTTCTTTATTTCTGCACTACAAATTAAAAAACTATTTTTTTTAATTAAATTCAAATGTTGAATTTGAATTATAAAAGTACCCTGTAATTCTTACCAAAAATTAAACACTTCTTAAAAATTTTAAAATATTTTGTTAGTGAAAAGCGTGTGATAAATATGAAATTAATGAACTTCTGTTTGATTTGGGAAGCAACAAGAGCAATTTTCCCGATGCGATTGTTAGCAATATAAAAAAACAATAATTAATAAAACATTGAAAAAAACCACAAAGCATTACTGTACTTATTTATTTAAAATTAATTATTTAAAGCTTATTAAATAATTATACTCATTATTGTAATAAAAAAAATTTTAAGTTTCTAGTTATTTTCACGTTTATACAATATTTTACCTTCCTGTATTGTCTACGTGTATTATAGTTTCCCACTAATAACAAAATTTCACACTTGACTTATTATTTACGTGTGCAGTTCATTTGAAATTATAGAATAACATATTAATAATGCAATCATTTAAACAAAATTTAATATAGACACGCATTCTATAGCCAAGGCTGGTAATAACAAAACCATAACTATTTATACATAATTTTCATAATAAACCACAAGGAAACGATGAAAGTTATTCGAAAATATGATTTTGAAAGGGATTCATGATTTCGGGATGTATTTGTTCAGCAGGGGAAGGAGAAATTTCAGTATTAGAAGAAATATATATTTATATTTAAATCTTTTGAAAGAGGTAATTATACCAGAATATAAACGTCTAATCCGTGAAGAATTTATTTAGCAGCAGGACAATGCTCCTATGACAACACAAAAATAATTTTTTAATTTAATTAAAGAAAAGTGTTTAATTAAAATTGGATTAATCAAAACAGGCATTTTTGAAAAAAGTAGTGCAGGAGTCCCACATTTTTACTACTAATATGTCTGTTTACATTTAAACTTCATGTTAAAATTGAATTATTTTAATTATTAGCTAGGATATTTTCTAAAATATTTTAAATTTTTAGTTATACTAAAAAATGATAATATCAATCAGAACTAAAACTTTAATTTATTGAGATTAAGCAAGACACTGAAATAATCTATTTTTTCAAACTATTGAGATTTAAGTTTTGAGTTTTGCCTAAACATATATCTAAACACTTGATAAAACAATTTCAATACTTTGAAAACAATATAAATTAAAATTAGTACAACTGCGACATAAAATCCAATTACATCTAAGAGATAATATTGGTAAAAAGGTATATCTAATACTGGACTTCTAAAGTGTGCAGCTCCTTTATGTCTAATGACGTATTCGGTCCACCAAACTGCACGTTCCAAACCTGACATTGGCTGATCCTGAATTAAATCCGAGAGTTGTTTAACCCTGTTTCGATATCTAAAATATAACGTAAAATTTACGTAACAGTGATATGGCATTATTTTGTCTTCTTACTTTGGGTTATTTATTACTTCCAATATAATATTTTTGAAATTTTCCTGATTTAAAGATAACCTATCTGCTGATAATCCCATGCCCTTATCGACAGCTCGCTTTATATTCGCATCTTGATCGCCAAAAAAGGGTAAACCTACTATAGGAACGTAAGTATGTAAAGCTTCTTCTAAAGATTGCAAACCTCCTTGTGTAATAAACAACTTGATATTGGGATGCCCTATTAAAGTGTTACCTAGTAAAGAAATTTACAATTTCAAAATTTACTTACTCAAAACATCTTGTTGAGGTAACCACTTGGATATCATGACATTGTTTGGTAAATTATCTAATTGCTTTTGTTCAAATTTCCATAAAACTTTATAAGGAAGCTCAGAAAAGGTCGTTAACAAAGTTTGAAGCAGTTCTGGACGCAAGTCTTTACTTTTAACGTTGGAACCTAAACTGAAGTATACAAATCCTTCGGTAGCACTATCCAGAAAACCTTTTAAGTTCTGTAATCAAATATTGAAAGTTATAAATTAATAATTTCATGTATCGTGGTATATTTACTTCTGGTAATGGCTGTAGAGGCTTTATATGAGTTGCACCTCCAAATTGAATTACGTTAGGGGCCAATGGTCTTACTCGAAAAAATATGGGGTTCGAATTTACAAACAACATACTAGCATTTTGTCCAAATGTGCTCATATCTGAAGATTCAAATTTAAAATGCTTTTTAACAAGTGATTCAGATACTCCATTGTAAAGGTATCCAATAGCCTCAAACAATAAGGTGAGCGTGACACTGGTAAGACGGTCTTTAAAATTTAAAACTTCGTTATATGCTAATAACATATCGGGGTTGGTGATAGGGTTTCCAGGACTCCCAATATCTCTATATAAAAGTGAAATACCGTCGAAAGAAGAAGCAACAATAAAAGGACATTTGAAACGCTTAGCAAATGCATACAACGCAGGAGAACTTGGTTCAACTATAAAAAGGTCAAAATGTTCCGTTTCGTTATTTATTATAGCTTTAACTTTTGGATGACCCAATTCTACATCCAGAACTTTGTATTGAACAGTAAAAACTAAGTCTAACAAAGAGTACACGTTTGGAGAACTATTTTCGAAAACTCCTTGAATATTCTTATTCCACATTTCATAAGCAATATCATGTAAGTCAATTTCAGTTAAATTAGTAAGTGAAGAATTGTTTATCGGATCAGTTGTTATTAATATTACTTCATGCCCACGTAAAGAAAGTTCTGTCCATAATGGATAAAAAGCATTCTGGTGACTATACGAAGGAGTAGACACCAATGCTAATATACGAGCAGCACTATTAGGTTCAAAAATCATTAGGAAACAACTTGTTACCACAGTTACAAAATTTAAAACTTTTCTTGTTAACATTTTGTTAAATCACAGTAATATCACAAATAATACTGATATAAATTTCATTTTTTTTTGTTTTATATTTGTGACCATATCTCATGAATGTTATCTTTATCTGTTTATCTTCATAAGTTGTTATATTCATGATGTGTAAAGTTGTGTAATCAATTTTATTATATCTAATTGATGAAATCAAGTGTTTAACCATTCATTAGTATTTAACTGTTGTATTACATAATATTACACAATATTACTATCTTTTACTATATTTTGATAAACTCTTATTGTACAGGGTGGGCCAAGGATTTTTAATGTTTTTTGTTTGTAAATAATAAAGAATTTTATAAAATTATATACGGTCTTCATACTCAGTGCAAAAAGAGGGTGGGCCAACTTCAGTTTAGTGATTTGACATGCTTATAATTTTTTTGTTTTTAAAGTTTGTTATTTTTATTCTTTTATAATTACAAACGTCATTCCAATTTATTTCGCTAATTATTAAATTTTTTATCATAATTTTACATATTTTTTTAAATTACTAATTAACGATGAGGTTATCGGAATTCTAACTATTTGATATTTCGAGAAAACGGGAAGCATTATATTTAATTGCAATAATTAAAACAAAGAAAATTAAAATAATATTTAGTGATTTTTATTGCTATATCATCACCAAGAATGCCTGTCAACGTAAATCTTTCTTATCTATAACCCAACCGGGTTGGATCGTGCGTAGGGGGGTTTGATAATAATCGTACCTGATATTTATTAGCTGTTTTGTGTTGTTTTAAAATATCATTCTGTTTACAATTTTCAAGCGAATAACATAAACGTCTGCTCAAAATTTCAAAAAGTTGAGTTCGCACTTACAGCCTCGCTGCCTCGCTTTAATTGATTTGAATAAAACAATAGTTTTTGATTAATCCAAAATCGAAAAATTTTGCTAAAAAGAATCTAAAAATAAAAAATCACAGAAATACATAAATTTAAGTCATAAATAATTATGACTTTCGTACTTTTTTAAAAATCATCTACAAAAGTTTCAATAATGAAGTGAAATATTTTAAACATATTCAATAAATTATGAATGAATTAGTTTGAACCTCTCGCACTTTTTGTTTAAAGCAAGAGAAACTACCCAATCTGTTCAAGTTGGATGGAAATATCATCCGACAATAAATGCAATAAAATTGCAAGGCTTTCAGACGACCCAACTTACCACCCAATCTGACATAGAGCAGAAAATTCTTGAAAGACACCCAATGTTTCAAGGATATCCAACTGAATTGGATGTTGTGAATTGAACTCTTTATTATGCAATATCATTATATTATTATTATCTTCGCCTACATACATAATCCGTAAATTAATATGAAATGCGCATACTTGATAAGTTGACAGTAATATTCCTAGTTTTTATAATCTCACGTTTCCCCCTTGGGGGTTTTACATAATATATACCCACGCAAAGTAAGTTTAGTATTTTATGTGTGTTATATTTTTATATCTGTCTTTCTGCTTATACTGCCTAAGTAAAACGTAAGTGTATTGTATTACTTTCTTACTCGCAAAACTTGCCTACGAACAATATATTAAATATATTATATTATATATTAAAAATATATATTATTAAAAAAAATATATAAAAAATGTAAACTGTTATTTTGTATCACGATTTTTTTTATTATTGTCCATTAACTTGTTAATTTCCGAATTATGTTTGCATGCAAAGATAAAATAGTATATTAGAGTTTGTGCCAAATAGAAACAAAACCGTCAATCAACGTAAGCTATGCCTCCAAGATATCTCTCAGATAGAAGATTAAAATTATCAAATTTGCTAAATAAACAAATACGTCTTATAAATGCAAGGACAGACTAAAATCTGATTTTAAAATAAGTAAAAAAATTATATGGATTTTACTACGCCAATGATGATGTAAACAATTCGTATGTGTTATCATTTTAAAAACAGTTGACCATATTTATTTTAAACATATTAGCGACTAATGAAGCGGTTGACTATGAAATGCATTTTTTCACCTTTTAAAAATAATGTTACCAACTATTATGATTGACGGTTCTGTTTCTATTTGGCACGAACTCTAAACTCGAGTTTAAACTGCTTATTAAACGCTCGTGTGGATAGAATATCACTCAGCTGCGCCTCGTGATATAGGATCCACCTCGCATTTAATATGCCGTTTGAACCCTTTGTTAACTAATATACTATTATACCTGCAATATATTGTGGTGTTCCAAAATCCTCTTTTCCTTTTGAAATATATTGCCGTGAAACGAATTATTCTGTTGGTAGTTTTTTATTTTATTTTACATAAAGAGGCTGGTATTTAAAGCCTGCTTCTGATTTATTCAAAATGCCACCGATAGGGACGTTTATAAACAGGAATAACACAAAAACTTAAACACAAAATAAAATTAATATTAAGAATTTGTGAGTGCCGGTCTTGTGAAATTTATCTTAGTGCGTTTTTGGTTTTGAAAAGTTAGGGAGAACTCGACAAGCTGGTCGAGATTAGCGGCTGGAAAATTTGCGACATGCAAATGTATTTGCGAATTTTTTTGAGTTATCCACTTGAGAAGAAAGTGAATTTGGTGGTGTTTTGAGAATCGATAATTTGGATGCTGGAAAAGCATTATCGCTAGGCTAGGACATCAGCAGATGAAATTGTAGTGATATCGACATATGGTCACAAAATATTGGAAAATTTATATGGAATAGAGTCAGTTGATTAAGAGCCCGAGCCGTACACGTGTAGCTGAATACAGAAGATACTCTGCAGGATTACAGCTGTGACGAGACCGTGCGGGGACAGTCCTGTGATAGATAACAACGGTATCAACGAATGAAAACCAAGGTTCGTGATAATAAATTATAAACAATTTTAAATAAATTTATTATGGTCGATTTATACTCAACATTTAACATTTAACATTTAACATTTAGCATTTAACATTTAGCATTTAACATTTAACATTAAACATTTATCATTTATCATTTATCATTTACATTTAACGTTTAAGAGTCCGGACACATGCTCAGCTTATTTAACATTTAAGAAGTTGACAGATTTTTGACATTTGACATGCATAAGTTAGTATTGTGAATGTTTTTATATCTTCTGTGGTTTTTGGTTTGCGATTTTTAGTTTATTTTAGGCTATGGGAAAAGTTAAAGATATTTCTGTGCTAACGAATTATTAATATTTGTTACTACTAACCCCATAATCATCTTCAAAGTAAACAATAATTTGCGCGCGCCGTTTAATCTTGCGCAGTGTGAACAAATTTTCTTAAATGTTAAATAATGTTAAATGAAAGTTGGTCATCTCTTAAATGTTCTTAAATGATAAATGTTAAATGCTAAATGTTAAATGTTGAGTATAAATCGACCATTAGTCTTTCAAATTACATTTCCACACATAAATGTACCTACGGGAATCAAAATTTAGCTAATTAAATTTGAAATCGTAAATATAATTTTGATTTCCGAGGTATCACACCTAACACAATATAAACCTGTATTTTTTTTAATTTATCAATTTTTTTAAGCATTTGAGTCATTTTATTTCTCAACAAAAGAATTATCCTACAGTTAAACCCACTCTGGAGAGGTCTTGCCTCCGACTTTTTTAGCTAGCTGGCGAATCAAGGCCGAAAAGGAAGTGGGATAAAAAAAAATCCAACATTCCACGACAATATATTTGGAGTTGAATTTGAAAATTTTATTTTTATTAATTTTGTAAATATAACTAGGTGAGAAAACGAGGTCTCTCGCCGCCAAGTTGACCGCATGGGGTCAGAGACTAATTTTGTCCCTGAGATTTTATTTTTTCGATTTACATTTTGGGTTTTGTAGTTTCAAAAATAAATACAAGTTTTGATTTTTAGTCAGTATCTGTTTCTTGATGTTTGAATTTATGGGACCGTACTAGTTTGGATAAATTTTGATATTTTGAACCAAACTATTAATTTTGAAAATTGGAAATTAGAAAGATAATTTAAATAGTGAAATTAATATTTTAAATTGGAGAATTTAAAAGAATTAAAGTTGATATCTTCGCACCTGCGTCGAGTTATCTTTTCGATTTACTTTTCTATTTGAAGTAGTTTGTTTAAATTAAATTAAATATTTTAAATTAAGAGGAGTGAAATGGAAATCTAATATTTTTAATTTTTTAAGATTTTCAAAGTCATTCTTTCTTTTAGGGGGGGGGGAATTTATTATATTGTTAAAATTTTAAAAGCTACGAGCAAAAAGATTTACGTACAAAATCAAAATTGTAATACAATTTTACAAAAGAGAGAGCAATGCCAGTGCAGTGTTCCTAATGGGGAATTCCGTCTAAGTGTTTGAGGCAATACTGTGACAATGCAAGGCTAGTTAATGTTGTGTGACTGGTAAAGTAAAGTATGTAAAAATAAAATTGTAACAAACAAAAATAAAGTTTAGCCGGTCACAAGCATTTGAATTTTAAATAATAAGTATAAAAAATTATTTAATAACTTTAATTTAAATTTTTGGCGATTAAAGCAAATTGTGAATTTTTTAATATAAAATTCATACCGTCAACTGGAGTAACTTTGGCCCTTAAGGGTAACTTTGGCCCTAATTTAACTTTGGTACAAATGTTGCTTTACTATACCATGATTATGAATGGGATAATATTGTCCCAAACTAATATTAGGCTTGATTTTTATGACATTTTAAATTTGGGACAATGTTACCCCAATTGAGGGTAAGATTGACCCACATTTTTAAAAAATCATAAAAAAGTAAATAAAAACCTTCTATTTATTTTATCTTTATTTTTATCTATTTTTATCCGTTCAGTGATCTCATCTATCGATAATCTTTGATAGATTTTTAGCCCATAAAAATGAATTAAAAAAATTAAACTGTTACAAAACGATATTCACGTTTTCAACGAGTTTCACCTTTTCCGAGTTTTTTCGGTCTTCAGAGATATTTTTAATTAGTTTAGTTTAATTAGTTTTGCGCTACCCTGCGCTCCGGTCCCCTCCGCTCCGGGCGCTTCGAGCCGTTTTGACAAAGACAATCATGGCAATACACGGATCCACCGTAAAAAATAATTTTTTTTATTAGAGATAAAATTTGAACCATATTGTATTAATATACAACATAATATCCAAAATCGGAGCTCTCGCGGGACCTACATACTTCGTCAACTACACTCCACTCGGTCGAACTATTTTATAGTAAATAATTATAAAATCTTGGAATCCCCGAATAATTTTAGCAAGTACAAAGTACTCCATATAAAATGCGTATATTGCATAATGGAAATAAAACATCCAATCTAAAAATTAAACATCACATTAAACTACACCACAATAATAAATTGTTTTTTTAGCATGAATAATCGTATACAAACAACAATAACAAGCGTTAATAATTTAACAATGCAGTACCTATTAAAAGTATTGTATACATTTTTATTATTAACAATATGAAAAACAGAATAGGTATAGATTATAAAGAAAAATCTTAATCATTTCGTTCGTAGCATTCGAAGGGATTATGAAAATTGAAAGATTAAAATATATAATAAATTTTTGTTCTGTGAAAGTAGTAAATACACAGCAGGTATTTTAAAAATAATTTGTTAATTATAAAGTGTTTAAAATTTTAATTTAAAACCTACACATCATGTATTTGTTATAGCTTATAGCTATCAATAAGGCAATATGACTTGCGTCATTTAGCAACTTGCATCCAGCAACTGACGTGAGAGTGAATCAGACCCATAGCCTTTCCCACTACTCACTCCCTCGTCTGTTGCTACTTGCAAGTGGTCTATTGAACCGGTGTGGTGGCCCCATATAGGGCCAATTCAAAGTAAATGAACTGATAGTAATACTATGCTAAGTGCTGTCAGTTGCGAGTTACCTATATTTATGGGGCGTCAAAAATCAAAATTCATTTATACTTAAATATAAATATAAATTATTTATTTATTTTTTTTTATTTGCTATTTTTTTATGTAGCATAAAAAATTGTTTCTGGTGTGTAGTGCTAAAACTCGTACAATCCGTTGTTATTCAATGTAAGTTTTATAATTACCGTAGTTAGTAACGAGCATACTGTTGTGCATATAACATATTATTTAAAATAAAAATATTGAAAAACGAATTCTTAATGGATAACAACAATACAGCTATAGAAAATAGGTACATATATACAAATTAATTATTAATTTATTATAATTTCATATTCAAACTTATTTTTTTAATTATCTTAATTTTCAAATTCTTCACTTCTTTGATTAAATTTCATCGTTAATCAATTTAAAAAAATTTTTTTTTAATTTTTTATTAATTAGAATTAAAATTTGAAATTTAACCTCGGGGCAGAATTAATAATAATAAAAAAACATAATATAAAATTTAGAATATTTTTGTTACTTTCTGACCTTTGCAAATTGTTAAATTAAAATTAAAATAATAAAAATAAATCATTCATGCTTCTCACTTTAACGACTTTTATATAAAAATTATTAAACAATTCAAATCATATGCTATATTTATTCGCTCATAAATTTGGTTTTATTACAGTGAATCTCTCTATAACGAGTCTCGTTATAACGAAAAATCGGCTATTACAAATAAATCGTTTGGTCCCTTTCCGTTTTGTATACGTTTTGTATGATTGTTTACAGCGAAAAATCTGTTATAACGAGTAAGTAGGCTTGTCCCTTGGGTTCTCGTTATAGAGGGGTTCTACTGTACTAGTTGTCAAGTGACAAAAGTTAAAATATAATTTTATATGTATTTATGTATTTAAAAAGCAATGTTAAAAGTAACATTGACTGACTTCAAGGGGGCGACACTAGGCTTAACCATATTTACTACTGAATTGCTCTACAACAACTATTTTTTTACGTTTGGCGTATCTTAACAGATTCAGTGCTGCACTGTGCGGGACCCCTTACAAGGTGAACCTTGAAAAAAATGAAACAAAATTTAATTTGAAAAGTGAATTTCAGTATTCCGAGTTGAAATTTGATTTTAAAACTTTTTACTAAACCTAGGAATATTTCAAAAAAATATTTTATTATGATTTGTTCAGTTTTAAGAGATAAATGCATCCAAGACATTATGTAATTTATTGTTAAATTAGTCAATTTATAAAAAATTAGTTTAAGAGAACAAAATGTAAACAAAAATTGTTTATTTCTAATAAATTTTAAGATAACATTGTATCGTATATTTAATGATATGATGGTATTATGAAATAAAACGCTTGCTCAGGTCGACGGCAACGTTTCGCTCAGTTTTATTGTAATCCTCTTCAGGACTAGAAATTCTCCTTAAGTATGGTAACATGGGTTGTACTAAACACCAATCATACGTAAATAAAATTATTTCAAAGTACATCAAAAGGAACGACTCATTAACTGCAAAATTCCACAAATTTTAATTATGCAATTTTTCTTTAATTTTTTAATTATTCCTTTTAAATTTTTTTGTAATTATTCAAATTTAAGTAATAATTATCTTGCGCTATTAGTGCAAAATAGCAAGTTTCGCTGACAACAAACAACAAAAAGAAATTTTGTGAGGAAAATTTACCATTTTTTTCAATATCTTCCTAATACATAAAATCCCAGCACTCTGCTGCTCCGGCTCCGGCTCCAGCGTGTCATTTTTTGGTGAAAAAAGAAACAATCTGATTTTTCGGTTTTTTTACCAACCGAAAAATAGATTAAACCACCGCCGCGCCGGTACTCCCCCTGAGACGAGTTGCACATCAATCGAGTTTCCAACCAATCGGGTCTAGATGCCCGTCCGTGGACGGGCTTTTTGCTAGTCAATAATAAAATAGAAAATATTTCAATATCCGCTGTTGTACGATATCAAAAAAAAAACAAAATCAAAAATTATAGAAAATTAACCAAAATAATATTATTTTATTTAAACAATAGTTATTATTGAAATTCTTAATTTCGTCCGACTTAACAAAATTTAAAATGTGTTCACTCAATTTATGTTATTGTTTTCTATTAATATTTATTGTATTGCTTGACGTGTTAGTTGTGATATTATGGAAAACAACAAAAAGGTTATTGAAATTATTAATTTCGTACGACTTAACAAAATTTAAAATGTGGTCACTCTATTTGTGTTATTGTTTTCTATTAGTATTTATTGTATTACTTTACGTGTTAGTTATGATTCATTAAGTGCTAATAGTAAACTTACAGTTGATACAAAGATCACCATCTGTATTACAAAAAAGTATATTACTCAAATCGACATAGGTACTATTTCGTTTAAAAAAATTTCACAAGAAATTAAAACAATAAAATTACGAAAATCAATGTTATATAAAAAAATAAAAAACTAACAATTTTCCTATTTAAAAAATAATAAAATTTTACAAATCTTTCGAAAACCGCACTAATAACATCATCCTGCATAGTTTACTTAAAAGTTATTATACAGAATAATATAATAATAATTCATTCCTTCACGCATTCTAACCAAGGCTGACTATAACAAAGCCATTATGTTCAACTAAACATTAATAATAAATAATAATAACTGTATTACAGCGATGACAATTCTTTAAAAATATGGCAGAAGAGAAGATACCTCATAGCTTTGCTAGCATTTTTTGGATTTCTGAATGTATACGCCTTAAGAGTAAATCTCAGCATTGCGATTGTTGCTATGACCGAAAATAAAACTGTTACATTAGAAAATGGCACTGTTTCCCACGTAAGTTTTGATTTCAGCTCATTTTATAAAAAAATAATCAAATTATTATTTCAGACCCAACACTTCGATTGGAATTCCAAACAACAAGGCTTTATCCTGAGCTCATTCTTCTATGGATACATACTAACTCAATTGGTCGGCGGTTGGCTTGCTTCGAAATACGGCGGAAGAAGGTTATATGGAATGGGAATAGCGGTTACATCTGTTTTAACTATTCTCTCTCCTTTTGCTGTCAAACAAAGTCTATATTTATTTATTTTTGTCAGATTTTTAGAAGGATTATTTGAAGTAAAATCTGTAATTTACTGTAAAAATGTAATTAATTACAATATTATGTTCTACAGGCGGTAACATATCCATGCATTCTTGATGTTTGGGCACATTGGGCACCTCCGCTAGAAAGAAGTCGGTTAGTTTCAATTTCATTTTCAGGAGGCTTCGCAGGAATTATTATATCGATGCCTATAAGTGCATATCTTTCTAATGCATTTGGTTGGGAAAGCATATTTTACGTTTTTGGGTCGATTGGTGTAATTTGGTACATTGTGTGGATATTAGTTATACCGGAATCACCATTCGATGATCCACACATTAAAAGTGAAGAGTTGCAGTATCTAAAAGTGACTTTAGGACAACATGATAATCGTAGAAACATTAAACATCCGTGGATAGCTATTTTGAAATCGCCTGCAATTTGGGCCATTATAATTGCTCACTTTAGCGAAAATTGGGGATATTACACATTACTTACACAGCTGCCAAAATTTATGAAAGGTATTTGAAAATTGTTGGTGTAGTGGTGTGTATTGTTTTCATATTATTGTTTCTTCGGTAGATATATTACATTTTGATTTGGAAAACGCTGGTATAAGTTCAGCAATACCATATCTGGTTATGGGAATAACTATGCCAATAGCTGGATACATTGCGGATTGGTTATTACTAAAAAATATTTTTTCTATAACAAAAATACGAAAACTGTTCACTTGTACTGCTTTCTTAACACAAACAATATTTATGTTAATAGCAGCTTACCTAGTGTCCCCCATTGGCTCTACTGCATGCATAACTACAGCTGTTGGTGTAGGTGGATTTGCATCATCTGGATTTATGTAAATAATTAATTTTAGTTGATTACCCACTAAAATGGGTAACAAAAACTTAACTAAATTTCTAATTTTATTTTTTCTTTAAAATTTAGCAAAAGTTGATAAGGTTTGATTAAGACTATGTTTTCTTAATTCTTAATTTTGAAGAAAAAATAGCATATTTTATTCGGAAAAAAGTAACTTTTGTGACTGGTTTATAATGTTTTAATTGTCAAACCTCTGAATCTTTTCTCTTAATAAAATAATGTAACATTTTGTATTTTTACAAAATTACTAGATTTGCTATTAATTTAAGTTTTAATTATTTTAGAGTCAATTATTTAGATATTGCTCCCCAACACGCTAGCGTTATACTTGGTATAGGTAATACTTTTGCCACTCTACCAGGAATTCTAAGTCCCTTAGTAAGCGGTTATATCGTTGTAACACCGGTAAGATACACTTGAAGCCCAAAACTAATTTTATTTAAGTTACTAATTTTATATGTTACAGAATGCTACTGAGTGGCGAACTGTATTTTTTATCGCCGCTGGTATATACTTAGTTGGCTCAATTTTGTATGGAATTTTTGCAAGTGGTGAAGTTCAAAAATGGGCATTAGAAAATGACACCAGTAACTATCACGATAATCCAGCTTATAAAAACGAAGAAACTTACATTGAACACTTCTAAAAGACGATGTAATAACTAGCAAATCTGAAATATGGAGAACATAATTATTCACAGAACGAAAAGTCTGCATAAACCTTTTCCACCAATTCCCTAGAGCTAAACAAGAAGATTGAACTAAACCTGCCTTTATCTAAAAGTGCATTGTTTCAAGGTTTTAAAATTTTTTACTATTTTTCTAAATTGCACAAGAATGGTTTTTGTCATTGCGAGAATTTTAATATTATATGGATGTTGACCAAGCAATAGATGTTTTTTGGCGTAATCTTTTGGATCATCAGTATTACATAAACAAGTAGTCTATTATTGTTGACCACTTAAATAAGTGCTTTTAAGTAACAGAAGTTTTTACAGCTCTATGCCAAATACATAATAAGAAATTTTCTGTTTTGTTACTTTTCATTAAAGTTAGACGCAAATAAATAAATTAATAATAAAAATTTTAAATTCTGATTTATTTCAAACATATTAAAAATATTTAGTCGGGGGTGCCACAATCTTAGTATCACAGTTAAAAAATAAAAATTAAAAATTTTAAAAACCCTGACTGTAAAAAAAATTCCAAAAATAAAAATTAATAATAAAAGCACCTTACTTAAAAACTACTGTTCCATTTAAAAAGAAAAATATAATTTTTTCTTCCTCACTCAACATAAAGTCTACTTAACTCGAAGAATTAACCCCCCACTGCAAAATTTAAACATTAATTTTTAAGTCAGGGGAAACGGACATTTGTTCCACTTACGAAATCTGTTTATACATTCCATATCAAAAATTCTCCGTTTCCCCTGACTTGGGGGATAGAATCGGTATTTTTGTAAGCATGCGTATCGTGTTAAAATTGAACGTATTTCCATTAATACGCATATTAAGTCACAATTTCGCAGTTTTTGGTTATTCGACGACAAATGACATTTGTATCTATTGTAATGCCCCTGTCCAGGACCGTAGTTAGACTGAAAAATTAGGGCAGGCTCAAGGTAGGCTGAAATTGTCTAAAACAAAAAGGTTAAATTCCAAAAGTGGAACTATGCTTTATTTTTACAAAATAAAAATAAAAAGTAAATATTAAAAAAGTTGCAATCGTCGGTTTTTCTGCTCATTAAATTTTTTCAGAAGTACGTCTAAATCCAATGATTTTGCACGAATTTTTTCATATGCGAGAAGCGGTAAATTCCGAGATGTTACCCTAACATCTCTGGGCAGCGTAACATCTCTGGGTAAATTAGACATTCGTTTTTGTTCACTACTATAATCTCTTGCGGTGATGGAAGTTGGATGCCCAAAGTTTGCAAATATTTAACCTTATCCAAATAAATTATTTCTTCTTCTGCACTGGAAACTGCAATTAGGAGTGCATCGTTTTCAATAAATCTCCTTTTCATTTCACTCAAAATAACATCAAGAGTTTCATAAAAGATTGCTTTAAAATTTTTGTCAATATCTGATTTTTCACCAAGTGCATCATATACCAAATATTCTTCATAATTAAATATTCTTCTAAATATTAAATTCTTCAAAATATTTAATTTAGTTTAAAATCAAAACAGAAAAAAATTTGGCACTGACCGACGGCCAGGACAGGCTTAAAATTTTCTAGGGCAGGCTCAGCCTACCCTGGCCTACCACTGGCTACGGGCCTGCCCCTGTCTTACGGTCAAAATTTTCAACATTGCTTTTATAAATATTTTGATGGTGAGACAGGGTCATAAAGAACAACATACATGCAGGTGAAGTAATATAATATATTTTCACGATCCAGAGTTATGAGTAGTCGACATTGACATAAATTGATAAGTTAATTACATTTTTTGTAATCAGTCTTAAGTCACTCAAATTATTACTATAAAATCACGTCAAAAAAAACTATAAATTGAGCAAAGAAAAGCGCCCCTACTGCTATGGTTACCATATATTGAATACCCCCGTTTTCTTTTCTTTATTAAATCTTTATTTATAAATAAATTCTTTATAAAATTTTTGAACATTTAAATGTTTAAAAATTTCATCGTCCGTATCCATGTCTACTATTTGTTGTATTACAACTACTTTATTAATTTCCAGTTGCCTTTCTAATAAAATTTTCAACATTTTAAAACTTGAATTTTGACAAAGTCAAATTGATAAGTGCGTATAGTTTGATACTACACTATACTACTACTATATACTACTACTTTTGAAAATATTAACTACAATGTAACTACATAATACATAATATTATGTAGTATGTTAAGTATGCTTAAGTAGTATCTTAAGTATGCTTGCATTTCAAAGTATTTTAAGCATGCATATCGTGTTAAAATTGAACGTATTTCCATTAATACGCATATTATGTCACAATTTTGCATTTTTAGGTTATTTGACGACAAATGACATTTGTATCTATTGTAATGCCCCTGTCTCACGGTCAAAATTTACAATATTATGCTTTTACCAAAAATCGTCATCAAATCAACACTTCCCTGCTTATGTACGCGCAGGGAAATTGGATTTTAATGACTAGTACGGTAATAATTTGTAATTGTAACAAAATAAAGAGACGTCGTTCTTTTCTTCATTACTTATTATTGTTTTGACAGTAACTATGTATGGTAACTATGTATGGTAACTATGTAGTCAACAAATTGACACACTTGAATTTTGCTCATTTTAAAAATGTTGTTCAGTTAATGTTTTAAAATTTCGAATTTTTACGATTTTCGGTCAAATTTAATACCATACTTGTCATGGAAATTGTATCGGTAATTATTTTCAAATTAAAATAACAATTTGCAATGAAATTTCAACAACCGCACACAATATATATACAAAACTAGGTTTTCAAACTGGGGGTTCTCTCCAGTACACCAAAGATTGTGCTTAAAACAAATAATGTGTTATTGAGCTTATGGGTTTCAAACCAGAAATCTAAGTTTTCGGATTAGAAATTGAATAGCACATTTTCTTTTTTTAAACACAATCACTGATATGCTGGGGTGAATACCCCTCGGACCCCCCGGTTTGAAAAACCTAACTTTCAAAAAGAAAATGTAATTTTGAGCTTATGAGTTTCAAACTAAAAATTTAACTTTTTATATATTTCCGTTCTATTTTCTAGAACTCGATCTTTAGTAAGCGTCTTTATCATTAAGAATATAACATACTTAGAAATCTACTTTTTTATTCGAGAATAATTCCTAATGCAATTTTCATGACCGCTAGTAGCGGTCTTAGCTATTTAATAAATTTACAAAAAAATATTTGATAGAATTACGAAGACCTTAATTGTTACAAAAAACATTTTATTCTAAAAGGAAGTCATGATTGATGATGTTAATGATGATAATAACGATAAATAAAAGACAGTAGCGTAACTAGACGGCTTGTCCCTGATGTGCAAAAAGTGCTTTGTCGCTCTTAAATATATCTACTTATTTTGAAACTCCAAGAAAACGTTTAAGTTTATTATACCGGAATATTAAAATTTGTTTTGGAAAATCTATATATCCAAGATCATTTTCATATAATTCTTATGAAGGCTATATTTCATAAAATTTTCAAAAATTTAGTTAGGAATTTTTGGAACCGCATTGCTCAAAAAATTTTTGTTTTTTCAAAGCAGTGCAGTAGAAATCATAAATGCCATCTGCTGAATTATATAAAAATATCGTCACTCTCTGCCGCAATACCTCCAATCACCAGCACACCAAATTTTGTCCGGAGATACGATGACATAATGTTCATTTTTGTTTTCTATTGTGGTAGCCTTAACAAAGATATTGGTAGCCCTGGCAAAGATATCTATATGTATCACCCCTACCCTAAATCTATCTATAAAAGTTTTTTTAACAAAATCTAAAATGAAAAAAAATTTTTATTTTTGTACGCCACTGAATTTTTTCCAAAATTTTTATATACGTCACATAATACCGTAAGAAGTCACAAATAAAATTTCTCCAAGATTGGTACAACAAATTTTTTCGGTCATCTAGCGGATTTTTCGAAAATAAATTTTTGTAAATTACTGACTGCCGATTTACTGATTCTGAAAACAATTGCGAAAAAATTTAACAAACAGCCTAAACTTGGTCGCTACCTAGTGGCAAAACCTTTTACTTATAAAGTAACGTTCCGTCAGTCCGTACGACGATATTATAAAATATTTCCCACCAAACCACCTATTTTTGTATTCTAAAATAAATTGTTAAAAGCCCTAAACTCAACTCTTACGCTGCACTCGGTATACAAATCAACATTAACCTAATTTTGACACATATGTCACAAAATTATGACGTTTATTAAAATTTTGAATATATTGTTTTATTTTTGCCAGCCATCTGACAAATTCTCACAAAAAATATATAAATTAAGATTTCAGTTAATATTTTCTATAATTTTTCTGACCTGCCCCGCCCTGTTACAATTGGCTCGGTTTGTTTTCTCACCAATACTTATACTTTCAAAGCTCCATCAACACACCAAATTTTAGCTGAATCGGTTAAACATTTCCGGAGATACGACGACATTTTCATTTTTTTTAATTTATTTTATTGTGGTGGCCCTGGTGAAGATTTCTCTGGCAAAACCTTATTTTCACCATTCCAGCCCACGAGGCATACGTCCAATAAGTTTGATTGCAATCGACGCAGAAATGCCGGAGAAAATCGATCGACAAAAACTTTTTTCATGTTTTTGACAAAAAAGTTAATTTTATTTTTTTCATGTTGCATTACTGATTTCTATCGAAGGATTACATAACACATCACTCAATAAGTCCGTAGGATAACTAAGAAAAACACATTTTTTTGGCAAAATTCGAATTTATTCATCAACATACATTCCTTCAAGAGTGATACAATCAGTCCAACGCCGCTCTAGCATTTCGATACCTTTTTTGTAAAACGATTTGTCTTTGGCCTCAAAATAAGCTTCAGTTTCGGCGATCACCTCTTCATTCGAGCTGAATCTCTTTCCGGCGAGCATTTTTTTCAGGTCTGCGAACAGGTAGTAGTCGCTGGGGGCCAAATCTGGAGAATACGGTGGGTGCGGGAGCAATTCGAAGCCCCATTCGTGCAATTTGGCCATCGTTACGATCGACTTGTGACACGGTGCATTGTCTTGGTGAAAAAGCACTTTTTTCTTCTTCATGTGTGGTCGTTTTTTGGCAATTTCTTCCTTCAAACGCACCAATAATGCCATGTAGTATTCGCTGTTGATTCTTTTTCCTTCCTCAAGATAGTCGATGAACAAAATTCCTTGCGCATCCCAAAATACAGAAGCCATAACCTTACCAGCCGACTTTTGCGATTTTGGCCTCTTTGGACGTGGTTCTCCAGCTGCAGTCCACTCAGCTGACTGCCGATTTGACTCTGGAGTGTGGTGGTGGATCCATGTTTCGTCCATTGTCACATACCGACGCAAAAAGTCCTGTTTATTTCGGTTAAACAGCTCCAAACAGCTCTCAGAATCGTCGATACGTTGTTGTTTTTGGTCCACTGTGAGCTAACGCGGCACCCACTTTGAAAACAGCTTTCTCATGGACAAATGTTGATGCAAAATAGTATGCACACTGCCTTCTGATATCTTTAAGGTGTCGGCTATCTCACGCAATTTCACTTTACGGTTTTCCAAAACGATTTTGTGGACTTTTCTGATGTTTTCCGGTGTAACCACCTCAATTGGCCTTCCAGAGCGTCCAGCATCGTCGGTGTCTGTACGGCCACGTTTAAAATCAGCAAACCACTTCTCCATCATTTGCCTCGATGGAGCAGAATCCGGATAACACTTATCAAGCCATGCTTTGGCTGTGATAGTATTTTTTCCCATCAAAAAGCAATGATAAATCAACACACGAAATTGCTTCGAATTCATTGTTTTGAAAATAAACCACTTGAACCACTGTAACTTGTAAACTAATCGTCGGATTGTCATGAAATTTTGACAGATATCTTTATAAGGTTGGTACTTTCTAAAAATCATATAGATTATTGGTCAGCAACGCCATCTATGTGTCATCCTACGGACTTATTGAGTGATGTGGTATGCTCTCATATCCATTAGGATCAATGTACCTACGTACCAAATTTGGGTAAGATCCCTTCAGCATTTCTTGAGTTGTTCACTCTTAAAGTTTCAACTTTGACAACTTGTGATTTTTGACAGACAACAGATAGAAGATTAATTTTACCTATTCTGGATAAAGCCTTTAAAGGCCTTTAAAATAACATATCGCAAGACAAAATATTTTTAAAAAATCCCGTATTATTTTCTTGTGGTGGCACTCCTGATTGATAGATCGCGACGAAAACCTTATTTTCACCTTTCCACCGTGAACCCTACCACCATACCAAATTTGGTCGTAATTGGTTGAATGGTTCGGAAGCAAATCGATCGACAAAATTTGACGACAGACAGACCGACAGACAGACCGACAGACAGACCGACACAGAAATTTTTATTTTACTTTTTGCAGATCTTTACGTTTCTGAACACGGTGATCTCGAAAATGCAAAAAAAAAAAGTTGAAAATTTTTTTCGATTACCATACCTCCAATTTTTTTTTAAAATTGATTGGAGGTAAAAATCCAATTACAATCTTATTTCAGTGGGACGATAGTATATGTATACTAATATAATATACTTACTTAATTATTGCATTAAAAGGTTTCGGGTAGATTATGAAAAAGTTTTGATGTTATTGAGTTAAATTATGTGTTTATCGTAAAATGAATTTATTTGGGTTTAAAATATTTATCTATTGAAAAAATCTAAAAAAACAATTTTTAAATCTCAGGTTGAATTGGCGCTTGTGTGCACTACCACACATATATCACACACTGATAATTACGCCACTGACTGATTAAAGAATACAATTTATTATTAGCCATGGAACGGTCAACATGCAATGTAAATAAATAGCAGTAAAATAAGTGGAACTAGCGCTTTCCGAAAGTAAAGTAGATTTTATTTGAAGTGCATTAATAATAATGTTATGTTTGCTAATTTTTATGCTCTTAATAAGATTGAAAAAACACAACACGGCCTAAACAGATTATTGCAAAGAATATCAACAGAAGTTTAATTGCTATACTTTTAGAGATGGGCACATATTAATATTTAAATGTAAATATATCAGAACAGTTTTTTAATTAATAAATAAAATCTAAATAATCTTCTTAAATGCCTACCGAAAATTATTTTGTTCTGCTACTAGCAAGCACAGGCTTTACGTAAAAAACTGCTTTGCGGTTGTATATTACAACACACAATTTTAGTTAGTATTACAAAATGGACTCAGAAATTTGGTTATTAAAACAACTAATTTATTTTTAATTTAATTTATTACTAAAAAGCTTGTTTTCTTAATTTATATACAGAGTGATCTCTAATATCATCAAGATACTTCAAAACGAAAATTTTACTTATTCTAAGATAAAAAGTTTTTATGAACTTTTGTCCTGAAATAGTATCTGGGTATTCGTCTTTGATTTTTGAAAACTACTGAGACTTCAGTTTTAAATTTTTCTTAAATATAAATTTGAATGCTACTTGACAAAATAATTTCAAAATTTTAACTACAATATAAATTAAAATTAATACAACTGTTATGTAAAATCCGATCACATCTAAAAGATAATATTGATAAAACGGTATATCTAATGCTGAACTTCTAAAGTGTGCGGCTCCTTTATGTCTAATGACGTATTCGGTCCACCAAACTGCTCGTTCTAAACCTGTCATTGGCTGATCTAGAATTAAGTCTGAGAGTTGTTTAACTCTATTTCGATATCTAAAATATGATTTGGAAATTACATTATAATAATAATAATGACTTGACATTGAAATTTTGATTTCTTACTTCGGGTTATTTATTACTTCCAATATAATATTTTGGAAGTTTTCTTGATTTAAAGATAACCTATCTGCTGATAGTCCCATTCCCTTTTCTACAGCTCGTTTAATATTCACATGTTGATCACCAAAAAAGGGTAAACCCACTATGGGAACGTATGTGTGCAACGTTTCTTCTAAAGATTGCAAACCTCCTTGTGTTATGAACAACTTGATATTAGGATGCCCTATTAAAATGATAGCTGGTTAACAAATTTACAACTTTAAAAAATACCTACTCAAAACATCTTGTTGAGGTAACCATTTGTATATCATGACATTGTTTGGTAAACCATCTAAACGATTTTGTTCAAATTTCCATAAAACTTTGTAAGGAAGCTTAGAAAACGTTTCGGTTAAAGTTTGGAGCAATTCTGGTGGTAAATCTTTGCTTTTAACATTAGATCCAAGACTAAAGTATATAAATCCTTCGGTAGCACTATCCAAAAAGATTTTTAATTTCTAAAATCAAACAATTTAACTTAGTGACCTTGTGTTTGATAGCACATTTACTTCTGGTAACGGTTGTGGAGACTTTATATGAGTTGCACCCCCAAACTGAATTACATTAGGTGCTAATGGTCTTACTCGGAAAAATATCGGATTTGAATTTACAAATAACATACTAACATTTCTTGCAAATAATTTTATATCTGTATATTCCAATTCAAAGTGCTTTCTAGCAATAGAATCACATAATCCTTTATGCAGATATTCTACAGTATAGAACACCAACTCCAGTGTAACACTGATAAGGCGGTCTTTAAAATCTAACACTTCGTTATAAGCCATGAACATATCAGGATTAGTAACTGGATTTGAAGGACTTCCAATGTTTCTATAAAAAAACGAAAGAGCATCGTAAGAAGAAACCACGATAAAAGGACATTTAAAACGCATGGCAAACGCATTCAACATAGGAGAACTGGTTTCTACTATGAAAAGGTCAAAATGTTCTGTTGCGTTATTTATTATAGTTTTAACTTTTGGATGTTCCAATTCTGCATCAATAATTTCCAACTGCACTTTGTAAATTAAATCGAACAACGAGAGTATGCTGGGCGTAGAAGTTTCAAGGACTCCTTGAATTTTCTTGTACCAGACTTCATAAGCAATATCGTGCAAATCAATTTCAGTTAAATTAGTGAGCGAAGAGTTGTTTATTGGATCAGTTGTAATTAATGTTACTTCGTGTCCTCGTAACGAAAGCTCTGTCCATAATGAATAAAAGGCATTCTGGTGACTGTAGGAAGGAGTAGGCACCATCGCTAATATACGGGCAGCACTATTCGATTCAAAAGTCATTAGGAAACAACTTAACACCACCGTTACCACATTTAAAACGTTTATCGTTAACATTTTGTTAATAATAATTAGATAATAAATAACATATTTAGTAAAAAATTTAATGGTACTGATACATTTTATAGTTTAATTTAATATTTATAGATAATAGTAGTTGTAATTAGTTGTTGTTCTTATCTATATCGTAAAAATATCAAACGCTTATCAAAGTGAAGAGGCAATGCCTGACAAATGGCATCTTCAATTTAATAAAGTTATTTTATTATTTTATATACAGGGTGGCCCAAATCTCAACGTCATGCGTCATCCCTTGGAGGACTGATAGACCAACTCATGATCGACCAGAATATCTACATACCTACTCGTATATGACCTAAGTAAAAAATTGTAAGTTTTCGAGATATTTAACACTTTTATTAATTTCGTGATAATCGACACCTTAACCCGTTGACGCACGCATTTTTAATTTTGACAGCACAATTTTTTCATGATTTTTTCTGCGTTTCTTTTTTAATTTTGACCATTTTTAAAAAAAAAAATTTTTTTTTGTAATTTTTTTTTAAACTGATTAATGCTAATTTTTTTGAAGATTACATTTTAAATTTATACATAGGTACATTTATAGGACATCCATATATGTGGAAATCGTGCACTCAGAGGCATCCGCTCAAGTAATATCGTATTTTACGCATTTTAAAAGCATGTCCATAATTATGGACAAGGTGCGTCAACGGGTTAAATCAGTTTTTCGAGTGCTACATGTACGAAATTCCATATTTTAAGATTATAATTTTGGTTAAGCAAACCCCGAATAGGGGTTAAAAGAAAAAAAAAGAAAATTTTAGAAAAAAAAATATTTTTGTCCGACCCATGAATTTATTTTTTTTTGTTCGCAAACTTCAACTCTTCATACTGTAAAAAAACGTACCAAGGTAGCCTGGTTATCTAGGTTAAAATTTTATTAATTTTTACTTAAATTTGTGTTGAAGTTTTTTTTGAAGAAAGGTAGCTCTCGTGTATTTTCTTTTCTCCTCAAAAGAGAGTCTTTTATGAGTTACGCGTGATTGTATACAAATTATTATTATTAAACTCCTCAAGATGTACTATTAAATAATTCATTATGTAAAAACAAATTCCTGTATATCCTTAACCGAATTTGGCAGACTTGCAAAGAAATGGGCGATAAACACTGTATTTCTGGTTTATTAGCCGTCCTCGGTAGTGCATACACGTTATTAACTTTTAATTATGCAATCTTTGCACTGACCGGCTGTAGTCTTTATGTATGACAAAGAGCGGATAGCTTGATAATGCAATAACTTTTATAAAATTAAATATTAATTAAATATTAATACTATTGTTGGTTTAATCTGCAGTTAAACATCCACTTTGAAATTTAGGCATCACCCGAGACGTTTCGGGATTACTATGCACACGAGAAAAGCACTATCGGTTTAGATGTTATAATTAGAGCCCGGAATTATATGCACTAGGACCCCGATATCTTGTATGCGGCATATAATTTATGCCGATATAATATCTTGTGTTAATGTATAAAGTGTTTGCCGCATACAAGATATCGGGGTCCTAGTGAATATAATTCCTAACTAGAGTTGTAATATTTATCTAAGTAATGATAAACAAAAATTTTTTAAATTTATGGTTTTACTTGACATATATATATATATTTACTTTCTAATTATATTTTATATATATAATTGTAGAAAAATTTACCTTTTCATTATTTAATGATATAAGTAATGCATTTTTAATTTAAAAATTTTTGCGGTGAGTGATCATTACAAAAAAAATTTTTTAAATAAATGTACAATATCTACATCTAATAATATAATAATAATATTTGAAAAATTTAAATGGCCAAAGTTATAAATGACTACAGTCTAATCGATGACCACGTTCAAGAAGAAAATAAGAGGTACTAATTTTATTTATTAAATAATAAGGTATTAATTAGGTATTAATTTATAAATAAAACTTATATTCTTTTGGTATTTAGATAAAATAATTAAACATTTATTTTTTAAATATTATGTAAAATGTTGACAGTATCATAATAGTATTTTACGGATTTGGATAAAGCACAAAAGATTAATAGTTCCAAACCCAGAGGCGGATTAACACTCGGTTTCACAATGTCTGGTTAACCTGAAGTTTAGCACTAACCTTAAGTTTACGTATCAAAACGTGTTAATCTCTGGTTTGAGGGGAAATTGTAGGTTAACTGCAGGTATATTAACCCACAGAAGTGCGTTGGGTTAACTTGAGGTTAACTCGAGGTTTATCAACTTCCAATTTTTTGACGTTTATAAACTTGTGGTTTATAATAAACATAATAATATAATTGTCTAACTTTTCATAGCGGTATTGTCTAATTGTGTTGATACAAAAGTTAATAATAACAAAGTGTATTTAAATGGATTTATACGATATGAATCGAAAAACCCCCATTTAGATCTTTAATTACTAGATCCGTAGCAGTTAGGTGGCACTCAGGAGGTCCACCTCCTGTCTTCAAAATATTTTTTTGTTATCGGCAAAATTTTTGTTTGTTTTTTTTTTTCATATTAGAATATTTTTCTTTTAACTGCTTCCAGGTTCTACGTGTTCCTTCGTTTACATTGTAATCATCTTTTACCCGTTTCCGAGACTTCCCTTTATTGTCACAAGTAACAGAATTGCTTTTCTTATTTTATACTTATATACGTTTTTCATCATGGACAAAAGCAAGTTTTCCTCTTCCGAAGAAATACCCTTGCATCTACCAGTCTGTCGCAAATGACAGATGACAGACAAATAAATGACAGATGACAGACAAATAAGTATGAGACAGAGCTGCCAACTTTTTTAAACCTATGGTCAACTTCCGGTAAACAAACTGAAGGTTAAAATTTTATTGTGAAACAGTTCCACATTCAAACTTCTAGTTAACCCAAGGCCGCATCTCGGACTTCGATTCGGGGGGGGGGGGGTGAATGATAAATAAAAGATACGGGCCTGAGTTAACCTTCAGGTTGAGGTTATATAACTTTAAGTTTTTACTATCCATTGTGAAACCGGACGTAAAGGGGGCCAAAATCCATTAGGATTTTCAAAAAATCTATAATTTTTTTTCTTATATTCCGAAAGTATAATACTATATTAAGAGTATACCGGTATAAGGAAAAATTGAAATATTAAATATTTATGGAGTTATCGTAAATAGTCGAGAACGCCTGGATCTGCATACTATGAACTTATCTAAAAATATCTTGAAACTGCATTTTCAAAAACTACTCGTTTTTGCAGTTTTTGCGTTTTTTGCGTTTTTTTCTTATTTGTTTTTCTGTGATGTGATTATTTTTTCACCTGTAAAAAAATTCCCAAAGAATTTTCACAATTAGGGAGACGCTCCGTCAAAGCGACCACTCCAGTCAATGCGGCCGGCAAAAAGCGTAGTTCACGCCAACTTCCCGTACCAACACAAAATTTTTGACGCTAGCAATTATTCAAATATTTACAAATTAAAATTAAACCAACATTTTTAAACGAACAAAATTCTAAATTAAAACCAAAATTTCAAAATTTAAAACTCAAAAATATGATTTTGGAACACGACAATATATCTCGAGGGGAAGAAATCGGGCATAACTAAGCTAATAATTATTTTTGAGAATTCAAACTTACAAAATAAACTTGGCATGGTTGTGAGGTCGGTTGCCTAACTGCAAATGGACCCGGGCCCACAATTTTAAATGACGTTATGGTAGTTTAGAATCACCGAATGACATTATGGTAGTTTAGAGCGTAAATTACAAACATAAAAATTTAATATTATGGATCATTTAAAAATACGGCCAAAATTTACGAAAAACTGGAACCAACTGTTCGATTGGCTACCTTCATAAAGTTGGCTCCGCCCGTCCCTTAAAATTATTATAAAATATAAAATTAAAGTTAAAATTAGAGTTTATTATTATTGTAATACTCTAACGTGTTAGCTTGTAAGGTTGAATGCGTATCTTGCCCTAAGAGTGTTTGTTAAAACTTCGGTCTGCGCTACCCTCGCTTCGCTCGGGCACTGCAGCCCGTTTTGACAAGCACACATCTTATTTAAAGATGAACACTTATTAAAGTTAGTTTTTGTATTTCTGCTTTAGATGTATAGCATTGCATCATCAAAATCCTCAACTTCTGGAATCAGATATGAAGATTCGGTCATGTGATGTAAAAAGTGAGTGCACCCTGCTTTCCAAAAGAAGGTAAATGTAAAAGATTAAATTTATTACACAAAATTTTAAAAATATAAGAAAATGAAATATCACCGGAAAGGAATTATTGCAATATTTTAGTATGCAGTTAATTTTATAAAACTGATAATATTATTTATATTACGTACACTAATGCCCGTACTTATAGTCATGGATTGAACCGAGAATCGAGATCAATTCTCGAAATAACAGCTGTTGCTACGATACGGTCTAAATTCCAGTAATCTCATTGGTAAATTCTAGGATCATTTTGAGTCTCGGATTGATCCGTGACTATAAGTACGGGCATAAATCATTGTTTGTCTTTTATACCTTGACAACGAGATATATTAAATAGGCTATAATGCCCTAGGGCGTATATATCATAATTACCTCTCATTTGCAATATAATATAATTCAAAAAATGTACTATTTTATTGTTTACAATTTTATTTAAAATTAAAAGTACAACTTGCAAATGAAGATTCACTAATTGAACAATTATAAATTTTAAAAAAAATTAAATTTAGCAATTAAATTCAAAATTTATAAAATTTTTAAATGTTGACAAATTCAAATGCAGTGAAATATAAAACGCTGTATGCATCACGAGCATTACTCGATGTTTATGCTCTCGAGCAACTTAAAATCTCTTGGGCCTGGCGGCCCTGGCCCTTTTAAATTGGTTGCCATCGACATAAACATCTTGATAATGCCCTAGATACATAAATAACTATAACGGCACAGTAATTTTAATCAGCCATAATACTTGCTCTTGGTTTTTTGCATTACATATACTTCCTCGAATTTTATACTCTACAAACATAACATATGACATTGCTTCAAACCAAATTCAAACTGATTATACTTGATCATGCAAATCCACGTTACACCAGATTCACAGTTGTTGTCGCCATATTACTAAAACTCTTTAATCAATATTCATTGCAGTGAAGACGACAGCTCATTACCAATATGGCAAAAGAGAAGATATCTAATAGCACTATTTGCTTTTCTTGGATTTTTCAATGTCTATGCTTTAAGAGTAAATCTCAGCATAGCAATTGTTGCCATGACTGAAAACAAATCTATTACTTTAGAAAATGGTACAGTTACTTATGTAAGTTTTGTTTTAAACTAATTTTATAAATAACCGAAATTGATACTTTAGACTAAAGAGTTCGACTGGAATTCAAAACAACAAGGTTTTGTTCTAAGTTCATTTTTTTATGGATACATATTCACTCAATTAGCTGGTGGTTGGCTGGCAGCTAAATATGGTGGAAGAAGATTGTATGGAATGGGAATAGCAGCTACATCTATTTTAACTGTACTGACACCTTTTGCTGCCAAGCAAAGCTTATATTTGTTAATATTGGTTAGACTAATCGAAGGATTATTTGAAGTGAAATAAGTTATCTTCGCAATTCAATGCAATTACATTTTATTGTTTTACAGGGAGTAACATATCCTTGCGTTCTTGAGATTTGGTCACGATGGGCACCTCCTTTAGAAAGAAGTAAACTGGTAACAACTTCATTTTCGGGAACATTTGCAGGAATAGTTATATCGATGCCTGCAAGTGCTTATCTTTCCAATGCATTTGGTTGGGAAAGTATATTTTATGTATTTGGAACGATTGGTATAATTTGGTATATTGGTTGGTTATATGTTATACCTGAATCGCCATATCTTGATAAACATATTAAAGCTGAAGAGTTACAATACCTTAAACTTACATTAGGAGAACGTAATCATAATAGAAGCCTTAAACATCCTTGGAAATCGATATTAACATCACCTGCACTATGGGCCATTGCAATTGCTCACTTTACCGAAAACTGGGGATATTATACACTTCTTACACAGTTACCAAAATTTATGAAAGGTATTCAGAAATTATTATATTTTTTATACTACACTAATGTATATTTTTGTTCAGATGTTTTACATTTTGAACTGGAAAAAGCCGGTATAGGTTCTGCAATACCCTATTTAGTCATGGGACTAGTTTTACCAGTAGCTGGATACCTTGCCGATAAGCTTCAAGAGAAAAAATTTTGTTCTACTACACAAGTACGAAAACTATTTACTTGTGTTGCGTTTTTATCGCAGACAATTTTTATGTTAACGGCAACTTATTTATTATCTCCCGTTGGCACCACTGCATGTATTTCTACTGCCGTAGGATTAGGAGGTTTTGCATGGGCTGGATTTATGTAAGCATTTAATCCGTTATTATTTGAATTAACTTTTTGTATTATTCTAGAGTAAATTATTTGGATATTGCCCCTCAACATGCTAGCGTGTTAGCTGGTATTGGTAATACTGTTAGCACATTACCAGGAATTCTAAGTCCAATAGTAGGCGGTTATATTGTTGTTACACCGGTAAAATAAAGCTTAGCCTTCGGAATTTTTAATTTTTTAATGATATTTACAGACCGCTACAGAATGGAAAATCGTATTTTTTATCGCTAGTGGAATTTACTTGGGCGGTGCACTTATATACTTAACATTTGCAAGTGGAGAAGTTCAAAAATGGGCTGTGGAAAAACCACAAAAGAACTGTGAAAATGGTACAGATTATAAAGAATAGCTTTTTTCTTTATTATTATCGTATACAGTGGCGGATATAGGAGGGCTAAGGGGCTCAAGCAAGTCAAGCCCCTCCCAATCCAAAACCCTGGATCCGCCACTGAGCGTATATATATGTAGCTAGTGTAAAATTTCTCTATAAAACATTTTTTACTATATTGATCTAATTATTTATTTACCTTAACTTAATTTCTCTTCTTCGTAAAGCAGCGCATTGTAGGATCTTAACAAAAGGCAATTTTTTTGGCCGTTTTCACTTGAGATACGAGAGATTTTACATTTTTCTTTCCTATTTAGTACCTTACTGTCACTCAAGAGGTAGAAATAAGTTTATACAATAAAGAAATCCATAGACATAACGACATATAAGTAATCAAGAAGGGTTCAAATATATGTATGTATCTAAATAAGTATTACGGGAAAATGGATTTTATTACCACAGCTAAAAAACTCAATCAAATAATACATACTATATTGACACAAAATAAATTTCATTTATGTTGGGAGAAGATTGTGAGAATTTCCAGGATTTCCTTCTAGATTGTCTTAGAATTTCTTTTAAAAAAATTTTAAAAATACTAAAATAACAAAAAGGCACAATATTTAAAAAAAATATTGCGCAAATATTGGCTGGACATTGCAATATTGCAGTATTATCAAACATTGTGTGCTACAAACCTAAGATCGAAGTAATCCTAAGAATTCCCAATTTTCTAAGATTTTCTTCGGTTTCCTAATATTTTCTTGGAATTTTTAAAATTTCGTCGGATTTCTGAAGATTTTATAAAATTTCCCAATTTCCTAAGATTTTCTTCGGTTTCCTAATATTTTCTTGGATTTTTTAAAATTCCGTCGGATTTTTGAAGATTTCCTGGGAGTTTCTAAAATTTCTTCAAACATTCCCGGATTTCCAGAAAACTGCATTTTTATCTAAAATAGGCAGCTTTGTATAACCTGCGAGTATTTTTCAATCACACAATGTCGTCGACACATTATTTTTTAAATCTAAGAAAATCGCCGTAAAATATTTCCTTGAAATTTATCTTCATAGATTAATAAGCCGTCGACACCAGTCAGATAGATCACACAAGAACGACATTTCAGTTGTTACCTCTTCAAAATGGGGAGTTTCCTAAGAAATATTTTTTTGAAATAACATAAAACATGAAACTATAATTTACAAAAATTTTAAATTTGAAAACAATATTTAATCAAAATTAAACATGGCCATCCGATGTTGTCAGTTCTTAATTGGATTATTATTGGCAGTTGCAATATTATGCATATATTGCAATATAATGCAATAATGCAATATCAGTTTTGTTCACAAAATAAAAATTTGTAATCAAATGTCAATAACACACCACCATGATACTTATATAATAATTTTCTGCATTACCAACATTTAAATGAAAGAACAATCGGCAACAAGGTTGAACAGTCTAAAATCTTATTGGTTTATGCGTTCCCGCTCAAGGTAGGGTTATGGCGTCATTTAAATTTAAAATTTCAATAATTCTTTTTTATAATAAACGCACTCAAAATAATCTGAAAAAACTCCAAGACTCCGTTTGATTAACAGTTTCAAATAAAAACAAGGTGGAACTCGCTTTTGCGACAGTTCTTAGGCTTCTATACATCTACTTTTTCGGTAGGTTAAATTATTTGGGCTTTATTTTATTCAAATTTTTAATGCGTTAATCTTTTAATTAGGTAGATTTTTTTACTATATAAGGAAAACGCTAACATTTTAATATTTTTTTTTTATTTCGACCTTTATAGGTAAATATTTGCAATTTACAAACCACAAATAAAACACAATTCATAATGAAATATTAAAATACCCGAAACACGTACCGAATACCGTATTAGAAACACGTAAAATACCTACTCTAAAAATACAAAATAAGAATATCGGATTAAAAAATATATATGTAAATAATCTGAATAATTAATACCAATCTAAAAATATTCTATATGAAGTAAAATTGTTTTAAGAACGTGCGTTCTGATTGGTTTTGAATTATGCGGACAGACGGACAGACGGACAGACGGACACGGAGCTAGATCATAAGGCTTCTTCCTATACGTTGTATAGAAGCCTAAAAATAGGAAACTCTTCCATTTTGACGTAACATGCGATCATTTTATTGCACCCTACCTTCGTATAACTCTGACTCTGTAATTTTGTATTTCAATTATTGTCGTATGTTGTGAAAGGTTAACATAAGGTAAGGTCGAATAACTTGGGATCAAAGCCCTACTCGCACCTCCTCGTGGTGGTTCCTGGTAACTTGTAGAGGACTCTCTGAGATCGGGTAACCAACCCCGGTGGAGGAGGGAAGTCTGCAAGGCCAACGCGAGAGGCCGACATGCCCTGCAAAGGCCACGCAAGAGGCAGCGGAAATGTGGAGGTTGTGTCGCGGACACCGCCGAGAATACCCCGATCAAGCGCAAGGAATGGGAACCGGCCAGGAGTCTCCGCAGTAGGGCCGAGCTCGCAACTCGCGCCCCCGGTGGACACTGCCGAGATACCCTGCCCGAATGCAAGAGATGGGAACCAGTTGGGGGTCCCGCACAATTCATCCACACACCAGAGCGAAAACAGCAGATGCATAACCGAGGAGCCTGTGTCACGGACCCTGCATGGACACCCGAACAGGCGGATGGAGCATGGGCGTGTCAAGGCCACATATGAGCCGGGCCGAGCATGTGGAAACATTTCGGCCCCCATGGAGGCCTATCGTGCCCTGTTCGGATGCCAGGGATGGGAAACCAACTAGGACCGAGGCACAACTCCCAATCACCAGATGCGAAAACAACAGACGAACAACATCTACAAACGGCGACAGCAGGAACATCATACAGAAGATACCACCCGCACGACACGAAAGTAATGCCTTACGGCGGATTCCTTGTGATCGGTAAGTCGGGGGTAGGGGGGAGGTTTTAGTCAGTGAAAGTCTGACACTACCATCGCAGATGGCGATGGTGTCTCGTACGAGATTTCCTCCTCCCTGCTTAAGCTAAAACAAAAAAAAAAAAAAAGGTCGAATAACTTATTAAAGATTGTAATAAAATACGGAGTCATAAACATCAACAAAATATGTATAATTAATATAATTTTTTTTTTAAATTAACGATTTAAATACATATCTAATGTTTAAACAGCACTGGGTATATAAAATATTTTAATTTTAAAATTAATATTGCATTCAATTTTCAAAATTTACAAAAATCTTATAATATAGATTTCTTTAAAACATAAAAAAATATTTAAAAAAATTTAAATTTTTAATAGTAAATCGTTATTAATTGATAAGCCAGAAAGCGGTAGCAACTTATTATCATTTATTTATTTGTAGGGGACGGTAGGGTACTTTTAAACGGTTGTTTTCTTCCTTTTTTCAATATATTTTTATGCAATACTACACAAACTAAAATTATATTACATCATTTTTAGGATACATAAATTTGTCAAAAGTTGTCATCTTTAATCTTTGTATTTTTTAGTGTTGCATAGCGGCACGTAATAATTGCAATAATTTCCTTTTAGTAGGGTACAAAGATTTATTTTAATTTTAAAAATGACAAAAATTGCTTAAAATATACTACATAAATATAATTAATTCATATAATAAAATTAATATACCCCACGACCGAATCTACCCCACTTTCCTATATTCAATATCGTCTTTGTTGTTATTTCAGTAACACTAGATAACAATTCTTCTGATATTTGTGCTAAACTCGCGTAAACCATATTTATTAATAAATGCTACTTTTATGCATTGATAAAGTAGTAGTGAACACAATTTAGAAGATAATCACAAAACAAATTTTAAATGGATAATATAGGGGAAAGGTACCGACTAATTATTTTAATAATTTTTCACATTTTAAACAATATCATTATTTTGAATTTTTTTTTCTGTTTCTCTCAAATTTTCTCCGTTAAATTAAAATGTTGGTTGCTGGATGTAGTTGAATCAACAATTTTATCATTAATCAATTAAAGCAAATATTTTGAAATTTTTCTTGCCAAATTTTTAATTACAATATAAATAAGTATACAGAGGTAATAACGTACTTTCTTAAATATTAGCAAATAGTAGATATTAAAACAATCTTACGAATTAATAAGCAAATTAAATTATATGATTTATTTACTAGTTCTTAAGGAGATTTTATTTACTGCTTATCATTTAATAAAAGTTAAAATGTCATTTTAATAATAAATTTATTAAATTACATTAATTAATAAAATCAAATGTAAGGAAACCATTCGGAATGGATATTATGGAACCAATAAAAAAAAATTTAATTTTGGAAAAGTTCTTTATTTTGCACTAACATGTGTTTTGCAGGCGACGTTTACATATTCAAGTGCTATTTACAACTATTAAGACATTAATTATTTTAATAGGGCAATTTCTTTCATTCCTTCGCACCAAATCAGTATTTTAAAATAATTTAAAATGTATACTAACCAATCTATTAGTCTTTTTAAATTATATTCAAAAAAATTGCCAAAGAGTAAAAAAAATTAATTTGTGATTTAGTGACCTAACGTTTAAATTAGTAGATACAACTTCCACAATACACATCCAAAGCGTTACTTGGCGCTACTACGCCAAGTAACGAAGAAGTTTCTCCAACTCGGAAACATACTTGCAAATGGCAATGCTATACTGTGCTACCAATTTCAAGTTTTTTTTTAATTAATTATACTTTATTTTATTAATCTCCCTTATATTCTACAATACTGACCTAACTCACTTTTTACGAACACAAATCTATATAATTAAAAAAGCAAACATTTAAACATATTTTTGTAATAATCTGTATTATTGCAGTGACGACAGCTCTCTAAAAATATGGCAAAAGAGAAGATATTTAATAGCCCTTATGACATTTTTGGGATTTTTCAATATCTACGCCTTAAGAGTAAATCTTAGCATAGCGATTGTTGATATGACCGCGAACAAATCTATCACGTTAGAAAATGGAACTGTTACAAACGTAAGTTTTACTTTTATTTTTGATTATTTTATTAAATATTTAAATTATTAGCTTATTTTCAAGATTTATATAAGATTATTTTATTAGTAACAAATTCTTCTTTTAGTCCCAGCACTTCTATTGGAATTCGAAGCAACAAGGCTTTATTCTAAGTTCATTCTTTTATGGATATATATTCACGCAATTACTTGGAGGTTGGCTGGCAGTTAAATATAGCGGAAGAAAAGTGTATGGAATTGGAATTGCAGTTACGTCTGTTTTAACTGTGTTTACTCCTTTTGCTGCCAAACAAAGCCTTTATTTACTTATTGCTGTTAGATTTATAGAAGGACTATTCGAAGTAAAATCAACCTATCTTTTTTAATAATGTAGTTATATTGTGTTATGCAGGGGGTAACATATCCATGCATTGTGAATGTATGGGCACGATGGGCACCTCCCTTAGAAAGAAGTCGTCTGGTTTCGTTGTCCTTATCGGGAGGTTTTGTAGGAATCGTTATATCGATGCCCGTAAGCGCATACCTTTCCAATGCATTTGGTTGGGAAAGCATATTTTACGTTTTTGGAACAATTGGAATACTTTGGTATATTATATGGCTATTTTGTATACCAGCTTCTCCATTTGAAGACTCGCACATCAAAAATGAAGAGCTACAGTATCTAAAATTAACTTTAGGAGAACATAAAAGTGACAGAAACATTAAACATCCTTGGGTGTCTATATTTAAATCACCTGCCGTATGGGCGATTGCAATTGCTCACTTTACCGAAAACTGGGGATACTACACACTGCTTACACAACTACCAAAATTTATGAAAGGTATTTTAAGATTTCTGTTGAGAGTGAATAATTTTTTTATCATTATTATGATTTCGTTAGATATTTTCAAATTTGAATTAGGAAGAGCTGGTATAATTTCAGGATTACCGTATTTAGCTATGGGAATAATTTTGCCAATCGCCGGATATCTTGCTGATTTATTACAAGTAAAAACTTCTATTACTACGATACAAGTACGAAAACTATTCACTTGTACTGCTTTCTTATCGCAAACAATCTTTATGTTAATAGCAGCTTACTTAGTATCCCCTGTTGGGTCTAATGTCTGTATAACTACAGCTGTTGGTTTGGGTGGATTTGCATATGCTGGATTTATGTAAATATATTATTTTATTATTGTTTTTTATTTTATTTTTTTCGTTTGTTTTAGAGTAAATTATTTAGATGTAGCTCCGCAACATGCCGGCATATTGGTTGGTATTGGTAATACTATTGCCACCCTACCAGGAATTCTAAGTCCAATAGTAAGCGGATATATCGTTGTAACACCGGTAAAATAAACTTCAATCCTAAAACATTTTAATTACTTATGTACAATTTACAGAGTGCTACTGAATGGCGAATTGTATTTTTTATTGCTGTTGGAATTTACTTATGTGGTTCTATCCTATATGGAATATTTGCAAGGGGAGAAGTGCAAAAATGGGCCGTAAGCAATCCTAATAGTAAATACCATGAAAATCTAGCCTATAAAAACGAGGAAACAGACACGGAAAGTTTATAAAGAAATGTAATATTTATAGAAAACATTAAAAACTAAAAAAAAAATGTATTTTCTAAAAATTGGGTAAAGCACTTCAATTATACAATGGCTTCTGTGGGAAAATTTCAAAATACTCTGTGTTTTTCGGTATATTATCACGGGGCAAGGTCTAGTGTCAACCCAAGATGGGTTAAACCATTGTTTATATATATCATTGATATATATAAACAATGGTTAAACCATCAACTTTTCGAACTAACTACTTCAGTTATATCTATTACATCAGTAATATACTATTGATGGTGTAAGGTGTGTATCGAGGAAAAATATGACTATTTAATGATTTCAGCCCACTATTAGATAATATTGTGAATAATTTACGGTTGGATTAAGAAACTTAATTTAGTTTACGATTAAATAACAATGTACAATAACATTGTTTATTATTGTTTGCTTTTCAGTCATTTGCTCACAAATAGAACGTTCTGATTAACGTCAATTTCCAGCCTTGGTCAGGGCCGGATTTACCAGTAGGCACAACAGGCGATTGCCTGCGGCGCGGCGTCAAAATATAAAAGGCGCAAGCCGTCAGGCATTTCTGCGTTTATGTTCAGCAAAAATAAAATATATTACATTTATGGCCGTACTAATTCCCGTACTAATAGTCATGGATTGATCCGAGCTGTTGCCACGATACGGTCTAAATTCTCATTGGTAAATTCTAGGACTATTAGTACGCGCATAATAGTCACGGATCAATCCGAGACTCAAAATAATCCTAAAATTTACCAGAATACGATTACTGGAATTTAGACCGTATCGTAGCAATAACTACTATTTCGAGAATTGATCTTGAATCTCGGATCAATCCATGACTATAATGCCCGAACTAAATAGTCACGGATCAATCCGAGACTCAAAATAATCCTAAAATTTACCAGAATACGATTACTGGAATTTAGACCGTATCGTAGCAACAGCTGTTATTTCGAGAATTGATTTCGATACTCGGATCAACCCATGACTTATACCAGGGTAGGTTACGTCTTCATTAAGACGGCTTTCGCCGACTTAGTGGAGACGTATGAATAGGAATGTTACAGTATCGCATAACATGCCGCGCGGCATATGTTAAGTCTGAGACCTTTACACACACAGGTCTGGCCCAAGGCCGGATAAACCGTGGGTGCACTGGAGCCGCCGCACCCAGCGCCAAAGTTTAAAAGGCGCCAAAATTGAGCGGTTTTTAATTGTTGTGATTCCAAGGTACTGCATTTTTCTTTTATTATAATATTCTATATGATATTATTAGTATTAAAGGCAGGGCCGGAACTAGGGCGTGGCGAGAGGGGAGGTTTTGGGGGTCCAAACCCCCTCCGAAGTAAATAGTGAGATAAAATCCTAAAATAAAAAATATTAACAAAAGATTAGCAGGATACCTGTGACTTGAATTTACTAACTTTACAATAGAGCGCTTGACTTGAAAATTTCAAAAATTTTCGCCTGTAATATGCTGAGGGATATCCCCTCAAACCCCCAGTAGAGGCGCAAGTTTCAAAGTCGCTACGGGCGCATCAAATCCTAGTTCCGGCTCTGATTAAAGGTACCATTTACCTAATCTGCACCCGGCGCTGAAATAGCTTGATCCGGCCCTGATCTTGCCCCCGGGTTGGAACGCGGTCTAGCACGCGGGTCAAACCTGTGTGTGTAAAGGCACTTATTAGCCTGGGGCGCTAGACTAGCTAAATCCGGCCCTGGCCTTGGTACAAGCAATTTGAAAGTATCTGGAATATGCAATCATACTTTTAGATTATTAGTCCAACTACCCACTACTAAGCATACATAGTACATGGGTCAACCATATGAACGTCAACCAATCAGTAATCAACAATCAGTAGTTTCCTAAAATAAAATCTATTTCACTTCCAATGGTTCGGAAAGTACATTAAGAGGAGAAAACAGTTGAAAAACGAATAAGAACTGGTTACTAAAAATAATTAAATTAAAATTTTAAAATTAACAAGTTAAGTAAACACTAATTAATAATTTAATAATTATACATTTTAAAAATAACCAAGTAATTTTTTTAATTCGCAAAAGTAAATGAAACAGTGTTACCTACATCTTTCTCTTGAATAAAATTATTTATTTATTTACTCGCATATTTATTTTATATCCGCTTTGTCGTCAATTTTACAATGGCATATAAAAACTGTATTGTAACTAAAAACATACAAAATGTGTAATTAAATAATCCGTGTAATCACGTGTATGGTTATAGCTTTAGCAGTCACTAGTTTTATAATGGCAGGCATTGTGCCAAGTATCTAATTATTACAGAAAAAAAATTTATTAACAAAAACATAATTGAAAATAATTTTTACACAATGGATAACGGTACTACTGGAGAAAAGAGGTATTGCAATATTTTTATTTCCAATATTATAACTTATTTAATTAAAATAATAAATTTGGCTTTGTTTAACATACAATTTTTTTTACTGATGGGGTAACTGGCCTGATACCGCAATCATTAATTGAAAATTATAATTGTATTACATTTAGAAAGATCAAAACACAATAAATACAACTAGAAACTAGATAAAGAGATCTAAACAGATAACCTGACAACAACTGACCTCACTTTCTATGTATTGGATGAAACCTGACATACTTACGTATCTTTGAGAAGATTTAACTACAGTTATATTTTTATTGCGCATTCAGAATCACCCATAAATTCACTTTTTAGTAATTCGACTTACTAGGTTTTTCAATTGTAGAAAATATAACTTAAGGCTGAAGTATATAGACCTAGCTTTGATTCACGAACGCGAGAGGGCTTTTAAGTTATAAGCTACATTATTTTAAAATTAATATAGGTAGACAACACGTTTAACAAATTTTCTTACTTGCAATTTAAATAGTAAAGTTTCAGGAATCTAGAATATACGACAAGCTCCGCCTTTTGAAATACCAAAATTTCCCTCTCTGTTTAAAAATTTGTAAATCGTAAGGGTGGGGATATAAGATCGTTTAAATTATTTTTTTTATTGGGAATTATATTTATATAATATGTACTTATAAAATTTAACACTAATAAGTATAAATGCATATAAATTCAATATCCTGTTGTAAAAATGTTCGCAATCGTATAAAACTAAGCCATGTGTACATGTGGAATTTAGCCTTGCAACTTGCAATAAATAAGAAATGCACAAAATTGAATTCCAATTTGCTTTTGCAGTGATCCAACGATAATTTTATTATGTTGTATTAAAGATTACTTATATTATATATTCAAAATGTTATATACACCACATCTGATTTAAAACAGTGCAAAATCCGACATTATTGTTAATTAAAAATTAATTTATAAATGTGATTAAAGATTACCTTTTATCACTTATCGTATACTGCAGAAACTAATCGGCTAAAGAAAAAAAAATTTTGTAAAAAGTTTCAAATTTTCATAATCGTTATGGTATAATCGAGTTGTTTAATTATTAGATTTTTAATTCATAAATAATATGTCATTGCAGTGCCGTAGCAAGGGTGACACGACAGAGACTTTGCTTCAGGCGCCGCCGCACAGTGTGATATTTCAGCAATCTATAAATGGACATAATTGAAATTAGTTAATTGCCGATAATATTAAAATCGCGTTATATTTAAATAGGTAAACATCCATACTTCGATAATTTTTCAAAAATCGCGCGAAATAATATACAAAAGCGTCCGAAACAGTTGACAAATGCTAACAACTACATAATTAGCTGTCTGACATCGATCGCATAGTAACGCTATCGACGTTAACTATGTCTCTAAAGTGAACTTTTTATGCCGTATTATTGTTATTTTCTCTTATAAAGGTAAATTACTGTAGTTTAATTTTATGAAATCGTCTGATAAAGTATTTCATTGCCATACAAAATCTATTTAAATTGGTAGCTAATTAAAAACGGTATTTTTGAATTATAACTAGAGTTTTGATTATAATTATACCACGTTATACCATATTGTTATTATGTTTCAATTAAAGATAGACTCTTCAGCTACATAAATCTGAATTTTTTTTTGCAAAAGTTTGCGATATCCATAAATTTTCTCTTCACTTTCAGAATGACTTTGCAAATTTTTCGTCAATCGATTTTTGACATATGGTTTGTGAACTGGAAAATTACGAGATTTGATGTTATATTTGCATATATTCTGCAAGAACTAGGAGATTCTTCATTATCCAATTTTGTATTTTATTAGATAGCAGCATAAAATAAAAATATATAATAAATAAAATAATACAAACATTTTTCAGTCGCCTTCTAAATACCACCCCTTGTGTTTAGAATTTTTCCGTTATTTTTTATGTCTTCGCAGGTATATTATTAGTATGTTAGCAAAGTTTCGGAATTTTTATATTTTTCATCCCCTTTCTAAAAACCACCCCTTATTGTTTAGAATTTTTTCCTTATTTTTGTGCCTTCACAGCTATATTATTGGTATGTTAACAAAGTTTCAGAATTTTTTGAAAAAATATATTTTTCATCCCCTTTCTGAAAACCACCCATTAGTACTTAAAATCGTATTACTATTTTTTTCGTTGTTTAACAAATATTTTTGGTCGATTTGGTGATTTATAGATTTTTGTCCATCTAGATTGCTGAAATATCACACTGTGCGCCGTCGTAATGGGAGTAGGGCCGATTTACCCATTAGGCAAGAAAGGCAGCTGCCTAGGGCGGCAGTCTTTTAGGGGCGGCAAAAATACTAATTAATTCTAATAAAAATTGTAATATAAATTGAAACTTGATTGTAAATTATACTTAGGTATTTAAAAATCATATTACATTATGTAGAAAACATAAACAATTTTTAAGTGCCGCATAGTAATGTAAGAACGTAAAGAATAAAAATAAACGAAGAACAAAAAACTGTCTATACTGTTTAAGTAAATAAAGTTCTCAGAGTTTATACTTATTTTGCTAATAAATATTATGCTGTTATAATAAGTTAGTTTAAATTTTAATTTTAAGGGGGCGGCAAAAAAAATAAGCCTAGGGTGCTCATATGCCTTAACGCGGCCCTGAAAGGGAGCGCTAAACCTGGACAAATTTTTAAAACTAAAAAATATTGATCTACCTTATTTTCTGGAGGCACTCATAATGATGGCGGTACTTTAAAATACGCCCTGTATATTCAGTATTTTTAAATATATTTAAAAATATTTAAATATAAATAAATACTTCGTTTAATATTGATAGTTTTGTCAAAGTAAGTAAAATTTTTTTTAAATCTTTATTTTTAATTTAATATTGTAATTTTAAAAATGTGTTAATAAAAAAACACGAAACGTCAGACAATTTAATTGTTTATAGACTCAACAATTAAAAAAAAGTATTAAATAAAAGGTCAACAATAAACTAAAAATTATAATTTTTATTATTAAGTATGTACCATATTTTATTTTTTAATGCATTTATATTATTTACGTGTAAAAGGTACCAAATATAATATGTATGTCAATTATCAGTAATACAATACAATAGGTTACAATAGATAAATTAAGATTTCAGATAATATTTTCTGTAATTTTCTTGCTTTTACATTTGGCTCAATTGTTTCCTCACCAATACACTGCTTGTATTTTAAAAGCTCTATTAGTACACATAATTTTATCACAATCGGTTCAACATTTCCGGGGTACCAAGACATTTTCATTTTTTTTATTTATTTTTTTGTGGTAGCCCTAGCAAAGATTTTTCTACCAAAACCTTATTTTCACCCCTAGCGCCCACCACATATACGTCCAAAATGTTTCAATGCCATCGAGACAGAAATGCCGAAGAAAATCGAGGGATAATTTGAGGTCAACATGGGACAGGAAAACATATAAAATTTGGTTATTTTACCTATAGAAAGTGAAATTGCTGGAAAAATTGATTTTGAGCACGTTTTTGATAAATTTGCGGCAATCAAACCGAGAAAGGTACAATAAATTTATTGTGATTCTAAAAATCTTAGGATATTTATTGCACGCGATGCTCTTTCATTTAATACTATTTAATTTTTTTATTCTGGATTATATAAATCTTAAAATAAATAAAAACTTGTTTATCCGAAAACCCAATAAATAATATTCAGCTTAAAATTTTCATAATTATAAAATTTTTTGGGAGAGGGCGCATATATTCAAATTATTTTCAAGTGAAAATAGAGCTGGCTCTGTTTCATTGTATTGTTTTTTTATGCGAAGTTTTATTTATACAAATTATCTACTATCTCCTCTTATAGTTGGTTTTTTAAAAATAATATAAAAATTTGAATTTTTTTATAATAAAATATTTTTTGATTTTGCCCCTCCCTGAAAAAGATCCTATGGACGTCTATGAGAGCCACTGTTTAGATTCGCGCTTGAAACAACCGATGTAATTAGTCTCTTTTAAAATACCTCAAATATCACAATATTAAGAGAAAAATATGTGTTACTAATCCATATAATTGTGCAGAAAAATTACGCAAATTATACCGGAAAAAGTGACAAAAACAATATATAAATTAAATAAATAACAATTTACGCGCAATAGAACTACAAGTTTAGAGAATTAATTTTAAAAGTAAAATATATTTATTTACTGGTACATAGTACATACTAGATAATACCGTAATCTATTATGGTTATTTTACTTTCTAAAATAATATATTATGTAGTAGGTAATAGGTAGTTTTTCAAGGGTTGCCATTATTTCATTCTAGGGGTTGAAAACGTAAAAAAAGTATCTTCTGCTTTTCTAAAATAATACTAAGTAAAACAGAGTCAGTTCAGTTATGTTGAAAATTATACAAAAATTATACATTATTTTCTGTAATATATGGTATATTGTTAATTCTAAATTAGTTCTTTACATCTTTATCAATTTAATGACAATTTTAAATATTTCTCACAATATTTATGAGTTTTTAAATTATTATTACTATTCATTTGGGCGACTGCACAAAGCAGGAAACTGTAAAAATTTATGTAAATTGCATAAAACACATAACCATCTCTGTGATAATGGCGGAACTATAATGATTAATTTATTCTGAAATTATTCCCGCGTGATTTGAATTGAACAATTATTAGCAATCACATTTTTAATGTGTTATAGATAAAATAAATTTTCGGAAAATTTATTTATGAAGTCTTTTAAACATGTACATTCATTTAATAAGTAGAATATTATTAATTGAAAATTAATTTCTAGTTTTAAAATAAATACTATTGTTATAAACAAAAATTTTTAATTTTAAAACCCCTATTGCTCTTCCTTTTATTGTCACAAATATTATCTCAAAATTTCAAAACGATGCGTTCATGCGTTTTCAAGATGAACTGGAATAACTGATTTTTTTTTGCATTTTACCAAATTTTTTTCTTTTTTTGTTGATAATTCATTGTTAGTAACTTATTTCCCTTATTTTAATTTTTGCTAAAAAATTTACAACTAGAGTATTTAAACAAATTAACTTCGAAATTTCAAAATTTGCTAAAAAAAATTACCTATTGCCCTTCCTTAATTTATCATAAATATAATTCCCAAATTTGAAGAAAATCCATTCAGCCGTTTTTGAAATGAACTGGAACATACAAGAGCGCATAGCAAAATCCTAGCCTTAAGAACTAAGGTGAGCTAACGTTAATCCCCCATGACTGTGTGCAATTAAATAAATAGCAACGGCCCAGTATTTAGTAATTTGGTTCATATTTTACAACACTGAACTCGATCTGTTATCTCATGTTAGGCGAGATCAAAACTTAGCTAATTATTATTATTGTACAATATTAAATTATTGTAGAGACGACAGTTCTTTAAGAATATGGCAAAAAAGAAGATATTTGGTAGCCCTATTTGCATTTTTGGGATTTTTCAACATCTATGCTTTAAGAGTAAATCTTAGCATTGCAATTGTTGCAATGACGGAAGACAAAATTACCACTCTAGAAAATGGTACAATTGCTTACGTAAGCTTTATTTTGCAACTTCATTTACAAGTAAACAATATTTTTTTTAGACCAGAGATTTTGACTGGAATTCAAAGCAGCAAGGTTTTATCTTAAGTTCCTTTTTTTACGGGTACATCCTAACGCAATTGGCCGGTGGTTGGCTGGCAGCTAAATATGGAGGAAGAAGAATTTATGGAGTTGGTCTTGTAGTAACAGCTATATTAACTATACTGACTCCTTTTGCAGCTAAACAAAATTTTTACCTGTTAATATTTATTCGAGTTCTCGAAGGATTATTCGAAGTAACGTTGAAAATATTGTATTTTTATAAAAATGTAATTAGTTTATGTTTCCCAGGGAGTAACGTATCCTTGTAATGTTGCTATTTGGTCACGGTGGGCACCTCCTTTAGAAAGAAGTCGACTGGTGTCAATTTCCTTATCTGGATGCTTTGCAGGAATAATTGTTGCAATGCCAGCCAGTGCCTATCTTTCTAATGCATTTGGTTGGGAAAGCATTTTTTATGTTTTCGGAGGACTTGGTGTAATTTGGTACATCGGATGGTTATTTATTGTACCCGAATCACCGTTTGAAGATCCACACATTACAGATGAAGAGTTACTGCATATTAAACAAACGTTAGGTGAGCGTACTCGGCACGAAAACATTAAGCATCCGTGGAAGTCCATATTAAGATCACCTGCAATATGGGCTATAACTGTAGCCCACTTTAGCGAGAACTGGGGTTATTATACTCTCCTCACACAGTTACCAAAATTTATGAAAGGTATGCAAAAAATATTTATAATCTTTAAATCACATCATATCACATTGTCAAATTTTATTATAGATGTTTTACATTTTGATTTGGAAAATTCTGGCATAACTTCTGCAATACCATATTTAGCTATGGGAATAATTTTACAACTGGCAGGATATCTCGCTGATTGGTTCCAAATAAGAAGTATTTTTACCACAACGCAAATACGAAAAATGTTTACCTGTTGTGCCTTTTTATCACAAACAGTTTTTATGTTAACCGCTGCATACTTGTTATCGCCTCTTGGATCTACTATTTGTATAACTACAGCTGTTGGTTTGGGTGGATTTGCATGGGCTGGATTTATGTACGTATTTTATTTAAATTTATAGCTAAATATTGTAACGATTTCGGGGCCGGATTTAGCTAGTCTAGCGCCCCAGGCTAATAGGTGCCTTTACAAACACAAGTTAGACCCGCGTTCCAACCCGGGGGCCAGACCTGTGTGTGTCAAGGTCTCAGACGTAACTTATGCCGCGCGGCATGTTATACAATACTGTAAAGACGCGTCTTCACTTAGGCGGTTTTTGCCGGCGGCTTAAGCCGGGCGGCTAGTTATGTGTGCTTTAACATTGCCCAAGGGGTAAATATCCAGTAAAATTTCTGCACACAAAACTCGGAATTCCAACGATTTCCAAAGAATTCCAAAAACTTCAACAGAACTCCAACGATTTCCTAGGAATTCCAACGAATTCGAATGATATCCAAGAATTCCACAGAATTCCAGTGATTTCAAAGGAATTCCAATAAGTTCAAATCAAAGTTAAATCTAAAGAATTCCAGGGATTTCCAAGGAATTCCAAGAATCTCCAAAGAATTCCAAAGGGAATTTCAAAGATTTCTAAGAAATTCCAAGACTTCCAATGATTTCCAAGGAATTCCAAAGACCTCCAAGGAATTCCAATGATTTTCAAGAATTCCAAGGATTTCCAAGGAATTCCAGGGATATCCAAGGAATTCCAATAATTTCCAAGGGAATTCCAAACGAGTGTACACAAAATTTTCGAGATATTTACCCCTTGACATTGCCTACACACCTCCCCACTAAAGCCGCCGGCAAAAACCGCCTAGTGGAGACGCGTCTTAACATTCCTATTCATACTACGTCCCCACTAAGTCGGCAAAAGCCGTCTTAATGAAGACGCAACCTACGCGAATGTAATCGACTGCTCCAAATATTACACATTATTATATAACATTCTTTCGAAAGATCTACACTCGAGCATAGCACTGTAATTAGATAATTATGCCCGTACTAATAGTCACGGATCAATCCGAGACTCAAAATAATCTACCAATGAAATGACTGGAATTTAGACCGTATCGTAATCAATGCAATGCCGTACGGGCATAATAGTCATGGATTGATCCGAGTATCGAGATCAATTCTCGAAATAACAGCTGCTGCTACGATTTGGTCTAAATTCCAGTGATCTCATTGGTAAATTCTAGGATTATTTTGAGTCTCGGATTGATCTGTATTATAGTCATGGATTGATCCGAGATTTAAGATCAATTCTCGAAATAGCAGCTGTTGCTACGATACGGTCTAAATTCCAGTAATCTCATTGGTAAATTCTAGGATTATCTCGAGTCTCGGATTGATCCGTGACTATTAATGTCAACATAAACGCGGAAATGCCTGGCGGCTTGCGCCTTTTGTATTTTGACGCCGCAGGCGATCGCCTGTTGTGCCTACTGGTAAATCCGGCCCTGAACGATTTATGAGAGTACTAATAACTGCTACTTGTAATTTGTGACTTGTAGATTTTATGTTATTTATAATATGGCCCCAGACCTCTATAATACTTTATACATTCTCATTCACACTGCTGAATTTATACATAGTTAATATTTCATATTATTATCTTAGGGTTAATTATCTAGATGTGGCTCCTCAACATGCAAGCGTTTTAATGGGCATTGGTAACACTTTCGGTACTTTACCAGGAATTTTAAGTCCTATAGTAGGAGGTTATATCGTTGTAACACCGGTAAAATAAACTTGCCGTAAAAAATTTAAAATCTAATTGTATATAATATTTTGCAGAGCGAATCGGAATGGCGAATCGTATTTTTTATTGCTAGTGGAATTTATTTATGCGGTTCACTGGTATATGGAATTTTTGCGAGTGGAGAAGTTCAAAAATGGGCCTTAGAGAAACAAGATGATATTCAACCAACTAAATGATTAGTACAAATTATTATCAAAATTTTATGTAAACATCGGGAAGTTTTCACTGTGGCAATATAGTGTCACTGGGCAGCAGTAAATGGCAGTTTTGGAAGCATAAGGTAGTATTAAGAAGTACCTACTTACTATTATATTTCTTTAAGTAAAGTCAAAAATTCATACTGATTCTAATAACTGCCACTTACTGCCTAACACTGCACGGTATTGCCTGGTACTGTCCAATTTTATCACTTACTGCTGATACTACCTAATACTGCTACTGACCGCCTAACACTGCGATAGTTACATCGTACTGCCGATACTGTTTAATAATGTCATCATTAGGTAATTTATTAGGAGTTGTCAGACATTTTTGAAAGACTTTTCGACAACTTATAATAAATTACCTGATGATGCTATAAAGAAAAAACCGGTTGGAAATAAACATAAAAGATAATATTATACAAACAAATTCGTCTATTAATTGAAAAACAAATTAAAATCACTTGTAAAATAAACTTAAACATAATTACTTAGGAATGACATCCACATACAGGATGGTTTTTAATTAGCATCATGCATTTTACTTAATTATCGTGTTTAACGGGGTTAAACAGGGAGTAACTTAAGTAAATGAGATTATTAGGCAATATCAGACTTCAGACAGCATTAACAATAAACAGAATATTAGCATTAAGTGGCTGATTCAGCAGTAAGTGGCAGTAGTCGGCAGTAAGCAACAGTACTTTACTAAATACTAACATGTAGCAGTACAGTGCACTGTATTATACTTAAATCGAGTGATTTTCGCTCCGGTGAAAATTTGCTGGTAAGAAAACATAAAAATGTTCACTCAAAGTAAAAGTGAATAAATTTTCTAAATACAAATAATATGAAATATAATTCTCTTTTCACAAAATCGAAATCCAAAATTAATTAAAAGTTAAATTAAAAATTCAGAAGCGAATTTTTTTTTCGTTTTCGTTTAGTTTTCCAACCTTAGAATCAGAAAACTGATGTTTACAATACAACAATGTATCGTTCTTTTTAAAAGCTACGCACAAAATTGCGTAACAGCAGCAGTTAACGGTTTGAACCCCTTCCATTTTTTGTTCAGAACAAAGTTTAATAAGTAGTTGGTAAAATTTAATGCAAGCACCCATTATAGTTTCACATTAACAGCAGACGAGTCAAGTGTCTCGGAGTATAATATGGAAAATGAAAAAATAATGAATTTAAGAGATGAAGTAATGAAAGAGGAGACGGACATGTAAGTATGATTTTTAATACCCTCTTCCCACGATTAATATTTTTATCATTTTTTTTTTAATCAAAATGTTGATAGGTTTGACGTCACTAAATATATTTTGACCAAAATTTATGGCTAATAGGCGCATACACAATTGACACACAATTCCCTCTCCTGAAAATTCAACGTTTTTTACTTAAGTCCTATTGCAGTATCAACGACGATATTTACTTTTCTCTAATTATTTATGTATTTATGTTACTTTTGTTTACTTTTTAACGGAAATGCTGGTTCGTTTTACATAAATACTAAAATAATATAACTTGAAAAATTTCGATAAATTTAGATAAATTTTGTGTTTGTGTATGAACCGACAGTAAAATAATATAACCTTCAGAAATAATATTTCTGCTCCCGTTACTGTTGCAGACCAATTGTGACCCCCCTCCCCTTAAATCACACGGTCATAATTATTTTCATCAATATTTTGATATTTTGGTATGTTTTTATTAAAATTATTATCGAAATATTCATCATGGTAACATGCCATAATAGTTATTTTTGTATATAGGACCTAAAGTGTTAGTTTTTGGCCCACGGAGTGAATGTTGTAGCCCAAGCCAAAAACACACTTTACGCCAGAGGTGCAAAAAACTTTTTTTTTATCCGAGCGAAAAAAAATGTAAAATATAAATTCTGTAATAAAAAATTCAAAATATTTGTGAAATGAAAGGTTTCTTGTTTTCATGGTTAAGCTTAATTTCGGCTATTTTATTAGTAGATGGGCCAAAAAGTAGTCGGGCCAAAGAGTACCATTTTACGCCTGCTACTTATTAGTAATAAAGAATAAAAAAAGAGTATTATAGTAATAAAGTATATAAATGTGCCAACACAAATGGATTATTTCAAAAATGTAATTTAAAATTTTTATATTATTTGAAATAATTTTTAAATCTTTCTTACAGTTTCTAACAAAACAAATTTTGGTCCATAAAATAATAATACATAATTATTATATTAGCAATCTAATCAAATTTTATAAAAAAGAGCATCAAACGTCGAAATATTGTTTTGAAATTGTAAAAGCAAAAATTAATGTGTCACATCAAGATGTATAATAATAATTATTATAATAATGTACATAGGTACTTATAATTTATTAAGGCGATATATTTTCTATTGCATGCTATTTTTTTTAAATTTTATTCAACTTTATATTTTATAGAATTAACTACATATTTCCCACATAAATATACGAGCATATACAATAATAATACAATATTTTTATTTTTATGACACTTTAAAAAATTTTTTTTTCTTTTCTTTTCTAAAAAAAATATTTTTTTGTACAAAAAAATAAAAAAAAATTTTTTCTAAATTCAAATCCTCGATAGTTCGGTTTCTTAAAAGCATTTTTTAATTCCATCTTCACATGGCCATACTACCGAAAACATTGATTTTTCAGTAAAAATGTAAAAATGATTCTGTGTTTTTTAAAGAGAGTGAAATAATCTACAAACTAGATTTAAACCTTTTATTGTTTAAAAATAACTGCTTTCGAGTTACGAATTAGTAAATAAAAAATCGGATGTGGCCATGCCCATAACTTTATCATACTTTTAAATAATAATAAATTCAAAATATTTTTTTAAATATTATTATTTTGGAGGAAAATAATTATAATAAAGAAATAAAATTTAAAACATAAGAAGAAAATTTTCTTTTAATTTGTAAAACCTATATAAACAAAAATAGGATATTTACACGATTATTGAGTAATACTGTTTTATTATTATTTTGGAGGAGAATATAATAAAAAAATAAAATTTTAAAAATAAGAAAAAGAAATTTTTTTTAATTTACAAAATATTATATTTTTTTTGCTTTTCCGTGTACCGATTTTATTCAAAATCTAATCAGCTCCAAGTCTCAATATTTATGTGCTAAATATAAAAATTTGTTAAAAGATTTCTATTACTTTTTGAGGTAGAGCGCACACAAAATTTGACCACATACATACAGACATTTTTTGGAAATGCCGATTCTCCGCTTCTGGGGCCCAAAAATGTCTAAATTCATCAAAATCTCAACTTTTTTTTCTGCACCATTACAATACTTTCTCAGACTTCGTATGATAAAGTAAAAAATGTTGTATGAACGAAAGTTTAATGAATTTGTTTTGTTTTTTTTTTAATCCTGTATCAAACGAAACGTTTTACAAAAAATCTGACGCCCCATTCCGGATAGGAAATTTAACGGACTACAACTTTTCTCTATTAACAATTTTAGAAAAGCCAATCCATTTCACAGAAAATCAGAAAATAATAAACAAGACAGCTACAAAACCAAAAGTTTAGTTCACAAAATGTTTGTTTTTATTGAAAAATTATTTTTTTATTACGGTTTTTTTTTCCTCATTGTTTGATCTTGGCGTTCTGTCAATTGGTCAGATTTATGTAATTACCTAACCAATTCTAAAATCCACAACGTGTTGAAGCACACCGGAAGGCCGAGCTAAGAAATTTTGTAAAGTCCGAGATTCGAACCCAGAATTTCCGTTCTGTAACTCAACCAGCGATCACACCAATCCACTGCTGTGGTTAATTAAGGTTAATGTTGCCAAAATAGCAGCGGCAAGCTATCCACGCTTTACTTTCCATTTCTGTTCGCGCGTCATCTAGTTTGAGGTAGATTTTCGAAAGTTTTTAATTCATTCGAAGACGGTCCTGTTCTGACAATCTAAAATTTAAATTTGGCGGTTCCAAAAAATTTATATTCTGAGTTTATTGGTCTTCGTAAAAATTCTGGTCTCCGCAAAAAATCCGTGACTATTACCTGCCCTACAAAGTCAATACGCAGGGAAGTATTTGGACTAGATTTTCGAGAGGGGTTTTAAAAATTTTTTTTTAAAATAGCTAATTTATTAAACTATAAAAGAAACTAAAATTTGGAACAAAAAGTAAAATCCATTGTCGCCAATCGACATCAATCAAGTACCCAACTAACCGAGTTTTTCATCAATTGAGTTTCCTACCAATCAAGATGCACATCAACCGGGTTCCATATCAATCAAAATGTACATCAATTAATTTCCCAACCAATCTAGTTGACCATCAGTCGAGTTGTACATCAATCAATTTCCCAACTAATCAAGTGGCTCATCAATCGAGTTGTAGGTGTACATGAATCCAGTTTCCAACTAATCGAATTGCACATTAACGGGTTGTACATCAGTCGAGTTCCACTACTGATCAGGATTATATGTTTATTTTGGTTTTAGAAAAAATATCTAGAAAAACCTATGTCGAGGCGACAATTACAACAAGATACATTATGCAGATGATATTTTTAATGTACAGGGTGGCGCACTTATCTTAACCGAAAGTAATTGGCGATAACTTCTCTCCAAAGCGGAATTTCTGACAGTTCTTGGGCTTATTTGACAGATAGTAATCTATATTTTTGTCTAGTGTTAAAAATGAGAAAGAAAGTGATTAAATATTGATATCAGTTTGAGTCTCCAATTTTGCTCCGACGTGCGCTGCTTCGTGAACATAAATCCGATGTACCATCAATTATGCAGATAAGAACGGTTATTTTGCGTTATTAAGAGAGTACAGTGTTACCAAAGACGCGTCAGCGAAAAAACAGGGTTAGAGTGGCAGAAAACATCACAGCAGTGGCTCAGGCGATCAACCAGAATCCAACGGTTTCTACAAGAAAATTTTCTGCTGAATTGTCGATCAGTAGACGATCAGTTGGGCGCATACTTACTGAAGATTTGAATTTATTTCCGTATAAAATTCCGTAAAAAAAATTCAATTAGTAACTGAACCCTTCTGACTATCCGGTTCGCTTGGCATTTTGCAAAAAAATGCTTGAAATGTTTGAAACAGATGAAACACTTATCACTCACATCTTCATATCTGACGAGGCCCATTTCGACTTGAATGGAAATGTGAATAAACAAAATTGTCGCATTTGGTCTACCTCGAACCCGAATACCGTGCAGGAAGTCAATTTGCATCCGGAACGTGTGACAGTTTGGTGTGCGGTGTCGTCAAAGTCCATTGTCGGACCTTTCTATTTTGAGTGTCGGGACCGTGCCGCCGACGACTGAAAGTAAGATGGTGGGATCATGTGATACACGACCTAAAGGTTATGGAAGTGAAAGAATGGATGATCAAGGTTAAAGACAGGCAATACTGGAGGGGAATTCACACGGAAGCAGCAACTCACAAAAAATTGTATATCAACAATTACCTTTCCTGAAGGAAATCCACACTTGGAGTCCTATTCTTGAACTTACTCGAATGATGGATTTCTGATAGTTCCCCTTTGTAAAACAATAGAATTTAGCTAGGTTTGCAGTTGATGACAACCGCACGAATCATTAATTTTTAGAAAATTTATTTATTTTTAGGTTTCTACATACAGTATAAGAAGTCTTATGATCTGGTTTAAAACAACACGGGAAACATTTATATTCATATGTAATCAATGTTTATTTCAGATTGATACCGCTATCGCCGCTTCAATATGTCAACCTCGTAGCACCGGAAGTTCAACTAAATACCAAAACAAGGTAACTCAAAGTTGTAAATTTTTAATATAGAAAAAATACCTTTTGCGGTTTCCTCGATTCAAAATAGTAAACAAGTGCCAGAAGTTGCTAGGACGAGGAAGCTTTCTAGCTTCTTCCAAAATAAACATTTTTGTCATAACTTTTATTTCAGCGACGACAGCTCATTGAAAATATGGCAGAAAAGAAGATATCTGATAGCACTATTAGCATATATTGGATATGTTAATATATATACGCTACGGATAAATCTTAGCATAGCAATTGTTTCTATGACTGAAAACAAGTCGGTTACTTTAGAAAACGGCACCATGATTTATGTGAGCTTATTTAAAAATTATTACTTTTATCGAGAATAGAGTTTTAAAATTTTTTAGATCAAAGAGTTTGACTGGGATTCCAAGCAACAAGGTTTTATTTTAAGTTCTTTTTTTTATGGATACATATGTACTCAAATATTTGGTGGTTGGTTGGCAGCTAAATATGGTGGAAGAAGATTGTATGGAATTGGAATAGCAGTTACATCTGTTTTAACTATAATCACTCCTTGGGCGGCTAAACAAAGTTTTTATTTGCTAATATTTGTTAGACTGACTGAAGGATTGTTTGAAGTAATATATATTTATTTTTATATTTGACAATATATAATTACATCTTATCCGGTACAGGGGGTAACATATCCTTGCGTTGTTGATATTTGGTCACGATGGGCACCTCCTATGGAGAGAAGTCGTCTGGTATCAACTTCAATTGCAGGAACATTTGGTGGAATAGTTGTTGCAATGTCAGCAAGTGCCTATCTTTCTAATGCATTTGGATGGGAAAGTATATTTTATGTTTTTGGATCGATTGGTATTATTTGGTACATCGGTTGGTTACTTATTATACCCGAGTCACCGTTTCAAGATAAACATATTAAAGCCGAAGAGTTGCAGTACCTTAAACTAGCCTTAGGAGACCATAATCTTAACAGAAATATTAAACATCCTTGGAAGTCTATATTAACATCACCTGCAGTTTGGGCCGCTGCAATTGCTCACTTTACTGAAAACTGGGGATATTACACTTTTCTTACGCAGTTGCCAAAATTTCTGAAAGGTAGGTAGTATCTGAGATCTTCTAATCCGCCATTGAAATAGTTCAGGCATAAGGTAATCACATGGTACTATAATACTATAATAGTACTATAATAGTACTATAATAGTACTATAATAGTACTATAATAGTACCATGGGTAATCATATTAAATATAACCCCAAAAACTTAAACTAGGCCAGGTGGCCATTATAAATAAAATAAATCATAACCATGTATACTATTTCAGATATTTTACATTTTGAATTGCAAAATGCTGGTATAAGTTCAGCAATTCCATATTTAGTTATGGGAGTAGTTTTACCGCTAGCTGGATATCTAGCCGATTGGTTCCAAGTTAAAAAGATTTTTACCACGACACAAGTACGAAAATTATTCACGTGTGTCGCTTTCTTATCACAAACAGTTTTTATGCTAACAGCGATTTACCTATTATCGCCTATTGGTACCACAGCTTGTATAACAACAGCTGTTGGTTTGGGTGGATTCGCCTGGGCTGGATTTATGTAAATATTTAAGTTTAGTGCTACCTAATCATTTTTTTTAAATTATTTCAGGGTGAATTATTTAGATATAGCTCCTCAGCATGCTAGCATTTTAGCAGGCATTGGTACTACTATGGGTTCATTACCTGGAATTCTAAGTCCTACTATAAGCGGTTACATTGTAGTGACACCGGTAAAGTCAAAGTAAACTTGAAAATTTTTATAGTGTAATTTTATACTTACAGACCTCGGCAGAATGGCAAATTGTATTTTTTATAACTAGCGGAATTTACTTAGTTGGTGCAATCATATATTTTATATTTGGAAGTGGAGAACTGCAGAAATGGGCAGTAGAAAACCAAAACAACGACCACGTACACGAAGACAATTCATCTAAAAATTAATATAAAAATTTAATTAGTTTGATTAAGCACTAGCATAACATGATCTGAATGACGGAGGGATTATATTTCTATAAGTAATAATAATATAAAGATTGTAACAACTAATGCAACTAATACACAGAAAGAAGTTTCAAAAGCATTTCTTTGCCCCCCGTGTACACTACGCCACTGCTCATTTACTGCCTGTCAATTGTAGAATAACAAATGAAGTTATTTTTTAATGTAAATTAGATTATTATCTACTTTAATTTGGAATTAACTCGGAATAAATATAGTTTTTAATCTATATAAATAAAAATGAAATGCTGTTTGTTGCTAACGCCATAACTTGAGAACGGCTGGACCGATTAGGTTCATTTTTTTTTCAAATGTTCGTAATAGTCCGACTAAGGTTTTTACGGAAAGAAAAAAAAGTTGCCCGAAAAATTAAAAAATCTACGAGAAACTAAAATTACTTCATTTCTATGTCGGTAGATGGCGCTACGTGTGCAAATGTTGTTTATTAATGCCTGGATTAGCCCCTCACAATTTGCAATTAAAAGTAGGCTCAGTCATCATCATGTTGCATAAACATCAATCAACCTCGACTATGCAATGGAACGAGACTGGCTGTGAAAAAGCTTATAAACAACGTCATCGCGGTGACGATTATCAAGGGAAAGTACAGAGGAGAAGATGTTTTGATTTTGCGTATCCCGATGATTCCAACGGATTTGCCATTCGAGATTAAACGGCTACAATTCCCCGTGCGTCTGGCTTTCGCGATGTCCATCAACAAATCACAAGAACAGTGCTTGGAAGTTTGCGGAATTAACTTGGAGTTTCCGTGTTTCACGCATGGACAACTGTATGTCGCATGTTCGCATGTTGGAAACCATCATCTTTCTTTATTTACGCGCCGGAAAACAAAACAAATAACGTAGTTTACTAGGAAAGCTTTGCATTGAAACTGCATTTATCCTGACATGCCCTGTATTTTTTGCAAATAAGGAAATATTTACCAACTTCCTGAAATTTCATTGGTTTCAGTTCGACTTTATCGCTTAAAGTTACAGTTTAAGTTCAGCTTTATGGAACTTACCTTTATTTAGGGCAAAACAACGTTTGCCGGGCCAGCTAGTATAAAATAATACTTACATGCCCCCCCCCTTATTGCTAATTATCGCATTTCGCTAATTATGCAAATTAATTTATTAAAAAAAATTAAAAACGGCTGTTTTGTTTTCAAAAAATAATGTTTTCTTTATAAACTACCGGCTTTCAATATTATTATCAGTACCAGCTAAACAGGTATTGGTCGATAGTTTTTCCTCTTCTAAATTGACCAATGAATACAGTGACTACCAACTCTTTGCATTGTTACCGGTACAGGTTATCTTAAAAAAATTTTCTTTTACTGGTCCAAACCCCTAGAACCGGCGCTGCAAAATAGTTTAAAAATCGCATCTGGTTTAACACACCACGTGCAGTGTTGTCACATTGGGCGATTTAGCGCCAATTGGGCGACTTTTGAAAGTAATTTGCGCTTATTTTTTTTCAAAAACCGCAAAGCGCAATTTGGGCGATTTCTTAGAAATGAAGTTGCGGTTTATTGCGATTTTGCGCATCGAAGAATCAGTCATGCGTACAGCCACGTATAGGTGGCGGCACTCAGCAGTTGCGGTTTAAAAAGTCGTTTTGTGAACTACAGTATATAAATGTTAGAGTGAGTGAGACATACCCTTAGTACGGATCTGCTAGAGTAATCTAGACATACTCCCTAAACCAACTAGCAACCAATAGAAAGAGACATCACCCAAGTGCGGACCTGAGAAGAAGACTAATACAATATATTCGAGCCACCCTGTATGTAAAACATCACTAAGCTTGCGTTAAGTTGGTAATGTGCAGTAATACTAAGAATCACTATATAAAAGGAAACGTTTGAGAATAAAATATAGAAATTAAGAAGTAAGAAATACAGTAATAGCCATTGTAATAACATAATTTAGCATTTTAATAAATTGATAAAGTGTACCATGGTACTATTATACAATAGTATAATAGTACCATGAAGTGTACCATAAAAATGGGCAAGTGGGCAAAGTAGGTAAAATCGCATAAGAAAGCATGGGAGGAAGAAAAACTGTTCAAAGGTAAGAGTATTGTTTATTTTAATAATTATACTATGTATGCAATGTTAGTCAATCTGTAGTGGATTTGCTTGAGGGGCATTACTCTATAAAATTATAAATATTAGGTATATCGAAAATTATAGGTGCATTTCGCTAGCCCCCCCCATTTCGAATTTTGGATCCAAAATAGTCTAAATCGTTTGTACCTCGTTTGTACCTGTTTGTACTTTCCTTATTTTCGTTTGTACCCATTTTGTTTTTCAGATAATTCGAAATATCTAAAATGGGCATTTCCCCAGCCCCCCCCATTTTGAATTTTGAATCAAAAATAGTCTAAATCGTTTGTACCTCGTTTGTACCTGTTTGTACCTTCCTTATTTTCGTTTGTACCCATTTTGTTTTTCAGATATTTTAAAATATCTAAAATGGGCATTTCCCCAGCCCCCCCATTTTGAATTTTTGATCCAAAATAGTCTAAATCGTTTGTACCTCGTTTGTACCTGTTTGTACCTTCCTTATTTTCGTTTGTACCAGTTTTGTTTTTGAAATATTTCAAATTTTCTAATAATGACATTCTGCTACCCCCCCCCCCGAATTTTTAATTTTGGTTATAAGATAGTTTTAATGGGCTTAAATAAGAGAATCTTTTTGCACTTAATCCCTTAATCCCAAAATAAACAAATTTAATTTTGGGTTGGCAAATAAACTTATATTATTTTCAACTTCTTACATCTGACTGTTTTTCAAAAGCACAGGGTATATGAAGTTACTATGGCCCAGTTTTTTTATTTTCAAATTTAATTTAATTTCAATTTTTACATTTACCTGTAAATATATTATTACTTATTTTTTAAAAATATAAGGGCCGAAGAGGGGGGAAAATTAAATTTTTTTTAAATTACATGAGGTTAGGCAGGGGGGTGGAAAAAGCTTACGTACGTTTACTTGGGAGGCAGGCAAAACATGAAATCGTCCTTACGTAATGTAATTTATGTTTGACAAATATAAGTGCTGGGAGGGGGGGGTATAGTTATGTACGGATGTGGTAATAAAAACTGTGGCGACATAATCCGACAATTTAATTTGTTTTAAATTACATCAGGTTAGGCAGGGGGGTGGAAAAACCTAACTTGGGGGGGGGGGTAAAACTTACAGTTTAACTTGGCTAAAGACGCCTTCTTAATTGGTTTCATATAATGCGCAAAATTATTATTTGAAGAAAAAATTTACAATAATATTTAGAAGTAGTATCTTATTCGCCTAAAGTGGTAAGGCAGTCAACAATAGCTATAAATTGTCAATACCCTTGTATAAGGTAACCTGATGTAATTTTAAAAAACTTAAATTTCCCCCCCCCTCCTCGACTCTTATATTTTTAAAAAATAAGTAATAATATACTTACAGGTAAATGTAAAAATTGAAATTAAATTTTATTTATATAGATAAAAGCTAATAAAGAAAATTTATTACATAAAAAAGTTAATACAAAAATTTTAAATCAAAGATTAAGAGATTTAAAGAACTTAAGATTTAACGCATGTTGCTCGGAGTTTGGACGAAAATTTCAACTATCCATATCTTGGTAAAAAATTAACTTAACATCTTGCTGACTGAAGCTCATTCAGGCTCAAAGAAAGCTCTATCGATTGACATCAATTTTATACATAAATTCTAAACGGGAACAGAAATTGCTAAACATGTCTACAGCCCCCCCAGTTGTTTTTTGCGAATAACTTCGCGACCTTTGAGGCTCACTCGAAAATAATGGAAGCTCATTTACACCCGTATTCATAAAAATTTTAGAAAGTTAAAATATCTTTAAAATACCTTTAAAATGCAGGCGTTATAAAACACCAATCACAAACGTTTATTTGTCTTAATTGTAAGGGTTTCATTGGTTGTTTAACTTTAATGAGCGTTTTAGTTAAAATGGGTTTAAAACACTCTTTAAGTATTTTTATGAATACATGGGTTAGGCTCTAACCTTCTAACGATGCTCTAACGATTGACACCAAAATCATAAAAAAAAGATTAAGAGATTTAAAGAACTTAAGATTTAACGCATGTTGCTCGGAGTTTGGACGAAAATTTAAGAAGTTGAAAATAATATAAGTTTATTTGCCAACCCAAAATTAAATTTGTTTATTTTGGGATTAAGGGATTAAGTGCAAAAAGATTCTCTTATTTAAGCCCATTAAAACTATCTTATAACCAAAATTAAAAATTCGGGGGGGGGTAGCAGAATGTCATTATTAGAAAATTTGAAATATTTCAAAAACAAAACTGGTACAAACGAAAATAAGGAAGGTACAAACAGGTACAAACGAGGTACAAACGATTTAGACTATTTTGGATCAAAAATTCAAAATGGGGGGGCTGGGGAAATGCCCATTTTAGATATTTTAAAATATCTGAAAAACAAAATGGGTACAAACGAAAATAAGGAAGGTACAAACAGGTGCAAACGAGGTACAAACGATTAAGACTATTTTGGATCAAAAATTCAAAATGGGGGGGGCTGGGGAAATGCCCATTTTAGATATTTTAAAATATCTGAAAAACAAAATGGGTACAAACGAAAATAAGGAAGGTACAAACAGGTACAAACGAGGTACAAACGATTTAGACTATTTTGGATCCAAAATTCGAAATGGGGGGGGCTGGCGAAATGCACCTGAAAATTATAAATGATCTTGATTATTGTAAACAGTAATAGGTTTGTTCCAACAAGCAGTTCTTTCCAGTTCTAGGACTGATACGCATGCTCTTTGACAAAATTTGCAAGCATTAAAGATCATTATTTATAAAAAATAATTTTAAATACATTCGATTATACAAAATATTATTGAAATTAAATTTTGCCGCCACGAAATCAATTAGTTGCAATTTTGGGCGGGTTTTTAGTTGTGAGTTGGCGCTTTTTATTTCTAAAATATGACAACACTGACCACGTGCACTTAGAAGCTTCGGTGTAAACTCAGCTTTACCTACTAAAGGTTATGTTCTTGTTTACAGCAATATGAAATATTTATAAAACCGTTTTAAAATTTTTACAACAGAAATTAGTTATTGTTAAGTGTTATTTTAATTAAAACTGTAACAAAATGAGTTTGTGGAATACCAAAAACTTGGAATCACCGCCCATCACAACCTACAAAACTAAAAGTCGGGATGTAGGCATGTAACTTGTATTTTGATATGAACTTGTTGTCTTAAAAATTTTATTTTAGATATAGTTACACTTAAAAAGATACTCAAGGAAGCATTAAATGGCCTTAAGGACCAGGCTCAGAATTTAGATCCCGAAGCAGCCCATATTTCGAGATGGATTTATCGTATGAAAACGAAATTTAGAAGCGATAAAGGACTTAAATGTATGGAAAAAATTAATAGGGCTCTACTGCAATTGTTGCGAATTAATTTTATCAAAACGATAAAAACTTTTCAAGATATGGTGCCAAAAAGTTTCTCGAAGGTTAATTATCTACCAACTCGTAATAATTTACATTTTATGTTGGTTAGAATTCAAGGAGTGGCAAAGTTAATGATTCGAATTATTGAGTTGAGTAAATGTGCTGCAGAATTTTTTCAAGATCGAATTGAACGTGGACATTTTTGGAACGTATCGCTGATTTGCTTAGCATCCATTGCCAGGGTATATAAAATAAGCAAAGAATATACTAAGATATTATGTAAGTTATATAATCAATTATTACCGTTTACCAACGTTTTAAAGAATGTAAGCTTCGATTGGTTACCAATTAATTATGAGTTACCGTGTAACTTAAAAGAGTGGTTAAATGCCGATGAACTTTTAGAAGATGTTACCGAGTTCAAACCTAAGGTTACACTTCCTCCTATTTTTGATTTACTAAATGCAGAAGTAGACATAGAATTTAATGACGGTGATGCTATTATCACAGAACAAAATACTTCTGTAAAGCCTGAGCAAGATCAGTCCAGAGTAAAAGATTTAACAACAATAAACTCTGTAAGTGAAGAAGATATTGGTGAAGCAATTGAAACAAAACCTACCGATAAAAAATCAAAACAAAAGAAATCTAAAAATTCGATTAAATTGATTAACAGAATTCAAAGTTTAAAAGATTTGATAAAGTTTCAGAACGATTTGAAACAAAATAGTTTAAAATGTTTTGAAAATGTTGATAAATTACAGTGCAGAATTTTACAAAATAATTTGAAAAAGTTAATCAAGAAAGGTGGAAAAAATAAAAACACATTAAATCAGGTATTAGAGGAATCCAGAGAAATAATTAAATCATTTTTGTTGTGAAGAATTTATTAACCCGAATTTAAAAATTACCTCTTTGAAAAAGATGTAATGGATTTTATGGTTCTCCAAAAACGTCAACTATTTTTACAAATTTGTTATTTAAATGCTATTAGAATGAAATATATTTTATAAAAATATTGTTTTATATTAATAAGAAAATCTTTTATTTGATTTTACATATAGGCAACATACAATGCAGATGAATATAGTAGAGGTTTTGAAATTTTTTCGAAACAAAATCTCTAAATTTAATTTATTTAAAAACAAATTCAATTTTTTGTCAGGTATGAAAGTCAATAAAGATTTGTTTACTGATGGTTTTACTTTATCGTGGGAACTACCAGAAAGCTGATCCGACGAATTGAACTTTTTCCTAGACTATTGGAAAGAGAACAATTTTCTAAGCATTTTAACAAAAGTTTAAGGTGAATTATTTATTAATTTTCAAGAAAACGACATCTAAAAATCGAAATTTTACATGCATTTTAAATAGCGATTAAACCCTAAGTTCTACATGGGTATTCTGTTAACGGTACGTGTGCCCAGATATATTATTTTAAGTAAAAAATTAAAATTTTTCTCTTTCCAATAGTCTGGATTTATCTCATTTGAAAATGAAGACGATCGAAAGGAAGTTGATTAAAAGAAAAGATCGAACAGAAGACGATCAAAAACCTTATTATAACATTTATTCAATTTTAAATAGTTACATTATTAAATGTTAACAAAGGAACTGATATTTAATATAATATGTACGGTAATTATAAATTTTGATTTATAAATAAATTTACAGGATAAAAGTTTCAAAAAAATTGATAGATGAGATTCGGGAATATGGTGTAGGATTGGGTGGGTTGACATGTACTGGAAATGGAGTTACAATTAAGTAATACAAAAACTTCACAGTTAAAATAATATTTACATTGTCGATCTTTCCTCTTCGACAAGGTCCGACAGAGTCCAGTTCAGGCTTAAGTTGAAGAAATTGTAACTTCATGTCAATGTTGGCATTTGTTCTTGAAAATTACATTGTTGAGATTGTAGTTCCTATTTGCCTCATTATCATGGAACGAGAAATTTTTCGGTCAATTGTTTTATAAAATCACCGACGTATTCAAAGTTGTTGTCTTTGAGCTTGTATTTGATGGTAGTGTAATTATTACACTACTTTAAGAAAATTGTTCAGACAATGTTGTACGTAACTTTTGCGACACTTCCCCCAATAGTTCACTCGTATATCAGGACGACATACAATATATTATGTTCAAACGAGAAAAGCTTAAACTGTGGATAACTGTGCTTTGTGGTTAATCAACGGATAGAGCAGATGTAGCACTAAGTTCATCTTTTTCACTCGCTCTAGACCTAAGAGCAAACCAAGATATTTTATATCTTTTTGCAGTTTGATAACGATCTAGTTAATTTTAATATCGACTATAGGACGGATTCTACTGTTCGTAAACATGACAGCTTTAGTCTTACTGACATTTAATTTCCAATCGCTAAAATATTTTTTCATTCACTCATTCACACATTCACTCATAAAAACCTTTCGTAAAAAGTAACATTTTCGGCGGATCCTCTTCCGGGAATTTTTATTATTACAAATAAATGTTGTTTTTTTAACATTTTGGGGGGGGGGGGGGCACGTACCCCTAGGTGCCCCCCCCTGGCTACGGGCCTGAAAGAAGCCATGTTGATTAGCTGATATAATATTTTTGCAAGCAGAAATTGGTAATGATAATGAAGTCAGCTTATCCAGCATTTTGGGTAACGTAGATTGAATGGAGATACCTCCAGTGGCGTAATTTGGGGGTGGCAGTTGCCACCCCAGAATCGTCCAACCCAGTATTTTGCCACCCCAGAATTTTAAAGTAAAAATATCAATAATTTACAAACAATGAAAAAATGTTTTACAAGCACAGAGCGTTGTTTAAATAAATAAAAAATTAATAGTAATCCAATATTAGTTTTCTTTTCAATTATGTTTTTTTATTGCATATTGCAAATACTTAGATTAGTTTATGCCTGCTTTTAAAATTACTCGGTAAATTTGATGAAACTACCATGTGTTTATAATTTGGGCGGCAAATTTCTAAAGTATTTTAAAGGATTCTAAAGCATTGTAAAGTAATTCCTTTAAAAGGAATTATTTTATTATTATTTTTTATTAATTATTTTAAAAATTCTTTTAAAATAAAGAAATTTTAAATTTCTTGGGAGAGACCTCCCCCCAAACCCTCGGTACGAATTGCCACCCCAGCTAAAAATCGGAAATTACGCTACTGGATACCTCTATAATTTTTAATATCGCAACAATTACCCTTTTTAAAGATTGGGGTTAAAAAACTTGTTTTCCAGAGATTAGGAACAATTGTGTCGGATATAATATATATTGCGATGCATTTTTTAAAATATAACCAATTTTCTTAAATATTCAAAATTAATTTGTACATCGCCGTCCAAAATTGAAAAGGTGATAAAATATTATTTTGAGATAACACCACACGTTCCACCAGACTTTATTTTAATCTTGCAATTTAAAATTTAATTTTAATTAAATTAAAACGTTTACCAAATTATCGCATTAATCCAAATTTATTCGATCCAATTAAATTGCCTCATTAATAAATTTACTTCCAAAAATCCGCCAAAACTCGTCCAAATCGGAACAAAAACATCCTAAATATTAAAAAAATAATTACTCACGCAAATCAAAACTATTTATTCACATAAAATCAAATTATCTCCAATCAGAGACGCAAAATATAACAAAATTAGCGGAGACTTCCGCAAAACGCGTCGGTACACCTTGACGGACCCGGCAAAAACAAATTCTTAATCAAAATTTTCGTGCCAACTTAAATTTTGTTGGTTCGAACAATCAAGTTTTCAAAATATTACAAATCAATACAAAATATTATCAAATTTAGAAAAAATAATCTCAAAATTAATATTCAAAAATCAATTGGAGATTTTGGATTTGGAACACGACAATAATATATTGTCGTGTTTCAAAATCATATTTCGAAAATTTGTAGTTTAAATATTTGATTGATTTAAATTTTGTTTTGATTTTGTAAAGAATTTATTATTATTGTAAATATTTTGAATTTTGTTTGTTCGCTCCAACAAAAATAAAGTTGGTACGAAAATTTTAGATTATTTTGCTTTTTGCCGGACGCGTTGACCGGAGTGGTCGCTTTGACGGAGCGAGCGTCTCCGTACTTATAAATTTTGAGTTATTTTGTTAAGAATATTTTTGAAAATTTTGGGAATAAAAGTTTTTCATTAATTTGCAGTGAGTGAATTTTATTAATTTGTTTTATTTTGAATAAATTTGGAAATTACAAGAAGAATTTTAGTATGAGGCGCATGGATATTATCGAGCACATTTGCCGAGCCGATAAAAGAACGCATAAAATAAATTATACATTTTTTAAAATTTAACCATCGCCATCGTCGAATTTTAAATTAATTATTTTAGATTTTGGAGAGGCTAGGGTCATCTCAATATATAAATTAGCTCAACAGCAGGCCATGAAGGCCTAAAGCTTGTTGCACTACCTTTCTCCATTGTTGTCTACTTTGTGCCTTCTCTTTCCATCCCCCAACTCCTATTAGTCTCAAGTCTGATTCAACCGCATTCAGCCATCTGTTCTTTGGTCGTTCTCTCTTTCTTGTGTCAAAAAGTCTTTCTTCCATTGCCTTTCTTGTGACTTTAGTTTTCTGAAGCCGGAGTTACCTGTCCTAACCATAAAAAAAATTTCTGCGTTGGTTCTTCTTTTCCATTCGTCTTCCACTTTCTTCCCTCCGTAAATAATTCTTAGAACCTTTCGCTTACATATCTCCAAGTTTTCTCTATCTCTTCCACTCATTGTCCATGTCTCACTAGTATAAGTTACCACCGGTCGGATAACTGTTTTTATATATCTTAACTTTAATCTTTCGTGATACGCTTTTGTTTCTTATTACTGACATCAGAGAACCTATGCTTCTGTTTTCAGCTGCTATCCTAGTGTTGATCTCTTTACTGGAATCATTATTTCGTGTCACAACCGTCCCTTGGAAACAAAACTTATCCACTTCTTCAAAACTATAATGCTCCCCATTCTCTGTTTCCATTCTAAAACAAGTTCCCAGTTTTTTCCCATCCTCATGTACTTGGTCTTATTCTCGTTGATTTTCAAACCCAGTATTTTAGCCTTTGCCGCTAATTATGTTACATAACATCTTTTAAGCCCCTACTAGATCTCACCAGTACCGTTATATCATATGCATACTCTATCACTTGATGTCCTCTGTTGTATAGCGTTTCATCGCGTAGGATCCCGGCTCTTCTTATTATCCACTCCACTGCAACTATGAAAAGCATTGCTGATAAGGGATCCCCCTGTCGCAGCCCCTTACTTACTTTAAATTTCTTCGATAATTTATTCTCTGTGCCAGCAAGAGTCATTTTGATCAATCTTATCAGCTTTCTTAGTATTCCCAATTCTTCCATCACCTTATACAATTTTTCTCTATCGATGGAGTTGTAAGCCTGCTTGAAATCAACAAATGCCGCATGTATCACTGTGCTATGTTCATAGCACTTCTCCTGCACCTGCCTAAGAGTGAATATCTGGTTAATCTCCGATCGATTGGGTCTAAAACCACATTGGTACTCTCCTACAATTTTCTCTATGTATTTTTGCATCCTTTCTTTAATGAGATTTGTAGACCACATTTAACAGAGCTATGCCTCGGTAATTCTCACATCTTGTTCTATCCCCCTTTTTAAAAATTGGGCAAATCATCGCTTGCGACCATTCTTTTGGCAATCCTTTCATCATTCCATACTTTGCTAATCAGTTTATATACCTCTTTTATAATCTGCTCACCTCCATATTTAATAATGTCCGCCCGGATGCCCTCCCCTGGACTTTTGTTATTCTTCATCTTTTTTATTATGTTTTCTATTTCTTCCTCTGTAGGCGGTGTTATTTTGCCGTTTCTTCCTCCTCGTTTAGTATGTCTTCAAAAAGATTTAAAAAATATTTTTAATGTCCAATTTAGATTTCGACCTCTCGTATATTACCGTGGGTACATAGTACCTACTCTGCTCTTGTATTGTTGGTTGCCTATCAACTTTTCTGAATATAATATTATTTTCGAAGAAATTCAAAATTTTATTAAACTTTTATAATTTTTATTATTGTTTCATTAATAATTCTTGTTACTAGCAAACTGTTTTTTATTATTAATTTTTAAATTTATTTTGTGTTTTCTTTCAAAAGTTTTCTACATTTAGAGATGTTTCTCAATCTTAATTCTGTGCAGATGTTTTCTCAAATGTTCGATTAAATTTAAATCCAGACTTTATGAGGGCCAATTGTTAATTGTTCAATAATTTTCTTTTGATTTATATGTCTAATCATGTGATTTGGATCATTAACTTGCTATAAAATATTTTTCTACAATTAAGCCTTATCAAGAAAAAATCACATGATTTCTAATAATTTAAAAAGCTTTTCTGCATTGCTGTTTTGTACTCAGCAGTCATCTTCAGTACTACAGTGTGAGCAATATTGCTGATAAAAAAAACTCTAACTTCAGGCTTCAGTACTATAAAAGATCCACTGTAAACCATATTTTGAAGAAGGGAGTTAGAAACAATTCTTACACCAAAACATTTATTACTTTGTCGCCCCCTATGGCAATTGTCTAGATCCGCTACTGGTTAGAAATCATACTTTATTAATTTTCTGCGATAAAACACCTGCATTTATTTTTTAGTCACAAATTGCAGTCTATCTATGTATAGTATACAAATTTACAAGTTACATTCAGTATATCAAGGGGCAGTTCAGCTCATAAATACTCTATACCAGTATCTTACCTTTTAAATTTCACTGCAAGATATTATTCTGTATGAATTAATTCCTTACACAACGCAGGCTAAAAAATGTATTATTTATATAACCGGTTTATTAATGTGCATCTACCTATACTTATAACAACTAATATTCGATATCGATTTCGGAATAATATTTGGATGATTTATATTTCACACTTAGAGGTAATAAACTTAAATGGTTTTTATTTAAATTTCTAACTGAAACAAATTCAATTTACACTTTTACAAATGAAAAGTGTTGGTCCATCTTTTGATAAGACTAAATATATTTTTTATATGACCATAACATTTGTTAATTGCTGTATCCTCACTATCACGATTAGTAAGCCTATCAATAGAGCCTCTTTTACAAGTAAATAAGCATTAGTATCAAATTTCACCTATAAAGATAAGTGTCATTAGCAGTCAGTTTGGATATGCGGAAATCCTCTAGGGAAAAAGCATGGAGAAAACAGTGTTGAAAATATTAGGGTCGACCATATTATCACCATATTAAATCAATTGCTGCATTTAAATTTATAAATCCTTTGAGAATTCCACCCACTTGAAAAGTTCACGATGGAAATAATAATGAGATCACTTCCATTACAGTTTTACAATTTTTGAATGTGAATATTGTAAAAGTCCAATTTATTGTTTTAAAAACTTTTTATTGTCAGAACAAACATTTGTTTGTTCTGTTTATTGCACGAAGAAAAGATTTTTTTTTACTTGCAAATACGGGATTAACAAGTGAAGCTAAAATGGTAGAATATCGAATTGTTTTTGTTGGAAGGTTGGCCTCTGATCTGCCCGACAGACAAACGTACAAACCAATGAATGGGACTGGAACATGTTTTAAGTGAATTATGAATGAAACTGAAGAAGATGCTGAACAGTATTAGCAGCAGAAAGAAGAATGTAAAAAATTATAGATGTGATAAAATCTGTGTTCTATTGTTCCTTTAATAGCTATTATATGCCAATATTACCTTGGATGCACCACCGCAAGTGCCAATTTTATTTATCTATTTTCTTTTCAATTCAAACAATCAACGCGATGGTTTAATTGAGTGTTAAATTATTTATGTCTAATTAAACTTTTTTAATTAATTTTTGTTTTACGATCGGGTAATTAAATGTATAATTTATACTGCTACTGTAAATCGGTGGGGTCTTGCCATAAATAAAAGGATCCATCAGTCATCAGCTGCTTTTCATTTAACACACGAAAACACATCGTAATAACGCACTACTAAAATTAAACCGTGTAAAACGCGTAATGAATAGTAACTTGAAGTATGTTTATTGCTTCTATCAATTAACTATTCTAGAAAGTCTATAATTAGAGACTATTTTTGCTTAAAACGATTTGACTTTAAGTACAGGTGTTCAAATTATCGTAATAGAATCGGAAGGGTGTGGGACCGTAAATTATATACTTATCGAAGACGGTCATTCGAGGAAGTTCTTAACATGGCTTGTTCCACGTGATTAAAGATACGAATTGTAATTAAGATTACTTTGCTGTAATTGTATTTATAAACCCGTTTAACTTTGAAGTTAAAATTTGTAATTAGTTTTCTTATTTACTTTAACCTTTAACTAGCCGGCAGCTTTCATTCCTTTTTTGGCCCTAACATAGTATATCTGATACACGAAGTACTCCTTTCCACATTGCACCTTCTCCTTGGAATTTCTCAAAAGAACTGATGTGATTCATCCAGAACTCAAGAAACAAGGAGAAAGTACTAGAGTAAATTTTTAGAGAAACTTATTTGTTTTGATGTTAATAATATATTTTAGAGGAAGGCACCCGTGGAATTAGAAATCGATAAATTTTGTGTATTTTTTATAATGTAATTTGTTTTTACGCATAATTAATTGCTTGGTCTACCATTAAATTAATTTTGAGTAAAAGTAGCAATACTTAATTATAGATGATTTTCCAATATCCGCCCGGCATTCTACCAAACTGTTATTTTAATTTTACTTATGTGAATTTTCTGTATGCCTATTGATTACATTACATTATGTTTACCCACGCTTCATTATACTTATAACAAAGCTAATTACTTTTCTTTCGTTAAATAAAGGCAAACGGGCATCATTTTCGTAATCAAAATTTAAAATCTTTGTGAGATTGTATGCATATTGTTACCTCGAGTTTCATTTCTTAATGATTGCATTGGATAAAAAAAAGTTAAACATATAATATAGTAATACCCGGTACCATGATACTCGCAAATATGGTTAAAAACCACAAATGACTTCTATTGGTCTGTTCGTATTAACAGACTTTTGGTTAATTATTTTCAAAGTCTTGTTAGAAACTTTGTATATTTCTTTTGTATGTTTCTATTTTATCGAAAAACACCCCTCCCCTACTTCCGTAAGTTAAGTCTAGAATTATCAGTTCACAAAGTTCAATAATTATTATTCTTTTCTTAATTTTAAGTTTTCTCTCTTGACAGGTTCCAAAAGTTTCATTTTCAAAAGTTTTTATATTTTTTCAAATCCAAAATTTTTATTTGACTCTTCAACATTTTATGTAATACTATTATTTAGTTCTCACCTTATTTTTAGAGTATTTTGCTCTTGTTCTTTATGTGTTTATTGTTAATCTTTCTTGTTGTCTTATCAACACCTTTTTATTCACCTTCTTTCACCTTATTCAAGCTATCTTGTAAATCGGCTTCTTTCTTCAATCTTTATAAAGGGTTTACCAATACGATGTTTGTTTTTAAATTTTAAAGGAAACACATACTTCGGATGAAAATGCTATGGATTTTTATTGATATGTAAAGTAGAAGGTCTGCCATTTATGAATGAAAAATAATATCCTTCAAATGTTCACCACGACCACGCTTACAGACATCGATTCTTTTGTCAAAATTTTCAATCACATTTTGGCATAATTGAGGCTCTATCTCACCAATGACACGTTTGATGTTGACTTTTAAGCCCCCAATGGTTTGTGGATTATCCGCATAGACTTGATCTTTCACATAGACCCACAAGAAATAGTCAAACGGTGTAAAATCGCACGATCTGAGGTGAAATTTATTGCAGAATTACGCGAAATTATTCGATCTAGAAATTTGGTTTGCAATAAAGCCATTGTTTCTCTGGCCGTGTGACATGTGGCGCCATCCTGTTAAAACCACATATCACTTACATCCATATCATCGATAATAGGTCAAAAATAATTTTTCAACGTGTCCCCAAATGTTGAGAACGTCCTGGAATTGACAAATTTGGTTGCTCTTCGACACTTTCACTTACAGCAGCGATATTTTCCGCTGAACGACCCAAACGAGTATGTGTTGTTGTTGGTATGTTATGTACCGAACCAGTAAACTTGAATTTATCCACCAAATTCTTGATAGTAGTTTCAGAAGGCCGATCATGACGACCAAAAATGTTGCGAATTTTACGAAATGTGGTTTTCACACATCGACCATTTTCGTAATAGGTTTCAATGATTTTAATTCGATTTTCGATTGAAATTGAAGACATTTTCACAAATGGCAAAGCTTCTGCTATACATATGTCAAAAAAATAAATGTCAGAACTGTCAAAATATCCAAATATGCACCTATTGAAAAACAAACGTCGTATTGGTAAACCCTGTACTTTCACTATAATTTTGCTGAAATTTTAACATTTTTCACCAATAGCTTCAATTATAATTTCAATTTTTTGATGTAATATTTCTAATTCACATTTATTTTCTTCTTAACTGTTTGTCTTGTCTTTTTTTTTATATTCCGTCATTTTATCTATTATTATTTCCATTTCATCCAATATTCCAAAATACTTCTGTTTTTTTTTGAGAAAAATTGGATTCATTATGAGACTACCATTCTCTTCTTCTTTTCTCAGAAATGAAAGTTTATTATTTTTATTTTTATTCAATATTGAGAAAGTTGAAGACGTATCCTCAGATGACAGATTCAAAAAAGATACAGAATTAATTCCGTCATGAAAGACTCAGAAGATCCAAACGATTCTTGAAAAAATTACACAGAGAGTAAGCACATACATATGTGCTAGTAACACAACTATAATAAATAGTATCACATATTTGTCTCTATGTGACAGATGGAGCCGTCATCACGTCATCAGGAAGACCATTCCAGACACCGAAGACTCGATTCGATAAGAAATACTCCGTGGCTCTGCTTTTGAACTTCTTACGAAACAAATTCAGATGATGTAAAGAGATGATACAATCTAATGGAAACATATCTAAGGTGATTAAGTGCTCGAAACGTAATTATCGTATCATTTCTCAAACGCCAAAGGTGAAAGGCCGTCAGACAGAAATTGAGATTTTTTTGAGAAATTGAGAAAAAATAGAACAGATCCTCGTAAGATGGTCTGTTATGATAAGGGTACGCCAATCGTGTTGCCGTTCTCTGCACAAATTCAAGTATGTTAAGGGGAAGTTACCGTCGAGAGAAATTCTAGAGAATTTTTGTTTTACATAAAATAAATGTTTTTGAAAATGGGATTTAATGTATTTTATTATTCTATTAATTGACAGTAAACTCAAATTTCAAGTAAATTCAAAATACATTCCCGTGAAATAAAGTCATACCCGGCGTGCATTGATCTGCGCGGGGCGCTCCACAGCCTTGCCAATTCATTTGAATTATAGGGTTAGAAAATTATTACTTAAACTAGACTACATTTGGGGAGCCTTATTGGGTTTAGTTTTCTAAAAAAACCTGAATAGCAAAATAGCAGCCGTTTGAAAAGCAACACGATTATTTTTCTTGTTTGTTTTTTTTTTGCTTCAACCGACGAAAAAGGTATTTCTAAAACAATTTTTAACAAAAATTGAGCACAGATTCATATGAATCGGTTCATCCGTTGAAGCTGTAGAACGCCCCGCGCACTGAAAAATGTAGTTTCTAGATAAACGTGTTTGAAGTTACATGATTTCCAGCCGAAAAATGGCGGAAATTTTCATCGTCATTAACGGCAACCTGGCCGTAACATCGTAACTCTACACATCATACCACACGGAGTGAACTTGAGATAACGCCGAATGTAGATAATGAACATCTTCTTGACAACAGGAAGACTGGTCCTCTCGATAAGCACTTAAAAAGAAGATTCTGTTTATGTGACTATTCCAAGAAAGATTATTCGTTATTGTCACAACGAGGTTGGTGTGTAACTCGACAACTCTCTAACTCGCTCTGTTAGCTGTGTATTCCAACCGCGGATTGGAATCAAACTCTGGCTCATACCGAGATGCATGATAACACATTATCAATGTTCAGAATCAGAGGAGTCAACCACTTGGAGCACCATAGTATCACTCAATCCATATCATCTTACAGAATATCATGGGAAGATATAGGATTATTGTAAATTTTAATGTCGTCGGCATAAGAGGATATTGAGGATAAGATCAGGAATGGTAAATCAGCACAGTATAATGTAAGAAATAGCATTGGATCAAAATATATATCGTTTAATGGTTTTCTTTATTGTTTGGTCGCGATCCCTAATAAATCCCCAGTTCTAACAATTTTGAAACATGAAATTTGACAAGCTGCATCAATATTTTTGATATATTTTTGATTTAGCTAACAACCTAGACACAGAACAGACAGATAATATAAACGTGAGATGGAAGAATATAGAAAGCACTACAAGAAGCAACAACCAAAACAATAACAAAGCAAAGAAAGACAAAAGGAAAAGATTAGTTTGACGAAATTTGTACAAAAGCAATTGAAAAAAGAAAGAAACTTAGGGAAATCTTTATAAAGACAAATACCATAGAAAATAAAGAACGATACAGGAACCAAAGAAGAGAATTAAAACGTATTTGCAGAAGGGAAAAAGCGGAAGTTCAATGAGAATAGAATAAGAGCTTTAGAAGACAAACTAAAAAATAAAGAAGGAGAATTAATAAAACGACAAAAAAGAGGAAAGAAAAATATATGAAGAAAACTTTGGTCAACAACAAGAAGTATGTCCGCCAACCATCGACGAAATTATAAAGATAATAAATTTAATAATATATGTAAAACAATAAAAGCCCTGGCGAAAAAGTATGGAGAAGAAAAGCTTCAATTGGAATTAGTCAACTTAATACAAAAAGTGTAGATCAAAGAAGAAATGCCGGAAAGCTGGTCAAAAGCCGTTATATGCCCAATATACAAGAAAGGTGACAAGAAAAAATATGAAAACTATCGAGGTATAGCATTGCAGGGTGCAGCATATAAAATTTTAGCAACGATATTAAAAAAAAAAAATAGCTACGCTGAGAAAATCGTCGGTGACTCTCAGTGTGGTTCTAGGAATAATCGCTCGGTGATGGATCAAATATTTGCTACGAGCAAAAAGTGGAACTCCATATTGTTTTCATCGATTTCAAATAGGCGTATGACACTATAGATAGAGAAAAAATGTATAACGCAATGGAGTTTTTGGGGATACCACGGAACATAATAAGATTAGTGCGAAATGACTCTCAACAAAACAGGGAGGTGCGTAAAGATGGCAAACAAAATATCAGAAAATTTCGAAGTCAAAGGAGGTTTGAGGCAGGGTGATCCCTTGTCGGCGATTTTGTTTAATCTGGTGCTAGAAAAATTATCAGAAAAAGCGGAACGAACATAAAAGGAACTATATATAGCAAAATCACCAATGCTTGGCTTAGGCAGACGACTTAACAATCATAGCAAAGAGTAGAAAAGAGCTAATAAAACTTATAAGAAATATCATTGTAGAGGCTCAAAAAATGGGATTTCAGATAAACAAAGAAAAAACTAAATACATGTTCATGAGAACAAATACGAGACCAGGTGAAGAGTACGAAAATATTAAGGTTCGAGTGGGACACACTCGTGAGTACGTTTTCGAAGAAGTTAAACTTGGAAATTTTAATAACAAATAATTGCAATAATAACAAAGAGATTGAAGCAAGAATAGCAAAAGGCAATAAAGCTGCGGGAAGCCTGAGGACAATAATTTCCAATAAAGAAGTGTCGCAAAGAACAAAGGTCAGAGTATACAAAACAGTGACAAGACCGGCAGTGCTATATGGGTGTGAAACGTGGACCTTGAATAAGACGGACTGCGAGAAAATAGAACGATAGGAACAAAAAATACTTCGACGAATTTGACGGGCGTCAAATAGATGGCGAATGGCGACGGTTAACAAATGAAGAAGTTATATGAATAGGTACTTCTTCTTGTTCGGTACGCCCGAATCCGGGCATCGTGGCAACATTCATGATAAACAATTGTTATATCATATCATATTGCTCTCTTGGGACAAAGTATGGATGCAGTGGGGGTCCCCCTCCCTTCTGCACGGCCCACAGATCTATCTTGGGCCCCAGATCACAGCTTCACAGCAGCGTATTCGACTCGACCAGGATTTGAACCGCGGTCACCCGCTTCCCAGTCGGCCGGTGTAGTCTTTACGCTACACTGCTGGTCAGTGAATAGGTACAGAGATGTGGAAATCACCAAAATAATCAAGTCGCAGAAAATTAGATGGTTGGGCCACGTAGAAAGACTCCCGAAAGAAAGAATGACTCGGAAAATGTTAAAACAAAGTGCGATAAGCACCCGAAGAAGAGGAAGGCCAAGAAAAAGATGGTTGGATGCGGTTGAGAATGACCTGAGGGAGATGGGAGTGGACAGTTAGAGAAACCTTGCGGAAGATAGAAAGAAATGGAAAAAGATAGTTCAAGCCATGGGCCTATAAGGCCTGTAAAGGGCTCATAACATCCTAAAAGGTTCCTTTTGTGAGTGAGATTGCTGCAATTCCAATTCAAATAGAGAATTGAATATTTATCGAAGTAGGTTATCATAAGTACAATAATATAGTTTTAATAGAAAATTGGTAAAATGAAATGAAAAGTTGGACAATTCATCGCCCGATAATTTATAGCGTTCGAAAATTTGTTGTTGCAGAATGGAAGATCAAATACAAATAGTCACAAAAACATCTGACATCTGTTGGTGGATGGCCAAACTAATCTTTGCACTTGTAAATTAAGGGGAAAAACCTGCGTTTTCTTGAGTTATTAAGTGGCAAAGTTTCAATAACAAAGAAAGAACATGCAATTGGAAACACAAAAGTTGGGTTTTTCATCATAATGTTGAGGTCTTCAATTATAACCAATAACCATAGCATATTTGTTTGAGACAGTCGTAAACAGCGCTTGAAAACTTTAAGCAATCTTTACGAAATATTTGTTGGGCAAAATAAATAATACTTATATTTTTTGAAATTAAATACTATTAGTAGTATCCCAAGTAGCACATTAGAAAAATTTCAGTAAATTTTACCTAAACATGTAATTTTTACGTAATTTTTACATAATTTTCAGACCTATAAGTAAGTTTTGGTATTTTTTTAGGTAAACATAACTTGAGAAGTTTATTTGTTTACTAGGTCAACATAAAAGTAAAACAGACGTAATTTTACATTTATTTTTCGACTTTGAAGTTTATTTTACTTTAAAGTAATTCTTGGTTAATTTTGTAGTGAAAATTTACTTAATAATTTACCTAATATGTACCTTCAGGTAAAATTTACGTTTAGGTAAATATTTAGGTAAATTTTACCAATATTTAACCTAAACTCGACATAATGTTAATTTATACCTGTAGATATAAAATAGGTAAAATGCACTGTTGGTCTCCAATTGTTTATTTATTAACTTGCAAGTAAATTAGTGCTTTAGTATCTTATTGTAGGTATAATTTACGTCTAGTTTACCATTAATTTTACTTGTTAGTAATTTAACTAATTCGTAAGTTAAAATTGCCAATAAATAAACCTTATAAGTCAATTTTACTTTTTTGGTCGTAAAGCGATGAAAATTTTACTATTTAGTTAATAATTTAAAATCCGCCATTAATTATTTGATAAAAATTCTTTTACTCATACAAAATATTCAAAAATGGTAAAAATGTTGTTTTTCTAAACATAAATTGTAAAATTAAGTAAAATAAAATATATATTCAAGTTATTATAAAGAATTATAAGGAATGTATATCTTCAGCGTAACCGAAATAAGAACATTATTTAAAAATTAATTAATAATTTTATTCAAAAACTTCATATTTATCGAGGGGCACTCTAATTTTTCGAAGTAAAACTGTTACCTTTATCAGTAATCTTAGTTGCGTTTTGAATTTTCCGCATCTAGTTTGTAATATTACGATTTAAAAATGTAATATATGTACATAAATATTAATCATTATTTGCTTTGCAGTGGTTGAAAACATAAACTTACTTAGTTGACCATTTTTTAAGTAGTACGGTATAGAAAGATTATACTTATGCAATACTTATGAAACAAAGGGAAACGAGATAGAGATACAAAAATTTAACCTGGGAAGTAATTTTACAACTTTTAAGTTCTTCATATGATATGCAGGTAAAATATTGGTCATTTTTAGTAAGGATTACCGTAACTTTACGTAAAATTTACTTACTGAATGTTATATTAACTAATAGGTTATTTACTTATTGGCCAAATTTACTTAAGATCACGTAAATTCTACCCAAATTTTACGTAAATTTTTTCTCCAATTGGTAAATTTTACGTAAAATTTACGTAAACTTTAAGTAAAACAAGTCGCCGACGTTAGGTCAACGACTAATAATTACGTAAAATTTACGTAAAATCTACCTTCTTGTGCTAGTTGGGATGACTGTTTAGGATACCATTTAAGCTTTTATACACAATAAAGCAAGAAGCCTTATGAGATCCGGCTAAAACCTAAAGATTTAAAGCCATATTATGACCTTAGAATTCGGGAAAATCTATTTCTATTATAAATAAAAATAATACAAAAAAATCAAACTTTTTACCAGAGCACGTCAATGAAGTCTGAAGAACCTTTTGTCTGTAGTCTTTGATGCAGATGGCAATAAGTAGATTAAGACTGTAGTATTTTTTTATTGTAAATTTGTAAATAAAATTAAAATATTTTCTAATGTATTAAAGTTTGAAGAGCATTTGGCCTTTCTATGCTTAACCATTAATCCGTTCCCGAATGGTGCAACCGGATTCATATTATATTAGGTATTTCAATTTTTAGCAACTTGACTTAATAAGTTCTTTGATTGTGCAGTAGTATACATAGGTAGTATATGTATTTAATTTTTTAACAATTTTTACATTTTGTTCCAAATAATTTTTTTTATAAAGTTGTTTGTAAGTATAAAACTTAATTTATTCCCCAACTCCCTTCAAGAACTATAATATTACCTATTATTAGCCGTGTGTTATATATTATATATTAAATTTGAAAGCAGCTTTCATTTTCTTCCAATGTTATAAGAACTCACGAGTATTAACAAACCCAAGCTCGTGAAACTGTGTATTAATAAGGTAAAGCTAGATAACTACTGCATGTAACGACAACGACATCTAACGACAATATCGAAAAAAGAAAAATGGGGAAATATTGGGAAAAAACTAAAAAAACTATGATCTCCAATCGATTCAGCTTTTAGTGAGTATTTTGAATCAAATGTACCTATTTGATACTATATCTGTGCTGAATTTATATTTGAAAATTTCTTGAACCAAAATGTAAAGGAAAATTATTCCAGTAATATTTTGCACCAGTTTTTCTGTCTTTCAGCAATCTATTTTGAAGAAAATGTTAAACATCATGTAGAAACAGTATAAATCACTGACAGCGAATAAGATTATTTTAGCTGTCTTCTATTTTCCACGTTCAAATGTGACAAATTTCCACCTGCACGTGTTGGGCACGCGTTTGATATAACGAGATACACAGTTCACGTGCTACAATAATAGATGAACATCATTGTGATTACGAGTATTCTTTTGTTGTTTTGTTAAATTTATGAAAGCTAAAATACGAGGGATACTAACTACGCATCCAACATAAAACACTAATAAACCTGTAGAATACCTTTTAGGATAATGGGGTATCACATTTAATTCTATCGCGTAGTAATTTTTAAAACACACTTATTGTCATGTTATACCAACAGCTATTTTTCTAAAATTTACATTTCGTCGTTTGACTTTCTCTCTCTTCGGAGGCCCACAATTCGACATAGAAGTTGTGAATAAAAATACATTCAAATCACGTTACATCAAGATTGGAATCGGCTGTGGGTTTACCGTTTTTATCTATAGACCACAAATTTGTCAAACATTCCTTTTGTTAGTTTAAATAAAACAGCGGGAAGTTATTGTCAGTAATATTTACACCTTCTTTTTCATAATAAATTAGCCAACGATATTATCTTTAATTTATTGAAGTTTTTATTCGGGCACTCAAGAACTGTGTACTTATTATCTTATCAGTTTTTTTTACGATTTCAGATGAAAAACAAAATTTAATAATTTTTGTGATTTATTTATTATATGTATTTAGAGATCATCATCGCGCATAAATTAATTATCAATAATTTATTATATTTCGTGGTATGTATTGATTATGTTAACCCCGTAGGAGTGTACTAATCAACAGAACAAGTGCATAAATATATCACAACGTTAACACTGCAATATATACATATAATATTATGTATTGGTTCATAAACTGCATCAGTTAATAGATTTTATTGCTATGTAGTACATATTTATAGTTCTTTTCTTTTTTTTTATTATATTATATTTTGATATTGTCCAGTTGGAAAAAAGCTCTATTTAATGAGCTTCATGTATAAATACGTATACAACACCTTAACGACACCATAACAATATTTACTAACCAAATATAAAAAACGTTATACAAAATGAATGCAAATGAAAAGCAATAAACAAAAGGTTAAGGTGTGTAGTGACAAGCAATTATAACAAGTTCTTGATTTAGATAATCTATAACCAATCGTCGAAAGTTTATTAACTCTTTTTAACTTCTTTAATTCATCATTAAAAAGCAAATGTAAATTGTCGAATATGGAATAAGAAGGTTTCATAATATTTGTCTGAATATATTAAACCTACCTACATACATACTTAATTTTGACAAATTTTAAATTATTTTATTTTCGTCTAAATGGTTCTATTAACTTTTTTGTATTTTAAATGTTATGCGTAATAATAAAAATTGCTGAAATTGAAGTGAAGTTTTTATTATTCCTGAGTTATGAGTGCTGCGGTTATCTTATACACCTATCTCACCTCATAGAAGACGTTTAGTGATGTTTAGCCAAGATGTTATTAACAACTCCATGTCCAATTTGATTCCCGTTGATTTATGACGATATTCTAATCTGTTAATATCTCGATCCCAAAATTGAAAACTTGTTTGCTCTGTCCCTGATGTGTACGGCGAGTTTAGTGATCACCGATCATCAGGTACTTTCAATACTAAACACTGGTGATAATGCAATTTCCAATATCTCCCTAAAAATAAACAAGAATATAATCACTACTGTTGATTTTGCTTCATATATTCGTCATAAATTAAATCGTCGGTCATAAAATATATTACATTATACCAACTTATGGTAAAGCTTTCGTTTTGTTTCCAAAAAAAGCCTTCCAAAAAATGTTGTATTAATTATCCGAAATGATATAAATCTTAATGACTCTGAAAACATTGTCTAAATTTAGGAAACATAGGCAATGTTTCTAATTCGTTGTAGCATTTTGACAAGATATCTCTCTGGTGTTATTTTCAATCAAGAAAAATTACAACATTAACTTAAATGGTCCTTAAAATCACTAAATGGGTATCTTATTTAAAATTCCCAATTATTTTGAACAAATCCAATAGCATAATTAATTTTGTCCATATTCAAATATCGCTTTGCATTTAATCATGCATTTAGTAAAAAATAAGTTAAATCGGCTTGTCAAGTGTTGAACGCGTGGAATCACATAACTTAAGAGCCCATTAAGTAAAACAGTTTCCAATCACCATAGATATCTTCGAATATCAATAAATATATCATAGTTGTACATTTTTCAATCGAAATTCCAGTCTGCGTGTGGCTTCATAAATAAGAAAGAGAGGTGGGAAAACGCAGGTATTATAGAATAAATAAATAATTAAATAAATAACTGCTTGTTAGCAAAGTGTGTGGTATCGGTGAGACAAAAATGGTTATATGGTAAATGTAACGCGTAAGACAAGAACGTTGAAGTGATAAATAAGGTGCTTAACAAGATGCTGTTGCTCAGACTACCCCCTGAGGTAAGAAACACAAGAATAGAGACCAGTACGGATAATTTCTTTTAAATTTCACAAATATACCCAGTTCTGTATTACCTTAAATCTTTAAAAATTATTTTAATGCTTAATAATTATTTTGACCTCGTTTTTTCCCAAGAAAAAAAAACAACTTAAATTCAACTTCGTTCGACAATTTATTTTTCCTTATCTGATTGTGGTGATTGCCCAACATCGGAAAGCCGATTTCGTCGGTTTTGTTATTTTTTTTTTTTCAATTTCGTTCTGGATGTGACAAAAGGCAATAAAAGAAGTTTGTAAAAATGGAAGCTTTAGTTATCTAAAAGTAAATCCTAAGTTCTCTCGTGATATGAAACACTTAGTCTGCAATTTTTCTTGGTATCTATTAATAAAAGCTTGTTTTCTTATTAAAGTTGAAGTTATAAAATTCGAAAGATAGCCATCTTTAATCTCGTCTTTAGATTACATTAACTTTTTCTGTCTACAATTTAAGTTTTCATTTGGAAAATCATTTTGCTATTTATGTAACGATTTGTTTGCACGATATAACTTTTTGAACCGGCCATAAATCTCCAAAATGTCTCATTACCCAATATCGTGTAGATACATATATCAATGCAGGTAATTGAATGTGGATGTAAATGGAAAAATGTTCATGCATATTTATATTTATTTCGTTATTTATGTATCGTTTTTGAAGGCATTTAATTTATATGTGTTTTTTAATACAAACTTATTGTTTCACACTTTAACCTACCTTCCTAACAGCGGGTAGTCGTGGTATTAATTTATGGTCACTATTATCCGCCGTATATCAACAATCTGTTTTTACAAAATTGCCAATAGACACGACCACCTTTCCGATTTAAGAAATTAATCTCTAATTAAATTTAATGCCTGATCTAATAATTTCCTCTTCGGCCAAGTTTTTGTTTGGCTTCAAAATTAAACCTCGTCGTTACAACATTTACATATAATAACTAAAAGAGGGGCATAAAAAAGTAATATTCTTGTGGAACGATGATTATACCAGTTTTGCTACGTAAAATTAAGATTAGAATCGTTGGAAAGCTTAAAATATTGTTGCAGATGGCAAAAGTGAAATGTTAATAAATAAAATAGTGGTATGGTGCAAGGCAGAGACTGTAGGTCTTTCCAAACCATAACTATCCAATCTCCCAATCGAATTTTTAAATATTGGACGACGAAGTCGAGACATAAGGGACCCGCATCTCGTCACATCTCAATCCCCATAAACAGTCCAACGCCGTATGCGTAGTTAAAAAGAAGTTAAAAATGTTAACTACTACCTCTATATATAGTATATGTAGGTATAGGAAGACGGTAAGTAACGTGGAATAAATTTGTAGCATAATATTACGAGTTATAATTGCGCTTATTAATTTTGCAAAAAAATTGAATAGGATAGTCATTATTTATGTTGGTTAACAAACGAGTTTAATTTTATACTATAATTTCATTAGCAATAATTGCTTACATTTATAGCAAACGAGGGATACGTCGATAAATCAAAAAAGAACGGTGTGAATGTGATCGGATTTATAATAGAATGCTTGTATGGCCAAGGTGTTGCAACGAACCTGAGCTATCGACAATCTATAACAGCCTATAATGAGTAGCCGCAACGTCCAATTGATTATGATTAATAGCAGGCACGGTGTTAAAAACACTGGCTATTTAAATCTTCTGCTATATTCCTACTACTGTTATTAATTTTATTCTAAACTTTTATTTAAACTTAGAAGATAATAAATGTCTAGCAATGCGGTTATTATATTCTTACATCAAATTTATCGATCAATATTTAAAGAAACGTGAACAAAGAAGAATTATAATGTGTTTGATGGCCGATCTTCGCCTTAAAAATTAATTATAACTTCTCAGCTTCACGCCAGAGGACCTAACAAATAAACTTTGATTTATATACTGTAAATATATGCTAATGAAATGTGTAGGTATATAGCACAATACATCATTTTTCCAGTTAACTAGCAAATTGCTAGTAGTTATATAGTTAAATTGTATGATAATGTGTTAAAATTAATTAAATTAATTTTAACATTTAAATATTCGGTCTAGCCGTCGGCATCGGGAGAAAAAAGGTTTTACTTTTGGGATTGATTTGTAGTTCTCGTCCAAAAGCTTGAAACCAGCCATTAAAATTTCTTTCGCGATTATTTCAAAAATTTCGAAAAAAATATGTGCTAATAATAAAAAATAATATTTCAATTTACTTCATAGCTCCATAGTTACGCTACTGATGATTTCATTGCATTAATGAAAACATTTGTTGCATTTATGAATTTGCTTTTTGCATCTATGAAGGTTTCACAATTAATTCATTAGTTAAAAATGTTAATTTTTGATGTTGATGGAACCAATAAATTGTTTTCGATATTCCTTCATGTGTTCCCATTAATTCTATTGGAGTACCCTTTGATGGTACGCGCATGGATGCGCAGATGGATGTTAAGTACGACCCTGCACACTTGACACATCTTGGTATCAACATGCATAAAAAATAAGCGTGACCAAAGGACTGGAACCTGTGGCATTGTTCTATGCAAAATTTTCTTTGCGTAGTTTCAAATTTGACATCTATTTCCAGAGAGCTTGTGTGATGTCGATAATTTTTTTGTTTATTGGTGTTTTTCTCAAGGTGACCATTAGTACTGGTTAAAGACTTCCTTCCATAAAGATGCTATTGAAGTTGAAACTTTTAAAGAAATTAAATCGTTCTTTACGAATTTTATAAACATTAAAAATATGTCCATTTTACAATAATTTGTGTCAAATTGATTTCTATGGATTTAACAATAATGTGTATCTTTAGAAATGCAAAGTTAACTAAAAAATGTTTTTGTTATTCAATCTAAAAAAGTGACTTCTTCATTTTTGTTAATTTTTACAAAATATTTCTAACTGTGTAAAATTATCTTGAATCTCGGATTAATCTATGACTATTAGTACAGGCGTTACTATTATGGATTGATCCGAGATTCAAGATCAATTCTCGAAATAGCAGATGTTGCTACGATACAGTCTAAATTCCAGTAATCTCCAGTACTGGTAATCTCATTGGTAAATTCTAGGATTATCTTATACATACAATGCAACAATGTCAGACTGTAAGATGATAATGTAATCACAAAAAATGTTTGCTTGATTTTCATGAAGATATGTTATATTTATATAAGGCCCCCTACAATATTTTGCTGTCGGGCTCAAAAATCCTAGCTACGCCACTGGCATTAACCAATCAAATATATGTAAAATTCACACAATCTCTATTTTCCTAATTTATATTTCTTAAAGAAATAATCCTTCTGCCTATTGTATACGACAACTTTTAAACTGCAAAATTTACCTCATACCAACGACACCACCCCAGAATGAGTCATAATTCCCAAAAATCGAGCCGTTTTGAAATGTAACTTGAAGAAGGTAGACAATTTTTGGAAAAATAAATAAATTTATCAAAATCTTCTAAAATTTTTCAATATTTTTAAATTTAACTTTCCAACAAAGTCCAATAATAAATGACCGTGCAAACTTAAAATACTTATTGTAATGCCCAGTCTTCATTTATTAACAATTTTGACTTTCCAATTATTACATTTTCAAATTAAATTAATTAATTTAAATTTATTTAATTTAAAATAAAAAAATTAAAAAAATACACCAACATTAGATTTCTTCCAATTCTTTCCATTTTTGAGTTCACACCGCTCTTAGCTAGTATTGCAATTTCATGGCCCAAATTTTTCTTCCTAACTTTACTACATTTGTTAGCAAATAATAATTAATTAATTTTTGCTTTTCATCGCAAAGTGTCGTTTTTCAATCCATCCTCCAAGTATTAATCGGGATTTGCTTTAATTGTTTTTGATGCATTAGTACTCCATCAGCCCTCTTGCTCTTCTTTCTCCTTGCATAGTTTGCGGTCGTTTGATTTCATCATAATTTAATCATTTTAATAAGAAAATTAAATGAGAAACAGTATATAAATATAGATGTGAAATAATAGATTGCATTCGATAGGGAGTAAAATAATTATTATTGGAGAGAAATTAATTATTTTATGCTAAAAATTTATATCCCAAAGAATACGAAAAATTATTCAAAGGAAAGACGATTGGAACGACGATGACGATGACTACCCTGGATCCTGCATCAATTTAATTTAATTTTTCATTTCAATGATTTATTTTAGCTAAAGTAAAAAACTTTATTTTTTAAAATATTACTACTGCGGGGGTTGGAAAATAACATCAGATGAACCTGATCTAACACCTAGAATCTAATAAAACTTAAAATAAAAAAACATCATTTTGATTTTATCAACATCATTATTTGGTTTAATGAAAATTGTATCGAGAATAGCTCCAAAGAAGCTATAGATCTGCCACTGAACACTTATAAATAAGTAGCGGTGGTTGCAATCGCAAAAAAAAAGGAAGAAGAAAATTAATAATGTACCTATCGACTTATTGAGGTATTGAAGTTATCTTGTCAGACATTTCTTGTACATGTTATGTACGTTCATATCTAATAAAATAATTAACGGAATACAAAAGAAAACATTACAATATGAAAAACTCCCATATATATGACCTGAAAAAGTTCAATACATAATAGCGGTAACCGACACTTTCGTTTTTTTCAAAACCTAACGACGTAATAGTAGGGCAATTTTGCAATCAAAATTTAAATTATATTGGACAAAAAAACTTTAAATATAATATCCATTCTTCAATTAACTACCTGATGTAATAAAATATCAGTAAAACACGTAGTGTGGTACAAGAATAACTAAAAAAAAAATAATTACAAGAAAAAACATAAATACATCTCCCGTAACACAAAATATCCACTTATTTAAACAGATGTTCACATTGGAGAACTTGAATTAATAGTTATCTCACATTACTATTTGCAACCTTTACAAATGTATAGTGACGTTTTGCGATACGTACCTACCAACAATTTTACGCTAAAAATTGTCGACAACGAGATGCACGATCAGGCTATAAGCAAGACAGTAAAGATACGTAATAAAGAGTACGTGATTTTATATTGATGGTGTTAAATTGATACCGTGACCACCAAATTATAGCTCATTCCTTATGAAGTATTATATTCTGCATAAACTGTTCGTATTTTCTGTGAACTACGATTCATACCTAAACAAGGCACTTATATCACTTTTTATATTCTTTAAAACTTTGTGTTAAGAAAATCGGCACGTAGTGCAATAAATTAAACAAAAATACGCTTAATTTTCTTATAACGAGCTATAAATAATCCACAGTGGAGACAAGATCTTCGCTAAAGCTTGAATTAAAGATCCAAAAAAGGTGTTTTCTACACTCTACCGAGTTACAATTTGTTCGATAAAAATTAAAATAGAGCCAAAATGGAGAAAAACGTGTCTAGGCATTTGATCTAATAATACTTATTTTCGAAAATAATATGGGATCCGAAGGTTCAATGCTACAAGCAGATAGCATACAGTAATGTAGCGGTCAGTTAAGCAGTGTTAAAAAATATTCTATATACCATTTTCTTATTATTATTATTTAAGAGTTGAAATATTAGTTCTAGTCTGAAAAAGTTGTCACTTTACTAATACTATAGAAAAATGCCTCAAATGCATTCAAAAAAATATTCTCTTTTAATTTTAAATGCAAGAGAAGATATTTCTAAATCGCAATAATAATTGTAATATTTTAATCGACAGGGCGAGTCACAAGACAAATTTTTGTATACTAGGTTCGGTTTTATTAGATTTTTAAAAGATTTTCTCAAATTTCCCCCTAAGTTGCCTTAAGATTTTCTTTCGAAAAAGTTGAAAGTGTAAGAGAAATTTTTGAAAATAATAAATATAAATAAAGTTATTTTGAACTTCTACTTTTTCGTTCTTAACTTTCCATGCCAGGACCTGATGAACTTAATGTTTAATATTTTTTTACTCATGGAATTCACTCCACGTGGTTCGATCTAAATCCCAAAATTCAGGAACTTTATTTAGTTCTCCATACTGTTTCTCTTTTCAAGTGACGAAGAATCTAAGAAAACTCCAAGAAAATCCGGAGAAAAAAAAAAGTGTTTTTATAGCTTCAGTCGAAATGACTCATCTTCTTTAGTTAAATATAGGTATACTCGTACTTACTCCTTACTTACATATATTTAGTTACAAACTACATATTATAGATGAACCACAAAATTTACTTATCTCCGAATAAAGCACGCTTTTTTGTATTTAAATTTTGTCAAAATCAGAAATTTTGTTGACCTAATATACTGTCGTGTTCCAAAATCTTGTTTTTTTTATTTTGAATTTAGAAATTTAATTTATTAAATTTGAATTGTTTTTTTGGATTGTTTTTTTTAAATTTCAAATTAATTTGTTATAAATATTTTGTAATTTATGAAATGTTTGAATTGTTGTTCGCGCCAATAATTTTATATGTTGACACTATAAAATTTGTTATAACTATTTTTTGCCGTTTGGGTTGACTTAAGTTGACGCTTTTATGGTGGTGGGTTTCCATAATTTTGAATTTTGTCTCTTGTTGAGATTATTTATTGAGTATTTTGTGAATAAAAGTTTTGGTTTATTGTGAGTAATATTTATGATTAATTTCAGTGGCGGATTTACCAGCAGGCTAAGTAGGCTAGAGCCTAGGGCGGCAGATTTTAGGGGCGGCAAATTTAGGGCAAAATTATTTGAACTTATATTTTTAATGCCGCAGTAGAGTGAATTCAAAATACATGTAAAAAAGAGGTAATATGTATTTTATGTCAAAGTGAGAGGTAATATTTTTTACCTGAATTTAAACAGAATTTGCAAAATGTTTATCCAAACTGGGATATATTATGTAGCAGTTCGAATAGCTGTATGTACACCAGTAACAAATTGTTACTGGTTAAAGATAAGCTTTTTTGCTTAAAACAAGTGAAAAATGATCTAAGATCTACGTAAAGCATACCTTACCCCACTTTATTAGCAGTGGCGTAGTTAGATGGAAGAGGGCCCCGGGGCAGAGAATACACTAAGGCAATAGACTCCTCATTTGATAAAAATCTTTGTCCTCCGAGCGCAACTTCTAGCTTAGGGAACTAAAAAAGTCGCTTGAAGCTAGATCTGGTGAGTATGGAGGGTGGTCAAGCAGTTCAAATCCCAATTCATGGAATTTAGCCATAGCAACTTTGGAAGTGTGAGGCGGCGCATTTTCTTGGCGAAACATAATTTTTTTTCTTCAAATATGGCCGTTTTTCCAATATTTCTGCCTTCAGCTTGTCAAGTAATGTTGCGTAGTATGCTCCAGTAATAGTTCTTCCCTTTTGAAGATAATCAATGTAAATAACTCCATGACTATCCCAAAAAAGCAGTCGCCATCACTTTCTCAGCCGAAGGAAAAGTTTTTGCTTTTTCCGCTTCCCGAGCCGATTTCCTCTTTGCAGTCCACTGTTTTGATTGAATTTTTGTTTCTGGAGTATAATGGTGTATCCAAGTTTCATCGACAGTAATTAATCGGGGCCAAAACTCTGATTTATTGTGCCTAAACTGCGGCAACAGAGCGGTAGAAATGTTCATCCGAACATGTTTTTGGTCCAAAGTGAGTAAACGCGGCACCCAACGCGCAGATAGCTTTCTCATGCCTAAATCGATGTATAAAATGTGACAAACACGTTTTTTGGAAATATTTAAAGCCTCAGCTATCTCTATAACTTTAATTCGCCGATTTTCTAGCACCATTTGATGAACTTGAGCGATGCCCAAGTTTCAGCAAATTCAGCAGCCCAACATTTCACAGCGATAAACGATGGTGCAGAATCTCCGTACACAGTGTCCAACTCGTCTTTGATTTTCGTAGGCAAACCAAATATTTAATAATACGTATGTAGCTCGATACTCGATTTTATCCGTTTTCACAAAAACACTCGTATCAACTCACTCAAGCGACTATCAAACAAAAACTACGACTCCAAAATGGCTGAAATTTTGGTGAGTACCTGTCAAAGGATGCGCAAACATATTCCCTAGCTTTTGTTGACAAGTGCTGCCATCTTCATGTTGAGGTCGGAAACTTTTCAAACCATCCTCGTATCTTTCCTGCTTTCAAATCGGTGGTCAAATAGTTAGTATTGACCAAGTCCCGAGGGCTCTCTGAGCTCGGGAACCCCGAGGCACTGCCCTGGTTTGCCCTATGATAGCTACGCCACTGTTTATTAGTAGTACATACCAGATTGAACTTTTATTAGTTCAGAAATATACTGAAAAACTATTTTTTGTACAATCTTAACTAAATCGTTGGATTGTAAAAATAATCTAGGAACTGACACTTGTAGAGGTCGATAGGGGCGGAAAAATTTAAATAGCCTACTGGCGGCAAATGTGTAAATCCGCCACTGATTAATTTGGATTTTGTTTATCCTGATTGAGATGATTTTAAATGATTTTTAGATGATAAAAAGTTTGGAAGCAATCATAAAAAATTTGGATTGTTAAATTTATGATTTGGATTTGGATATTTTTTTAATTTTAATTTAAAGTCTCTTGCATGCAAAAATTTAGAGCTTTCCTTACTACTACTACCCTTTCCGTGATAATCCTCTCCCTGGTTCGTGGGTGTCTTCTTCTTTGTTGGGCGCCAAATTATATAAAATAATTAATAAATTTTAATTGTAGTTAAACTAAATTAAAATGGTAATTATGGAGAATAACAAAGTTATTAAACAAAATAAAATAAACGAAACGAATTAACTCTAAACAAATTAACAAATTAAGTGTTGGGTAATGCACACAACAATCAAACAAATAAAAGAATACAACGAAGAAATAATAAAAATATAAGTGAGTCTGGGTTAACCCTTTCGGTCACTGTGTGGTCAATTGACGACACACATTTTTTTTCTATTTTTGGCCCTATCTATGCATTAATTAATTTTTTTTACTTTATCATACGAAATCTGAGAAAGTATGTAATCGTGCAGAAAACAAAAGTTAAGGTTTTGATAAATTTTGACATTTTGGGCTCCCAGAAGCGGAAAATCATCATTTCCAAAAAATATCTGAAATTTTGTATGTGGGTTTGTATGTATGTGGACAACTTTTTTTTACTTGTTTTAATTAATTTCATGCATAAAAAAAAAGTCGTGACCGAAAGGGTTAATTTGGTTTAAAATAATATTTCGGTACGACCTTAGTTGCTTTTGTGGATTTCAAAACTCGTTGAACTAACCGCGGTCAAAGGGGGTAACGGGTAAGATTTCACTCACACGAAACTCCCTTAACGGAACACACACGGGTTCAAATTCTCCACAGCAGCACAAACTTCTTTAGTAACTTCTTTCTGGAATTTCTCAATTAAATTTTTTACCCACCAAAACTTTCGTTGACCTTCACGCTTATCCCCATACTACCTGATCCCATACGACTTGATTTTTTTGTTATTGGCTCGATCCCCTTGGAGATATGCATTTTTTTTAAATTTTCAATAATTTTTTAATTTTTGAAGTTGATTCTATCTAGATCAAAACTTAATCTTGATTTCCTTTATAGTTTTTATAAATTGTTTCTGTCGAACTTTATTTTACCTCCAATCAATTTTAAAAAAAAAATTGGAGGTATGGTAATCGAAAAAAAATTTCAACTTTTTTTTTTTGCATTTTCGAGATCACCGTGTTCAGAAACGTAAAGATCTGCAAAAAGTAAAATAAAAATTTTTGTGTCGGTCTGTCTGTCGGTCTGTCTGTCTGTCTGTCGTTGGATTTTGTCGATCGATTTGCTTCCGAACCATCCAACCAATTACGACCAAATTTGGTATGGTGGTAGGGTTCACGGTGGAAAGGTGAAAATAAGGTTTTCGTCGCGATCTATCAATCAGGAGTGCCACCACAAGAAAATAATACGGGATTTTTAAAAAATATTTTGTCTTGCGATATGTTATTTCAAAGGCCGTAAAAGGCTTTATCCAGAATAGGTAAAATTAATCTTCTATCTGTCGTCTGCCAAAAATCACAAGTTGTCAAAGTTGAAACTTTAAGAGTGAATAACTCAAGAAATGCTGAAGGGATCTTACCCAAATTTGGTACGTAGGTACATTGATCCTAATGGATATGAGAGCATATGTAATCCTTCGATAGAAATCACTAATGCAACATGAAAAAAATAAAATTAACTTTTTTGGCAAAAACATGAAAAAAGTTTTTGTCGATCGATTTTCTCCGGCATTTCTGCGTCGATTGCAATCAAACTTATTGGACGTATGCCTCGTGGGCTGGAATGGTGAAAATAAGGTTTTGCCAGAGAAATCTTCACCAGGGCCACCACAATAAAATAAATTAAAAAAAATGAAAATGTCGTCGTATCTCCGGAAATGTTTAACCGATTCAGCTAAAATTTGGTGTGTCGATGGAGCTTTGAAAGTATAAGTATTGGTGAGAAAACAAACCGAGCCAATTGTAACAGGGCGGGGCAGGTCAGAAAAATTATAGAAAATATTAACTGAAATCTTAATTTATATATTTTTTGTGAGAATTTGTCAGATGGCTGGCAAAAATAAAACAATATATTCAAAATTTTAATAAACGTCATAATTTTGTGACATATGTGTCAAAATTAGGTTAATGTTGATTTGTATACCGAGTGCAGCATAAGAGTTGAGTTTAGGGCTTTCAACAATTTATTTTAGAATACAAAAATAGGTGGTTTGGTGGGAAATATTTTATAATATCGTCGTACGGACTGACGGAACGTTACTTTATAAGTAAAAAGTTCTGCCACTAGGTAGCGACCAAGTTTAGGCTGTTTGTTAAATTTTTTCGCAAATGTTTTCAGAATCAGTAAATCGGCAGTCAGTAATTTACAAAAATTTATTTTCGAAAAATCCGCTAGATGACCGAAAAAATTTGTTGTACCAATCTTGGAGAAATTTTATTTGTGACTTCTTACGGTATTATGTGACGTATATAAAAATTTTGGAAAAAATTCAGTGGCGTACAAAAATAAAAAATTTTTTTCATTTTAGATTTTGTTAAAAAAACTTTTATAGATAGATTTAGGGTAGGGGTGATACATATGTATAGATATATTTGCCAGGGCTACCGATATCTTTGTTAAGGCTACCACAATAGAAAACAAAAATGAACATTATGTCATCGTATCTCCGGACAAAATTTGGTGTGCTGGTGATTGGAGGTATTGCGGCAGAGAGTGACGATATTTTTTTTTTAATACGTACTATTTAAAATAAACCCAGAAAAATATTTATCGAAAAAAACTAAAAATTAGGAACATGGTAACTTAAATTATTTATACAAGGATTAAAATAAGTTAACGATAGTAATTTGTTACTCGATTCCCAGTATCCTATTAACAATAATATTGTAGGATCATGGAAATCCCTCTCACCAAGAACTTTCTTCTTTGACCGCGGTGGACATCGCAATATATTATACTAGCTCTACTACTGTTTGAAAAAGCATAACTTTCGATATTTGTTTGAGTGCGGAAAAGTAAATTTTTCCCACAAAATTAATTTTTTCACGCACTAATGCGTTTTACTTTTCTACGCACATGCATATTCAAGAGCAAACCCCAGAAATTATTACAAATAACATATTCTCGGCGCCCACCTGTTACAGGTAGGACGGCTACCTACCCTAGTAAATATAGTGAGATGACCCCGGTAGCCTCAAATTACAAAATAATTTCTTTTTAAGAAAAAATTACTTTCTTCGGGCCATCCATTTTTTTTAACATGAGACTCTTATTTAATTTTTTAAAATAATCCAAATATTATTTAAATTTTGTACAACGCCGTCCAAATTTAAAACAAAATGTGCGCGTCAATAGTCACATGTTGCGCTATTATCGTTTTGCTTTACTTTTCCTTCAATCTTTGCTTTTAAATTGTTAATTCAATGTAGTTTTATTTCTTTAATCTTTAATTCTTTATTAACAAATTTTCGTACCAATATGAAATAGTTGGCGCCAACAACAATTCAAATATTTACATAAAAATTAAAATTAAATTTAAAAACAGTTAAAGCAAATTTTCAAATTAACCAAAATATAAATTCCAAATGAAAAAAATGATTTTAGAGCTCGACAATAGTTATTTCCTGTGGAGACAGAAAAAGTGAAAAAGAAAAAATGACAAAATTAACTTTTGTTATTATTTGAAGAAAATTACTGTTATTCTTCGATGGTTAGAAAACATGGACTTGATGTCTTACAACAAACAAAATTAAAAGATCGGTTTCTTACGAAAACAATTTTACTGTACTGCCGCTCGTCAACTTTTTGTTATGCCATGCCTTGTTGGCAATAATATTAATTAAATATTTTTTTAATTAAAAAATTGTTGAGTTGCAAGTCTATTTAAGAAATTATATTGTCCGACGTTTCGTTTGTTAACTAATTTTCAATGCTAAAATAGATGATTGGCTATTTATACGTAATTATACTATTTGAGAATTGCATATAAAATAAATTTAAAAAATTTTTTTAATTCTTTTTTACATTAAAACGTCGGACCATATAATAAATTGTTTAAATAGACCTGCAACTCAACAATTTTTTAATTGATAAAATAAAAATTAAAGGTCAACAATAATTTAAAAACATAATATTATACTACTTTAATATAATTATTTTTTTACATTTCAAGAAAAATATATAATACCACTTTTTAATCGGTGAAAAAATACTTTTGAAAGTTTCCAGCCTTCTTTTCACACGGTGTGGGTTTTTTAGAGCGTCAGGCCAAAATCCCACTTGAGAGTTTCATTGGTCAAGTCATACCAGTCGAATTTTCATTGGTCCGAGAAAAGCTTCAGAAGAATTTTTATTCAGAAAAATCTCAATTTGCTTAAATAGCCATAGTAAATAATTAATCATTTACTCCGAGCACGATAATCATGAAGCTTCTAAGTCCAAAGGCTCTGATGCTCCGAATCAGTGTTGCCAGACCTGATCCGAGCTTTTGTCCATCCTAGTTGTTAAAATTGCTCTTTCCGATGCAAAATCTTAATAATATTTAATGCCATTTAAAACGATAAAACGTGAAGGCGTAAGTAATGTGAGGGCTCAGGGCCCCTAACTAAGGTTGTGATCCCTTTAAAATTTCTCTTACTAATTGTGATTCGATATTTTAATTGAATATTTACTTTTATCTGTTTTCATAATAAATTATCAGTTTTTTATAGCATTTAAATTACATAATAGCATAACAGTCATAAACTGATGGAAATAAAAGACTGTAAAATAAAAAACATCTCTTACTTTCCCAAATTTAAATTTTTGCGCATCTCAGCACAGCCAACATAAAATGAGGCTATTTTTGTCTTAGAATACGAAAATTTAGCAAAAAGGAACCATTTGACCAAAATTGTTCATTTTTGCCCATTTCTTAAAATTGCCCATGGCATGGGTAATCGCCCACGGTGTGACAGCACCGCTCCGAATGAATATTGTTTGCAGTAGCACTAGATACGCCAGCTACTAGTCACTGGTCACACCATTGCTCAATGCAAATCTGTATAGACTACGCCGAGTAGGGGAATCCCGAGGTTTTGAAGTCCATCAGCTCCAGATGAAGACTGACTGGTTGAAAACCAGCTTAACAAAACTGTTTCTTTGTTTTCTTTTTGTGAACAAAGTTTTATAGCTCTTTTGTGTACTAGTCAACCATAAAAACTGACTTTGAAAATTTTTGTTTTTTTTTGTTAATTTTTCAGTTAATTAAATAAAAAATCAACTCTATTTTTACAGAGAGAACACTGCAATAAAAACACTTTGAAAAATTTGTGCAAAAAAAAAACTTTTTTCGAAAATTAGAATAACTAAAGTATCACTTGGTTTGTTCCATTGCGGTCAAATTAATTTTACGTTCAAAACTGTGGAAAGTATAGCATATTAGGCTAGTTTGATGATAAGATGTTGATAAGATAAGATAAGATGCTGGGACTTATATTCCAACCCGTTCTAAAAAAGTTAATGTTTATTTTAAAAGTGTAATTTTTGTTATCAGTTTATGTTTTTATTTTGGAAAGGACGTGTCTTGAACGTAAAGCTAGATACGGTGAATCGCTGGAAAAGTGACATACGCTACGTTCTAACGCTACTTACTCACACGAAACGCATAACTTTCCCAAGCACGACCGTAAATAGCTACTTCAGTACCTCCATGTTTTTAACCACCGACCCAAAAGAGGGATATTATTACTTACGAACTTATGTTTGCCAGTTTTTATGTAAAACTAGATTGTCAATCAAATACAATAAATTAATTAAATGATTTCTAAATGTTCTATATTTTTGAAAATTTTACCACAATCACCTTTTGAAATTACTACTTATGGAATATATAAGATTTCGATTGGTTCTAAACAAATCTATCCTGAATTAGGATATAGGATTAGAAAATACATCATGATTCATGAATGAATGATATTTTATGCGCTTTTACTTTATTGTAACCTTATCAATGTTGGCAATATAATATTGTTAATAAAATAAAATGTATTATAAGATTTTTATTCTATGAAATACAAATATCAAACAACTCTCGGATAAGAAATTACTATAAATTTCGGATCAAAATTAATTTAATAAATACCATCGATCATCCGATGTCAAATAAAATACATGTGAATTAAATGAATTAAATTATCGCTTTTAAATTAAATGTTAACTTATTGAATCGTTTTTTCTTAATAATAATAATTTAACTTATTAAAAATTTGATATCACACATTGTGTTATAATCGAAGTCATAATCCGGTTTAACAAAAGCTCAAAAATGTTTTCCATCTCCTAAAAACAGCTGTCTGCTATAGGAAACCTGATACTTTTAAGAGGCTGCATTTATCTTTATCGGACCACAGTTTATTCTCACTTCATTTCTCTTCCTCTTATGTCAGAAAAACAAACACATTAAAATGAACAACGCTGCACATTGACAATGCCTATAAATAGACCATATACTTTTCTATATGGGTTTTAGAAGAGTGTTATCGTTCTCTACCATCAGTGCTGGACCCCTAGAGACGGTTTACAAAAATGTTTTTCAACAGTTTTCACGATCGCAGTTACATTTCCGTCTCTTTTGCACGCCTGTTTAAAATAAGGAAAGGTTCTAATGGACGTAGGTTTAAATTTAAAAAACATCCCTTAAAAATTTGGCCATAATTATAATGTCAGAACAATTGCTCTCGTTTTGACGAATTCTGCTGCCCTTTTCAACGTCTTTATCTTCGGGAGGGTACTTTTGCTTTATTCTACATTGGATCTTTGTATTAGTACAACATGGAAAGGTTTGATTTTTTATACCGCTCTTTCACATTTTTTTAACACAATAAATTCTTCATTTTGAATAAATCAAGCGTAAATGCTTTTAAAATAGGATTTAGGATCGTGCTGCCTATGTTTAATTATATTTTAGTCGATATAATCTACCGAAATCCTAAATACGCCAACACTTTGTCTTCATATATTTTCATGTAAAAAATTAAAATTTTTTTCTGTTGACCCAAAATCAGTTCAGTCTATTTGTATGCCGGGATAAAAAGTTAATTTTATTCAACATTTTATAATGACTACTGGTGAGTATTGTATTACATAACTGTAAACAGATACACTTTTGTGGTGGTAATATAATATTATAATATTGGCGCCTGCTATACGCCACCAGTTTCATAAAATATAATATTATCCTAGTTCCTCTCAAATTTAATTATAAAATTTTAAAGAGGAAAGAAAGGGTTGGAAACTTTACGACCTACGTATGTGTACAAGATGGAACGCATAAAACGTTGACTATACGGATGTTATTTCTTGAGATACTAATTTAGGAATAAAGTTGTGCCATTGCTGTATCAAAAAACGTGACGATTTGTGATGCTCTAAAACTAATTTAAAGTTTCAAATAACCGTAAAGTACAACCTGCTCGGGATTTAGCCTGGAATTTTTTCGTGTTTTAACTCAGAAAATCGAGAGTGAAATTCGATAATATATCACATATCAATATAAACTTTGCGCATTTTTGTTCTAAAATGTGTTATAATTGCCAACCAAAAAAAAACATGTTACGACTAAAATAACTTAACACTTAATTAGGCAGGCCGAAAAATATAATTTTGTTCTTCACTAACAAATTAATTCAATTTTAGCAAAACTCAATGAAGTAAACTTGTGTCAAAGGTACCGAAACATAACCGAGATTGACAGCTAAATTCAATATTCCCTTTACTAGTAAAGTAAATTTGGCCTCGGGCATTTAAAACAGGTCTACCTTAAAACACAAAAACTCTTCTCTATTATAATTTTCTAACATATTGACGCACGGTATGCGACAGTCTGTCCAAATTAAAATTTAATATCTTCTGAATTTTCAGCAACTTGATGAAAAAAAAACGGTGATTCAATTCTTCTCCAGCTTCTACACTTGAGATATTTAAAATGTGTCATAATCATTAAAATTGCAATAATTACTTGCAATATTTTGAAATACAACAATGGAAAGGACGAAAGGAGGAGTTCTGAAATTTGATAAACGCAGAAATTTGATACCGGAAACACGCAAGGCATGCGCATCAATACAGAAGCACCATCAAGCATTGAATTACATAGGTACATTCTTTCGTAAGACCAAAAGAGTGGTCTTTTATAACAAGTTAATGTTTGATTGATTTTGCAACTAAAAGTATAATAAAATAAAGCAACAAAGGAATGCAGCTTAAACAGTCCTTTTGGATGATTGCACTATAATTGAAAATGATTTTTTCGTACACAGTACAATTTGAAATCGAAACAGGTTTTCAATTCGGTTCCAATTTCCAGTTCCAATTGCATGTTTATTTACTTGACGGTTTAGCGTGACATTTTCCGGAAATAATGAACCTGGGCCCGATACGAACTACGAAGGGTTAAAAAAATATCACTAGTATTTTCAATTTTGCATTGTTATCGCATGTTCTTAGGTAAATTTAGAGTGGACAAACAGGAAGGATTGTAAAGCTTCCCAAAATAACAAAAGTGTAGGGTTATTCACTCGACCTTTTACGAAAACCAAATGTATACTTTATCAAAATTTTGATCAAATCAGTTAAGAACTGAGGTTCACACCTTTACGCACCTCAAAATACAGTTAGCTAAAGGGTGTCTTATCTGATTTGAAATAAAACTTAAAATATTTCTAAAAATTACCTCCTAGACCTGGCGGTATGCTAATATTATCGTAATTTTTTTTCTAAGTATGAGAATCAAAATGTTCATTATTGTAAAGTGAAGAAAGGAATAAAGATGTCAATAAAAGAGCCTGCATTGTACCTACTATTCTAGGTGGGCAAATCGGATGTTTTGTAACCGGATTAAATATATTCATTCTCTCCACATGTCAAGTGCCGAACAAGGGTTTACAAGATTAAGCAAAGTACCATACATTTTTGTGTTCTCACGCACTTTTGATCATATAGTTTTATTTACTTCATGTCAAATTTAACCAGCTTTTTCGGACCAACAGAATCAGGATTTCGTCAATAAGAAAATTATGCTTCCCCTAAAATACGTTGGAAGCGTTGTACTACAATTATTAATAAAAACCAATTTTCTCACAAAAAAATTCGATGAGAATCCACGAAACATCCCATTTTTATCAATATCTATATTATATTATAACAATAAAGACATAATTTGGAAGATTTGTCATTATTTACTGCTAGTTTCCTCCCGAATCCCTAAATTTATAAACGACTAACTAGAGCATTGTGGCAAAGTCAGCTATAATAAGCTCACAACAAAACGATTTACAAACGGTTATTGACTTCCGTGTGTGAATAACGCCCTTCTAGTTGTCGTAGCCCGTGTAATTCATGTATCATCACCCCTAACAGAACCGAACTATTTGAATCGCGATCTCGATTTAAAAATTCAAATGTTCACCCAATTTTTCGTACTTCTCAGCTAAAAATAGTAACAATTTGTTTAAAATACAAACAGCATTGTTATCGAAAAAAACCAAAAGTGAAAATTAATGAATTGGTGGAGAGTGCAAAAATTATTATGAAATACGACCCTGTTTAAAACACCCCTTAGCCCTTAGGTTGGAAGACCATGATAATGGTTTCGAGAGGCTATAATAGCTACTTGTGGCAATGGGGCTTGACACTAACTTGTACGAGCTACTACTTTATGATGATTTTACCATCCGGAACGTCTGTCTATTCATACTTTCTTTTCAGCATTAAATTTTATTATTTTGAAACGGATTTGTCAAACTTGTTAATAATTTTTAATATATTAGTACGTCGTTTATCGTTTACGTAACACATCTAATTTTGTATAAAACTACAGAGTAAAAAGTTTGAAACATCACCAACACGATTCATAAACATCTCTTCCGTTCTACGATATTTTGGGATTCCTGCAGTTTTATGAGACGTGGATTTATGGTTAGAACACTAAAAACAACAATAATAATTATTTATAAGTTAACAATAGTATAACTTTTATTCTTTAAATGCCTTGCTAGACTATCAATTATTATTCGAGAAATAAAAACTGGTTCATATAATATGATACATTGTTGTGCACTTCCGGATAGATATTAAAATACATATTACAAAAAGTAATCTAATTATAATGAAAAATTGTATTTTAATAATTATATATAGGTAATATACCTACAATATATTGGCGTGAACATACGGACCTGGAAAAATGCAAAGTTAATACAAATTTTAAAACTGTTGGCGCGAACAATAACAATTCAAATATTTACAAATTTATAAATAAACAAAATATCAAATTTACAAAATAAATATCAAAATTCAATAAAAATTGAAAATAAAAATAATGATTTTGGAACACGACATTTTGCTTCTCTGGGTTCCGTTTCACAACCACCATGGTTAATCAACCGGTGGTTTGCAACAGAAGCTATTCCGGTTGTGATCCAAATCCGAAATTAATATATTTCCACCTGATGGATTTCCACAAAACTATCTCCTCAGATGGAAAATGTTTGTTTACAAAGTCAACTATGGCAATCGCGACGTAATATGCCTTTAAATCACTCAATGTTGGTCCTGGTACTGGAGCTGCCGGTCCTTCCTTGATTTGGTCAATCTTGTTTATAATTATTTTGTCCATTATTTTATTTTCTTGCTCCTCATCCTCTTCTACTTTCGGTTCAATTTCCTCGCAATTTTCTTTTTTTGAGTTTAATTTCATCAAATTTTCCAACATTTTTAATTTTTTTGTCTATTTTACCATTTTCTAAATTTTTGTTTTCTTTACCAACCAAATCTTATGTTTCCAATTGATCACTTTCCACATTTTCGTTTTCTTGTTTATCTTTATCCACACTGAAAAATATAGCTGGTACCGAAAGTGCTATAAACAATAGCAGAGCTGATATGGCTACACGGGCTTGAAATTATAAAACATTTTCCTAATATTTATTAGAAATTACTATAAAAAATAGCTTTGTATATTATTTCAAATGACTGCTTAAAAATATATAAAAACTCCTGTCTGTCATTTCTTTCAATACAATCTGCAATAGCATTCATAGGTATTTAAACATAGCAATCAAAAATACTTATAATTGCTATTTGATTTTGTATTATTTTTATCCAGTATAGCTGTATAATAAAATAAAATATGGCTAAATGTGCTGGATGTCTTACAAATTCTGCTATTATTCATAAAAGATTTTATATTTGTATATACCTTTGTCTGATAGTTTTTTAATCAGATGCAGTTATTTAAGTAGTAAGAATTGCTATATTTTAATGCTTCATAAGCACTTTTTGTAAAACGCAATGCAGTTTGTTCTTGTGTTTTATATTGTGGTGTAAGTTAAAGTGTAAATTGTGTTATTAGTAACAGGTAATAAACTACTGAATAATATTGAAAATACCTATAATAAATCTTTTCAGAACGGAAATCTTATAACAGAGGTGGTCAAACAAATGAAAGAAGAAAGCAGGAAAAACTCGACAACTTTGCAACCAGGGGTTATTGTTGTCGGAAAAACTTATGGTAATATATCCAAATTAAAATTTATGCAAGTTGATTTTTTGTTGTTTTATTCTAGATGAAATTGACGCTGCTTACGTTTATTTAAACGAAACAATATACAAATTTGACACAGTTTTGTCTGCTGTGGAGGCCTGTTTTAAAATTATTTATGCATTGAACTGTACGTATCAAGAGGAATCAAAGCCAGTGTGGACATTTTTACAAAAATACGTTTTTGAAAAATGAAATTTTTAACAAATAATGTCTAACAAGTTTTACTGTAAACTTGATTTTTATGATATAAAAACAGGCTTCAAAATGCACAATTTACATTGTTAGCATAGGAGTGTCCCACTTCTTTTGAGAGTAACTGTATATTTATTTTTCAATATATTTCAGCAGCAAATATGGAAGCATTAAACATAAAGTTCTGCTATAATACATTGCAACTAAAGCTAAATATTATTTGTTTTGCAGCTAGTTTACATTGCATTTACTGCTGCAGAAATGATAATGCCTAATTATATTATTATTAAAAATTGCTATATTCTTTAACAATATTTGTATATAATTTTATGAAATATATAGTATAACGTGCTGCACTGTTTCTTATTTTAAATAGGACATACTGCTATCTTCAATCAAGTAAATATACTATTCGTATAGCAAACTTTCATAGTAATTGATCTGATATTCATACATTGCATTTCTTTTTTTCTAATACTTTATAATTGCTTCTGCTATGGCAGAATAGCACTTTTAGCTATTCAATTAGCAAATACTTCTATTTATCAGTAAAATCAAATAGCATTTCACGCTAATGGAAAAGCAAAGTATGACAGAAAAACTAGCCAACGACACTTTTTGGTTTTGCTATTTAGTATAGCATTTGAAATTATAAAAATCCACTGTCACGATTTCCACTGTTTAGGTTGCGACAAATACTTACTATAATAGCATTTGCTACTATCTTTTTCTTTCAGTGCATGTCCATTATTTTATTTTTTTTTTGCTCCTCATCCTCTTCTAGTTTCAGCTCCATTGTATCTATTTTTTACTTATTTTATAATAATTTGTTTTTATATCTTTCTTTAATTCCAATTTTTTTTTTCCATATTCGAGATTCTTTTGTCCATTTTGCATTCCTACCAGACATTTTTATGTCCATAATTATTTGCCAGTACTTTGAGAATGTCGTCTGACGAGACTTTTGCTGGTTTTTTTGATCAATCTCAAGGTCTAAAAGTAGATCCAAATTTTCACAATAATTTCACGTTGGGCGTCAATTAATTGCCGCATGCAACGTAGGGCTTAAATACTTAAAATACAAAAAATACTTAATAAAACCATCAAAATCTTCGAAACTTCCAAAATCATCCAAACTCGGACAAATCAATCCAATTTATAAAATAAAATTCACTTACACTAAATCAATGCGTTTATTTTGCAAAAACATCAAAGAAATTCTCAAACTCGAGATACAAATTAATAATTTCCTATACAGAGACTTCCACAAACGCGTCCGACCTGGCAAAATGCAAAGTTATTATAAATTTTCGTACGAACATAAAATTGTTGGCGCGAACAACAATTCAAATATTTAGAAATTTACAGATAAACAAAAAATGGTACAAAACAATGGTTTTCAATTATGACGGCGAGACTTGAAGTTCCGTGACGACTACTATATCATATTTACAAAATAAATATCAAAATTCAATAAAAATTAAAAATAAGAAAGGATTTTGGAACGGGACAATATAATATGTAAATGTTCTTTTTATTTGTTTAGATATTTTTATTATGTTAAAAATCAGATATTTACGAAATTTAAAATAGAATAGCACATAAAGTGCAAAATTGTGTATTATTAAATGCAAAAATTGAACTATTAATTCACTTCTTGATGAAGAAATGGAGAGAGTAACAAATGCCATATAGTGACTCTGTATAAATAAAAAATCGTAAAAACAGCGCTGAAATTAGCACAAAAAATTGGCATTATATGCATAAAAATATGCATTACACTTAAATAAGAAAACAATTTGGTTATGCTGGTTTCCAACCAACCAGTTAGTCTTCATCGGGAACTGTCTCGAGATTCTAGTACCTACTCTGCGTAATCTATATACAAATTTGCATTGGGCAATGGCAATTTTTTTATGGCGCTTATAAATACTATTTACTAATTTTATTTAGTCGACAGAACGTCTACTGTGATTTAAATTTGAAACCCTTATCCGTAGGGGTAGACGTCTGCCGATTTCCATTCCATAGTAGAGAAGCTCGCTATTTACCCCACAACGACTGTGTATTGAAAATGAGGGTGGTTCTTAATTAATAAACTAATTTTTAAATAAAAATAAAAACTTGATGAATTTAATTTTTTGTTTTGTATAGCTACGTTGTTTATTATTTTCTGTTTATCTGTGAACAGAATTTTTCTCAAAATTTTCCTTTAAAAGATACAGGGTTTTGAAAAAACAAAAAAAAGCTCAAATTTTTCAACATATTTATTCACTTAATTTAATTCATAACTAGAAAGTCGTTGATTTTAGACAATCAGGCCTTTTAAGTATCACAAACGTTATTATAATTTATAACAGTGACCGTTATGAAATAAAAAACTGATGAACCGCGTTTTGATCCGAAAATAAGAAATATTACTTTCTCTTTCTGACACATGTTAGCTATAATAATGTTTCTTGCTTTACGCTATTTTGAAACTTCATTATAACATAAAGGTTGACCGTTATTTTTAAAGGTTGTGATACATAATAGACCTGATTAACAGGATTGAATCTAGTTTGTAGATTACTGACTATAACCATGTGAAGGTGGAAATTAAAAAAATTATCACATCTATTTTAAAGAGGCCTAACTCTCGAAGGTTTGAATTTAGATAAAATTTTTTGGTATAATACTTATCTTACAAAAGTATCCTCTATCACCATCTAATTTTCATAATAAAATAAAAAAAGACAAGCAACTGGCAAAACGACATTATCTTACTACGAGTACAAGGTTCACAAAAGATTAGGCTGACGGCTGAGCAACAGTTGAGATTGCCCAAGCGCACAATAAAAATTTAATAGATCCGATTTAAAATCACAACCAGTGACGTCATAGGGATTGAGGGTTTTCAATCATAAAAATTCATAGTTGCGACATTGTTGAAATAGACATTAGGGTGGGTGGCCGCACACCCGAACATAGGGAATTAACATGTCACCATGTCAGTTAATCCATACCACAAATTGAACTTTTACCTTTGCACTATTGGAAAGAAGACAATTTTCTGAACATTTTATATAAATAACTCTTTGCGGATTATCCCTTAGTTTTCGAGAAAACGGCATTTAAAAATCAAAATTTTACATGTATTTCTCCATAAAAATCGCACTACGGTTTCTACACGGGTGTTCTGTTGCCCGTACGTGTGCTCCGATATAGTCTTAGCGTTAGCGGTAGAGTTGGGCCAACCTGCGATTTTACTGGAGCGGTGACAAGAGGTGACTGCTTCGGTCATGTCACGGTGATAAATAGCAGTGATTTTTTGGAGCAGTTCCTATTTACAAATTGAAACGGTTACCTTGGTCGTACTGCTATTAAGTGCTTGTAAATGCTACTAGTCGCGGCCAAGAGCTGTTCTCTTCCCTGATAAACGAACGCAAGATTTATATTCTTTATTTCCATTGAGAACAAAATAAGCTATTTATAATTCGAATTTTGCGTTTTGTATTAAATTAACATTGTGTATTTTTTCAGACCTACGTCGTGCTTAAATGACTAAAAAGATTAATAGCTAATATAGCTGCTAAGTATTTTTTTAAATACAAACACGTCTAAATTTTAAATTTCTTAAGGTGATCCGCTGCTTTTTGTTTCACTGGCGTGCGAAGCAGCGATTCACGTCACTTCACGTGACGATACCAAGTTAGTGCCAACCTAATCTGCGGCTGTGACAAAATTTCACTGCTATTTAGCTGCGACTGGAGCAGATCGTGACTGTGACAGCCGAGTAGCAGCGACAAAGTAGCAGTTCGTAAAATCGCAACACAGCTCTAGTTAGCGGTCAGTCGCGACACGCGATTGTTACTCTGTCGAGTGCACGTCGTACGTGTAGAACCCCTTGCCAGTAACCGCACACATTACACCGAGTTGCAGCTGGTCGGGGAATGTTTTTGTGCGTTTTAGGTTAATTTCGGATACACCCTAAAATGAGTTTTACCCCTTTCGAGTAGCACCTTTGGCGAGTTGGGGCTACATACAGGGATGTTTTTAGCGAGTCAGCGTTCGTCAAAACGGCGCGGAGCGCCCCGCTCCTCGCAAATCAAGGGGTTGCGGAGCGTCGGTTTTGACGAACGCATCCAAGGCAAATCAAGGATCCACCCTGAAAACAAGTTAAATAATTAAAAATAAATAAATACTGCTCGTAAAATGTTAGTGCTAATTAACACATGTACGGGTAACAGAACACCCATGTAGAAATCGTAGTGTAATCCCTATGTAAAATGCATGTAAAATTTTGATTTTTAAATGCGGTTTTCTCGAAAACTAATGAATAGAGTCCGGATTTGTAGCTAAAATGCTTTTCCTGACAATTCGAAGCAGCTCAAAAATTTTAAATAATCTAAGCGATTTATCAAAAAAGGATCCATTTGGCACCATGTTTTATATGCTTTTTTTGCTTTTTTTTGAATTATTATGCTTTTTGTGCTTTTTTTTGAATTATTATGCTTTTGCGCTTTTTTTTATATAATAATATGCTTATATGCTTTTTTAAAGTTCATTCGTTGTTTTGTTTACAAACTTAATCTTTTAATGTTTAATGCTTCATTTTCAAAAGTTGTATTTTACGTAACTATGATACCTTACGATAAGACATTTTCGAGCCTACAAAGCACGTTTAGGATTTTAATTTACTATATCAGCCTACAATGCATAATTTTGAAAAAAATAAACTCATTCTGTCTTTCAGCAATTTTACTCAAGAACATTTGGAACAATTATTAGTAATAAATTGTTCTAGAAATGAAATTAATGCTTTTGATGACGAATAAAATCTGTGCTTTTTTTATTTAAATTGATTTTTTTTGTTAAATTGATGCTTTTTTTAATTAAATTGATGCTTTTTTTTATTAAATTGATGCTTTTTTTGGTAATATTTGATGCTTTTTTAAGCACTTTTTTTAAAAATTTTTATGCTTTTTTAACCGGACTCTACTAATGAATAATCCGCATAAATTTATTTACATAAAATGCTCAGAACATTGTCCTCTTTCCAATAGTGCAAAGGTTCCAATTCGTGGTATGGATTAACTGACAGATCCCAACATGGGAAATTTTTTTTTATCCTGCTTCCGATTATTACGGATTATATTAACATTTATTTACAATTGACATCTACATATTTACTTTGACAGACTAAAATAAACTTGTATTACAATAAATATAAACAACTCTACACTGTAAAAAGTGGGGATAATTTTACCGGGTGAAATTTTAACCACTTAATAAATTAAAATTAAACTGTAAAATTCCAGGTTTAATTTTAGGTAATTTCATGTTTTACTCAAAAATGTAATATTGCCCTGAAAATATTAGTATTTAATGTAAATTTGCCCTAAAAACTGGTGGTAATAAAGTTTTATTACCTCCATTTAACAGGGGAAATTTACTAAGTTATTAGTAAATATCATTTACAACATTCTTGTAAAAATTACCCGGTTTTATAAGATTGAATTTACCTTAAAAATTGTCGACTATTTTTTTATCCACTATTTTTATAAGGTAAATTCACTCTTGTACACCGGGTAATTTTAATAAGAATGTTGTAAATGATATTTAGTAAATTTCCCCTATTAAATGGAGGCAACTTTATTACCATCAGTTTTTAGGGTAAATTTACCCTAATTACTACTAATATTTTCAGAGTAATATTACATTTTTTAGAGTAAAACATGAAATTATCTTAATTTTAGGGTAAATTTACTCTTTTGAACAGGGTAATTTTCAGATCTAAAATTAAACCTGGAATTTTACAGTTTAATTTTACTCTTATTAAGTGTGTAAAATTTCACCCGTTAAAATTACCCCTATTTTTTACAGTGTATTAAAAAACGGTTTTTATCGTAAAAATGTATTGCAATGACAATAGTTAACTTCAAGTTTGTGACTTATTTAACTTATTATTTAATTAATGTACCAAGTTTTAGACTATTGGCACTCGTGATTCTGTGAGCACTTGAATAATATTTTACTGTGGTACTTGCTACATGCATAGCCCACAGATCGAATTTGGTCTTTAGAACTTATTATTTTATTTTATTTAAATGTTTTTGCATTTTCATCCGTTCAATTCCCTATGTTCGAGGTTCGGCGAGCCACCCGGTTATTTTTTCTACAATTTTTAAGAATTACAATTTTATGAAATTCAATATTGCGTTATAAAATTATTTCACAAAAGAACATTTTGTTGATAAAAATGAATAGAAAAATTTTAAACCTGTGAACAGAACCTGTGGTACTCGCGCCATGTTGGTCAAATGACAAAATTTTATCAGTTAGTTGGCGTCAAATCAGTTAAAATGCGGCAAAGGTAAACTCGACAAAATTAAATAAAATAAATATTTTTCAAAAAAAATCAAGTTTCGTCGACTGCCTAGAGTACCTCACTACACACTATACACACACAAAACCAAAAGCAAAAAATTAGGATGGTATATATACACTTTTTTGAGTCATTAATCGCTGCAAATATTTTTAATGTGATATTATAAAATTATAAAAATGTATAGTACCTATTTATAATACTAGTATTAGTTTTGATGACAAGATGTTCTTTTTATAAACGGTTTCTTCGGGAAATGCACTTGTATGCAAGAAAATATGTTAACTTAAAATTTATCTGCATAAGTATTTAAAACTGAACAACTTACTATTTAATTGCAACCTTTCAGTAATAAAATCAGAAGTTGCATGAAACGCGAGCTTATCTCTGTACCTTCTTTTTACTGTATTCTACATAGTATGTACAAAGAGGGGGCTTCGTAATATTTTATGAGCTTAAAACTGACGCCCTAATTAAAACATTTAACCAAATTATTCTGATTTATTCTGAATTATTTAAATTGATTCTGTTAACAATATTGGTAAAACTAAAAAAAATTATATCTATATATTTTTGTCAATTGCTACGGTCTAGAACAGTGGTGGCGAACCTATAACCCGCGGGTCAAACACGCGTTAATTTTTACAGATTTATGTTTTACATCAAAAGAAGAGAAAACATACAACCGAAAGTATTGGTAGTCTTTTTACCACACCTTTCCAAGTGACGCCACTGACTTAGTAACCCACGGAGTAGTATTGTAAAAAATAAACAAATTTTGACCCACTTCAGTGGTCTAAACTCGAGGAATTCCAAAACAAACTCTGAACAGTGCCGGTCCTAGGAATGTTATGTTAATACCAGAGCGATTGCCAGTAATGCCAGTCCGGTATTTTGGATTTTACGGCCGGTATTTTATGTGGCATGCCCAGGTATGCTAAAACAGATATACAGATGGTATCCACACGCTCCGACAGAGTTAAAAGGAATTTGGATATTACAACTACCAAAATTTTTTACTTTCATAATGTATCAAAGTGAGTAGATAGTCAAAATATTTACCGTTAGCAATTAGCAGATTTACAGTACTAACAGTCGGTCTCACAGACCGACGACTTCTATTTTAAACTGTATATTTAAAACAATAACTTATTTAAAATGATAATAATTTGCAAAATAAATAACTTTTTCATTTTTCTTACTAAAATTAAAATTATTATACAGAAAAATACGTAAGCATTTGATATTATTCCATTAGTGGTAAAAAAATTTAAAAGGATAACAATACCGCAGTAACACAGATGGGCGGTAAATTAAAATTTTGTTTGTACATCAGCTGCTATTAATTTCTACAAAACAGTAAAACAAAAGTTATCATAGTATATTGATATGATTTTTATTAGCACCAAATATTCAACAAGGGAAGCTTTTTTAGAATATTTTCAGTATAAATTCAGCAGGTAATATTTTTTTAATAGATTTAATAAAAAATAATTTAGCATGTAATTATAAATTTATTTTTTTTTAAATAAAAACTAAAAATATAAAGCTTGCTAAATATTACGTAATTGATAAATACGCATGCATATAAATGCTCCACTATCAATTTTAATTTTGTCATTCCTTGAATTATTTTAATTTAAATATTTTAATCATTTTTACCTTTACACAATCAAATTCCAATCCATCAATTAATTCCACTCCTTATATCTATCTTCCTCTATACATAATTTTCTTTATCACTTAACTAACACTTTTATAACTTCCAAATAAATTTCTCAAAATTATTTTTTTTTCTGTTTAACTCCATTAATACCTATAAATTTTCTAATAATTTTCAAGATACTTCAGAAATTGAATTTCTCATCTCTACGCCATCTTGGTAAAAGCTTTCGGAAGTTTTCCTTTTACGCGTTAACCGAAAAATAGAGGAATTATACAAAATTTCGTAAAACTAAAAAAAAACAAAAATTTTGAGTTACAAGTTAAAAACAAGATGTATAAATTATTTCTACCCCTTTCCTATGCAAATAATATATTGCAGTGTTTTTTTCTTACAGAAACGATTTGCATTTAAAATTTTTATTTTATAAATTTTATAAAATATCAAAAATTGTAATTAATGAACTAAAAAACTTATTTTTTTGCAAATATTAAATAAAAACTTAAATGAAATTAAATACCCAAATAAAATTGAAAAATCAATTAGCTAGTTTAGCTTCAACCGCTGATCACTAATGTATGAAATCTCAGAAATTACAAACGTATGTGCGAAAATGTTTCTTCGAGAGCTTAGACATTAGATCAGTTTCAAGTTTTAAAAATAATCAAAGCCATGGAAATTCATTGATTGCTTTTGTTCTCGATTTTCTTTAGTTTGACGTTTTGCCACCAGGCCCGAATTAAGCGATACTCACATAAAGCACGTGTTCTGCAGAGGCACAAAAAATGTTTGAATTTTTTCCAAATTTTTGCGGTAAATATTTTTATTTATTCTGTATCTAGATTTATAGTGAGAATCGATATTATATTTTATTATAGTATTAGCTATTTTGTATCAAATTTATTAGTCACATAATACTTAAATTTCCCAAAAAAATCAAGATATCGGCATTGGTGTGAATGATAAATATCTAAGATAATCAAAAATCTACATGAACCGGACATGAACAGTTGGTAGATCGCCTATTTAATTGTCAACAACAAATTAGCTTACATAGCTTACCTGTATTAATGTATGGAAACCTGACAAGAGTAACCAATTGCAAGAGGAAAATTGATAAGCTCCGCCTAAATGTTCCAACTAGTTCTCGAACCGCCCCAAACGTATTCAATATAGATCTATTCAAGTTTGAACAGTTTGCGATGAGCCAGAGCAATGGTAACATACCGCAAGTGAGCGATCTCTATTTCTAACATCCTCGATGTTATATAGTTTTTAATTTGTGCGGACGGACCGTCTAATTATTTTCTACGTCATAGTTTTATTTATATCTCGCGAAATTAGTTTAAATCTTGTCGTGTTTATCTAAACGTGCAGCTTCGTATAACGGATTAAAATTTTTATGTTCACTACGTTTGGTGTGTTTATTAATTAATTTCGTTATCGAATATTTATGCAACTTAAGATTTTATGTGTGTGGAATGAAAACTAAAAAGGATTTCGCCCAATGGAAAATATTTTGGTAATTTGAAATTACCTGCAAAAAATATTTTGCAGTGTTTAATAAACAATGGTTAATTTGGTGTAATTCTAAAGACGTACTCTGCAATGTTGTCGGCGGGGGTTGGATATGGAATTCCGGGTTCCGGAGCCACACCCCCATATAGTCCTACGCCCCGGAATAGTCCCCTTCCGAGTTTTGGATTCACGCAAGAACAGGTTGCGTGTGTTTGTGAGGTAAGTTTTCCAAGATATCTGTTAATCGTCGATGTAATGTAATTAAATGATGAATATTGTTAAAATATATGCTAAATTTGAAAATTTAGCCCTCCGGAAGAATCTTGCCAAAACTATTCGGCTTTCGGGTCTTCCTATCTGCATTACATATTTATTAAACAGGAATTGCTCAAAAGTATTCCACGCTCTATTTGGCGGGATGAGATTTTCTTACCAATAAAAATAAACAAAATGTCTCGATACACGTGGGAACGTGATATTAAAAAAACAATTTGTAATTTCGATAAGAATATATAAATAATATAATCTAATTAAATAAACGCGGTACCCGGAATTGTATAGTGCAAAATTGCCTCTAAAGGAAATCGAAACGATTTGTTTGTTTTAAAATTTTTGTTGACAATCTTTTTACGCTACGAAACGATTTACTGGCGCCAGCATCGAAATAAATGCAAAAACTTCAAACAATGACCGCTGAAGATTGGGTTTGTTTGAAATACCGGTAACAAGGTCTCGATAATTCCGGTCGTCAAAAACTGACGATTTACTTGGTGATCAAATTTTTGATAATTTTGTGACATTGTAAAATGAGAAAGATTTTTAGGACGGGAGAAATTAGGATGTATTCATCTTCAAGTACTAAACCTCCGTCAGTTCAAACATCTTGAAGTACTAGTCATTGAGCCGTGTAAAAGCTTAGTTTATTAGACATTAGAGCCCTTCAGTTCTCTACATTTGACATCTTCAAATTTGTCAAGCTCGTTCTTAAATTCACCATTTCATAGCTTGACCGTTTTTTATGTATTTTATGCCCAAAATAGTTTGACACATATTTAAATTGCATACAATTCAGCGTGAAACTAAACTAAAAATATTGTTTCAGTCCCTATCGTTTTTGAGATACAGCCAACCAAAGGACTCATGCCGAACCGTTTTTGATTTATGCTAAAAAAAAACTTAGTTTACAGTTGTCGATGTAGGCTTCTTTTCCTATTTATTTAACGCGAAGGTGGTCCATGACTGAATGAAAACTAGAGCCAATTTTTAATTTATGAATTTGATTTAAAAGATTTTGGAGAAAGTTGGTGAAATTGATATTTTTCCAATTTTTCCGGCCAAGTTTTTTTTACTGAAAAAATGTTTGAATTGTAGAATAGGTAAATAAAATTACTAATTTTAAAAATCTATTATAATACGTATTCATGTAGTATGTAGAAAAGAAATCGATTGAGAAAATACTATGAATTGTGCAGAATTGAATTTCCTTCAAATTTTACTTCCCATTTTTATTCATAGCAATTCCCATGCAAGAAATTAGTATAGTATTTAGAGTAAATCATATTTTATTATTTTCACCAAAACGAAAATTAGGATTCTTTAAAATCATATCTGGAAAAGATATTCAAGCGATTAAAATGGCATTTTGTTCCTAGAAAGGGAAATGTATTATTGCACTTCCCGTGGTTCTGAATACACGTTAAACTGTTGATCTCCTATATTTGTGCAGTATAAACTGATACCTTCACACAGATATCGAGATTGTTTATTGCCAGGTTTTCTTTATCCATTGGACTACAGCTCGGTGGCGCCATTGATTCAAAGGCGTTTGAAAACCGAGCGAGGGGAATCACCAGAAAAATTTGGTGTATAATCGAGTGGAAAGTTATTCATTCATATCCATTTCTCTTGGAAAGCGATGAGTACTTTTTTTGTTCATTTAGTTTTCCTAGAATTAAATCTCAGCAAATGTATTTTGTTTGTTCGGGCAATTATGCATTAGCTAATTACGAGTATAATCTATGGAGGCATGGTTTAAAAACTGTAATTCGATGTTAACCATATCAATATTTTAGAAACACCAAAACATACAATGAATAAATGATTCGGACAATGTAAATTGTACCTTTTGACACATAAATATATCGCTCTTACACCGATATTTATTAAACATTTTTTGTTACGAATTTCATTTCCTACAATTTTTCTAATTTTTATTTTCAACTTGACTATTTTTTCGCACCGTTTCTGACTGACAGCAGCTAAACCAGACTCTGTAAAATACGAAAATTATTGTCATCTAGATATCTCGGTAACGGTGCAACTAAATAGAAAAATGTATATGAACAAAAATGTAGAGAATATAATTTACAAAAAAAAAATGCTTATTCTTTTTTAATTTTGTGGAACCGTTTCCAAGATATAGAAGACAGACAATATTTTTCGTATTTTACCGAGTCTTGTTTAAACCGCTCTCAGTAAGAAATGGCGCGACAAAATAAAAAAATGTATATAAACAAAAATGAAGGCAATGAAATTTGCAAACAAAAAATGTTTAAGAAGTTTTGCTGTAAAATCGATATTTGTTCGACATAAAAAGGCTTCAAAATGCACAATTTACATGGCTAACATAGGACCGTTCGGATCATTTCTTTATTCACTGTACATACCCACTTTCTAAAACTACAATTTATTGTACAAATAAAGTACAGTGGTTACCAAAAATATTCGGACACGCGATGTAAACTGTACGTTTTTCAAACGTTTTTTGTCATATAAAAATCGCTTTTACAGCAATACTTACTAGACATTTTTTGTTGTAAATTTCATTCCCACCATTTTTGTTCATATAGATTTTTCTATTTCGTCTCCCTCCTTTTCGGGTTACAGTGCCTTAAAGAGACTGTAAAATACAAAAAATATTCTCATCTGCATCTCAGAAATGGGGGCTTTAAAATAGAAAAATGTAGGGAATGAAATTTACAGGAATATGCCTATTCGTTTTTCTATTTCTTTGTACCATTTCTGAGATACAGCATAGAAACTGTGCTACGAAATAGTAAAATGTAAAGGGAATGAAATTTGCAACAAAAATGTCTAATAAGTATTACTGTAAAAGCGATTTTTTATAACAAAAAACGTACAACGTACATTGTTAACATAGGAGTGTCCGGATATGTTTGTTATCCACTGTACATTGTAATTTGTAAGTATAGGTAATTATCTCAATCGTTTTCACCGTACTATGGCATCGTCCGGAGATGAAATTCTTGGTTGGAACAATTATGAAAGCGTTTGCGATAATTATTATACTACAGTGTATTTCATCTGTGGTAACTTTAAAATATTTCAATTGCGATAAGTGGGTGTGCAGGGGTCGGGAATCTTGTTGCACCACTGCGCGCAGTTCTAGTTTTACATCAGGTCAATAATAGTTAAATTTACGATATCTTCATTGCCTTTTTTTAATCAAGATGAAAACTTATATTCATCGACATAATATAAAAGTGGTTTAATTTGGCGAAGTTTCAAAATGGAAACTTCTTTACGTGCTTCATTATACCATTATTACATTATTGATATGTATAATTTTTAAATTTACTTTTTCATGAATATTCATTCAAAAAAACAAGAGTTTTAATTGTCTACTAAATCCATGATATCGTTAAACTCTCAAAAAAATGTATACTGCTACCACCTGTAGGCCCATTTCTGTACATAAATACCTCGGTTATTAATAGTAGTACTTTACAGATTATCAGCGAACCCAAAAATTAGTCTTATCAAAAATCTTGAAGAAAATGTTTACATTCTTTTACTTAAAGCACTTTTGCTTTGAAAACTGAAAGAAAGCAAAGAGCCAGGGCCGGATTTTCTATTTTGCCGATTTTGGGCAGATTAGAATTTTACGCCCTTTCTCGAATAAAAAACATAATATCTTCAACAACAATGGTTTAAATAATTTATTTATTTAGACTTTTAAACAATAGTGCAAGTGAATTTTCAAATACAAAAATAATACCACTAAATTTCAACGCGGAATCTTCGGAAGTTTTTCATATGACTACGAAAAATAAGAAGATATTTTAGTTCATTCTCAATATTGATCATAGTTTAACAATAAACTAGACATTTTTGTTTACATTTTTCTGTTAATAATAACAAAACGGCTACTTTCAAGATAATTTTCAAGCCGAAATCACAAATTTGCTAATATCTTTTTCAACTTTTACCTTTGCCGATAAATTACTGCTACTGTTTCCAAGGTATCGTTAGCCAGACTTGCCTAAGTAAAATTGTGTTTTGAACACCCCCCACCCCCATTGTTGCCTTAAAGTTATTTTTGTAATATATAAGAAGTAATGTTTTTTATATTCATTATATTTATAATTTTTTTTTTTATTATATTTAAAATTCTTTTTATTATATTTCAATACTAGATGGGTGGAATTACATTTCGATATCTGGAAGTTTGATGTGTGGCTTCGATATGCTCCCATAAAAGATCTTGGTTAATTTGATAAAACAATGTAGTTTGATAGAATTTCGTTTTTGAGGACCTCCGATTGAGTCACCCCAAAAGATGATTCCGTACCTCAATATTGATGTATTAGAATATTGAGGGTCGATCCGTACTCCTAGAAAATAGGTAAAATAACTAACTTAACCCTGCGTCTTACATCATACATTTCCTAACGTCGTCTGACATCTACAGTGGCTCCAACAATTATTAATACACCCCTATATGTTAACCATGTAAATTGCACATTTTGAAACCGTTTTTTGACATATAAAACTCGCTTTTACAGCAAAACTTTTCAGATATTTTTTATTGCAAATTTTAATCTCTTCAGTTTTGTTTCTATACATTTTTTTATTTTCTTTCACCGTTTACGAGTTACAGCGACTTGAAGAAAACTCTGTAAAAAACTCCCATATAAGAGCAATGTTAATTTTATCAACTTTTTTACTTAGTTTTCTTTAAGTCGCTGTAACTCGTAAACGGCGAAAGAAAATAAAAAAATGTATAGAAACAAAACTGAAGAGATTAAAATTTGCAATAAAAAATATCTGAGAAGTTTTGCTGTAAAAGCGAGTTTTATATGTCAAAAAACAGTTTCAAAATGTGCAATTTACATGGTTAACATAGGGGTGTATTAATAATTGTTGGAGCCGCTGTATGTAGGTCTTTTACGGACAGCACTTTTTTTCTAGCCAAATAATAAGTTTTTCGCGGTATACAAATTATATTCTTATTATTTCACATCTAGACATTATATGCAGAGCAGTTTTACATCTATAATGCCTATGACCTTATTGTTTTTTGAAAATTAAAAAAATAAATTGTAACTACTATTTTCAATTTTTCAATAATAATTAATAATATAGCAATGCATAGAAGAAAAAAAACCCGATCACATTTAGATTATTATGGAATTAAATTTAAATACATATCATAATCATGTGAAGTTAAAAATTTTTGAAAATCTTACTGTTGAAAAAGCAACTAAGTTGATTGTCTGCGACATTTGATATATCATATGTTTCGAATTTTAGAATCTCATCAGGCAGACCTAGAAAATCTAAAGTCAAAATTAACCCGAACAGTATGAACTCAAAATAAAATAAAAAGTCAAATTTATTTGACATTTATAAAAATTCCAACTACTTGATATCAAAATATTTGATAAAATGTACGGGTTAATTTTGATTTTAGATTTTCTAGGTCTGCCTGATGAGATTCTAAAATTCGAAACATATGATATATCAAATGTCGCAGACTATCAACTAGTTGCTTTTTCAACAGTAAGATTTTCACATGTTAATAACTATACATTTTATTGATTATTATGGAATTACTCTTCAAAAAAAATATATCAACAATATTAGCTGAAAAAACATTACTTATTTTGAAAACTGAAAGTTGCATTATTTCCAGTATTATAACTATATAATATATGCGAAGTTTAAGAGGGTGGTTAAATTTTTATATTGGTCCTTTTAAAATTTACATGCGTCTAAAATTTCAACTGTTCCTTAAAAGTCCCAGAGCTAAGACGCAGGGTTAATAAACTTCAACTTTAGATTGATTATTCGAATAATACCTACACAATAACACTAATAGCAATTAACCAATTGAGTAGAACTTTTCTTTTTAAATTATACGCATGTATTGGGAGGATAAACCTGCAACTTGTTAACAAATTGAAAAATTATGATTTTTTTCTGTTTTTTAATGTCGAAAAAACAAATAAGAAATTTTTGCAAAATTTGGAATGCCTAAGTTCCGTTAACTTTTTACACGGGATTTAGGTTTAATTCGGATCATTACTCTGGTTCTCATCGTGCATACAGTTAAGTGCAGAGATGCTGCCTGCTCCATTAAAAATGGCCATGGACTTCCGAGTTGACACTATTTAATTGCATTGTCAGTTTTAAAATGCAATTTAACCACTGTATAAAAATGTTTATTAAAAAAGAAAATCACCAAAACGCGCATCTACTAGATCGGTACCTCCCCTGGACATAAAGTTTTGAAAATGGTACTGGTATTTATATTTTCTTGTCCTATATCTTACTGATTACCTGTAGTATGCTCATATTTAACCAACAGTTTTCTCAGTGCTCATCATAATTATCTTGATGCTATTTAATTTATTGAAATATCTGTGAGGCTATTGCGGCTTGTGTCCGTTATTATGTTTAATTGAAACATTGATTGAATCGCTCATCATTTGTGTTTTTGATTTCTACGAGTACTTTTTCAAGTTGATCTACTATATATGTACATCTATTGAATGCACTCGATCAAGTATTACTTTTTTAATGATTGGAACGGTTCTGAACAACGTAAAAGAATATTTACTAATCTTATCATATATCTAATGATTGTAAGTTATTTTGCACGAAATATTCATGTTTTCTACATTTTTAGTATAATATTATTTTTTCTAATTAAAAATTATGTTTGATTATTTACGATAAGTTTCTTGTTTGCGTATAATTAAGTCGGACTACCAAGTGGCGCCCCATAATATTGTAAATAATTCATGAAAACGTTTATTTCTTAATTATTTAGATTATAATCGAAACAATTAAAATGTATGAAATTTAAAATGAGTTGTAATTAAAATTGTTTATATTGTAGGTCCTGATTTTTTAACTTGAATGACAATTAAGTTGAAACCTCATCAGTAGTTTTAATCGCGTTATTGGGTGGCACGCCATATCTTTATAAAAATCATTAAATGTAAACTTCGGAATGTGGTAAATTATCAACAAAGTGGTTTCGTTGTCGAAACTACGAAAATTATCCAACTTGGCCGTAAAAATTACAATGGAGTACCCTTGCATTTGCAGTACCGAATGGAACAAACAGACTGGAGTAATTGCAATAATATTTTCAATTTTTATGACAAGGAAATAATCAGCACTGTTATGGTTATTACGCGCGGTTTTTAATAAATCTAATTTTTGGAATATTTTGTAATAATAATTATTATTTGGATAGGCCATATCGATAACATTAAATATAGATAATATCACATTGCTGCAGGTAATAAATGTATTATTATGAAGCTCATCTCGCATTATATAGATTATTTTAGCAATCCACGTCAAGTTGCTCATATCTTGATGGAATCTCTTTGCAGCTGATGCATTTCATTATTTATTAAATTAAAATAATTTTTTATTTACGCATAATCCACTCGTTATGATCTGAATATAATTAATTACTTCACATTCATGAATAGCATCTCTTTACATATTGCAAAAGATTTTGCATTTCTGATGAAAGCTGTTTTGCTGAGCGGACACAGGTTACTAATCGATAAGATTTACTTTTTAAACATGGATTTAATGAATGCAAGCGCAAATATAATTGGAATGGCTCCCCATTCCAATGAATCGTCCTGTCTGTTTTTTTGACCTGTGATAAAATCGATACAATAGCAATACATTGATTATGTGTGTCTGTATAAAGTATAGGGCGATGGGGTCAAATCTGTAAATTTACATATTACATTGAAAGTGGGCATCCTTGCCCAACAGTGAGTGCAGAAAGTATTTGTACATCTGAAGATTTCAAATTCAAAACAAAAATATTTTTTTTTAATAATTTATAAAACATTGATTTTCATTACATTTACAGTAGCGGTCATAGAAAAGTACTCAACTGAAAAAATTAAAAATCACGGACGGTTTTAGTATGTTAGCTTGACCATTATTTTTAAATTATTATTAAGCAAACTAATATAAAAAAAATAAATATTGACAAGGATAGAGGATGGGTAACGGGGAGTAAAATATTTAAATTTTGCGGTTGTAGTTTATCGGTTGTGAACACCACCTTTTTTCTTTTTCACCTCGGGATTGTACAATATTTTTGAAAATAAAGTTGTTTTTGTTATTTTACGCGATATTTGAGCCGTCCAAGTTGAATATGAGCAGTAATTTTTAAATTGTAAATCTTTCTATTGAGGACATTTCTATGATCTTTACTGTATACTAACCATCGTCCTAAAAAAGAAAATCTTCCGGTGTACGAATAACTTTCTGCATTAATTGATGTTAAAATTTTTCGAATATTTTCTTCGTTCTTTGGGGGTGCTTTTACGCAGTGTAAATCATTTCAATAAATTGAAATAAAGTAAGTTTCGAGTATTTTTCCGCTTAGTAGTGTGAAGTGGGTTTCAATATGCACAATAATTATTGCCCACGATAGAATTTTTCAATATTATGTATTGATAGATCAACCAACATACAACAAAATGAGAAAAATATTACTGGAAAATGAACAACCTAAATCAACAAATTGCATCAACAACGGAATAAATTATTGCTAACAATTTTCAATGTACAGTGGGTCTATAGAAAGTACTCATACACTCCTAATAAATGTTAACAATATTACTTACAGTTACTCACATAAATATTCGGACACTTCTATGTTAACAATGTTAATTTGACGTTTTCAAGACTTTTTTTTTATATAAAAATTGCTTTTACAGCAAAATTTTGTAGACATTTTTTGTTGGAAATTTCATTGCCTTAAATTTTGTTTATATACATTTTTCTAATTGGTCGCACCGTTTCCGAGATATAGATGACAATATTTTTTTTTGTAGTTTACGGAGTCTTGCATAAGTCACTGTCGATGACGGTCAGAAACGATGCAACAAAATAGAAAAATGTATAATATAAACAAAATTCAAGGCAATAAAATTTGCAACCGAAAAGAACTCATAAGTTTTACTATGAAATCGAATTTTATATCACAAAAATCGGCTTCAAAATGTATAATTGACATTGTTAACATAGGTGTGAAAGCAATTTTCAGAAAACCATCATAAGCTTCTTAGTTTCTTTGGTATAGTATTTTCTTTTGTTTTTTTTTTTCTAGTTTCTGTTGCAATAACTATTTTTGGATTCAGACATTGATAGTAATAAATTATGTAACTACAATTTCATAAAAATTTAAAAACTGCGAACGTGGTTTGCAGGATAAATCGAATTGTTGGCGTAATGTGTAACAAATCTACTCTAGTTACTACCTACACCTGCAATTCTTTGGAATTATAATAGTAATGTTTTAGTAACAATTACAGCATTGGCAAATAAGCATCACATTAATCAGAATTCTTCGTAGAAATGATTTCAGGGTAGAGAAATATCGCGGTTGACTTCATCTTTCAACCTAGTGTGGAGCTAAATTACAAAATACGAGATTGAATTACGATAAAATTCCCTGTAAAAACAATGACAAAGATTATGCCAAGTACGTGGATCGTGTGAGAATGCTATTTATTTATCTTGGCAGACTTATGTGTGGGTGCAGGTGGTTATTTTTAATTTCCGAGCGCATTTCATGATGTTTTAAAATCTCTTACCATCAATCAACACTCGTTTACATGTAAAACTATTAATTTTACACTTACTTGCTGTAGTAAGTTTTTATTTGGAATAAATTCCACAACCTTATGATGGATCGCAGTTTTTGTACGATTGAAATAAATTGAAAAAATGATTTTGTTTTGTTTTTGATTGAAAAATTGAAAGCATTTTATCGGTCTCTGTTGTAAATAAATTTACAAGCTCTTATTTCAATTCCGTACAAAAAATAATAAATTTAATAAATAATCCAGCAGCATGTGCACTATGCCTTGGAAAATAATCTACCGTTGGTCACTGGTATTTACTAGAAATAGTATTATACAAACAGAATATAATTATATTACAGGATACCGCCAACATCTCGGTATCTCATTGCAGCACCTCGTGTTGGCTATAAATGGGGGGCGACGACTAGAAATGTGGGATTTGGGGATTTGAGATGTAATTCTACATTTAAAAAAATATTCTATTCGAAGTTTTGCAATTACAATAATAATTGTGTTTAAAAGTTAACCCTTCAGTGGACGGGTAGGCTGAAACGTACACCAGCTGGACGGCTGGGGTCTAGCAAGATTATATTTAGTATACATGCCAAAAATGTTTCCTCTCAACATTTAATAGTATATTATTTAACGAGGAGTTTAATATAGGTACTATTTTATCTTCGCCTGCAGACATAATACGGAAATTTACAAATTTATTAAAATAAAATTCAATTAAAATTTTGCGAGTAACAAAGTAATTCAATACACTTATGTTTACTTAAGCAGTATAAGCAGAAAGACAGATCTGAGAATATATGACTTAATATTATGTTGATAAAAGTGCATAAACATTGCTAGGCTAGACGTATCTTAATAATGCTTACTTTGCGTGGGTATATTAAATCTCAAAGGAAGAAACGTGAGATATAAAAACTAGGAATATTATTGTCAACTTATCAAGTATGCGCATTTCGTATTAATTTACGGTTTATGTATACAGGCGGAGATAAAAAATTGTTTTTATAAATACCAGCAAATAACTTGGAAGAAGAAAAGTAGTTTTTTGACAATATAAGAAAAATCCTTGTATTTTTTGCATTGTTTTAAAAGGCAAAATAAAACCAAGCTAAAATATACAGGACCATAATTTTCTGTTTTCGATAGCCAATAGACTAAACTCGTGAAAACAAAAAAATTATGTAGAAAACGATATAGTCGTGCCAAATATAAAAAGGGTTTCGAATGTCTCAGTTTTTTTTTTCACAACTGATGACTAGGTTCATACTGATGGACATACCCGTCCGCTGAAGGGTTAATAATTATTTGACGGTCTGTTTTGGGGAGGACGGCAGCTTGTCGCCTCACAGTTTTAATCGCCACTTGAATCAATATACAAAGTACATACCTTAATATAAAGGGTTTTTCAATAAGGACGGGTCGATGTTAATATGAAATAAAAGAAGCTGTGTTCGAGTTATTACCAAAATTCTATTTTTAATTGAAGGGCTCATGTATGCCATTATGTATGGAATACCACATCATTTAAGTGTCCTTCGCGGCTTCTCACGGTTGCCCGCATCCGAGTGGTCCAGTTTTCAACAACTCTGCCGTATAGGTCTGGCTGAATTTGGGCAATGGCCTGGGATATGTTGGCCTTCAGATCATTGGTCGTTTGCGGCCTATTGGCATAGACTTGCGACTTCAGAAAACCCCACAAGAAAAAATCTAGTGGGGTCAAATCAAACGATCTTGGCGGCCAATTGACGGCACCTCTGCGAGAGATAACCATCATACCCGCAAATCTTTGATGCAGATTGTTCATCGTGTCGTTCGCTGTGTGGCATGATTTTATCATTTGCACGTGCTGCTCAGTCGTGCAACTGGTCATGGTGATTTGGCATGAATTAATAAATAATAAAAAATAGGTTAGAACAGGCCCGTAGCATGTAAGTAAGATTGGGTAAGTTTTCGCGCCGCAGGCGGAAATTTCCTGAAATTTCAAGGTCAACGCGGTTTAGGAAAAGTTATAAAATTTATTATTTCCGTAGCACACAGCCGCGCGCAAGCATAAAAATAGCATTTTGACTAAGAATGGCATTTGAAAGCATATTATACCGACTTAAAATTTAAAAAAATTCTTATACAAAAAAGATCAACGTGGAATGAATGAGGAAATTTTCTTTTACTTGATTGTTGCATATTTTTATTTTAAAAGGTCGGTCAAAATCCTCAAAAGGTCGGGCATCGCCCGACCTTGCCACCCTCTGGCTACGGGCCTGGGTTAGAATAAAATTGCCAAAACAACATGGCTGCCACAGGCTGCCAATATCGACCCGTCCCAATTGAAAAACCCTTTACTACTCATAAAAGAATTCTGCCACTCCTTTGTTAGCAATGTAAATAGTATTGTACTCTTTGAAGACTTTTTTGTCATACAAAAATCGATTTTACAGCAAAACTTTTTAGACATTATTTTGTTGCAAATTTCATTCTCTTCATTTTTGTTTATTATACAATGACTCGAATAATAATACTCTGACAAGTAATAATATTGTATTGATTGCCTTGTAATTCGATTATTAAAACAGAAAACACCAGTGTCAACTTACCATTTGATCAAGTACTCCATCAAGTCACAAAAAAAAGTTTTTTAAAAAAATCAACAACAGGAAATTTAACGTTTAAACAATTTAATACTAGAAATGATGGTCGAAAAAATAACTAAAATCTTTGAACCCAAATCCACGATTTCTATCAACTTTTGTGAATGTTTAAAGAAAATAAGTGCCATAACTAATTTGTTCTTTAAATTGTATCTTTGGGAGGGGGGGTTGGCTAATATTTAACCCTTTTTATGGGTAATATCCTCAAGAAGGTTGGTAACCGGTATTTCAGTAGCTATCTTCTGTTCAAATCTACTACTAATGTTAAATGCCTCAACTGCATTTGTTTTCTTACTACAACAAATTTTCTCGGGATGGAACGTTTCGGCGCAGCCGGTTCGGCGCGAAGACGTTTCGGCGCGAGAATAAAATATTTTAAAATTTTTGATCTACTTTAAATTGATACATTAATAGATAAGTAATATAAATAATAAATATATTAAAACTATACATGTATAGAAAATAAGTTAATGTAACTACTGTGTTACCAATTCTTTTTATTTAATTTTATTGGCTTTCGAGTTATGAATTAAAGTAAGAAAAAAATATTTAAAAAATCAAGATTTTTCTTTTGATTATTTTGAAAACCTCGTATCTTTTAAACGACACATTTTACAAAGGATTACAGTTTAAAATTCCTCGGTTTGCACCGTTTAAGAATTAAATACATTATATCGTTGATTGATAAATAGTAAAGATACGCAATGCAATAGGAAATTGTTGCTTATCCTCCCATATCAGGTATTTCAACACCCCACTGCCTCTTAGCCAACAAACTCAGTGGTGAGGGTGGTGAGCAAGTGCCGCCACCAACAGTATTATAATTATAAGATTATACTGTATAATGATTATAATTAATACTAATTTAGTTATTTGGAATTTTATGCAAATTATTACATTTTTTATCTTTTTATTGTACTATACAAACTTGTTAATTTAAATTTTATTATCTGATATTGTTTATAATAATTGTACCTAACACTGTATTAAGTAAATAATTTGTTGTGAAGGTGTTTTATTATATTATAATATAATCGACTATCTGCGAGGATTATCGTATAATTACGAAATGAATCCTTAACATTTTTTTATTTTTTATACATGTGTATTAATTTTAATAAATTTACGAGTATTATATATATTATTTATCCATTAATGTTTAAATTCCACTTTATTTTTATTTCTTTTTAAAATATTTTATTCTCGCGCCGAAAAGTCTTTGCGCCGAATCGGCTCGCGCCGAAACGTCTTCGCGCCGAAACGTCTTCGCGCCGAAACGTCTTTGCGCCGAAACGTCTCCGCGCCGAAACGTCTTCGCGCCGAACCGGCTGCGCCGAAACGTCGTAGACCGAAATTTTCTACTGCTAAAACAAAGTTTTTTTTTCATAAAGAAAAAGATTAGTTTGTTTAACAAATTTTCTTCTTACGAATAGAAAAGACTTGGTTATGGCACAGAAAAATTTTTTACAAACCGACAAAAAGCGGCAAACCCTTTTCCACAGTGTACACAGGGTGGCTCAATTTCGATGCCTCTTATGGGGAAATCGGTAACTATAGGTGATATCGAAAAATGGATGGCGCTTCCTCAACCCTTTTTTTCAGAAAAGTTCAGTGGCTAAAACCGGAATTCGCTTTTTTTTTATCGGGTTCTAGCCAAAAGTTCTACCATGTGATTTTTCGATAAATAATGTCGATATCTCGGTTGTTTCTGAAGTTTCCAAAAAAAGTGTTAACACTACCTTGAGACTCTTTTTTAAAGTGGGCTAAAGAGATTTTCAATATCTAAGTTAGTTTCCGAGTTGTAATAATATAAAGTTGCGTTTTTTTTTTTAAATGGAAACCATAGTTGAATATTATGATATTTTTGAATAGCGTTTCTTTTATCCTCTTTTCAATGATATTGGAGGTCCATTATTTCGATTTCATCTTCCATTTCAGAGGACCATCGCGGTTACTTGCAAACCAATGCGAGCAGGTTATGACTAAAATATTTAAAATTTTAATTTTCAATTTTTTTTGTTTTTGAGAGTTGCGCGCTGCCGCTTGGCCTCGATTTTCTTATTACGAAGTACTTTTTCACCCCAAAAGGGTTTTTGAATCCGTGACCCACACAGTACAAGTCTTCTCCTTGTAAGTAAGATAATGCATTAAACGCAATGAAATCAAAAATTATCCTGTAAATCTCTGTTTAAGTTTTCAGTTTCGCTTATTTTCTCTAATTTAATATTTCCTCGACAAAAACTGATAACGAAACTAAAAAAAATTTGTAATTATGTTTTGGTTGAGGATATTTAAATTTCAAAAAAAATCGTTTTATTGTCTATAGCTACGAAGAAAATGTCAAAAATACATATTTTTTGGGTTCCCCCCTTAATTCTACGTTCAAGAGTTGATTCAAATAACTGGGAGAAATAATTTCAATTATTTACGAAATATTTTACGTTTGGAATAAATCGACCAATAGCGAATTACACGGTTTTATTTTCTTATTGATACGTCATAAATAAATTGGCGATCGAGACAATCCATAACTTCTAGACTTCCGGGAGCTCAACTCTCTCACAGTACATCAAAATATTTGTACGGCCTCATTAGCCTGAAGTCTTCTGTCTTTTAATCACACGCTAAAAACAGTTTTATGATTTTTAGCGAATTCTATTTTTTTTAAATGTGTAAAATAACGAAGTCCAAGTTCATAGAAAAAAATTCCAGAATATAAAAATAATGTAATGACTTTTAAATTGGCTCTGTAAACTGGTTAAACCTTAACCTTGTACTTATTTTTGACCACTGACTTGCAATGTAGGTATATTAGAGGAAAGCTGGATTTCCTAACGGGGAATGTAGGCAGCTGCTTAGGGCGACAAAATTTTGGAAACGGAAAATTCTATCATCCGCCAAAAATGTATTTTTCTTGAATACGAAGCGGCAAGAATTATCTTCGCTTATCTACACGATTATCAAATTGTATCAAAAATTAGATATTTTAAGATTATTTGGTTTTTTGTATCTATTTCGGCAATCGTCAGTAGCTTAATTTCTTTATTATTGTCTCTTTATTTAATTGGCTTCTTTGTTTTAGAATTTGGTGAAGATTTTCTTTCCTCCTTAAATTTATTAAAATTAATTTTTCATAAACTTTTAGTATTGTTCTAGAAAAAGAACAGCTAAGCTATCAGAGTGTCAAAACAAGTGGTATTGAATCTACATTACCAACTTAAAAAGCTGGCAACGCGGCTGTTTATATTGGTTCCTCAAACACCGCGAATTTTTAAATTAATAGGCCCGTGACGTCACGGGCCTCTCCTTTAATAATTTTTTTCTTACCTTAGACTTAAATAAATTTGAAAAAAAATTCTGAAGACTCAGTTTGACACCTACTTTCAAATAAAAAAATTAAAGAAAAGAGTGAAACTCATCCATTGGCAGAAATAGTAAATAAATATCATTTCCATTGGTTGAATGTTTGAGTGATGGTTGTCGGCTGCTGTAGTTTGTACTGAACCTAAAGACGCGTCTCCACTTAAGCGGGTTAGGCCGGGCGGCCTAATAAATCATAAATAATTAATTAAAGCATACACAAAAACTGTTTTTGTGTATGCTTTAACATTGGCCGCACACCTAAATATTTATGATTTATTAGGCCGCCCGGCCTAACCCGCTTAAGTGGAGACGCGTCTTAACAATAAAGCGTTAGTTGGTCTACTGATCTTTTTTTTTAATTTTGTTTATTATATCAAATGAAACGATGTGTCATTTTCTGTTATAGTATTTGTGTAGACTCTTGTGGTTTCTAGTTCCTTTTTCTTTAAGTGCCATACAATATGCAGTGCGTATGCGATCACTTGGCTGAAGTCAAGATGACTTCTGAGGAAATTTGACGACCAGGATTTGAACCGCGGTTTTCTAATATCCAGTCGGCCGGTGTAGGCTTTACGCCATCAGACTTGACAAACAAACATTAAATTTGTTAACATAAATTGAAAAATTTCTCTTTCATTAAAATTTTAAACTGCTTTGTCAAGTGACGATAGATCACTAGCAATTCGAATTTATTTATAAGAATAACGTTTTTTTTATTGTGAAGGTCAAGCAAAGCGAACTTGGCTTGTGCAAAATACACTTGAATTGTTTTAAGAAATTTGATTATTCGAAATTTATCTTGTTGAAGTCCGGTCATCTCGGTTTCAATTTCATTTGGTTAATAAATCAGATCCAATTCTTTTTGTATTTTTTTTATAGTTGTATAATTATAGTAGGTAAGGTACCTACATATTTTTCAAAAGTTAGCTCTTCTCTTCTTCGGTACACCGTTTAGTTTGCTGGAGAATTCAGTACTTATTTGTAGAATTTGAACGTTGTACTTCGTTTTTTCGCTGACCACAACAACTTTGGCGACCAAAAGCATATGATAATTCTGTTTTTACGATTTCTCACATACCGTCAACAGAAGGTATGTATTCGTTTGTGAACGAATCCCGTCCACGGGAATCCCCGCGTCCCGTCTACTTTGACCAAAAAGCTACTCCTCATAAGATTAATATTGAAACTCGGATTTTTGTAGTCATTCGTACCTTAATCCACCACTGCATTATTATACTGCACACCGATTGATAATAATTGCCGCAAAGAAAAGTTTTAATCTTCTTTCAGAAAATCTTAGATCATTTTTGAAGACTTGAAAAATCTCTAGTTGTAAGTAGCAATTGAAATTTTGATCTTGAAATAGTATCTGCTTTGTTATGAATATTATTTAAAACAATTTTAAAATTTTGTTACATCTTATGTAAATTTGGCCGGATATTGGGTGGGTCTCCTGAGTGAAACTTGTCAAATATTGCAATTCCAAACAATAATTTCATTCTTTTGCTGCAATATCGCGCTTAGGATTCAAATGGAGTGAATTACCAAGTACTATTCTCCGTTTAGATCACGATTTCATTTTTTTTAAATAAATAATTTTATAATTAACTAGCTTCCGTACCCGGTTTTGCTGTTTTTAAAGCTTCGACTTTGTATGCCATTTATACAATTTGATTATTACTTTAAGTTTTCAAAAAGGTTTTTAATTAATGTTTGTGATTGTGTTGAGCTCAAAATAGTGACTATGGCATGAAAATTGGTAGCAGCAAGTTCTGCAAAAATCCCCTACTGAAAGGTAGTATTTAACGCACGATTTTTTAGTAAGACAGCAAAATATGTGTATGCAGAAGGCTAAACTTGATTATTAGAGATTATCGATAGGATATTAATTACTACTCGCTCGTGTACAAGGTTTCGATAAGGTTTATCATCTGGTATTTATTTCCAATTTTCTAATATTACATCATTTATTAAAAATTTCATTTCGATAATATGTATTGGTAACGTTCAATTTTATCAATATTTGAATTCCTGTCTGCAAAATCACAGAAATATGAGAGGGGCAGCTTAGTTACAATAGAAAATGATATGTAAAAATAATCCCAATTGGATATAATCTAAAAATGAAATTTCTTGAATGTTAATCAATGTTTTTAAAATATACATGTGTATATCTACAACTGAAAATATGTCAACATTGTTATAATCTTGTATTTAAAAAATAACGAAGTTGAATTAGCCGCTTATCGTCGAAGACCATCTCGACAACTACAAAGTTGTCCAAGAAGCTTACAATATTTAAGGAATTTTAAGTATTAATTTAATTTCTAATCTAATGGCTTTAGATAGTATGACATCGTGAATCTAACAGAAAACATAAAATTGATTACGGTTTTGCCACACGATTTTTTTTTTCTTAAATTACTATTATTAATTTTTGAATTTGAATTTGTAGTAATGTGTATTTAAACATTTCAGGTACTTCAACAGGCCGGAAATGTGGAACGATTAGGTAGATTTTTATGGTCATTACCGTCGTGCGACAAACTTCACAATAACGAATCCGTTTTAAAAGCTAAGGCAATCGTAGCATTTCACAAAGGAAATTTCAAAGACCTGTATCGAATATTAGAAAGTCACAATTTTAGTCTGCATAACCATTCCAAATTGCAAACACTTTGGTTAAAAGCGCATTATATGGAAGCCGAACGGTTGAGAGGTAATTGCCGACGTTTCTAATTAAGGATTTTTCAAATAATTGTGTTATTATTTGTAGGAAGACCCTTAGGAGCGGTAGGAAAATATCGAGTTCGAAGAAAATTTCCACTTCCACGAACGATTTGGGATGGCGAAGAGACAAGTTACTGTTTTAAAGAAAAATCGAGAAGTGTGTTGAGAGAATGGTATTCACATAATCCTTATCCTAGTCCGAGAGAAAAACGAGAACTTGCGGAAGCCACGGGTTTAACGACAACACAAGTTTCAAATTGGTTTAAAAATAGAAGACAAAGAGATCGGGCAGCAGAACATAAAGATAGGTAAAGCATTAACACCGAAGCTAATAGCAATTTTTTCGTGATGTAAAACATTGGGGGTCCTTTAATCAATATTAATTTATTTAACCACCCTTCAAAAGTGAAAGATATAGACACACCTTGATTATTCTCCGAGTTTTAAATTACAAATTGAAACCTTATAAGTTTGATCCCTCTTATAAAGGAAAACTTAAATAGAAACTAAACTTTTACTTTCATTTTTGTCTAAGAACTCGTCATCCGTGACGAAACAAATCCAATATTGACCAAAACGAAAATTTGGAATTTTAGAAGCAAAATCTATAAACAAAATGGCAATTAATTTTAGTTTTTGGTACATGGTCAAATTAAAGACTGTTTAAATGTGGAGTCGACACAATTTTATTTCTGGCTCGTATTTAAGACGTAACAAAGATATATAGGTTTCGTTTTGAAATTAGAGAAGTGGACTAGAAACGACGCCAGGTTAGTTGAAGCCGAAGCCGACGGCGACGCTAGAAATAGCATCTGAATCATATGACCTGACATTCGACACCATTAAACAGCTTTTGAACCACCACAATTTTGACCGCAATCCTGCTTTTTACACCTACTTGAAGCTAAAAAAAAAATTTAGCCAATTTAAAATTCATGGGAAATTGCGTCGATTTCTGTTTAGTCAACACCGATTCATCGGCCATCTGGTTTTACGATACCGTGTTTTTTTGCAATTGTACATTTGGGTTTTTGGTTTCTTAATTATTGCTAAAATGGGATACGCGAAATGTCGATGAAATGAGAAGAAAATAAATGGATTTGAAGTAATGTTTGAACAGACTGTTGTTTTGGAGAAACCCGACACCGACAGCGCCCTTGTTTGTGTCAGGGGTAAGGGTTGTTTTCAGGGAAACCACCATTGGTTTCTGATGAAACGCGCCTTTTGTATTTTCATTTTAATGACTTGCCCGTAATCAATTCGTTATTGAAATTAAAAAGAATGAAAGTAGCGGTTTTTTTTCAAAATAATGAATCCGGTAGTTTTGTGTTCTGGAACTTCATTAAAATATGCTGACGCTAATTTCTCGACTCGAACAATTCGCAATGTTTTGTACATCAAATTTTTTTGGCTCTTATCGTATGCGTTACATTTCAAACATATGTGAGCCTCTTAAAAATATCAAATACATGCTATGGGTGTTAAGTTTGCTATATTTCTATTTCTAGTGGTGTCGAGTGATGCCTGGAAACTGAGAATAGCCCAGCGCGTGTTGCTATTTTTGACTTCCGCCACTCGACACCAAAAATTCAATATGAATGGTGAAATATTAACCAGTAATTTGTAAATTTTTTACACTCGAAAACTTCCGTTGCCCTTTTTAGGCAACTATCGTCGAGTTAATCCAAATAAAACAATTGGGATTTAAAAAGCATTTAACATACAAAACATAAATCATTGAATTGGGTAAAAAGCAAACTCTTCTTAAGTAACCAATTAAATAAGGTCAAGATCGAATTAATTAAAATAAAAATTTAATAATAATTGTGAAAGTTAAATTTGTCATTTAAAAATCAGTTTGAAATGTTAGTAGTATAATTTCCGTTATTATTTCACTTGAATAAACTTTGAGAGGCCAGAATGAGATTTGCCATTCTAAAGTTAAATTTACTTCAAAAATGTTTTTGCAATTACCGAAGTTTTCTTAGGGCTTCAAAATCTGTTGGCCATTACCTACGTAGCTTATGAAAGCAAAATTTCTGACAAGATAAAATGATTGTTAAACAAACACTCGTTTTAAAGAACCTTTTCTCAGGATAAAGCCGGCAAATAACGTGACAAGTGGCACCCATATGTTTACAGAACACCCGCCCAGCTTCTGCTAATGTGTCACATTTTTGTTCCTTTTTTGTCGACCACTGGAAGAATTTCATTTTTGAAAATTTGGGGTGGATAACTTCTAGACATCCAATAACTCGTCTATTCTTCTTACCATGTAAGAAACTGAATTTTCTCTCATTGCAATAATTATCGAGTACAAATTCAGTATTTAGGTTTATCGAAAGATTTAAGCACTGTACAGTTGTAAAATGTTGCAAATTTGCAACATAAATGTCACATAATTTCTTGGCAGCGACCAGCGAGTAAAATGTAAGCAGATATTCCATTGAAAAAATTTGAAACTGTTGTATGGAAATAGAATTAGTAGCTCTAATTTTATTAGTATAAAAATTGAACATGCATACTTGGTTGTCTTCCTGATATCCGTTTCAGAAAATTAATGTTCCAATTTATTGTGACTGCATAAATTACCTAGCAATTATTAGATTAATTGGGATTAATGGAGAACCTCGACAAAAACCTTTTAATTTGTGTTGGCACTCGTCAAGTTATTTGTTGATTGAAATTTGCAAATAGTTTTTGTTCCAAGTTGCTTCGTTTCCATCACGAAGTTTTTGAAATAATATTTATTCAATCCAGAATTGTTTTATTAGGTACATAAGAATTGAGAAATACCACGAATAAAGCAAAATGCCCTTAGTTGAAGGAAGACCACCTACACTTGGGTTCTCCATGAAAAGTGCCTAGAAACTGAAATATCATGTTACACCTGCGGGCTGCGTCGGGTAATTTGATATCAGCAAACCGAGTTCATCCGCAACCACCCAACACACGTACACATTCACCAACTAATCAAATTACATAAATTAAAAAAAACATCCACCTTCGCTAATGTTTTTTTCACAATCTAATTTTGAAACTGAAGAATTTTCTAACGTTTTTTTAAAATTTCAGTGGTCAAGGAGGTTCGGATAAACAACATGCCGATTCTACCGGATCCGAAAGTGAAAGTGAATCAAAAGTGTCGTCCTATATTCCTTCCGTGTCGGTGGTACCGCCACAGTTGGGATACGCACATCTAGGTGGGTCAAATATGGGCCAAAGTTTATATCCAGGTTCTGGTTTATTACACGAATACCAAACTTTGTGACAGTGGTTAGGAACACCATCGGATTTAAATTTGAACGAAAGCATTTAGAGCGAAAAAAATTTATTATTTTTAAAAATGTTCGACGTTTTCTTAACATTTGTATTATGGCAATGTTAACAAAATATTGTATTTGTGCAATTTTTTCCAACACAAGATTGCTTGCAGGGTTTTAAGTTACTTGGAACCTTGCAAATAATTTTTTTCAAAAATTGTAAAAGTACAAAAGGTTTGTTAAATTTTATAAAATAACTAAAAAATTATTTTGTTGTGTACTTAATTGTGTAAATATTATTTATTTTTTTTATTTGTTATGTAAATTATTTTTTATAAAAATTAACTTTTAAACTTACGTTTGCCATTTTGTCTTGTTCATAGAATTTATAATATTTTAAGATTTAGAAGATTTTCTCACTACAAATTTAGTTGAAAGTGTTTCGTATAAGCGCAAACTATAAGCACACAAATATTATTCATGCAATAATAAGCTTAATTAGACTTTTAATAAGTGAGTAGTTTTAAATATGGCTATTGCATTGTACTTAAAAGAATAAATTGTTACAAACAATATTACCTTCACTAATACGTAACTGCTGTTTATAAGATTTATTATCTATTTGCATTTTCCTCAAAGTGATTTATCGAAATATTCTGTATAATTAATTATAATAATAAAGTGTTGTCTTAAATTTTCTCTTATTTCAAAATTAAGATTGATGCCAGTAGCCAAGGGGGGGCTAAAGGGTCAAGCCCGCCCTTCTCCTAAGCGTCTTTTTTTCAAGTGTTATTTTAGTGTTGAATCTTGATCAAGCCTACCCTTGGCTAGGTCAAGCCCCTCTGAAACCAAAATCCTGGATCCGCCACTGATTGATGCTATATTAAAAATGTTTTGATTTAAGATAATAATATGAACGAAGATGGTAAACGCAATATGAAATTCATAACATTTACCTCTTTGGTTTGATTATTCCATTCTTCGAAAAAAATTTGAGTTTTATGTATTAAGGGTAGATGGCGCCATATGACGGATACCACTGTAGATTGCAACCTATATGTTTTTAAATGTTAAGATAGATGGCGCAAGAAGTATTTTATGCCAGAGGTATGTTGTCAATATTTTATCAACAGAGGTCGCAATGCTACCTAATCAACTCATTTTAATAATTTAACCTTTTGTGTCCCGACGGGACTTTCAAGTCCCAGTGATTTAAATGTTTCATGTAAATACAGGAATCAAAGTTAAAGAGTTTTTTTAATTTTTAAATTTAAAATTTTTGAAAATCAAATAATTAAAAAATAAATAAATAGAAAAATATTTTGTATACCAAAAATTTATAAAAATTTTTTTTTATTTAACCTAATTAGCGACATTGAAAATCATCTAAGTAATTATTTTTTCAAATTTCTTAAAATAAATAGGGTCTGGGAAATGAAATGCAAAATGAGGGACACTAAGGGTTAATAAAAACCCTTTGGTCTCTGAAACTGAGAGATCTTACACCAGTAATAAATTATATTTAACAGTAACACTTTTATCTTGGTAGGTAACCGCCCACTCACAATTTTGACCGCCTTACGCTAAAAAAATATTTGTGCCTTACCTTTTTTATCAAAATGGACCGAGTAATATTTAAATATCACAGCGAATTTGTTCTGAAAAAATAAACGAGCGAAAGGAAGAAATTTTCGCAATCTCACTTTACTGACAGTGACTTGATAGAGACAGTGGAGACAAACATTGTCCCAGTTTTGATTGGCTACAATGTTTTTGCTTATATAGTATAGCTTTAAGGCAGAATAAAAATTAATTTTTTTACGTTATTGGTGCATTTTATTAACATGAGAAATGGAAAAACCTTTTAATTTAAAGCATAGGCCATTCTAGAGCATTATACTTTTTGGTTGAATTTGCAACATCCTGGGCCGAATAAGGGGATTTTGCAACATCCTGGACCGATTTAGGGGTCGCGTGTCTTCACTGCATCTATAAAGTCACTGTAACTTTACTTACCTTACACGACAGAACAACTAAATGGTTATTTTCCAGGACTTAGGTTTTCCTAGATTTTCGTTCACTTGTATTTGAGTAAATGGCAAATTTTTCATCGCTCAGTTTTGAAGCCATCCTTGGTTTGGATGGGCTCGAGTCCATTCCGCCTAGGGCCGTATCTCAAACTTTAATTCGGGGGGGGGGGGGGAGGGTTGTTGGATGATAAATAAAAGTGCGTTGCGTCAGCCCGAACACCGGGGGGTGTGGGGGGTATAGAATTTTTTTTTGAAGTTGCGCCGCTGGCAAATTTTTTTGGAATTTTCAAGGACAATCGCCCTACTGTAAAGGTAGAAATGCCAATTTTCAGGTTTTGATGGATTCTTATTTATTTTTTAAAGCTCTTTTTAGTGGAACAATGTCGTAACTTCCATTGCTTATCATTTAAGCGCTATTTAGCCAACAACAGTTCTAAACTTCATAAGAATGTACAGCTTTGCAAATTTTAAAATGCAATAATCTCCAAACATGCTTTTGAAAGTTACGACAGTTGTCGTCTCAGGGTTCGATATTCTAGAATTTTATCTCGCGCTTTATTTTGGGGGTGGGGGGGTGAACCCCCAAACCCCCCTCAAATATGGGCCTGATTCCGCCTAAAGACGCGTCTTCACTTAGGCGGTTTTTGCTGGGGGCTTTAGTGGGGAGGTGTGCAAGCAATGTTAAGCATACATAAAAACCGCCCGGCTTAAGCCGCCGGGAAAAACCGCTTAAGTAGAGACGCGTCTTAATGGATAAGCAGGGCCTGCGTTCACTTTACAGCATGAAATGCAAGAATAAATAAGTAGTAATTTATGCCGATGCCATAATGCGATGCGTTGCGTCGATACCGAAATAATGCTACATACTTCGGTTCAAGATATCATGTGCACAGAAGCGTAATTAAATAATAATTTATTGTTTTTTTTGTTTTTAATAATAGGTCTTGCATTATCAAGTTCTATTATCAGAGCATGGTCGTAGGCTGGCGGTTAGAGCGTTGCATTGTTATCTCGATGCCGTAGTCGTAATTATTTAAAAATAATTGAATTGTTTACTTTTCCTGCTGGAATGCTTTAAAAATTAAATCTTTGCAAAAATTTTTCAATTTGGAAGATATATCAAAATTAAATGTGGGTAAGTGATCAGAATGTTGAAATGGAATATATTGAGTTGTTACACGGTGACCAAACACCCCACACTTCCCAGCTGACATGGTTACGTCATATTGCTGTCGATAATTGGTCAGTATTGACATCATATGGCCAAAGAAATGACGTACTAGTGACGTAAAAGTTACATGTTAATGTCACAGCCCACTTCTGTTGAAAATTTCCAATTACTTAACAATCTAACGTCAGTATTTAGTCATATGACATCTTCGACGAAATATGACCAGAAATATACGTGATTTTGACGTGACCATGTCAACTGGGACCCCCTTTACAACGTCTTATACGTCGCTCCGGGTAGTCAGACCACAATCAAGAAGAACGTAAAATCGTGCTCCACGCTTCACGTCCAACTACGATTTTGATCGAACGATTCGACGATCAAAAAATTCTACAAATTATGAAAGCTCATAGACAATGTAAAGATTTAAGGTGGCCGAGAAATTCGCTTTTTTTGTTCGACGCAAATCTTAAAACCAAATAAATTCTAAGAAATTCTGAAAACACGATCAAAAAGCCTATGTTTAAAACTACAAAATGGGTGATTTTGGTAAAAAAAAATTGTCAAAAAAATTTTTTTTTTAAATTTTCTTCCAATATTATTTCATCCTTAAATTTTTAAAACCTAAATTTGGATTGTAGTTGTAGCGTAAACTTGAAAGAACGCTTTTTGATAAAGTAAATATCTTAAAATTATCAATTTTTTGAGTTTTGTGTCGAATGGAAAAGTCTTTTGTATTTACTAATAATGCATGTGTGTAGGCAACCAACAATGTTTATTGCATTCTCATAATCAAAGCTGTTTAGCATAATTATCTTTGCAACATATGCGTTTTTTCGCCATGAGTAAAAATATTAACGTACGAGTCAAATTTCAATCGCATCAAAACATTAGTTTGTTTTAATTTAGCAATCCTATTGTTTTTTTAATTGTACATTCTTTCATGTGTTTAATAATGTCACATTTGATTAATTTCATAATTTGAAAATTTCTACTAATATAATAATATCTAATCATTAATTTAAAAAAAACTTTTTTTTAAATATAATTGACACCTGAAGATATACGCATCGCCGCGCCGCCGCCGTATGAAACATATACAGTGAATAACGAAAAGTTTCGCCCACTCCTTTGTTAACAATGTAAATTGCCGGTTTTGAAGCCGTTTTTTAGCATATAAAAGTCCATTTTACAGCAAAACCTTCTTAACATTTTTTGTTGCAAATTTCATTGTCTTCAATTTTGTTTCTATACACTTTTTTATTTTAGGACACGCTTTTTGACTGGCAGCGGCTTAAACAAGACTCGGTAAAAAGAAATAGCTATTTATGCAATAAGTTGCAAAATGATCATGATTTTCGCACCAGACGTAAAGTTTGCCTAACGAGCGTAGCGAGAAATTTTGAAATTCTATTATGCAAATTAATTTATAATAAATTTATTTTGGTACCAGTGCAAAAATATGACTATTTTCGCACTAGTGCCAAAATAACTGACATTTTGAAATTGAAATGACAAATGAAATATCATCATTATGATATGAAATTATAAAAAAAAATATTATTATCTATATCTCGGAAACGGTGCGACAAAATAAAAAAATTAATAAGCATTTTTTCTTATAAATTTTATTCTTTACTATTTTGTTTATATACATTTTTCTAGTTCGTCGCACCGTTTCCGAGATATAGATGACAATATTTTTTACTTTTTACCGAGTCTTGTTTAAGCCGCTGTCAGTCAAAATCGGTGCGCTAAAATACAAAAATGTATAAAAGCAAAATTAAAGACAATAAAATTTGCAACAAAAAATGTTAAGAAGGTTTTGCTGTAAAATGGACTTTTATATGCTAAAAAGCGGCTTGAAAACCGGCAATTTACATTGTTAACATATAGGAGTGAAACTTTTCGTTATTCACTTATGTCGTGATAAAAAATATTTAAAAGATAATTACCTTTTTTATTTAATAATGCAAAGTCGTACAAATTTAATAAAATAATATATTGATTAATTTCGTTTGAATTAATTGTCAATATAAAAGTGTACGAACAGAATTTTTTGAGAAAATTTTTAAAACGCTTGGCGAGCAGGATAAAAGTTGTGTTTTAAATCACTTTATGAACGAAGGGTTCAGTCGAAGTACGGTTTATTCCATTACTTTGAGGTTTTGTAAAAATATTGATCCCGAAAACAGAAAAAATCCTGAAAACAAACAATACTAAAAATATTTCAGCTAAGTTCCTTGGCGAAAGCCGCTGAAAACAAAATTGGAGTGAGTATTCGGCTACTCTCAAAGAAATTTAAAGTTTCTCAAATAACTATTTGCCGAAATTTGAAAGTATTATATGTAAAAAGTACAAGAGAAGTGTTAAACCGAGATACAACATTTTTTAAACATTTTTTACAACATTTTTTAGAGGGCGATATAGTGATTGTTGATTGATTACTATGGACGATGAAAAGTAGATACTTTACTTCTGCAAACAGTTGTGATGTTGCAAATAAAGGATTTTATACCACAGACACTTATATTAAAAAGTGTTTACCAAAAATGGTTAATTTTGCCCATAGCAACCATAAAGATGATAAAATCATCTTTTGGTCGGATCTTGCATCTTGCCATTATGCAATAAAACCTTAAATTGGTTAGATAGTCAAAATCAGGGGCGGATGGGCCATAAGACAAACCGGGAAATTTCCCGGTGGGCCGGTTGTTCAGAGGTTCGCAGGGCCGGTGGCTGAAAGTACATACGTCTAATAAGGAGAGAGTCTACACTGTGGGTTATTAATTTCTAAACATAAAAGAATGTTTTTTCAATAGTAAATGTAAACTGACTCAAAAATCTTTAATCAACTTATGCTGACCTATGCTCTATTTTTTCGGAGCTTTGGCAAAACAAAATGCTACCCACATTGTCAAAATTTTTTGAGAACTTACTGTCTTCTACAAGAAATTGTAAGAAGACGCGTCCCTAGGAAATTACGGTGTTTTGATCCTGATAAATTGATAATGACAACCAAGAGTAATTCTTGTGCTCCAATATTTGTTTATTTTTTAAATATTTGTTTATATAAAAGTAGTTCTTTATTTCAGTAGAAGTTAGTGCACAAAATTACTATGTTTAAGAAGAATAAACAGGTGTCCTAAAATGCATTTTTTCTACTTTATGTTGTAATATAATATTTTTTATAACTATTTGAAATATTTGATATTAATTTTATCAAATAACTTTTAATTTTAGAATTATGAAAAAATTGTTTCAAAATGGATTATATAAACGCAACTAATTTTTGTAATGAGTACAATAAGTACATGTGACGTATTTTCTGATTTCAACTTGCCACACCCTGTATAATACTACAATTTTATACATATACTATTATGTACAGATATATAAAAACAATTTTTTTGTAATTTTGCCGTTTATTTTATGTCTGATGTGTCCTCACAGGAAATAGTATATTATTACTAGTACATACTATGTAGTAATAATTGTATATTTGATTATCCTAACATTTATGAATTTTTTTTTTTAATTTAGTGTGGAATATTTGTTTTAGAAGCAGCTGAAAATAAATACAAAACTATTAGGTATAACTAATTATATTGTCTTGTGTTGCACTAATTAATTAGCAAAAGATAAAAGTTTAAATTTACAAAAAAATTTGTGATAAATTTGATGGAAATTTATAGACAACTTGGTTAGCATAATAAATAAAAGATGATACTGTACCCAGCTTATCTAGTTCCGGCGAGACGATAACTACACGTAAGTTATACCGGTGATAACCATACAAACGACATTGCACCTTATTAACAATTATTGCAATTAAAAATGCATTTGCTACTACTAGTAGCGACACTAGCGGATTTACTTTCCTACGCGAATTTCTCCGCCACCTTAATTTTCAGATGAAATTTTTAATCTAAAATATAAAAACTTACGCTTTTACAATATTTAAAAGAATTTTATTTTTTAAAAATACATCTCCCTCTAAAGTTAAGCCTCACACAATTTTAAATCAAGTTCAAATCTGGTTCCTAGTTTCTTCCCATTCCAAATTTAAATCCATTGTCTTGATATATCCAAATACTTTCCAATTTTGCTGCAAACCCAAATCCAAATCTTCCTTGCCGTAGCCTAACTACAGCTTTTCTTTTACTTATTCTCTTCTTTATTTTGAAGAATACGCCTCTTTGCGTCAATTCACGTATTTTGGTTTCTATAATCTGCAAGCACGACCTTTCGTCGATACGAGACGTGTCGTATCACAACTCTCTGTTGTTTTTTCCTTACATTCCTTATCAACATTCTTATTTTTTAAATACTCTCATTTCATCTTGATTTTTCCATTTTTAAATTTTTAACCTGGTTGTTTCTAGGTAGACGAGGAAAATATGTTAAGAAGATGCACCTTTTCAAAGAGAAGATGATGGTCAAAATTTAATAAAAAAAATTGTATTTGGGCTAGTTAGGAAGTAAACATACCAAAAGCCCCTGGACCTAGGAGGCGAGTAGTGTGCAAGGGGGCACAAATTAATAATATTATGACCCATTGAGGATATAAATTTAAATAATAATAAATTTTTTAAAAAGTGAAAAAAAAAATAAAGTTTCTATTTATAATTTTTTTATATTTGATCAAGTTTTCAAGGTATAAATTCGCAAATTTTAAAAAAAACTCTATTTTAAAGATCGCAAATCGAGCATCCTGTATAAAAATATTGTTTTCATGTAACAAATAAATTATTTCTACGAAAAGTTGTGAATATTCTTATAATATAATAATTAATTATTAAATTATTATTCAAAAATAAGTTTTATAAGACAAAAGTTATGTTCACCACTAAATTGAATCTAGTCCTATTTTCTGCTCGTGTCCTTCATATGTTTAAGTATTGGCTGTCAATTGTCAAACGTGACCTTTCAGATAGATTTACAAAATATTCGCAAATTAAACATTGTTTTTGATAATCGCATTAAAGATGAGCTACACGCAAACGGGCACTATGCCGTCAACCGAAACTATTCCAACCAAAGAAGAATGGTTAAAAAGATTGGAAGCAAGAGAAATAACCCGTGCCAGTATGAATAAGCTAATTATGAATTACCTCGTTACAGGTTACTTTAATGTTTAACTTATTTGTTGTTGTTACTAATGTATTGTTTTAGAGGGTTTCAAAGAGGCAGCTGAAAAGTTCCACTTGGAGTCTGGCGTAAATCCCGATATAGATTTAAATTTGTTGAACAGCAGGATTCACATTCGAGATGCAATTATGAATGGACGAATGCAAGAAGCAGCTGCTTTAATTAATCAGTTGCATCCAGAACTTTTGGATAATGACCGATATTTGTATTTTCACGTTCAAGTAAGTCGATACAGTATGACGTTTACAGGGGCTTTAATTTCAAATGTTTTAGCAATTACATCTTATCGAACTAATACGTAATAATAACATCGAAGAAGCTTTAGAGTTTGCCCAGTCACATTTAAGCGAAGCTGGGGAAACCAACACCGGAGTTTTGAGCGAATTGGAACGGACAATAGCATTGTTAGCATTCGAAGATCCAAATAAATGCCCTTTCAGCGATTTGTTGCAACCAGCCCACAGGCAAAAGGTATTTGTTTATCATTATTTTGTTACTTTTATAAAAATTTCAAGCCAAAATACAAACCACTGCTTTCCTGCCAAATCCTTTGTGTTCCATTTATAGATGGAACAAAATTCTTTGTTAAGCAGAATGCTTAATTTTAGCAACAATATCTGTTGTGATTTTCATAGTGGAACTTATTTTGAATTTATAGATTGCTAGCGAAGTTAATGCAGCCATTCTAAAAATTGAACATCAAGAAACAACATTACCAAAATTGTCCACATTATTAAAATTAATTTTGTGGTCCCAAGATCAATTGGATAAAAAGGAGGTAAAATATCCGAAAATGATTAATTTATCGACTGCTCAAATAGATGAACCTAAGCTATCGAAGGCATAAATAATTAAATTTTTTAGTGATTTTTTTACTCTTCTATCATTGTAATTACATCTTACTGTTATCTAATGCTTATTGTAACATTTGTACTTGATGTTATTTAACAGGTGTTGGATTAACGAAAAATGTTTTAAGTTCTTTTCTAAGAGAATTTTTGGCTAGTGATAAATTGCAACGTTGTGAATATATTTTATTAAATTAGTAGTGGCAGTTTTATTATTAAATTTTTTTAAATATTTGTACATAATGCATTTTAAGATTTTAATGTGTTGATTATTTAAATCTAATTCTAGTTGGTTTTTATACTTTACTCATACCGTTTTAATTTGAACTGGATTCTTTGAGATTGTTTTTTTTTTAAACAAAAACACTTCCGATTAAAGTAGCATGTAGGTATGGGGCCATCCATAAAGTACGTCACACGAATTTTAGGACTTTTGAACCCCTCCCCCCCTCCTTGTCACAGGTTGTCACATTTTTATAACCCCCCCTCCTGATGTGACGTCACACATTTTTTAAATTTATGTATGTATTTAAAAATAATCAAGAGAAAACAGCTATTTTCATTTTTTACTTATTTTTATTAAATAATAGCGAGCACTCGCCGACGACTTAAACCTATTTAAATCCTTATCATTCAAAATTCTCGTGAATTTGAGTGTCTCACTTGCATTACAACGCCGCTCTAGAACTTAAATGACGTTGCATGAGAGATTATCGCATAGCGAGAATGCTAAATTATTAATAAATATAGATCAAGTTCGTAAATTTTTAAAATTTTTAATTCACATCCAAACTGAGTTTTAGTATTTTAAATTTTAACATGTGACGTCACAAAAGTATTGACCCCCCCATGCCCCTTGTCACACGATGTCACACTTCGGTGATACCCTCCCCCCCCATTAACGTGTGACGTACTTTATGGATGGCCCCTATGGTACCGTTAATTGTATTGTAGTTTCAAATTGTAGATTAGTTTCAAATTTTTTCTAATGTACTATAAAGGTTTGTTGTGAAATTATAGTTAACTGAAAAGATAAAAATTTAATTAGTCTTAGCTGATAGTTGACAAATTTTGTTTTTGGATGTCACTAATTAGTGTTTTTATTAGATGAACATGGTTTGAATTAAATTATTTGTAAAATTTGAAAACAATTTATTCCAATGTATTTGATTACCTAGTACAAATATATTACAAGAAATACTTTTTTTTTATTCTGTATCTAGACGAACACCCAAGTAATAATAAAATTTATTTTTATTTAAAAACTTAACTAAATAAATAAATTGCATTTTAATATTTGTGGAAGAAGGAAAACTAAAAGTTAATTATTGTCACATCTGTATTTTCGTTAATCTTGATTGAAAATGAAAGGTGTATCTATGGCATTTATGTATGAAAAACATCGTTCATGTGACCACCACAGCTCTTCTTGCAGGCTTGCATCTGAACATCAAAATTCTGATATGAATTGGCCTACAAGATCATGTGATTTAACACAGTTGGATTGTTTTCTTTGGAGTTTCTTGAAAAGTAAGCTGTGGTAGTTATATAAACGATGTTGTTTTTCATAGATATTGCTCTTAACTTGTTTTAACAGTGTTGGTCAAGGCAGTTACTGATCCGATATAAAGTAATAACTACTTGCTTTGAACTCTATTTTAGCATTTTACTACCCTAATAAGATTATGAATTTCAATTCAAAAAAAAAAACAGCAATAGAAGGCCCATAATAGTTAATAGCTGATAAATCTACAGTTACTCTGAAAAGTTCTCGGACACTCCTATATTAACAATGCAAATTGAACATTTTTAAGCCGTTTTTTGCCATATAAAAATCGATTTTACAGCAAAACTTTTTAAACATTTTTTGTTGAAAATTTTGTTGGCTTCAAGTTTGCATCTATACATTTTTCTATTTTGTCGCACCGTGTCTGACTTACAGCGACATAAACAAGACCCTTTTTTTTTTTGATTTGATTGACCACGTGATAAACAATAAAAATAATAATGTTAATCTATATTTTATACGCTATAAATTGCAAGTAATAAATTTACTTCTATGTTGGCACTGACAAAAATATGACAAATTAACCCTTGATCTGCACACTGGGGTCTCTCTAACACACACAAACGCGAGTAATCACGCATTCCAAGCGCCGCAAGTTGCTGGATTTACGTCACACGGTTCCTATTTACATTTGATTATTTTTTTATATGCAAACACACAACTTTTCTAGCAAACGTGGTGTGCTTTGTTGTTATTTTAAAATTTATTACCCTGGAACTGCCACTTATTTTTTGTAGAATGTGCTGCACATCATTTGCCCCCCCCGTCAAGGGGGGCGCAAATTTTGGTTCAACTTGGGGCGCAATATCCATATCCAAATAACAAGTTTCACTTATCTGGAAACCATTTTGGCAGAACAACAAATCAAAAAACTACTTTGAAAACTGAAAACAGCGTTTTTTTGTTCTACAAATTTTTGAACTACGAAGATCGATAAAAATAGGGATTCTGTGATTGATTGATAATGACATGATTGTCATTATCGCCTATCGTTGAAGGCCAAAAACTAACACTTTATGTGTTAGTTTCCAACAAAAATAACTATTTCATCGGTTTCATGCTAAGTTATAGGTACTTAATTTTACAAAGTTTGTTTCTATATTTTATTTTGGTGCGTGCGTATTCGGATCTTTGTTGGAAGAAGTTTGAACATTACTTTATAATATTACAAAAATTTATAGATATAGGTATCACGATCATTAATTTTTAGTTTTTTAATCAAGAATATTTTTGGAACCGCACATAACAGTTCGTGAAAAAAAAATTTGTTAAAACTTTGTTTTTAAATGCCTAACCTAACATTTTTAACATCCGACGAAAAGTTAATAACAATTGATTATGAAATAATTAAGTGCTCCTATTTCATAAAAGATATGATTGAAACGTTGGGTTTTTCCGATGAAGTTATCCTCATAGAGTTGGTTGATTATGATACAATGTGTTCTATTGTAAGGTGGGCAATTCAGCACATAGATGATCCAATTGTGCCTCAAAATCATGAAGATATAGAAAGAAATATGTATGATATTCCCGAGTGGGATAAAAGATACTTTCAGACGATGAATCAGTGCGAGCTATTTAATATAATTAACGCTGCTAATTTTCTTAGTATTCCAAAACTGCTGGAGTATTCTTTCAAATCAGTTGCACTTATGGCGACTGGTAAAACACCAGCAGAAATGCGTGACGTGTTTGGTATTACAAATGAATTTAATAGTGAGGAAGAAGTAGATGATGAATTAGAAATAAATAATAAAGAAAATCTATATAATGAATTGGAAGTAGATAACTCAGGAGAAGTAGATTATGAAGAATTAATAGATAAAGACAATGCAAAAAGACGCCAGTTGACAGATGCAAAATTACTTCCATATAATGAAATGAAAGTAGATAACTCAGGAGAAGTAGATTATGAAGAATTAATAGATAAAGACAATGCAAAAAGACGCCAGTTGACAGATGCAAAACTTCTATTCGAGAAAAGAAAAATTAGTATCCCTGACGTTTCCAAAGCAGAAAAATCATCAGACCAAAAGAAAAACACAAGAAAAACAAATCAACATAAAACACCAAAATATTGCGATCGTTGATAATATTTTTATTTGCATTAAAGTATTTTCAAAATATAATTTTTTGTACAATAAATTATGCTTTGGAATAAAAAGATTTTTATATTGCAAGTTTTTTTAATGAAAATTTTTCCATAATATGGAAATGGTTTAATTATATAAATTCTTAAAACTTGTGAAAATAAACAATATTAAAACTTCAATACAACAAGCTAATTAAACTAATAAAAATCAATATTATTTTTGAGCTTTCAGCGAAGGTTATCGCTTTCGCGTAATAGTCAATAGCTGAATCAAATAATGATTCAAAGAGCATAGCTCTAGAGAACTGTGATCTAAATAGATCGAGTTAGCTAGCAGTTTGGTTATGTATTCATGTTTTTCACTGACAAAATGACAGTAGCGGCGCTAGGTTTTCATTCGAGACAGAAATAATAGTAGAAACAATCACTTCCGATTGGCAAAGTTTTTTATATCTAAACCTAAACAAATAACCAATCGAGTTTTACACTAATCAATGTGCTCACAAACCGTGTTCCACGCCAATCAAGGTGCACACCAATTCCTTTTACCTTATTACCCAGTAAGTAATTTCTAATTTGATTTTCTTAGTTTATCGTTTTTTATTTTTATATGCAAATTAGTCAATATTTCAATTTAGGGCAGTGGCGTAGCTAGAGCTTTTGCCGCCCGGGGCGGTCTGATATTTTGCCGCCCCCTACCAAAAGAATTCTACTTAAATTTAAAAAAAAGCAAAAAAAGGTCATCGAGGTGTTCGTAATCAAACATTTAACATGCTTGTTGCAAAAGTTTTGCACTGCCGGGTGGTTTCGGAATATTTCTAACATACAATAGAACTCGCTACCTTTTGGGTAAACTTATTTATTGTTTTATATGTTGAAAATTACTACAAAAATAACAAATAAATGAAATATATACAGATAATTACAAAATGTACTTACAATTCCTGCCCGCGTGTCGTTTGAGGTTAGACTTCTAGTGTCATGGTCCTGGTATAAGGATTGCAGTAATCTTGATACCATGGACAGACGATCCCGCATTGCCAACCTTATTTTTAAATTTGTTGTTAGCGCCGCCAACTACAAATTCAAATTGTCAGAACAGGACCGTCTTCGAGGAACTTTAGGAATCCAACCTCAAACTAGATGGCGCGAGCAGAATTTAAAGAACATGGTTTATTGCTTTAGCAACATCCTCCCCTTCGGTACACTGACTGTCGTTTGCGCCAGTAAGTTTACCCGCTACATCTAGTACGGCGACCTTAGCTGCAGCTCGCGTGAAGATAATTGCGATGATATTGTAGCAAAATAAGCTCAGTAACGGGGTGATCTCGTGGTAAAATTATAGGATTTAGAGCATCGTAGGTAGCTCCGATTACGCTTTTCGCTCGCCCTTTTACCCGTAGTAAACGATTTTTATCTAAAAATGGAGTTAACTTGTACGAGGGACTAGACTTGTGAATTGGTTTAGCAAGATTTCCTTCTAATTCTGCGATTTCTTTTTTGAAACTTTCGGCTTGTACCTGACGAAATATTTCCATTTCAGCTTGTTCAATTTCTTCGGTTACTAATTCGCTTTTACCCGTTCCTGTTCTTACGTTTTTAGCTTTCCAGAATAATCTTAAAACCCAGGCCTGTGCCCTTAACATACGGTTCCAATCCGAGAACCGTTCGTACTTGGGAACTAACGTCGATGCAATCATTTCAAAATGGCTCATCATCGGAAGTTTTTCTTCATCGGTTTCATCTTTTGAAATTCGGGTTTCTGCGGGCCACTTTTCTTCTGGTGTGTATAAAAATTCCGGATCCGTAAACCAACGACAATTTGATGTTATTCTCGGTTGATCTTTCCATTTGGTTCCTTCATCAGCTACATTACTTTTGGTAGGAACCCAGCGCCATTCGCTTATCTTAGTCGTTTCTAAGATTTCACCTACACGGAATGCTACAAATTGCCTGTACCTTTGATGCTCGGATCTAAGCCACGGGAGAACATCGATGGAATCTGACCAGAAGAATCGTTGGTCCGGAAGCCTAGAGTGAGCGTTAGTGACCGAGTTTCCCAAACGTGCTCCTAACGCGGCTGCTTGTAGTTCCAGTCGGGAAATTGATAATGGTTGTTGTGGGGCCACTTTGGTTTTTGCGGTTACCAGTACACATTTGATCCCAGATGGTCCTTGAAATCGGTAGTAAACTGTTGCGGCGAACGCGTTTATGGAGGCATCAACGAATATATGCGTCTGGAGGTTGTCGTGCTGTTCCAAATTGTAGCACCTCGGAATTTTAATCTCCTGAAGCTTCGGTAGTGTTTGTACCCACACGATCCATTTTTTATATTGCTCTTCCTTAATCGGTTGGTCCCATGTGACTGATGATCGCCAAATCTCTTGTAAAATTTTAACATACACAAAGTGACATGATATAAGTCCCAACGGATCAGAAATTAGCATTAGGGTTCGTAGAGCTTCTCGTTTGGTAGGGCGGCGCTGACCACCTAAGATTTCCCCTGGTATTCTATTAAAGTTGGTAGCATAGAAAAACGAATCATATATGGTAGACCACCACATTCCGAGAACTTTAGTCCCATTCGGATCATTGGAGATGTTTAAATTTATTTCATATTTCTCGTCTTTTCCCATTCCCAATGCTTCAAGTACTTTGCTAGAATTTGATACAAAGTTTCTAATTTCGCATCCCGCTCCCGCATGAATCCGAACTACATCTTTAGCTACTGAAATTGCCTCCCCTTCGGTGGAAAAACTGTTGGCTCTTGCTGCTGCGTCCCATACCATTCTAATCTTTCCCGGTTTGTTGGAATTGGTTACCAAGAATAGCGGAAGGTACCATGTTCTTGGCGTTGATTGATTTATTTCTTCTGGTTTAAGTTTTCGAGCGTATCCTTTTTTGCAGTAATCTTGAACTTGCAGCTTCAGATTATTCGCTAGTTCTGGATTCTTTCGCATTTTGCTTTCCAGACATATCAACTGTTTCTTAGCCATCCCATAACTATCGGGCAGTTCTACATTGTCGTATAGCCAAAGTAAACCGGTTTCGTAACGGTTTCCCCATCTCTGCGTCGTATTTTTCAAAATCTCATCGGCTCGATGGTCTTCTCTTGACATCATGGGCGTTGCTGGTATTTGTACTCCGAAACTCTCGGTTGAGAAGAATTCCTGAATTTGATCGTGCGGTCTGTCATCGGGCAGACAACTACAGGTATGAAAGTTATGGAGTTCCGAATCGTTAAGTGGCTTATTACTTTCAAGTTTCCCAAAGATAGTCCATCCCAGCTTGGTTCTTGTGGCTATCGGCTCATTTCTGTGTCCTTCTCTAACTTCCATTGGTAAACAAAGATCGTAATTATTCAGCCCAATGAGAATCTGTGGTTTCGCGTTTTTGTAATCTAGTGTCGGTACAGTTAATAGGTGTTTGTACCGGGACGTCGACGGATCATGAGCGAGAGCTTGAACTGGCAGGTCCAGAGACTTGACCGTCCGAACGTCTGATATCTCATACCTCTTCATTTCCCGCTCAGTTCCAGAAATTTGAAGAGATACCCTCCTACTCTCCAACTCATCCCTTGTTGTGTCGCCAGTCCATTTTAAACGTAGTGGTATCGTAGGGCCGTCTAACTCAAGTATCCTTGCTACCTTCTCTTCTATCATAGTTGTTGTCGAACCTTCGTCCACAAACGCGAAAGTTTGATAAGTTGCTTTCTTTCCATACAAAATCACGGGTATTACTCGAGATAGTATCCGAGTCGTAGCTGCTCCATGATGACTCATCAAACTTGTTTCTATCTTGGTATCGATCGGCAGATTTTCTCCTCCATGAATAGTTGGATCATGGAATGATGGATGATGTTTGAGCTTACAACCATCAACCCGGCATGTTTTAACGAGTTTGCACTTTAGCGTGTGGTGCGTGCCAAGACATCGCTTACAGAGTTTATGTGTATTTACAAGTTTTCTTCGCCTATAACCCGGGAGTTGGGAAAATGTTGAACAATCTCTGAGGTGATGATCGTCTTCATCGCATAAGACACAGAGATGTTGAGCTGTAGTTGATGATGTAGACAAGTTATCTTCTTCGTTAGGTTCTAGGTGGGCTGCATGAAGATGTGAACGGTTTCTATTTTCGGGTCTTCTTGCTGTTGGCAGTTTTGCGGTAGCAACGCTTCCAATTGTATTCGCCACTTCTGAAAGCCATAAGGCAAATGTTGAAAGATTTGGAATTTGTATGTTGCCATCCCAAGTCACTTCGCTATGCTTCTCTTTATATTCTGCCCAAGACCACTTTAAGGAACCCGACATTTTGTCCACTAGTTCTTGCATAAGAATTGGGTTGTTCATGTAATCGGAGAGTCCAGATGCTTTCATCGCTGCCACAACGTGTTGAACGGTTACCGAAAAGTCGAGGATAGATTCGATGCGTTCTTGAGTAACAAATGAGTGGGCTCGAAGTCGATCGTTGAGATGTTGTAAGATCTGTTCAGGCCTTCCATACTTGTTTCGTAGAACATTCAACACCTGCTGAAGCGTTCCTGGGCAAAATAGATAACCTTTGACTAGCTCGAGAGCAGGTCCTTGCAAACATTGGTGAAGGCGGTTAAGATTCTCGTCGTCGGTGAAATTACACTCGATAGATGAACGTTGAAACCACGAGATAAACATAGGCCAGTCTTCAACACTACCTGCAAATTTAGGGTTGTTTGTCGACATCACCTGTCTCATGCTGATTTGTTTCATCGTAACATAGGTATCAAATTCGTTATCATCTGGTTGGTTACGGTTCATCGATCTTGCATTTCTTTTGTTGTAATTATGTCCATCTTCATGATTATTGTTAACGATTGGCATTGGGTTATTTGTCCTACGATCAGGTAGGTTTCGCTTGATTGCTTGTTGTCCATTTACCCAAGAACTAACCGAGTGAGCATGCCGATTATTATTCACAGAATTTACCTCCATGATGTTAAAATCGTCTTCGCTGGCTTCGCTGTATTCCTCTTCGAGATCAAACTTTTTCTGTAGATGTTCCAACTTCAGTTTGTATTCTTCATCGAGACGAGCGAGTGCCTTGATTTTTTTATTTTGAGACGACCTGCTTGAAGTCGACTTTGGTATTCGATTTCGATTTTCTGTTTTTTGTGAAATTTTGATCTTTTGTTTTTCTTGCTTGTTCTTACTGACTTGAAATGATTGTTTAGATGTTGTCGATTTCGTCGTTTGGTTTTCTGTTTTCTGTGAGACCTGGCTGTTCTGGTTTCCTTTCATTAGATCCGCTAGTTGTTCCTGTAGGTGGTTAATTTGCCTTTGCAATTGTTCAGCGGCTGTGATGTTCGTAGCTTTGCATTTCTCACACGACCAAGGAACCTCCGCCACCGATTCGTCAACGCCAACGCATCTAAAGTGGTACCAATCTTCACATTTATCGCAGCTTACCATTTCGTTGTTATCAATTTCTAAGCATGTCTTGCAGCTTGAACTCGCTTTTGGTGGTGTATGGATCATTTTTTATCGCAGGAACGATTCTAACTTCAAATTCTATTCGAAAACGTAATGCGAATTTAATTTTCAAAATGTTGCAAAAGTTTTGCACTGCCGGGTGGTTTCGGAATATTTCTAACATACAATAGAACTCGCTACCTTTTGGGTAAACTTATTTATTGTTTTATATGTTGAAAATTACTACAAAAATAACAAATAAATGAAATATATACAGATAATTACAAAATGTACTTACAATTCCTGCCCGCGTGTCGTTTGAGGTTAGACTTCTAGTGTCATGGTCCTGGTATAAGGATTGCAGTAATCTTGATACCATGGACAGACGATCCCGCATTGCCAACCTTATTTTTAAATTTGTTGTTAGCGCCGCCAACTACAAATTCAAATTGTCAGAACAGGACCGTCTTCGAGGAACTTTAGGAATCCAACCTCAAACTAGATGGCGCGAGCAGAATTTAAAGAACATGGTTTATTGCTTTAGCAACAATGCTCTAGCATTATTTTTCAAACCCAAAATTTTTAAGAGCAAAATAAAAAAAAAGGTCATCGAGATGTTCTGTTCGTAAACAAACATTCGACATCCTCTAGCTTTTTTTTCAAACCCACAATTTTTACATACCGCAATCTGCCGCCCCCTAAATATGTGCCGCCCGGGGCGGTCCGCCGCCCCCCTAGTTACGCCACTGATTTAGGGGCCTCTTCGTTGGTCGTAAGCATGGATTCCAAGCAAAGTTGTTGTGCTTCTATCGAAATTAGGAATATGCAACTATAATTTATAGAAATTAATTTTTCTTCAGATAACTTTGCATTCTTCTAATTGTGCTCCACCATATTCACCACGGAGCACAGGAGTAAATTGTTAATATAGGTAACATAATTATTATTAACTTTTTAAACTTGTTCTTTGCTGTTTATTTCTAGGACTGCCAACTTTCAAAAAGAGCAGACCCGGAGATTATTACTTTTCCTTCGAGATATAGTAAAATAAGCAAAAAAAAGGTATTATTATTATTATAATATGTAATAATATATTATAATTACTTAGTAGATATCTATAAATATTTTCTTGAAATTTTTTAAAAATTTCCTCGATGTATTTGATATAAATTAGCTAATAAAATAAATAAAAATTCATTTAAAGTTAAATATACATCGGAGAAAATGAGACTTTAAAGAAGAAATGTCATATATTTTGGGTTACTTTCGATTAATTTTTGTAGCGTTAATTGGACGAGAACGACGCTTTATGCTTATCTATTAGGTATTACATAATATTTAAATAAAATACATTACCTATAAAAATGAAAAAAAAAATTATTATTATTATGCATATCAATGCATATTTTATCAATTGTAGTGCATATAAATACCAGCTCTACTTATTACTATTTCTAATGTGTTCTTGCCAGAGTCATTTAGGCCGTTGCCGAAAGCTCCGCCAAGAAAAAGGAACCAACCGAATACTTTTGGCGAGAAAAAGAAAAAAACCTAAAAAAATAAAAAAAATGAAGAGGATGAAGCCGAAGCAGATGCAGAAAATAATTGTTTTTGCTTGTGTTGCCTTGAGACCTTTACCAATAGTAAATCAAAAGAGAAGTGGTTCAATGCCTCGAATGCAAAGGCTGGGCTCATAAAGCTTGCACTGGCGGTGAACTTCAATGTGTCTGCCATAATTGTTCATTAGATTAAATTTTGATTTTTTGACTGATTATTATATGTTATTTTAGTACGTACAAGTATACCAAATATTAATTAAAGTATTTTGTTCAAAAGAAATGTGATATTTATTTATATTGGCATTTTTTATCCACCAAATAATCTAAGTATATAGGTGTCAAACTCACCTTAGTATCTGTCACAATCTACCTTGGTATTACGAGAGTTGTGACACGGGGAGTAATTTTTATTTTTGTAGATTTTCTCAGAAACCTTAAAATTTTCATTAATTTTAATGATTATTTCTTAAAGAGTATGGATTGAGCTACATTAACTCGTACAATTCATAGATGTAGAATGTTTCTTGATTGAGATAATATGTTAATTAAAATAAAAATTGTCACAACTCTCCTCGGTCTCCCCTACAAATAAGCTTTTTACTTTCTTATTTCTTTTTTAAAGGAATTCCACCGACTTCTAATAATATAATTTATTTTGAGAAATTATTGCTTTATTGCCAACTACCGAAGATATTGCGGGGCGGTGGCTCCCCCTCCTGATCGTCCATTACAATAAGCTGCAGAATCAGAATCTTGCCAACCAAGAAATATATTATGTTTTCCAGTACTGGTTCAAATCATCAATAAAAGATACTTGCTATAAATGTGAATTTTCTCCCCCCCCCCTTAAACGGGTCACGTGGTATGGGTACATTCCCTTACTTTGTGTTTCAAATGATTGTAATGTATTCCTCAAATAATTGAATTTACCTTTATGTCACTTTACATTCATTGCTGAAAACTAACTTGTTTTGAATAAAACTCAGGATACTATGAATGGCTGCTTCGCAAAAGTTAAAAAAATATTTTTCTCATTTTTATTTACGTTTCTATTTAGTTTCTTCTTCTTTCCTCATATTTTAGCCATGGTTCTTGTTATTTACCAAAAGAAGTCTCGGTGTTGTTTCAAAGCAAACATTAGTTGTTGTACTATGAGTATATAATAATTGTTTTGCACCTGATATAATTTGCTAAGCCAAAAGCTGTACTCAGCAAGACTGTCGGCTTTACGATAAGATAAGAAAATCCTTGCAATTTTCTTAAACTAATAAATATGTCTAAATAGAATACTCTTTCAATTGATCTACATCTAAATTCATTACTCTGTTAATTAAGAAAAAAAATAAAAGTGTAAACGTTTATTAAAATATAATTACTTCATTAATAAAATTAATTAATTAAATCTATTACCAACCAAGTACATAATCTAAAGCTTTCGATACAAATCCTGTTGACTTTTGTGGAGTATTTTGTTGATTAATAAAAGAGTTATTACATTGAGGAGAACCCAGCGGTTGTTGGAATGGTCGTCCACGCACAGGGGTCATGTAAGGTGTCGTGCTATTAGATGCGTTTTCTTTGTTTTCTTGTTTGTTTTGATACGGAGCAACACCTATCATAATCGAATTTGTCACTAATTTACCATTAAGAGATAAAGCTTTGGCTGCTTCATACGGTGTTGAAAATTTGATGTACAACCAATTACCTTGAGTTGGGGTAATTCTTTCAGTTATTGTTCCACAATTTGCAAGTCTTGCCATAACTAAACTCAAAGCACTAGTCGGAAATCCAAATACAGTTACCCACAAACTCGAATTCATTTCACCATTTATCACACTGACATTATTAAAGGAGTCACTACCGTGCAACGACTTATTAGCTGCATATGGGGCAAACGATATTGACGATGGATCTTCGTTCATTGGATGTAAACTTTGCCTACGATTCGAATTAAACGTAGGAGTGTGAACAGACGATTTCACTTCTAACGTATCAAATAGTCCTACCTTTGGTGGACCGCTGGTTCTGTTAAAGCTGACATCGGTTTGAGGCGATTGACTAGTAATATTTGAGTTGGGTGATGTTAGCGTATTCATAGGTTGATATGAAGTCGATGCATGCAGTGAACTTGTCGAATGAAGAGCACTTGGAGATTGAAGTAAACTTGGTGATTGAATCGTACTTGGAGACTGAATCGAGCTCAAGTGCATTTCAGCAGGAACAGAATTCAAATATTGTTGTGTATTCGTCTGCGATAATGAACTTATATAACCCGATCGATCTGGCGATTGGATTGTTGCGCTTGGTGTACGTCGACTTGTCCCCATCAAAAACGCCGGTAAAAAATTTGGATTCGCTGGTGTTGGAGTTGTCGGTGGGCTTCCCAAAGTCATCGGTTCCATCTTTTTAATACTGCTACAACACTACACAACACAAAATTTGATTTATAGATATAACTTTGAGGTTACACGAAGTCGGTTAAAACTGGTCGATAACTGTCTTGACACACCTACGTTCTAACTTATCGGTTGGTATAAAATTAAAACTTAAAAGTTGGCGGTAATTTTCAAAATTAAAATCAAATCAATTTTTTTTAGGAAATTTTGCTATCGACACTAAAAGGATATTTGATGTCCTGTTTATAAATATTTTTATAATTTATGATATTTCATATAGTATACTGACAGTTGACATCTATCGTTAATAAAGCAAACTGCCATTGTTGCTATAATAAATTATATTATTTTGACAATGTGATAATTAATAGTTATTTGGCTATTTTTAGTCGAGAAATGATTCAAAATTGATAAGAAATAAAATACAATTGGCAATAAAATATGAATTAATTTTTGTTAAAAATATTTAAAAATTTATTTACTGATTTTGCAAGTATATATAACAATAAAAATTTTCATTGATCGATAAAATTGTTTATTTGTTTATAAAATAATGTGAAGTTTTTTATCAACGGTTTAAATAGACGATTATTGCGCCGGTCTCTTATATCGAAAATATAATCAGTCAAGCAAAATGGCTGTAACGGGTATAGCGTATAGGTCTCGTCTCCTGTTTCGATTCGAAATCCAGAAGGTTTTTAATTACTCAACATTAGTGAATACATGTCTAATTAATAAAGTAAGTCCTCGTTTAATTCACCTTTTTGCTAAAACGCATTGCTATTTCAAAGATAAGCTTATTTTCTTAAAATTTCGTTTTATATGTACACCGGTATTACAGAAAAAGTTAAACCCCTAAATATTTTGAATTAAAATATTCGCATTGGAGGCTTAATTTATCGTTTAATTCAAAATTATTATCGAAATATAATTATCGAGTGAGGTTAGGTTATTAATATTGAAAGTGAATGTTTAAATTGTAATAAATTATAATTTTCAAATGACGTTTCAAGTATTTCCCTTTGGCAATTAAACATAAAAAGTTATTTTAGCGGCAAAATTGACTGCAATTGTTTTAATCTGTCAATAATGCAAAAATCAGAAACAATTGATGAAATTATGCGGACTTCATTTTTTTTTATTTTGGTTAGCTATTACGTTTTTTAACAAATCTTTAATAATTTGGAAGTCAAATACACGTAGAAGGTAGAACCTGCAAAAACTACAATAAAGGTTAATAATATTTTATTAACATTTACTTAAAATATTTTTATATCTTATTTTAATAGAGAACAAGGTCACTTGACCGGTTCATTAAAACATTAAACATGAAATGATAATTTTCGATTATACCAAAAACGAAAAATCATAATATTACATAGGAAGTGTACCTTACGGTTCTGCTACAAATTTGACAAGTTCAAGTTGACGTTTTTATGATTGTTTTATCAATGAATTTCGTAATAATAATAAACATCAAATTAAAGGCCGGGCCGTGTTTTTGGCATGACGGTGACCATACGTTTATACCACCCCCACCACAAAAAACAGCTCTAACATAAAAATTTGTGCGACTGCAACAAGCTTTATTTAATTCACGAATTATCACCGCCACTTTTTTTTAGCAATCCCCAAATCGGGTACGAGATACTAATCAAGCAGAATATTTACCAATATTCAATATTATATTTTTTAAATTGATATGCCATGTTGTAGGCACATTGGATTTCTTTATGTAAAACACCTTGACACTTTTAGCTATAAAATAAAATTTTTTATGTTATTCTAGGCGAATAGTATTATGAACTTGTGCCAAAAACCTTTATGTTAAAACTGATAAAACCGCCCAGCAACCTATAAATTTGAAACCTCTTTGGTGTTTGTTCTACCCAAGCTTCGAATACTGAAAAATGCACGAATGAAGTATGTAGGACAACTTTTTTTAAATTTTTACAAAAAGTTTATGAATAGCGTATGTATACCTATGACAAATTTGCGGTTATATTTCCTTTTATTTTTTTTCGTTTGATTCTCTTGTTAGTTATAATCATTTCCGGATGTTGGTCTACATTTTTTTTGTACATAATTATTATTATTGAGAGAATATGGGTGTATCGGACAGTTTCTAATTTTATAGATTGATTTAACATAATCTGAATACAAGAGATATTAAGAATTGATGAAATTTGGACTATTCGAGATACCAGCTTATTTCATCAAATATTTCTTGGTCCATTTATTAATTATTATATTATCAAGAATTTCAGCAACGTAGATCGAGAAATAATATCTCAATATATTCCAACATTTTTGAAAGCACAAGAGTATTTACATCCAGGGCCGGTTCGAGGGTGGTCAGCGCCATCAGCCATTGCAAAGTAACGAATAATATAATAAGCTAGGCTGTAAAAAAATAAAAAGAAGGAGAAACATTTCTATAATATAAAATAAACGCATGGCAGATGTTTTTTACGAGGTTAAATACTGCAGAGCGAACTCAAATTCAAACAAACGAACTAAACGTCAATCAAGCGAGCAAATAAAGTTTTGGTTAACATTTTTGATTACTTAGCTACAACATAATCCTGGTTGGATTTAAAAATGGGAAATACTTTGGCGAAAAATCGAGAGCACTTAAAAAAAACTAATGAAAACCAACAGTTTTATTTAAGCCCGTCTCTTAAAATAAAACTATACATTTTCACAGGCTACTTTAATTAAATTAAATTCTTTTTTTTTATTTGAACCGAGGAACTAATAAAATATAGCTTTGGTATAAAATATATTATAATATGCATGCAAAAGCATAAAAATATACTTAGAATAAAATTAAGTTGTTGATTTCCATTCATAACAGCATTTTCAATTTGAATTTTGGAAAATTTTATGTCTTTCTTTCAACAATATCGCGTGCTCTACTTTATTTTATCATTCCTGATATCCACAAACTTGTGGTTATAGGTTAAATAATAAACGAATTTAAATTTAAATTTTATTGTAATAATTCAAAATTAAATTTATTATGATTTCTGGCTCTAACTTGAACTAGGGAACTGCTCACGGGCGAAATTTTTTAGAGCGTGGAGAGCACAAAATTCTATCAATTTTACTTTGATGTGTAATATATTGATAATTATTGTCTGTCTATATTATAAAAATATACAGGGTGTACATTTGAAAACGGTCCCCCTTAAATTTCTCATGGATTACATCAAATATGGAAAAACTGTAGAAGGAACTTTTTTCCTGATAGGAAAGGGGAGAATACACTGAGTACGAGTACTCTGCGTTGCGCTAGGACTCAATCTTTTGTCCTCAGCTACCCCAACTTAAAAAATATTTTTACGCAAAAGAAAAATTTATCAACTTGAATTTTTCTGAAATATATTTCTTCCATCGCAAAATATCATGGAATGCTCTCGAAATAATATTAAAATACTTACAGGTGGATCAAGTTACTATAAAAAAAATTAAAAATTTCTCAAAGATTGATGTACTTCCTGTTTTTCCATGATTACATTATTGATTGATTATTTATCGATTTATTATTATCGATGATTAATCGTTAATCCAGTGGCGACTCGTGGCATTTTATTTGAGGAAGCTAATCATAACGTTTTTATAAATTATTTTGCGATTCAATTTTACTAGAAATTTAAGCTGGATCGTTTTCAAATGTAACACCTTGTATATAAAACTACCTGAGATATTAATTGTATTTAAAAAAATTTATAATATTTTATGATTGCTTTAAAAAGGTTTTGTTGGGGGGGGGGTATGCGAAATACGCTTGTAAAGTGGTTTTTATTTTTATAAGTTTGTTGATGTTAACTCGTATTTACAGCATTGCATGATTTGATGTCAGTTCATAATGTTGAACCACATGACATTGTCCATGTGACCTTCATAGTCGCGTGGCGTTTAAAATTTTACAACTCTGTTGACATCGGTTATTGTTTTTGTCGGATGTTTTTAATTTTATATCTCTGCTGCTCAGCTATCTTGGGCAGACCACAAAGTTTGTTTTTTTATACAAATACAACATTTTTACTGTATAAACATTTTGAAATTATACGTTTTAACTTAATATGGAATTTTACGTAAAAGCTTGGAGATTGCCGAGTCCAGTAAGCTACTAAAATATTGAAAGAAGTCTTGATTAATGATTTTTTATTTTATTTTTGGAACCGGTAATAGTACATTAAGTTCTAAGGCAGGAAAGTGCATTTTACCCATCGAAGAAAATTATTTTCATGAAAACGAACAGATGATCTATTCCAGATTGATAAAATGCACTTAACGATTTAGTTGCTTATGCTAATGTTTGTACTATTCCTTGCACGTTTTTAACCCTACATAACGTTTTGTATCATATCAGCTACAACCAAAAAGCAGCCTTTTTTTAGTCGCTCTTTGGAATATTTTCGTGTTTAAAAGCAGAGCCGGAACTAGGGTATGATGCGCCCATGGCGACTTTGAAACTTGCGCTTCTACCAGGGGGTCTGGGGGCGGGGATACTCCCTAGCATATAGGCAGGCGAAAATTTTTAAGGTCAAGCGCTCTATTGTAAAGTTAGAAAATTACGATACAAAAATATTTTCTCAAAGAAATTTCTTTAATGAAGCAAATTTATTTAAAAAATATATTAAAGTCGGCCAAGATCCACCCAGGGTTGTAAAGCTGCACGATTAGATTAGATTAAAGACCACAGGTATACTGCTAATCTTTTATTATATTTTATATTCTAGGATTTTGTCTTTTTTTAGATTTATTAAATTTAATTTTAAAATTGAAAATTTGGCGCCCCTTAACTAGCTCGCATCCGTGGCGAGCGTCTCTCTCGCCACGCCCTAGTTCCGACCTTGTTTAAAAGTCGTGTAACAGATTTTTTGATACTATTTTATTTATTACTTAATTTAGGTTTAAAATGTTTTTAGTTTAAAAAAATTGACCGATTTGAACCGAAAAAATTAATAAAAATTAAAATTAAAAAAAATTTTCTTTTGAAAATGTTATACTTGTTCAATGTAAAAATGTTTTCATTGAAAATAAAGAAATGGCGTAATAGAGGGTAAAGTTGTGTTTGCATAGTTCTCGCGGTGGCGGTGATTTGAAAATTATAAAAAATAAATTATCAGGGTATAATACGCAATTACAATTTATAAAGTAATTAAGTCAATTTTTATTCTAAAGATTCATCTGAATCTGGTAACAACTTTCCGGACGAACAATTAAAATATTATAATATTATGATGTTTTATTAATGATTAATAAATATATTTAGATTTAATCATATTATGGGTTTTTTAAATACATTTTAATGTTGATAAAATAATTATGTCATATAGAGAAAATGCGTTTTTGTTGTCATTACATCAATGCTTATTGATCTTCATAGTTCTATACTACTTCTTTTAATACCAAATAAGAAATAATTGCTGATTGTTATTTTTTAAGCAGTTTATATTATTACTAATAATATGATAGATATTTAGAAATTAATTTTTGAAGTTCTAATTAATTTTGACACGACATAGATAAATATTCTATAAATTTTTCTGAATTAAAATTAGAATAAATGTTATTAATATAAATGTAAATAAATATAAAATAATTTTAAATTAATATAAATGGAAGTAAAACCAAATGATAAATGCTATTATAAAGGAAATTATTAAATGTTATATAGGCAAATGTAAAGTATTATATAAAGAAGAAATGAACGTTTAAAAAATAATATATAGGTATAGATAAACATAAATGAATTACGGATGTCCATAAAATAATGCTTGCAATTAATGAAATCATTATCGAAATAATTATAGAGATATTTTATTATCATGTTTGTTATTGTATTTATCTTACGAAGGTAATTGCAGTATGTTATATATTATACAACACTGGTTATTTTTATGAATGGAATATTTTCTACACCTTAATTTTTTTGTTGTTTGATAGGCTGTTAATTATAATTGTATTAAAATTAAATTTAAACAGCAGGTGTTTTTTATATCAAAAAATGTCATAAAATTAATTAAAATGTCTCAGTAGGAGGTTTGGGTATTCTTGGAAAAACCGCGCTTTCTCACTGCTGCTAATTGTATAATAAACGTATTTCACTATTTTTCAATTCGTTCTATACAACAAATATTATATCGTATAATACAAAAAAATTATTATATAATATAAAAATATTAATAAAATTGAAACTTCAAAATAACAAGTTCCTTAAACCAAATATTTTATTGGTTGATTCCAAACCAAACCAAATATTTCATTTTCAAGTTTAATTAACTTGTTATTTTGAAGTTTTAATTTTATTAATTTTCACAAGTTAAGAATTTATATAAAGTACACTTAAATAAAAATATTATATTAAATATTAATTTTAAAATTTTTTTTTAATATAAAAATTTTGTAAATAAATATGTTGCACTATTTTATGTAGAAATAAAAAAAATATACAAAAATTTACAACGATAACTGCATAATATGTATGTAACAAATCAAAACATATAAAATAAAGACTCCAACCCGTAAATAAATTAAATTAAATATTATTGTTTTTGTATATTATAATATTAATTATTTTTATTTAAATTTTTAATTATTTTGTTTTGAAAAAATGATTTCTTTATAGTGTTTTGATCTTGCTACATAGCATGGATACATATTTCCGTTTGATAACATTTTTTTGATCTATACTATTTTGTTTTGTTTCAATGTATCCTTGCTCACTCGACGGTTACGCCACTGGGAAATATTATTGTAGTACACCATGAGATCAATGCAAGGCCCATACATAATATTTTTGGTTCATTATTATGTTGGAATTCAATTTTAACACTTGACGCGCTATCAGTACAATAGATTCGATTGTCGTACACATTTTGTAAATATTTGATAATATTAGAATATATTATGCACCTAAATTTGTAATCTTATCACAGAATGAATAAAAATCACTAAAAACGTTTGAATACGTTCTGTGAATGCTATGAAATTAAATATTGGATTTTTTTAAATGTAACTGATATTGAACACCACGCCGCGATAATGAAAATTAATTGAAATTTGAAATGCATTAATGTTACGTTTATAATACTGAAATAGTAGCGCGCTAACCGGAGGCTACTAAATTGCAAAACCAATGTAACTAATTCCACTGCAGTGGTTTTACTTATGTAACTAAAAAAAAAGAACAAGAAGTGCACGAATGTGCATAACACAAAATTTTATAAAAAATTAGAAAAAGAGGAAATTTTAATTTTCCCTTTTAACTTGGAAAATTTTAACAATTTTTCGGAATACAAATTTCGATATCTCATTCATGGGTCCATATATTTTGCAGAATACTGCAGTTATATTTCACGCATTGGTTATTATTTGAATTTTGAAAGCAAGTAATATGTATAAAATACTGAATTATTGGTTTTAGAGTGCTAAAATAATATATCATCAGATTTGACTATATTTTAAATGAAAATTTATTGAATTTCATAATATTTTGTTGTTCATATAATAAATGTAATATTTATTCGGTTTATATTTAAATTAAATTGAAATTAATATTTACTTGTATTATATGAAAATTTTAATTAAACCAAATTTCGTTCTTTGTTTTTACCACGCAATACTTTTCTTCAAAAATAAATATAAAAATTTTCTTCTACTGGAAAAGCATTTTTAACTGCATTGTTATGCTTATTTATGAATTTTACATTATTTGCGTAACTACGGCTGCATTACGACTATATAAAAATTAAATTTAATTGACTAAACAATAAAATATGAAGAGGTCCATTTACATAATCTTGAATTTAATTCAAAATAATTGTGATGAAAGTAATATTTTATGGAGGAAATGTTTTCTATAGTGTTTTATTGTAGGATTAACGTAAAATATATGTCTAAATTTTCTACAAAAGAAGTTCTCTAGTTTTTTCAGAATCAGAATTCTTAAAGGAAAGGTTAGGATATATGACAACATTCTTTGGGTTTGCTTATAATATCGATAGAATCAATCAAATTCTCTCAAGATATTATGTACATTTATGATTAATTTTGTTAATATGTATAACACATTTATTTAGTATAGTTATTGTTATATTAGGAGCACTGATAAATTGTGATCAGGGACTGACTTGGCAGAGGACCCAGTAAAAGCATCAAATGGATTCTAGCAATGTTTGCTCTCTAGGCAACAAAAGCTTCTACTTACATGAGACATCTAATATTATCGATAAAGGATTTCTTTTACATCGGGTAATTTGGCAGGGGAACCAGTAATATAGAGTTATTTGTACAGGTTTCATATTATATATATGGAAAAATATTACGGTAAACGATGCCAATTATTTCAAAGAAGAACTGAAAAAACCGAACTATCTTATAAGAAATTTTATTGGCGCATCTCTTGTCGTTTGCGAGTTATAACGAAAAATTTATTTCCTGCATAGCGCCGCAGGTGATTATTGATGAATTTCAGAAATATTGTTCCAAGGTTTTTCTTCAACTTTTATCACAAATGGATTTATTTAGGTCGTATATCTTTCATTTAAGGGTTGAAAGTCATCAAAAGCTACAGGTTGATCGGTTTCATTGTTGAAGTCGAATACTCCATTCATCTCGAGCAATCAACTTCACATTCGGGTTAAAGATGTACTTGAGGGCTTTGTTATATAATCTTCACTATGTTTTACTTTTTTTTCAATACTTGTTCACTATTTTAACTTTTTTTACCAATATACCTGTGGCACGTTGTTATCTCGAGTTTGGATATAATATTGTTAACATAAAAGTATTATGTAAATATTTCTAAATTTTCCCTTAAGTTGAAAATTTTGCTAGAGAATTAATCCAGTTTTAACATAGATTTGATTTCTTTTTAATTAATTGCATCAAGTAACACGAGGGTTTTAAATTCACTTGATTAAAAATTATAGCGAAAGCAATTTCGAAATAATTCACTTATTGACGATAACAACATTTCCACTTAGCAATCTCATTTTTAAGAATTTCATAATTGCGTTTTCGATTGTAAGTTACTTAATATAAATTATGTTCAAAATTAAATATTATTTATTGTTTAAATTCTACATTTAGCCAAAAGCTTTCAGATGTAACGAAATGTAACTTTTTTAATCAAGTTCATAAAGTAATTAGTATTTGAATTATTCTTACACAATTAATCTGGATTATATATTAGTAATGTTTTTGCGGCGGCCAATATGCAATCTTATCAATTGATAAGAGTGCAGGCATACATTTTGTACAACTTTTGATAAAAATTGCAATTTTTTAACATTATCGTTTTCTAGACTTGACAATAAGTTTATGAAATGCATCTGCGATAAAATAGAAAGTGCTATTGGCAGAGAGCATGATGTTTATATATGTATAGGATCGGCTTTAAGATAAAATGGTCGTTCCAATATAGGTACATTTTAAGAAGTTTTTTCAAAGAAAAATTTTTATTCAGGCTGCTTTATTTTATTTGTCCGGCTCTAGCCTGATGAATATGAAAAAAATTGTATTGTATAGGTAAAGTAATTTACCAATTGGGAATTATGGTAATTTTGTTGGAAATTTAATACTGGTAGATATGTAGAAATGATGTAACACCAATTAGTATTGTGTATTAATTGCGAAAAAATGATATTACTATATTGGTAGGCACTGAGGTGTTCTGAAGAATCAATATATTGTGAACTTAAATCCACGGAGCAAATCATTTGGAAGCAACACATAACTAACGACCAATCTAACTTGGCCAATACATTAATCATCAAACTGAAGGTTTTATTCGAAATTTTTAAGTTTTCATTTCAAAAGACATCAGCAGGGTAGCAGAAATGTTAAGTTATTTAAACCTTGTCACTCGGCTTCTATCCTGGGTTAACTATTCGTTCAGAAAACAAATGAATACTGAAATAACTTTGCTTTGAATAAACAAAGAAAGGCTTGATTATTCTGATTAATTACTGAATTTTTTAATTAATTCTTTAACTTCACGTTTTAAATAATAGTTATTTACCTAAAAGTCAGGAAAGTGATACATTACTGACGAGGAGCAATATTGAAATACGAGGCACTCTGTGTGCTGAGTATTTTAAAGCTCCGAGTAAAGTGAGACATTTTCCTGACAAGTATGGTATTAAATTTTACCAAAAATCGTAAAAAATTGAAATTTTTAAACATTAATTGAACAACATTTTTAAAATAAGCAAAATTCAAGTGTGTCAATTTGTAAACTACATAGTTACCATACATAGTTACTGTCAAAACAATAATAAGTAATAAAGAAAAGAACGACGTCTCTTTTATTTTGTTATAATTACTAATTATTACCGGACTAGTAATTAAAATCCAATTTCCCTGCGCGTAAATTAGCAGGGAACTGTTGATTTGATGACGATTTTCGGTAAATAAAAATAAATAAATTCGTTTCGTCGTATCCATGGGTACCTATTGATATGGGATGAAAATAGAATTGAAAAAAAAATGTATAGGCAACTTTTAATTAAGTTCTTTAGGAACTTTCTTCACAAAATAAAGTTTTATACCGCAGAGCTCAAATATAATTTAAACAGTAACCTTCAGTTTTTTGCCTGTAACTAATTTAATTTTTTAAATTTAATATTTCACTTTATTTTATTGTGATGTCTAAAAACTTGAACAGACGTGTATTACACTTAAAGATTCTATAATTCCCTGGAAATATTTTTAGAATATAATATATGTATAATAAAATTTTTATTTTTGAACAAAGCAAACTGGAAACTTCTTTTAAAGTCTGAAACACAAAGTGTATTTTTTCTCCCTTGAAGTAGGTACATCGTTTGATAAAGTTGTTGTAGGAGTCTATAACAAGTTGGCCAGAATTTTCATAACCAAAACCTTTCATTATAACAAATATTTTGAAAACGAAACAGTTTTTTTTACATTAAAATGTCTCTAATCAGTTGGGCACAAATAAAATAAAATTTTCGTTTCAGTTACAGTGTCCACATTTAGAACAATTTCGGCAGTGTCGAAAGTTTACTGTCTCGGTTCCTTATTTAAGTGAAAAATTAAAAGAAAAGGATAAAAAGCTTAATCATGAATCGAAATCTGATACCAGTTCAACTTCGTCTTCATCGGACAGTGATCAGGAGGAAGATGGTAAGTTTGCGTTTTGATTTGAATAATAATTTTAAATCTCTTTTGTATGAATTTAATTATTTTAATTAAATTTTCTTTGTTTACTTTATCATTTTATTTTTTAATTTCATTACATTTATAACCTCGAGGTTATTAGATTAAAATATAATACTACATAATATTAATTTTTTTATAATGATATTCTATTTCTGAAAATCAATTTAGAGCTTCATTATTGAAAGTCAATAAGCGGACGTCACTTCGCGTCGGAAATATCAAATTAATTTATAGATAATGAATTTGTGGGAGTCGTGCCTCCAATATTTACTGTTTTCTGAGGTTAAGGTTAATCAAGAACAGATTATCATATATATTGTTCATTTTATTATACAAAATTTACTAAATAAACATCATACGAGTTAATATTTTCAAGTAGATTTTGTGGAATTGTAATGCGTGACCTGCGGTTGGGGATGTACCTGCATCTTCTGGTTATCACCCTTTACCTCTTCAAATTTGACATAAGCGAATAAATAAGGGAAGCACTAGTGAAACTTTTGAAAACGAACGGTTTATATTACAGGTATTTGTTCAGTTTTCAGGCTGTTAATTTTATAGAGAGAAAACTAAATATTTGAATTTTAACTTCTAAGCTAGCTATTAGCTCAAAAGCCTAGTCATAGGAAAACGCAGTGAAACGATGGTACTTGTTAGAAGTACTCTTTTAAAAATATCACCTAAAAGCTTTGTAAGATGTCATTGAAGATTGCATAAATTGCTTTCATTGTTAAGATAAAACGACATCTTGATTCATTATAAAATAATTCAACATTTAGTCGACTTTATTCTCACTCGTAAAGAAATTCCTTTATACACTTTATTATTTCTAACAGATTTTTAGCGGAACTTGTTTTGTGTTTAGTTGAGCGTCGAATCCACGAATGTTTAACATTTCTATGCCTTAAAGATATTTTTTGTCAAAAAGGAAACTTGTTAATATATTTCTTAAGAGACAAATAATTTTCTCTGCATTTTATAACATAAAACATTATTCGCAATTATAATTTTTTTAAATTTCTTAATCATTAAAAAAAATTAATGAGATACTTTTTCAGACTACGAGAGCGACATTAAAGCGTCGACGATGCTGTTGACAAAAATATGCACGGTATCCCCGAATAAATTTTGATTCTTTTTTCTTATCGCAACAGATAATCCGAAATTTTGATTACGGTAACAGAATTTTTTCCGTGTACTTTACACAGATTGGTGTTTCGAAAGGAGGTTACATAAGAAGGGACGAGAATGATGCACAAACACACATAGAAGTATAAAATTGGAGGAAACACGAATTTACAGTTGAAATAATTTTTAAAACGAGGCTAAATTTGATGGAAAAGTTTTCTTTCCAAGTTTTGAGTGTTTTATTTATTATAGAAATATCTCGAAAAGCTTAAAAGTTAATACTCGTATTTTTTAGGTATTTTGTCGAGTTTTCTAAAATTTAGCAAACTCAATCGTAATTTTTGGTTGAAATAAAGTTAGAACATCTTTTTAATTTCGTCTAATAATACGAACGGCTCGGTTAGTCCTAGAACTCGGCATTTTCTGGTTGGTTTCCGATGTTCCTTTAAATTAATGTCCTTTCATTTTAGGACCTACCTTGAACCTGTAGCTAAGTAGGAAATTAAATCGTTTCGAACACTTAACGACATTTTTCCTCAAGACAGGTATTTCGCTGGGTTTTACTGACTTGGCTTTAGTTTTATTGTGCCAGAGTAGAATCGATATATCTGCAGAACGCCAAATTTTCAACTCTGTGTTGGGGTGTGTATGTATGCGAGACGTGTACTTCGCGAAATGTTTATCAAAATTATAAACAAATTTCTTTCAGTATTTATCTTTCTTGTTTATAAATTTTGTAATATATATGCTGATTTTTATTGAAGGGATTGCTTTTATAATTTTAATTTTAACTTGAGAAATTCACTGTTAAATTATTCGCAAAATTTATGATGTGCATTGTAAAATTTTACTTCAGGTTTACTATATTATAACTTTTATTTCGTGTTTGTAATAAACTTACAATTATTGATTGTTATTTTTATGTTGCTTTTAAAATCTTCATAATTTTTTTTTGCATTTTTATTATATTATATTAGATTTTGCTCATTAAATGAGATTTTGTGATTTACCAACCTCATCAAGGACCGCAGGCTTCTGTTCAAATACGTCGATTCTCAACAAGATTTTTCATTTAATAAATATTTTCAATTTGAGTGCTTTTAAAAACAGTAAATTGCATTGTTGAAGATATTCCCAACTGCACTAAGCACTGCAATATCGTAATAATGTAGCTCTCAATTTTCCTCTACAATACATAGAAATGACAATGTAGAGTTACGAAGAATAACATTTTTCCGCAAAATATTTTAATAATTAATAGAAAATTGCATAAGGATACTTTTTTTTGCACCAGACAAAATACTGACGAAGTAGCTTGTATTGATCAATGAATTTGCAGATTGAGGAAGGAATTCCGCCCGGACTTCATCGGGATCTACCGGGAATTCCAACTTTATTTAGAAACTGTAATGAATTACATACGTAATTCATAGATTATATACATATACTATACAGGATGAACCAATAGTATATCGAAACAAATAAATTTGCGTAACTATTTAATTTGACATTTATGTGCATTCAAAGAAATCTAATTCGATAATTCTATATTTTTAAACATACTATTCATATAAGCTCTCAAGTTGACGCATTTCTTGCACAAAAGATTTTGGAAATAAAGGAAAACCATTAAAGCGTCACGAAAATTACTCTAGTTCTCGTCACTTAGCCCCTTTTGTTACTCGTAGATGCCATTATATGCTGTGGTTAAGTTTTGTCTATTTAGAACACAGGGTCGAGAGCTGGAATTTTCGTAAACAATTAATGGGTTCAACACTATGTGTTCTTATAACATTCACATGTCGTTGATCATCTAAATGGAAAAGATATGTAATGTTTTGTAGACGCCAGTTATAACATATAAAATTAAGGAGACGTAAAAACGAGCCACTTTAATGCCACAATAACAAATATAGTAAAACATTTCGATCGACATGTTTATTTAATTATGCAGGTTACATTATAAAATTGTAAAAAATACATATTAAGGGTTGAAACTATCTTTATGAAGTAACTCAACTAAACATCAATAATGAATTGACGATAAAAAAAATCGTTATTAAAATGAAAATGCATACATTTCTGTATTCGGCAATTACTCTTTCTTCTCAGATGCCGTTTGAAATCAGTATTATTTTATGAATTAAACCGAAAGTTTAATTTAAGGTAGTCCCTCACCAGCTATGAATTATGTATCATTAATTTCTAGATAAAGAATGTTCAAAACGGAAACGATATTAACTTAAATCATAAAAACCGTTAAGAAACATGGTTTAAATATAAATAATCAAAAATTCTGTTAGTGATTGAATCAGCTTTGAAAAACACTGTGGACTGGTGTACACTAGTGCAGTATATTATGCGGTATAAAGTGCACCAGTACACCAGTACCATACATCTAATATCTTACGAGAATGTTTAGTTCTATCTTGAGTAATTCGATTTCTATGTCATTTATTTCTAAAGTACTATAAAAATTTAATAACTGTTAGCTTTGCCAGAATCTCGAAATATCTCTTTATGCCAATATAATAAAATGTATTTCATTGGATTATGCGTAAAACGTAAATTATAGATTGAGAACTTAATGTAAATCAATTTTTGTTCGTGTTTACAAAAAGACATTGTTTTTCTTTAAACATGACACATAAAATATAAAAATACTTACAATGTGAGTCAAAATTTTTGTATCATTGAAGTTCGTGTATTTACTATTACATTCTACATGGTTTAAATTTATATAAGTCTGTATTTGAACGAGTCCCAATCTATTTCTGTCTCGGATGTACTTACACTAAATGGCATGCACGAACATAAAATAAAAGTTAGCATTCTAATTGTATTTATGATTTGTTTTGCTTATTTTAATTTTTAACGCTGCTGATATTGATTTAGTTTTTATAGTGTTTCCATTAAAAACAATGATTTCTGTACACACAATTATATAAAACAAATTTGCTATCAATAATTCATTAGCTACATACGTAATCTAATATAGCTAATTAACCAGTTATTTTTTCTATAAATTAGAAACGCTTCACCTAAACGCAAAGACTGCTTGTCTAAAAAACTTTCAATCCCACTTTCAATCCGTATAAAACAATATAAATTGGAATTTTTTTAATATTGTCATTATGAGTAAAATTTCACTTAAAAATCGAGGAATTGATCTGGAATAAAATTTAATCCATATCTATTTATCCGCATGAAGAAATATTGAAAGTGGTTTACGTGCTTTGAAACTTACAAGAATCTTTATTGCAGCATTTAGAATAATATTATCAATAATCTTCCCTTATATCGAAGCACTAATTTAGTATAGTAACTTCTGAAAATTGAACATAGCACGGTTGAAAATGATCTTAATATTTTTCTTTTTCTTCAGAAATAGTAGGTACCCATTGTAATTTAATAGTTAAAAGTAATTTAAAAATTTATAAATTACTGAATTGCGAACATAATATAAAATGTAAATTTAATAATTAACGAACCGAAAACGAGTAATGGAATACATATTATTGCTTTATATTTTATTTGAATTGTAACAAACAGTTTTTGCATAACATTCATATTAAAAGAGGTAGGTTACCTAATAAATTCAAAAAAAAACCGGTAGAACTTAAATTTTGCTAAAATTTGAAACGCCTGAAATTAGGCAACTTACACTGCATTTATTTAATTATAGGTTATGTTAATGTCGTGTAGCATTTAATGTACGATTTATGCCACAATAAATCTTTAATATAGAAAACCGAAGCGGTAGTTAAATTAAAAAACTTTAGAAAATGATTTGGTAGCAGAATTTATCGTATTATATTAAAATTTGCTTTTGTCATTACATTATGAGTAAGAACGAAAACTAGGGATGTATGAATTAAAGGGGTGCAATATGGTTCTAGCTTATGTACATACACAAAAATTTAGGACACTTTCCTTTTATATTTCCTGTGAAACTGAAAAAAAAAAATTAACACCTCTGTTCTCTAATCTTACACTGAGGTTTTCAAAAAAGAAATTCACTAATGTCGACGTTTCGAATTTAATATTGCACTCTTCTTCAGGACTTTATTGTAGGTTTTTACATAAAAAATGAAAAATATAAAAAAGAGTGCAAAAAAACTCAATCAATATAATATTATGTCGATGTTATATTGAGGAAAAACCTACAACTAATATTCTGAAGAAGACTTCAGAAGACTTTTTTTTTCAAAACCTCACTCCAATTGTCGAAAAAATAGCAAGTGTATATTTAATACTTTAATAAATACTTTATCGTATCGATAATCAGCTGCCATAATATTTTTCTGGAAAATGCTGAACGTAAGTTAGTATATCTGCTACTAATACAATAAATTATTGATTAAATAAAAACTCTCTTTTTTTCTCCAAGTTTACACGTTTATCTACTCGCCCCTGCAATTAAATATTTATGTAAAACACTAGAAGTAAATCACCAACAAAGTGTGATTACCACATCATTTCTTCCGACATTGCACCCTCTATTTTTAAAATATTAATCTATATTATTATATAAACGAACGAATTTCCAATGTATTATTAATTTATACTACTTTTAAACTTTTTTTTTGTGCTGTGGCGTTTTACTGTCAAACCCTCACTTCAACATTTTCACAAAGAAAAATGTTGGTGACCTTTCCTTAGGTCGTTTGCTTTAAGTATGTCTAAAAACCATATTTTTCTATATTTTTAAATTATTTAATTTAAACTAAATTTATGTAGGTTAAGCAAAATCTTATTTTAAGCAATTTATTACAATGGAATAAAAGTGTGATCAGCTGCTTATCACAGTATATGGCGTCTTATACCTCGAACATTTTAAATTCCTTAGTTAGCTTTTGGCAGCGAGTATAATGTGTATATCGTGTGCCTGAACCGTAACAGTCTTTTAGACCGCTCTATAATTATTTCCGTTTGATTTGTGAGATATCCTTTGGTGATAAATTTTCAGAAATTTTACACTGCTGTTTAGAATTGATTAAAGAGTGCCTTAAATAAGTGTAAGTAAAATATTATAGATATTAAGAACCCAGAAGCGACAAAAGTGGTTTCAGCAATAATGCAAAATTTTGCGCATTCAAAATCTTGGCTGTTCCAATGCACCCTGCTTTCCTACGGCCCTGCTATTACGTCAAGCAACCTCCGCCCACATGTTGTAACTTTGAATAATTTCTTTACAAACTGATGTTGCAAACTATCTTGATATAAATCTAGACATAAGACTAACTTTACAGAAGCACAATAAAGCAACATAAAATTAAATTCAGCCAAATATACATATCGTATATATGTATGTGGATAATATTATTACTAGAAAATTACATCAATTATGCGTATATCTTTGGAGAGTAAACTTTCAATCTCTAGTTAACGCACTATTGAAGCCAATTTGTATACGCACATAACTTCGTGAACTGCTACCCCGTCCAAACCAATAGAATTTTATTGAAGATTTTGAAACAAACACCTTTATAATTATGGTGGCCAATCCTTTGGCACATATACGTGCCTAAGCTTATTATATTTTGTTGAACTTGTCCTTTGTTTACTCGGTTTGTTTATTATGGATTTATTAAACTTAAAGAAGGCGATCGTTATATTTTTTAATTATTTTTTCGACGCCGGCGACGACGTGTAAATTAAATTTTCCATTGTGAAATCATATAATATGTATTATGTGAACAAAACGAAAATATAATTTTCAAAGGATAGTGGAGGTCTCTCGAGGTAACTTACTTTACTAACCCTATCATTTTTATTTCGTTCTTACGAGTTCAATGTATTCCGATTTCTTTTATTTTAGCTACGAGAACTTCTTCATCCCCTGGATATTTCATTCCATTTCGTTTTATTTATTTTTAAACACAATTTTTACACGGTCATCGTCAGTGCTAGTGTTCAGTCAATGTTAACACTACTTCTCTGTGGGGGGTTTACCGAAATAGCTGTGTTAATCGTCGCAGTCTAATTTTATTTCCATTATTTTTTCAGTTCGAATCTGATGTATCCCAAGAGTGGATTATTTTTATCGACATTCAAGGTCACATTGTGTTCTAATAATTTTTTTAATGCAGTAGCGTAACTTGAACTTATTTTTGGAAAGGGCTAGATTTACATATTTTCGCCTTCTGGGGGTGGGGGGTAAATGATTGCTTTTTCTTGGAGTTTTGCCAAAACTTCTATGGAGCTTACAACCGAATTAAACTAGGGAATAATTATTATCAAAAATGTAAGAACCCTTTTGAACGAATTAAACGGGTAGATATTTAGTAACTTTTATTAAATTTTGTTTGCCGAGGAATACTTTTAATCTCAGTCAATTTTGCCGTGTCGGCATATTAGTATAGTAAAAAGCCAAGTTACAAATTACGTTGTTTAAAATCCATTTGCACTTAAAACATTTAAAATGAAAATTTTAATCTCAAAAGATTATCTTTTTAGCTAAAAACTGTTTGAGGTTTTCCAACTTTGCTCAAGTTGCAAACGATACAAATAACGTTCTAAAATTATTATTTTCTTTTGGTTACATTTTCATATTATTTCTGTAAATTAATGTATATTCCTTATAAAGTTCAAATTTAATGAAAGGTTGAAAATAACTTAGTATTTCTTTTTTTTTTTGAGCAAAATTTTAATTCAAAATTGCAGGCAATACCGTTTATAATTTATCTGAAAGATGGAGTTTATGTTGAACTATAATTTATTTTTTATTTCTATGGTAGGTACTATATTATAACGATTTAAGGGTTGGGTAAATTTAGTAGTATTCTTAGTGTTAATTTACTTTGCGTGCTCATATTTCCAACTTTTTTTTGGGCTTTAATTAACTAAAAGTTTGTATGTATTCATTTTAAAATCATTTTATTTCAAAATTTACCTTTAGAACACTTTTATCGATTTGAATGCCGAATGATGAATGAAAAAAATATGGGTGTACCGTAATTTATTTTACAGATGGCGCTGCGTTAACATGGGACAAGCTTGGTATCGTAAAAAAATTCTGTTTTGTTTAAGAATTTGACGACAGAAATTAAATCGGATTCCAGATACTTCATTTTATGCTTCAAATTAAGTTTAAGTGACAACCGCATTTAGTACTTAGCTGCTTAAGCTTTCAGCTCATCGATTTTCAACTTTTTTCAAGGATTTATTTGACTAATTGAGATTTAGAAGCTGATTGACTTTTCTAAATTGAAATTTATTGAGCTCTTCTAATTTCTCATGGGTTTCTTTTTATATTCAGTTTCTTTCTTAATGACGAGAGCGTATAATACCCATATATTTCAAATCTGATTTTAATCTTGACAAATACCTACCGAAGCTCACTTTAAGTTGAATTTCTAAGCATTACCATATTACTACCCTATGGTCTGTTCTGCATAGTTGAGACGATCGAGTACATTGATTATTTAAATTAGGCCAGAGGAATTTGTTATTTTTTTTTTACTATTTTTGAGCCAAGGATTGTACCGGGACATACGTAATTAATGTAATAAATTTAATTTTTATGACCCACTACCAAGCACCCCACAAGCTATTTAATATTACAGATGCGAGGTTTAATTAAATTTGATTTTAGAATCGATTCCACGTCTCTCCGGTTCATAAGGAACCAGTTAAAATGAAATTACAAATTTGTAGAGCTTTCTTGAAGAGGAGACAAACACTTACATATACTTGAAAGTTCTGGAGAACTTCTTCGGGGGAATTAATGAATTTTATATGCACGTTTGAATTTTTCATGTTCCACTGAAAAACTTTACGGTAACGTGAAGCACACTAACATTATTATATCAATTTGTCTAGAAAACTGCATATTAAGACAATCCATCTTGGAAAGCACTGAACTGCGACAAAAGTTTTTGTCATAAACTATGGAGCGAGCTTAATTTCTGCTGGAGGCCCTGACCTGTAGTTCTAAATTTCTGAAAACAGTTTTGTTCAGGACATACCCAAAATGTCGAATCAATACTATTTTATCCCATATAGGACACATTCAAAGCGATTACCAGCTCCGATAAAGTAATTTGCCGTGATCTAGTTTAATTATAATTATTGGGATTGAGTTGGTAATACCTATTAGAGAAATAATTAATTTCAATTAGGCCGTTCAAAAATTATTTGCATAAATTTGACAACCAACTTTTTTACGAATTAACTGATCCTTGATAATGTCATATAAATATGCAAATGTATGTGTTAATTTAAATGTGCCAGAGGTATTATCCATTATTTGGAAATGGTATAAATTTATTTCTGTTTACGCATAAAACAACAAATTAATTTAATCATTAAAAACACTAAATTTTGTTTTTCATTTTGTGAAACAGTTGGAGTTTTTCCTACCGCAAGATCCATTGTGTTTTGATTGCTTTCTGTGAGCAAACCCGCATAATTTGAAACGTTGGTTTTAATATAGAAGGTACCTAGATACATTATTTGTAATGTTGGCTGAGTGGATTTACCATCGCACATTATTGTATGTGCTTGGTTGGAGAATAAACAGGTTGTTTACATAAAATGCAATGTAGAAGAAACTGATTGAAGTTTGGTAACTTTTCAAATTTTTTATTATTTACCTACGATTCCTGACACGTAAACTTTTGTTTGAATTTTTTTTGTTTATTCTACACGTTATGTTGTGTTGAATGTGCGAAAATTTTTAGAATTCATCTTTATTTTTTGTTGCAAATTGATTTATGAACCTTTTTTCATACAACTTCACTTTATCGAAAAATTCTTTAGTATGCATCGTTTCATTTTTGCGTTTGTGTCAAGTTGTAACCGTAACATTGTTTGTTGTAACTCAATTATTTTTGAAGTATTGTCCCCGATACCGAATTGTATTCATCTATTGAGAGAAGGTTACTGTAAAATTTAATTTTAACTCTCATGTATGATTTTATTGTATAAATCGACGAACAAGATTGTAGCATTAAAATTATAGCAAACTTATACTACATTATTATTAATTTCTTGAAATTACATGAATTGTTTCCATTGCCCTTCCTCTAATAGAATTAAGCAAAACTTATATTCAATTTATAATAGGGTCATAAACCAAAAGTGAAATAACTTGAAAATCTTCTAAAGTTTGGATTTGGAACACGAAAACACCATTTTATGTGATCCCTACCGATATCGATTTTAAAAATATTTTCTTTCAAACTTACAAAATTATCTTTGTCGGAATGTAATGAAGAAGAAATTGGCTTTTAGTTTTCCATACATTATCAAGATCCTTTTTGGGGTTAAAATATGACATCGATCAAAATGTAAACTTTCACATTTACCCTTAAAGTATCTGCGATCTCCATCGAAACACGCATAAGTAGAATATTTATTTTTTATGTTTTCATAGGTGGTTTGGCGTGGCGGTGTACTAAATATTTATTCTCGCTCAGAAATCCATTTAAAAATAAACTTTTCGCGGTAAATTTGAAGCGTCGAGGTGGTTTAATACGAAAGGTAATAAACCGTTTAAAATTAAAGGGTTAGGACTCCGCAGCCTCTGCAGTCAAGTGTGGTCTTCTAAGACCTTCAAAGCTTTCACGTTAATGAAAATTGTCAACGCTAAACCTAATTCAAATAATTCATACTATTCAGCTTTGTTAAATTTTGAACCGAAGAACAATACAGGCGAGGTCTTTTCAACATCAAATGATTCACCTTTGTGATGAGTTTAATTACAGCTAAATATGTAGTAATATTTTGTAATGTTTCCATCAAATGTAATGATAGACGTAATTTTTGGAAATAAATCAGTGGACGAGCTTATTATTATAACCCTAATAACAATAAGTACCGGTGCTGCGAAGTCCTACAGTCCCAGTGTTTACCTTTCACACTAATATTATAGTTGAGTGTTCCTCAAAAATTAAATTGAAATAGTCTTATTTCTTACTTTTTTACTTTTTTTTAATAAATTATTTATCACCTAACATTTTTAAATTTAATAAATTAGGGTGACTTGCCTTGGAAAATTCTGGATTTTTGATTTTTGTTTTATAAAATTAAAAATTTTATTTATGTTTAAGTTATAAATATTTTGAATTTTTAAAACCGGGCTTCTGTCGTGGTTCAAGTTGGTCTCTCGAATTTTGATTGATATTTTCATTTTGAGTTTTAATTTTATTAATAAAGTATTAGATTTTGATAGATGGAATTTTTTGATTATTTAATATTTTGGAAGCTGTCCCAATTTTGGACAATTTGGATATTTTTTAAATGATAAAGTAATTTTGAATTGGGAGATAAATTTAAATTGAATTTGGAGAATTATAATGCAGTTGCTTTGGATTTTGAAATTTTGTGAAATTAAAATTTAAGGAAACTTAATTTTTTTTTATTTTGATTTTGTAGGATAGAAAATTATATATTGTATACATGTATAATATGTGTGAACACAAATTACACATTATGTTACAAATAAAACATTTTCTAAAAGTCTCTGCCAAAAACTCATTCATTTGTAATATTGAGTTCATTCTACCTTGTTAATTTACTGAAATTTTTAACATGTATATTGGAATAACTTCAAAAGTGGTAACTTGAGTTATATCTACATTTATATATTGAAGTTTTGTACTATTTTCATTGATACTGGAAACGTTATCCGGTTACTTTTTAAAAATCAATGCATACCTACATTTGATTTCGTATTCAGACACGAGATTTCAATGTAATACCAAAACATATTTTTGGATACCACTAGCTGCGACTGATATTTATGAGAAAGAATGTGGATTAAGATATTTATATCAAAAAATTTGAATTTCATAAATTTGCCATTTTAGAGGTTACATATTAATATGTATTTTTTGCTATATTTAAATTGGTGGAATTGAATTTATTTTAAATTATCCATTCCGTCCGGATGTAAAAAACAACCCCAGTTTGCTAATTTAATTTCTGTTAACCAATGAAACAAATAATAATTAATTATACAACAATTAAACATCAACAGAAATTAATTTTTTTTCAAAACGTGATAGGTTTATGAATAAATTCATAAATCATAACAGTTTACCAGTTTCTTTGCAGACTGAATGTAAGTCGTAATTTTTTAAAAATTATATACTTTTATTAGTAATAACGGAAAATGTTGAGAGTGAAGTTTCGAGTTTCCTTTGAAGTTGCTGTTATGATATGCCAAAAGAGCTTAGTTTTGTAAAAATTTAGTATGTAATAGTTGAAAACAATTAAGGAAGCCGGCACTGGATTAGACAGCAACTCAAATTAAACCACGAAACACTCTCGCTGTATTTTATCTTTTGTGATATTCTCAAGTTTTTAGTACCTACCCGAAGTTGTAAACGTTAAACTATGGTCGTGTACGAAAGATACATCAATGGATTTTATCGTTGATTGATGGATGTATCCATATTATCATGGATGAGTAAATAGCACTATTCTGTAGTCGTAGAGAGGTAAAAACAAAAAATCGATGCTTAAAAATTTTTTTTGTAAAAACGGATTATTATTGAAATACCAGCTTTATTTTCATAATAAAACATGGGTTTTGCCAATTTATCAACTAATTAGCAGTAAAATGATTAATTTATCAACAATTTTATTAAATTTTGGTATTTCAGTTTATAAAATATGGAATGAATTTTGATCTTGATATTTCTAAAACACTTTTTCAAATGTAATTTTGTAAATTACATAAATAAAATTTATATTACCATGGCTGGACCAAAAATACTGGAAAAAAAATAAAAAGAAATTTGCAATTATATTGCAGAAAAAATGTTTCTTCGAGTAACTTACATGACTTAATTTAAGTAGCTTTCTCAATTTTTTAATCGTCAACTTCTACAACATAATTTCATTTAGAGTGGTGTCAGAAAAGTAGCTCTCATGTTTAGGGAGAATGAACGTTTCCATTTGGAGACCTAACTTGTTTCTTATTCCAGGAAGCCCGATACAAAGTTTGGCTATTACTTCAATTTCTAGCTTATGAACGCTATACGAACGAAAGGTGCAATGGAGGTCCATAGTTTTATGATTTTAGAGCTATAGTTACAGTGAGCTTTATATAAAATCGTTGGTTTGAATATTTTGACTACTTTTATGTATGTTATCTATGGAGTACCAAGGACGATAAAGACGTCAGCCATATTTGAGATGCTCAGTTCTGTCGCCTTAAACACTGAGAAAAACATGGTAGACAGTGAATTCTTACTTTGTTAGAAAATATTATAAACCGAATAGTGCAATTCAGGGCCGGATCAAGCTTTTTTAGCGCCGGGTGCAGATTAGGTAAATGGCGCCTTTAATACTAATAATATCTTATAGAATATTATAATTAAAGAAAAATTGCAGTAATTTGGAATCACAATGCACATTAATGCACAATTAAAAAAACAATCAATTTTGGCGCCTTCTAAACTTTGGCGCTGGGTACGGCGACTCCATTGCACCCATGGATAATCCGGCCCTGGTGCAATTGACAGCAGAAATGCACTGTTGATGTATTGTTCGATAAAGCAAAGGCTGCAAGCAGGTCTCCGGAAAAGTATCTTGCCAATTTTCTATTTATGCACTGGCTCAATGAACAGTTAAAAACAATAAAAGTTTTATTTGGATTTTTGATGACTCCAAATAACACCGTCTGGCCTATTTTTGAAATTTTTTATTTCCACGGTGTGGTTTATTTATTAGACTTATCTAATAAGTGATAAGAGTAAGATTTTCGAGTTTCCTAGCTTTAAGATGGTTCGAGGTCCAATAATCCAATAGCTGACATGTTTCCTTTTGACATTTTCCCCTTCTTCTTATTAGCCATCCAATGTGGTTTTATTATTAATTAATACGACAAAATTGTAGAAAGGAGCTTGTGTCAATTAAAACCGAAGAGGTCCTCTTTTCAGCATAATTATTTGATTAACTTTTATGTGTGCAATTATCTGAAAAATTACTGTGGAATATGGGTACGAAACAACAGCGCTGTGATGTTGATGGTAATCTGGAGCAGTAAAATTTTAAAACCTTGAATACTCGAAACATCCAGGTTATAAATGAAGAAGAAAAACTAAAGCGAAATTTCCTGTTTGAAGGAAGTAAAATTTATAGCTATTCACCTCACATTCCATTAAATTTTAAATATATTTCCAGAGATCTAATGAAGTGTCAAAGTTGAAAAGAGTTAGTTCACTGTTTGCTTTAGGTTGGATATTCTTGTTGCATATAAAACAGGATAGATTAAACGATCAGGATCTGCGAGTGATTTTCTTAGTTTCTTAGTTAATTTTGTAGTTTCTAGCTTTGCTAGAAGTTTGCAGCTTTTTAAACAAAATAAAATTGATTTTCTTAGCTTAGGTTCTTATTTTTGACGAATTAAAATTTTTATACTAAATAAATCATGTAACACCAAGTATGCAGTTGATTTCCTAATCTTTAAAGTTATGAAAACTTCTCGAGTTTTAAAAATTGCTGGAGCGTTTTTCACGGCAGCAAAAATTCTTAAAAGCTCAAGGAATTATAAATGTACTTTTATTCTTTTAAGTTCGGTTAAACTTAGTGCAGGGGAGTCATTATTTGTAATTAGACTCGAAATAATTTCTTCATTTATTTTTAATACGTCTCGTTTTCTGCCAGAGTTACAAGACAGTTTGCCAAAATTTGTTCTATTTTAAATATTTGCCTTTTTATCTTTTTATAAATTCCTAATTTATGTTTTTTGTCTACGACCCACTGCCAAACTAGATTAGCTCTGCTCGTGTAGGTATCTCCGTACATTTTATGTAATAATATTAATTGAAAATCCTTACACCTTTATTTTTAAAATACAAATAATTTGTGTACATAGTAATTATTATTCATAATTATTAAAAACTTATCTTTTAGAAAAAATACACTATTCACATTTACTAAAAACTTCGTTGTTATTATTATTAACAAAATTATCCTTAATAATTTAATTTCCGGCTATTTCGTAAGGTTCAAATTCCATGTCGTCAATTTTTTTAACACGCGACTTGACTTGTTGATAGTTGTGAAAGTTATGCAAAGCTTTTTGGTTGTTTTTACTAAAATTGATATTAAACGTTTTGTCTTCGTTCGGCGTTCCCCATTGAATCATTCTTTTGCCAGTGGTACCTATAATTTTTGGAACGTCGCTCTCCTCTGCTTCCGATGTCAAACTTTTGTTTATTTCGTTCTTTTCAATTTTGCTATTTTCGTTTTCGGCCTCTTCGTTCTCGTTAAAACCGTCGTTATTCTTTTCTTGATTTTCATTATTTTTTTGGTCAATTAGAAATTTTTGTTTTTCCAGAAACTTTTGTTTGTACGACGATAAATTTTTTGTACCAACCAGTTCGAGTCGACTGCTACAACTGTTCGATTTTAAAAGCTTAAATTTAATGCCGTGATAGGACTCTTTGTTATTTTCATTTTGATTCAAATTCAATATCGAATTTAAAGTGCCCGTCTTTTTACAATTGCATTCGCGAGTCTGTTTTTTTATTTCATCCATGATAGTCCTTGTCATGGGATTTAAATATTCGTTATCTTTGTTTAGTACTTTGCCTCCGTAGTAAGTTACGGATGTTCCGCATTGGCGTATTTTCTGCATGACGTCTTCGCTTATGTACTGCTGTTCGCAACATAGTTCGTTAGCGTCAAAATTGTCATGATTTCCTCTCTCCGTGTCGCTGGAAGGATGCAAATCCGAATCATTTGCGGAACAAACATCCTTTTCGGATTCTATCGTTTGATACTGAATTGTCTTCCGGGTAATATTATCCAAATCTTGTGAACTTCTGCATTTTTTCAAACCACTTTCGAACATAAGACGCACTTGTTTTACAGTATCCGGGTTCGGCAATTCGTCTTCGTTCATCTCTTTGTTAACTCGAATGGGGTGGTAAAAGAATCGTCGGCGAGTGCTATCGCTACGCTCCAACGAACTATTATATTGCTTATGCAGGAAATTCGTAATATTTTGAGCCGATTTTGCATTCTGCGAGGTTTCGTGTGGAACGTTACTTCTAATTGGTTCGATTATCACGATATTGTTATCAATTAATAACTCCTGAAAACTATAATCCTGAAGGTATTGCATTAACCCGTTAAACTGAGATTCTTGTTGACACTTGGCAAAAATATTTTTTTGAAACATATTGGACTTCATAACACGATAACGCACGTGATCGAACTCCGGTTCGATTGTAACACTTTTAGATTTCATAACGGTTTGATGTTGATGCCTTTCGGGGATTTTGAGATTTTTTTTATCCTTAAAAATACTTAAATTCGTTTGATATTTTTCATCGTCTGTTGTGTTATAAATGTTTTCGGAATTTTGTTCAATAATCTCGACGACATTTGGATTGAGGCTTTCAAATTGGTTGGAAGAACTAAAACGATTTTTTTCGAAGGCCGGATTTTCGAATAAACCGCAGCTTTCTTTAACAAAAGGCGACAGTTTCTCTGCTTTGGATAACGACAATTTGGGTTCAAAAAGTTGTTTTGTTGTATTCACTATGCTTTCAACCTTTTCTTCTTCTTCTTTAGGCTCAAATTTTTTGATTACGTCTTCTACTTTCGTCTGAACGTCTACAATTTTACATTTGTCGGCGGTTTCGTTCTCTTCTGGCGGTTGAGCCAGTTTTCCCCAATAATTTCTCATGGTTCCCACCTTTTCTTGATACTCTTTGTGCGATTGCGGATCCATACTAGGCAATTCTTCACTTTCTTTGGCTTCGCTGATTTTTGGTAACGGTTTGATTTTACTTTTATCTAACTTCTCGTTACTCGAGTCTCTGTTTTTTCTATACTTCGGTTGGTTTAATCGTTTGATAGACGAATTTTTGAGTTTCGGCTCGGTTTTAGTTGTTCCTTCAATTACCTCCGAGGTAATTTCGTTTTGGTTATCGTCTAACTTGACACCATGTATTGTTTGGTTTAAACTTTTAACCGCGTTGATAAAAAGTTGCTGTTTATGTTCGCTGTGTTTTGAGCTACTACTTTTACTATTTTTTGATTTTTTCGATTTTGGAAGTTTCGAAATTTTTACTTCAAAATCTACCGGAATGTTACTCTCCGCGGTGACATCAAAATGTCTGCCAATATTAACAATGAAGCGGTTATTGCTAGGGGTTTTAATAGCTTTTTCGCATTTGCGCAATTTTCTATCAATTTTCTCGCACTGCCGTAAGTTGTTTAGGTTGTTTCCTATCGACAGGTCAGGAAGGGAGTGATATTGATTATTTTCGAGATTCGATTCTGTCGAAAGTTTTTTGGGCTCTCCAAACGCTCTCGAAATCTTTTTGGATAAAAAGTTTTGTAATGGTTTTTTGGAACCTTTCTGACTTTCCAAAAATTCTTTCAAATAGTTATGACTATGCCGCTTACTTTCTTTAGGAGATTTTTCTTTGGTATTTTCTTCTTCTGGATTGTCGTCAACACTCACCACAGTTTTATAGTCTTCGGATTTGTCTTTATCCGCCTTGTTAACTACCGAGTAGATGCGATTATCTCCTGGTACTTGAACGCGGGTTTTTATATTTCCGTTTACTATTTTAAAATTTTGTTCTTCCGCCGAAAGTTTTCTTTCAACTTTCAAATTATTATTAATTAAATCTTCCGAATTGATCACTTCAGTATTTTTATTCTGGATCTCTGATTCAATTCGAATTTTCTCGGTCCAATTTTCGATTTCGTCGTAAATTAAATTTTCTACAACATAACATTCGTCGTTATTTATGTCACCGTTTTCTGTTGAATTTACATCAATAAGAATATCTTGCAAATTAATTTCATCGAAATCTACATCCGACTGTGAGCGATTTAAGCTTAACTTAGCTTCGAGTTCTTCATAACTTTTAAGTAAATTATCGTCGCTTTTATCAATTGTATCGTAAATATTTTCTTCTCGGTGTAGCCCAATATTATGATTTACCGGTTCATCGAACAGAATGCTGTAGTTGGGTAAACTTCGCGGTTTTCCACCATAAAAATGATCGTTTTCGTGTATTTGTGGCGTGTATTGTCTTATTGTGCGTGGTTTAGTTATAGTATCGTCGAAGTCATCCAATAGATTTTTTCCAAACGATATATTATCGTGATAAAAGAGATTATTGGTTATGCATTCGGGTGATGAATTTTCTCTATAAAATAAGTTATTTGTGGATTGGTTATCTGCTTGCAATAGTTTTTCGTTCTGCGAGGATTCTTCCTTTATCGATGTAGTATCGATTAGCGAAATATCGGTTAGGGAAATGTCGGTTTCGCATCTACTGTCGGGATAATAGTTGGGGAGACTCAGTCCGCAATCTCGGTGATCTAGGTTATCGCGAGTATCCCTAAAGCGATCATGTAAGGATGGCTTATTGTAGTAATGCTGTGCTAAACTTTCTGAATGTGGATTGCCGGTGGATAAAAGAGCACTTAAGTGATACGGTGGATTTTCTAAAGAAGTCCTCCGCGTGCTATTTGCCGACGAGTGGTATATTGATGGATTATTTTGATAGCTCAGTTGCGGGAAGGTGAGTTCCGACGAAATGTTGGATTTTTTTCTTATTATTGGTCGATCGTGTCCGGTGAAGGTGTCCTGTTGACCACGCTCTTTGACGCTTCGTCTGGAAAATTTTAAAATTAATGATTTTACTTAACTTTTAGTTTAAAAAAGAAACAATGCATTCAATCGCGTCATTTAAAACTTTTATTCGCTAAGGAAGCCGTTCATTATGCATTTAGTCTCACTTGGCTTAATTTCAATTTAAATAATTACCTGTCCTTAAGACCGTTCCGGTCTATCAGTTTAGCCCTTGGGATGAGCTGATGACGTCTTTGTCGATGATTAGTTGGGGGAATATCTAAACTTGTAAAGAGCGACTCTCTGGATATTGCAAGGCTGCGACTCCTTCGTAGCGTAGATTGCTGTGTGTCAAATTCTCCAAAGGGGTTACTCGAAATGTTTTCTAAACTTCCCTGGAGTAACTTATCGCGCGATTTTTTAGTGTACGTGCAATCTAGACCATAACGACGTTGCGGTTGAGACTGCCGAAGTTTTTCTTTGGTAAAACCGGATGATGATAAATTGACGTTCAAGTTGATGTTGTTCAAACAAGTGTCGCCGCGCTCCTGCCTGTAAATAAAAAGGAACGATTTGTAATATTTGCATTTTCCGCTTTATATCGATGTTTAAATTTATATAAAAAATACAAAAGTTTTAATAATCCAGAATTACCGACACGGAGGCATCGGGATTATACAAATATTTTTTCAACTTGGCAAACTTTCAAATTAAAATTTAAAAAGGTTTTCTTTATAAATTTATTCCTCTCGACATAAATCTTAATGTTCTTTACACTAAACTGCCTGGGAATATTTTATACCGAAACGAAATAATTTGTTTTTAAGAATTTAAATAAATTATGTTTATTTTTACTGCGCTTTCGATGACGTTAAATAAAATTTTTTGTCAAGATCTCTCAATATTATGGTGTTTTTTATGGATTTTTATGAAGAAATATTCATACTTATTGCCAATACTATAATTTTAACCATCAAAAATTAACGCTAAATTTCTGTTCAAATATTAGGCATACTTGCAAATTATTTTTCTTGGCTCTTCATTTCAAGTTCATAGCAAATTGATTTGATAAACAATGGCTGAAAGCATTTTTGTGATTTTTAATAATTTAAAAACATCGCCGCTTGAGCAATCACAACTTATTAATAGCTACTAACCACACGACTTAATGTTTAAATTGGTAATTTAAAGTGACAAAACATTTGTAATGGTGTTTAGCGATGGACGATAACTTTAGCACGAGTGGCAATAATACCGAGAGTAATTCGCTGTTGTAAGGTAGCAAGAATTCTAATTAACCTCGGATGTTGTTATTAAGTTTATTTTCTATCTAAACCATAATAGGATCAAATTTTAAGCTACATGTTCATCCAGAAAAATAGGGGAAAATTCTATTGATTTTACATAGTGAGATTCTTACTCGTTCGTAATTAAAACGTTATTAAGAGTTTTAGTTATTCTACAACGAAGAATTCTCCAAAGTAGGTGCAAGTAACGCAGAAAAAATTAAGTTTTTAAACTTAAAATTTAAAAATATATTGAAAAAAAAAACTGAAAAATAATACAGGACTAAAGTGGTCAATGTGAGGAAACGTGAATGATTTCTATTACCTCCTTGATATCTAATATACTATTAATATTATTTTATGATGCGCGCATTTACATATATATGTCGTTACACATTTAGAATTTTTGAACATAATATTTATAGAACTGTAGATTTTTACCTGTTATTTAACACAAAAAAACATTAAAATCGGACGCCATGGTACACCGCACCGGTACAAAGGTATTTCATATTTCTACGTGAAAAGATACATCATCGCATTTTCTATGCTAATATTCATATTTGAATTTGCCTCGAATACGTTGCTGTGTAACAAATAGGATGGAACATTTTCGCTTTACATGTTTACAGTCTTTCTTATTGAATTAATTATGAATGTAAAATAAATCACTTGAGTATAATGCCAATAACGACAACATAATTTTTTCTAACTTTTCAAGGGGATTTTTAATTAAATAATAGCTTCCGTTAGTATGTTGGTCTGTCTGTGACTTGGTTGTGGTTTTCTTTTTTTTTCTTTTCTTTTCTACAGTTTAATGTGGGTTTTTAACCACAGGTGTTGTAAATACATTTTATTAATTTTTATTTTTATTTAATTTAATTTAAGTACTAATTTAATTTAATAATGTAGATAAATACTTTTGATTTTCACTGCTGGGAATGAATTTTTAATGTATTATTGTATATTTTGACTTGGACTTGGACTATGTCGTTTTAATTTTTATTTATAATTACTTTTGTAGTGAACCCCTGAAGATTCGGTTTACGCGAAACATGTTGCGTTTCTAAAAAATATATTAAAAAAAGAAATTTATTTATTACTAGGAATACTGAAACTCTCGGAAGGCAGTCGTAAGAATTAAGTCGATCCACTCAATTCTCACATATTATCAGTCTTAATGTAAATTTGGAGCAGTCTATAAAATAATTTTTTATTTTAGTTCAGAAACTAATTTCTTCGACTACAGAGTGGAAATCTCTGTAAATAAAAAATTTGCCAATGCTTTCAGCTTGTTTTGTGAGCACATCGGAAAATCTAAACAGTTTCAGTTTGATTGAATTAAAAATAAACGTTCATACTACAATGACTGAGTTTCAAAAAGAACTGACCTGTATTTGTGCCAAGAAATGTGTAGAAAGAAAACTTCCGAAATTAAAATAAGAAAATTATTTACGAAACCTCGACCATAATTCTATAAAATGGTTGGCGAAAAGCTGTCAGCACTTCATAAATATATTTTGTATTGACAATTATTATTTCTTTGAAATTTAAAAATGAACCATATTTTTTTTTGATATCTACTCTGAACCTTATTAACATTCAAATAATATACAAAATTTAATGGGACATCAAACATATCTTGGATATCAACAAACGGAAGCTTTTATATCGGCACATCAAAGTTGGCTGTACCTATCTCTTTTATGGATATGAATTTCCATTCGTTATTTGATTAGAACCTGCTATTCAATTAGTTCTTCTTGAACGTCTTGATGCTCTAACAATTCTGCCTAATCATGATTGGTAGATTGTTTTATATCTTGATAGCTTTTTCCACGAAGGTATAATTTCTTTTTTTTTACGTAAATTATTTTGTGTAATTAACACGTTTTAAGTGTTAGTACATATTAGGGTTAAATTTAATTACTACACACACGCTTGTTAATTCTTTTAATTTGGCTGTAATCTGATTACTGTATTTAACAGGAGCAGAAACAATTTCATTTTTTAATTTTAAACATACCTAATTCAATCGGATTAATTTTTACGATTATTTTGAAAGTAGTTTCTCATTATTGTTTGGATGTTCTCCAATAATTTTAAACCAAATACTACATCAATTTCATGCCGTTCTCTGTAAGCATTTGATTAATTGAAATGACTATATGATATCTACTAAATATTACAGTAAGCCACTGGTGGTACTGCACTGCAGTTACCCCGTAAATGATGCTGCTTTTTATAATAATTTTACATTTTATATCGACTCTTCTCGATTTCTAAATTGATAATTTAGGCTCAGGGTTGTTATCATTAAAATTTTTTATTTTAAACAAATGAATTAAAAAAAAGAGGAGCAATTGTTTTTTTTAGCATTTGTTTAAAACATTTTCATACTCGAGACTTTTATTAGATTGTTTAAAAACAAACGAATAAACTATAAATAAATATAAATACTTGTTTAAATCGCCTTTTTTAGCAATTGTTTAATTTTTACCAATTGTTTAAAACATTTTACTCTAAACTTTTATTAGATTGTACTTCAAAAACATGCAAACAAAATTTAATATTTTCGCTATATTTCTGTTTTCTTCAACTTTTTTTTCTCTTCTATTACATAGAAAGCTGCATTGCAGTTGTAGAGGACTCCAGCTGAGTGATTCTATTTCTTTTTTAACATAATTAGTAGGGTACTGAAGGGGACCATACCCCCCCACACCCCCTGGTTATAAAGACCGAAAGTTAGTGTGCAAGTTTTGTGATTTGACTATAATATTAAATATAGGTATTTTTCACAATTTCCTAGTTCCGACTTCGTTATTGTCATGGTAGTACGCACCCAGTGCTTTTGAATCCTCTTACCCCCCTCGCAGTATTCAATAATTCTATGAAATACCTTTTAGATTATGAAGAAATTCATTATTATTGTAGAAATAAATTTATTGCATTTAACTGTGTTTATTTTGTATTCTTAAAATAAATTCTAAATTCATACTGCTGCGAATTTTTAGAATTGTGTGTTTGAAAAAGTAAAATTAAAGTAATTTGATAAAGTAAAATAGTTAAAAGAGTATACAATAAAATTTTATTGCAAATTAAGTAAAAGTGGTAGTTAAGTTTTATTTTATTGCTATTTTTTTTAATTAGCTATCTACCACCCAAGTATTTTTTTTATCATCGCGGTTTTAAATTTTTAAAGAACCGACTTATTTTATGAAAATACCTTAAATGATTAGGCTTTCTATAAAAAGCTCAAAGAAAAACTCACGAAGAAAATTACATTTAAAAAAATTCAAGAAAAAGAAAAACCTAGCGCTTATTGTCAAAACAGAAGCAATTCTATATTGAAGTTCCATTAAATTGTAAAACGACCCATTCGTAAAGCCCAAGTTTCTTTGAAACTATCGTGAATATAATTCTAATCAACCAACCCCAATCTCCTGTTTATTGCATTTTCCGGTAGCTTATCTGGAATTTTAAGTGCGAACTATAAATAAAGGACCTGAATATGTCATAATTTACGCTTAAGTGCACAAATTGGAAACTAAAAACTTTTCGCTTCATGCAATTGCAATTTTTTAGCTTAAATTTTTAAGCAGCAATTAATTTTTTTTAGTGTACACGCTTCACTAATATTAATTAGATTTACAAATTTCCTAACTTCATACATAATCGAATTTTATGTTGACTTTAGAGGTGGGTCATTAAAATTTCAAGTGCATTTTGTGGTCATGAAACATTAATCGTTATCGGTGCCACCCATCTTCTAAACTACCAACACTTTGTATGGGTTTATCGGGTCGGGGTAAAAAACACATTCAGGACCATGTTGTATAACGAAAGATACATTATCGCAACAATTTTATTTGCATAATAAATTTGATTATTTAAAATGTCTGTTAACGACATTTTTATAATTAAATACTCATTGCTTTTACATAATTTGCCGCACGAACCTGGACAATGCTCATACCTATGTGTGTGTACTAACTGTGTACGTAGTTTATTACGTTAACTGATTTTGATATTAATCACCGAGTTACATGCGGTATGGAAGGGCACTCTTGTCATGTCAAGCCCATAAAGTACACTTTAATAGCCAAGTACTTGCTTTTGACTTTGTACATATAACTAGAAGTCTTTATGTCGCTTCAAGTTTGCATTCATGGTGCTAATTTGTATAACCAAGCTACATTGTAAACATCTCACAATGTTACATGGCAATCTGTAACGTAAACTTTCCAAAGTAGGTATATATCGTTAATTTGTACCATCTCGTGACGATTTATGCAGTGCTTAATTACCTCTCTATATGTTCACCAGCAACACTAAAAGTGAGCTTTTAATGAGTTTGTATCGATATAATTAACATCGCAAGTTTATTATTCTCCTGTTCAAAGGTTTGCATTCAAGGAGATCGCTCCAATAGAATTTTAATTTTTTTTCTCTCCCATTCGTATGGAAAACACAATTAGGAATGCTAATTTGGCATCGGGTCAAATTATTCACTTTCATTTGTAAACCTAACCGAGGAATAAAACAATTGCGATTTGTTTAAATAATCCTTGATTGAGTTTTCTAATAATAAAACTTGTCACGTTTTTGTTCTTAAATTGAATGGAAACAACACTTTTTTGTAAACTCAAGGTTTACTACAAAGATAAATGTTTTCTTTTGCCCTTTTACTAAGTGAAATGATGCAATCCTACTTAATTAAGTTTTTGTTTTTAGCGATAACTACTATCCGACCGCGTAGCACTTTGTTGTGTTATATTGCGGAAAAGAATTTTGTTTCTTTCCCCTATCGAGCCGTTATTGATTGCAACGAAAGAGTAGGACCTGTTATTTAAAGCAGAATTGAACGGTCGATGTTTAATCGGGATCACCAATCATGCCGAAAATTATTATCTTCGATTTAGATTCGAACCCCAGTTTGGTTGATGAGAATTACGAGCGCGGCATAGTCGATATGTGATTATAATTTCAAAGCCGCAAACTTTCCTTGTAAATATGTACTACGTGGTCGTTCCATTAGGTAATTGAAAAATGAAAATTTTATTGCTGCTTTTCATCCAGATATAATTTTTTTACAGCTTCTATCGGTGACAAAGTAACCTCGAAAGATTAGTAGACTGATAAATATATGCAAAATTTAAATTGAAATTCAGGTGCAGCAGAATGTCCCCCCATTACTGCAGTGCGTTGTCATTATTTGTGTTTCCAACTCTCGAGTGTTGATTTTGTTGCTGCACTACATGGATAATTCACTAGCAATAAAAATTATCAAACATGAGGAAGTACTTTCGTAATGGAATATTTTAAATCCAGGAAGAAACAATTGAATTTGAGAAACCTTAACCTTTAGCATTGTTCAACTTTCAAAATTCTAGTGCAAAAACTCAAATTTGTTTATTCAAAACTTGGAAACTTTTTCGTATAAAGAAATCAGCAGATTTAGAAGTAACTAAAAAAGTAAATAGTGCGGATGAAGGGAAGACGTCCCAAGACATCCCCGGGCATTTCGTTTTTAGCGCTGTATTATGGATTTGATTTTTTCACGAATATAACTTTTTTAAAATATGTTTGCAATGAAGTGAGTTTGACGCTTAACAAGCAACATCGCTTTATTGTAATGAAAATTGTTTATAAAAATATATGAGGCAGTTATTTAAAATTAAGAAACCCCCATGGAAGTTTCCTTTAATAATTTCGCATTTATATTTTTAGGCGACCTACTTTTATGCTTTTCTGAATAATATAAGAAATAGTTGACTATATAGGTTTAATAAGTCAATGAATTTATCTTCCGGTTTTAGAGGAAGCGTACTAAATTTCGTAAACACGCATATTTATCATTCTCTTCTGCCGTTATGTAGTTAATTTTTCAATGTTTGTTTTTGAAAATCTCAAATTTGCTGTTGGTCGATGTTAAATTACCAGCAATTTGATTATTACAAATTTGGATTTGATCGAAAACTTAATTTCCTGATGCCGTTGCAAATGCCATAGGGAAATCTTTTTGCGAAAAATTTCCACCTATTTATTTTCTTTTCTCGTGAGCATTGGCCATCCGATAAAGTTCCGTTAGATGTTGATAAACTTACTAATTTTTATTGTGCGTGACTGCTATTAATAATGCAAATAAGATAATTGTATTTTCGAGTTACATAAGAAAATTATAAATTTTTAAAAACACAAGTTTTATATAACAAGGACGTTTTTTTTTCAAATGACTGTTCACTTTTATGTAAATAATCCAATATTAAATGTCAGCAAAATTCTATTACCTGCACTTTAAATTTTTAAGGGTTTCCACTTATTTCCTTTAAAAAATCAATTTTCTTAAGTTGATCACTTAAATTTCACACCAATCGAGTCTTTATGATACCGCACGTACTATCATACTAAATAATTTTAACGTCAAACACACAATTTTTGTCCTTGCATTATGGAAGCAAGTATTGTTTGGAAATCTCAATTCCAAATAGGTTTTATGTAATAAAAAGAGAAAAAAAACTACTCAATATCACTTTCTATTGGTTACCTGTACCTAATTACATTATATCTGGTAAGTTTTGCTTGTGACTGAAATTAAATTTTAATTATTCCGGCAAATATTTAATTCGACCACTGCTTTTGAGGTCAACGTTGCATGACTTGGGGGTACTTTTTGTCACAATATGTGGTTATTTCTTGCCGGTCCCTTGCATAATGTACAAGTAATTCGGCACCGGCACCTAAAGGTATTTTCCTAAAATACTTTGGTGCAAACTTGTCCATCTAACAATTCAATAACAAATGCAATTTTCTAAGGCTATAAAAGAAATTGAATTTTTTTGGCGTAAAATTTTAGGGATGGTTGGTCACCGGAGGATGTCCGTTTTTATTTGTTAGGGAAATTGAACACAATGTAGCACGATGATGCAATTCCAACAACTGCATTATAGTTTCAAATTTTCTTTCGAGGAATTTTATGTTGGACATTAAATAAATATTTATGAATTGCACGTGTAGATAGAGAATTACGACAAAAATAAAATATCGGTGTTCTTCGGTTCTTGTATGCGGAAAATGCAATATCGGTGCGGAGTTGATACGAACCGGAATGATGGTTAAATTATTGGAGATTTGTAGAATAATTGCAAAAAAAGGAACCGAGTATTTGAAAACTCGAACGAGAGCACTCAAAGGATTTCGTAGTACTTACGGTTACTTGCTTGGTAAACGATCCATAATCTTGTTTTTTTTAATTGGATTTGTCTTTTAGTTGATCATTTAAAAAATTTTGCTGGTGGGAAAAAACCGGTGAAAATGTCGAAAAGTTCTAATCAAATTAAAAGTTTTAGTGGGACTACAATGTATAGTTTTTGTATCCATCTTAATGTGGGTAATTTATAGAGCAAAGAAATAACAGATTTCCTCAAAAGGAAAATTCTCCATGCAGTTCACTTGACCTATTTCTTATTACATAATTAATGAATCACACTGCCAGACGGTTTGCCTTATAATTAATTTGCAAATATTAAAACGTTTACATGTGAAACTGACGTATTATTTAAATTAAATGCAAAAAAGCTATACAAAGAAATAATGGAAATTTAAGTAATAACTTAATTGAAATTTATGCAGCATACAAAATTACAAATTATCTATCACAAATTTAATTTTCATAAAAAGATGCAAGGAAAATGCTTGAAGGACATTGTCAAGTGGTCGGTGTTTTGAATCGTTATTATTTATTATATTTAAATTTTTTCCTGTTAAGTAACCGTTTAACTTTGAATAATAAAGCTGTTTGCATTCGTACTCTCTTAATTAGACTAATAGTAGTTTCGAGATTGGACATAATTGAGTAAACCTGACTTAAACGTTTTGTCCCGACACTTCTTGTAATCAAAGATTATTTTTTAGCTAAAAGTCAAGTTAAACTAACTTCTTGATGTTTTCTTTATATTATTAATTTATAAACAAAATCGGATTAAATACTTAGTAAGCGTTTTAGTTTAAATGTTTAATTCAAATTCACAATTATAAGCGTAAAGCTTTGGCGAACAGGTAGCTAAACAAACTTCTAGTTTATCCTTCTTAAGAGTGGTAACTAAATAAAATTTTTGGAATAAATTTACTTGAGATATATTTAGTCCCTTTCAGACGTGACAAATTTAAATCTGGATTAATTTTCTTATTTACTATTATTTGTTTAAATCTCAAATTTTCTAATTTTTGCGCTTTTGGTCATGTAGAAAACATGACCATGGCATCGTGACCACTTTTTTAATTTATTTTCAGCTCGTGCTCCGTTATTATTAATATACTTTTTTTTTGAGAAATTAAAATAAATACTATAAATATTTGAAATTTATAAATTTTATTAAATAAATATATTTAGTAATATTAAATAATTGTATTTGGTATGGTAATGTTATGGTTATATTGTGAACAAAGAGTAATTATGTGCTTTTGTTCTATGATTGAAACTTTTACATTAATTTTAAATTTAATCTATATTGTTTTTTTTAATATTTCGTCATTTTTTTTACTACCTTGTTATATAAAGTTTGTAAATTTTAAATGATTTTCTCTCTAATATTACATGAAATATATTAAACGTTAACAAAGTTGGCGCTGTTATAAACGAACCGAATAAATGTTATTGTTTCGGTAAACTTCAAAATAAAACAGCGTAATAATCAAGTTAAATAAAGAAAATTTCAAAACATAAATTATAAATTAATATGACCTTACCTAAAAGTAGAATATTTTTAGAAATAAAAAATCATGTTATTTTATATATGTATAATATAGAAATAAATTTTTGTTGTATATAATTAATATTTGCAATATGGAAATGAACATCACTTAGCAATGTAAAAATATAAAATAAGAGTTTCATGAAATACCATAGATAATTCTACTTTAAATCAAATTTATTTGGTAATAGTTGTTTGGAATTCACATTAAACTGTAGGTCCCCATACTTAATCTGAAGTACCGAATAGAGTGTGCAAAAGAACAACATATTAAGCTGATGATTAGAGATCTTTAATTATGAGTTTGTGTTTATCTGCATGGTCATTAGCTTTTAGGTAAATCCACCTCTAGATAAACTGGAGGGTATTCCATACCCCCCAGACCCTCCGGTTTATAAAACAACATCTATTATATAATATTTTTAGTTATGTTCTATACTTTAATAACCAAAGGTTTATTAAGCTAAAATCTAGTATCCAATCGTAATTAAAGTTACAAGCGGCACCACGTCCGCATCCGCTCCGTGTGAAAGAGGCCTTACCTTAGAAAATCTTTAGAAAATTGAGCATGCGATTGTTTTCTGAGAGTTTCTTGATAATAATAATAATTATGTCGCTTGCCTTTGCGATCAGCGCTTTTCTACGCCGATTCATCTAGTGATCTAGTTTATATTAAATGTACTATGTTATATTAATATTTGTATATTTTAATAAGTATGCATTTCGATATATTTTAAAAATATATCTGTATTTTAAAATATTGAAAAATTCGCTTAACAATAGTTTTGTATCTCACAGAATAAACTGCTTATTTTGGTAAAGAAATACTGTGAGCTATGATGTTTACACCGATAAAAAGGAAACTTTTAATAGCTATAGCCTCAACAGAGTTTTTCGTTGCTACAACAAGTTTTCTGCTGCCATAACAAAGTTTTTTCTATGCAGAATAAGAAAATTTGTTAAATCAACTAATCTTTTTTACTGAATAGAAAACAACTTTGTTATGGAAGCAGAAAATTTGTTTCAGCAACAAAAAATTTGTTATAACAGCAAGAAAGGCTCCGTTGAGGCTGTAGCTACTAATAGCTCTGTTAGAGCAACAAATCAGTTTTCCCTGTGTAGAAATCTTGAACCGATACTCAGAGGTACATATTTGATAACGTCTGTCATCACCACTACATAAAAATAAAATTCCAATTTATCACGAATGCGAATTACAATTGTACAGTGATTTTTAATTTTATAAGTTTGCTTATATTACTTGGATGTACATTAGCGGTCATGGAAATTGAATTGAGAATTATTTCCGAATTAAAAAAATAGATTTCTAAGTGTATTACCTATATTCTTAATAATAAAGAATAGGAAATAGAATAGAAATAGATAAAACGTTAGATTTTTGGTTTGAAATTCATAATAAGCTCAAAAATACATTTTTATTTTTGAACACAATCACAAAGCTAGGGTTTTCAAACCGGGAGAGTCCCCCCAGCACATTAGTGATTGTGTTGAAAAAAAGAAAATGTATTATTGAATTTCAAATTAGAAATTAAATTTCCGTTTTAAAACACTTTTTTGCCCACAAACTGTGGTGTACTGGAGGGTATTCCATACCCCCCCAGACCCCCCGGTTTGAAAATCCTAGCTTTGTATGCATATATATCCAAGGGTTCCGCATTGAATGAGAGAGTGCACACACAAGCAACCTTTAAATGCACAACTTGATGACCTTTTTTTTAATAATAATGAAATCTGCTTGGGGTTCCGTCAAATGTTTTACATCGTTTTACATCGGCCAAAACTAATTGGGAACCGCTGGCGTATTGTCTTTATATTGAAATTTCATTGGGAATTGTTATTTTAATTCGGAAATATTCAGCGATGCAATTTCCATGACTGCTACTGTACAGTGTTGCACTTGATGATCATATGGCTGTATCTTAAAAGTGATATTTTTATCATTTAATCCATAAAAGGATAAGCGAGATCTTGGTATAATTAAAATTAACTTGAAATTAATGTATTTTTAAATTTTCGTAAAATAATATGACTTATATGTGACTTTTTGGGTGATTGGGTTTTTATTAATTTAAAATTAATTTTAATTTAATAACGTAATGAAAGCAACATATAAAGTAATAAAGCGAACGTGATAAAATTTCTATCGTAATTAACAATTAACAAGAAATGAATAAAAGCCTGTTTAATTTTTTTTACCGATAGAATTTTGTTGAGAAGGTTTTTAACAGTGGTGGTAGTGATAAAAAATTTAATTTATTGATAATAAATGATTCTAATCAAATTATTTAATTGAATTTTTAAATTATTTTTCGGAAGTTAATATACAAAACACAAAAAAGTAATTAATATTAAATTGGAAAAAATATAAATAAATGAGTACTTTCATGCAAAAACTCAAAAAAAGTCTCGATGAAAAGTCAACATTAAAATTACACTACTTTATATCTTTCGCGCAGGATCAGAAGGAAACAATGATTTTTTAGAAACAACTGAAAGATTATTATGAATTTTGATCAAGAAAATATTACATTAATACACTTATATTATAATTTCTTAAATTTTAATTCGGAAAAATATCAAAATCCAGGATCTCTGGGAAATAACTGGCTTATTTATTGGATACGAATTTGTTCGACAAATTAATTAGGTAACCAATCAAAATTTTTGATTTGTTATTTTGGATTTGAATTGATTGGTTCTTTGATTAATTTGTAGAACAAATAGGTATCTCGAGGTGAATAAAACGGGCATTAATCGAAAATTGGCTTTTTGCAAAAAAATTTTCACGGTTACACAGGTATTAAATTTTATTTAATTTAATATCGAATAAGTGGAATGCTTTCTGAAATATATAATTATATAATAAATTTTGTGTATATAATTGCAATAATTTATCGCATATAATTGCAATAATTTAGAGTAATTTAGAAAATTTAAGTATAATAACGCTATGATTTTGTAATTAACTTTACATGTTTTTCTTACAATTATATCTACCTAACTAATTAGACTATTCTGTTTACTTTTTAGTAACACTCTGTTAATACCACACTTACATCATGATTGCACATTTAAGTTTACTTAATACATGTAACACGATTATAATCAGGTCATTTATGTTTAATAATTTAATAAGTAATTTAAATTCTCGTAATAATTTAATAATAGAAAATCTCTTAAAATGGAAACCGTAGGTTCAAACCGAACATACCATAAACTATAGAAGAGAAGAAACCGAAATCTGAATGCAAGAAAATGAGGAAAAAATTTATTTAAAATATCATTCGTTTAGGATACAGGACCCCTTCCACCCCCAATAAATTTTCTAAAACTTTAAGCAAAATATGTTAAAACTAACTTGAGTATTTTTCATTTCAGTCAACTTTCGAAAATTTATTAAAAATATTCAAAACTTGAAAATTATATTATACAAATAATAAAATGTTTATTTTATAAAAATGTTGTTTAAAATATTAATTACCATATGGATATTTCCATACACTTGAGATCTCGAGATCTAACTTTCTTCATAAATTATTCAAGTTCCAACTTGAACAGCAAGACATCTTCTAAATATTTGATTTTCAATTTCACTCTGTTACACTGATCTAAATTTTTGTATTTATCTATCTCTGATGTAGCATTTGCCTTTAATATTTGATTCAACTTTTATATCATAGATAATAATATTTTTGTCAACAATACGAAGTGCACTCAAAATTAAGTATATTAAATTTTTTTTCGTCATGTTGAAGGACCTGTCATTTAACGTCTACATAATATTATCATCGTGTGGCCACCCATCCAAATACGAACCGCTACTGGAAACCTTGATAAGAATATCAGTAGTATTATTACTGTTGTTTCCCAGTATTTTTTATATAATTAATATTAAGATTAATATTTATTATTAATTATTTGTATATTATCTTACGTGTTAGCTGTTCTTAATGTTAGTGCTAATAATTAACCGTAGTTGTACAGCACATTATTTGGTATTGTTTGATTTGAAAGGAAAACAAGTAATAATAACATCTGCGTTTATCAATCATGCGAGCGTAAATTTGTGAAAACGTCAATTCAACTTGAAAATTAAATTATGTGTGCTGGTTGAACTTCGTTAACATTTTTTTGCGATTTACTTCAATATTTTGTTGGAGTAAATAGTAGGTATTAAATTATTGTAACATAATTTTATCTTCGAATTAAAATTTGCCAGTAATTTTTTTATGTCTAAGGTTTATCCTTCTAATGATCTAATGTAATCTGGTGTGTTATTCCAGAAGGGGTTTTCACAGGATGATTTAAAACAAGTGACATGTTACATGGTTTTAACAAATTTGCCCTAGAAAATTATAAAGGGAGAATATTACTCTGAAATTTGAATGCGTTTAGCGAAGTGTAGAACAAAATCCGGAAAGTTACATCCTGTGACTCACACAGTAAATTCATGACACCCAAAATTATTCAAACGAAATTCAAATGCTTGTAATATTTACCCGATAAAGGATTATCACTTTTGCAATTTCGAAAAAAAAAATTAAGCTAAGTTTATTTATTTTACGTGTAGTATACTCTGGAGTATTTACAGAAAATTATGCAGCCAAGTAAAACAGCTGGGCTTTCCCTTGTTCGAAGCTCTCGATGCTAATTTGGTTAAAACATTTGCGTGCGACTCGAACAATTAAGAATTGTAAATTAATCTGTAATTTGTGTATTGTAACTGCCACTAGTGCCATATATCATTTCTACCATAGCAAATTATCGACGAACGAAAATATTTCTTTTATTATAATTTTTTAGCACGAAGTGATCAATTGGAGCTAAACTTACAATTAATTATAGCGGTTCTTTCATTATATACCACTTTACTTCTAATTTTCGTGAGGAAATTGAAATAGCAACCTTCGAACGGGTAAGGTCAACATTATCGTAACTTTGTAAAATGCATAATCCGAATTATAGTTTTTATTTCAAATAGGTGATTTAACCGCAAGATTAACAATAATAATACGTTATTATGCTCGTATTTGTCGATATGTTGTTTATTATAGAATAAACTAAACAGTTTCAGTTTTTCTAAAAAAACAAACGTAATGTAGACTGGTAGTCTGCTCTGATGGGCAATGAACTGCGCCTTAATCGTACTCGGTCCTATATTAAACCATTGATTAAAAATTTTTTTTGGAAGTATAAACAACCTTGTCGTAATAATTTTAAAGCTCAAACATCGATAATTATTTATGAAATTGCCCAATAAGTTTAATTTCCTAAGTTTCCAATCAACGATTAAATGGGAACTTCTAACTTTTATCATTGTTACTGCTCAATAGAAATTTTAGATAATATAGTTAGCGAAAATCATAATTTCTATTGGCAGGAAATTTATTGTAAAGCGGTCTAACAGTAAATTGATAACTTCACCGATCTGGAAATGCTTTTACCCTAACACGACTCTTGTTGTGTTTACAGCTTGATTGTTTTAATCATCGATAGCGCTGCTCCAATTGGCTTATTTTTGTGTAAGTTTGTTCTACTAACCCTTCATTTTACTTGGAATTTATTTGAGCTGAAAATTTTATTTAACTGAAATTAATTTTTAGCCGAAAGAAAATTTGTATTATAATTTTTGCCAAATGAAAAAGTTACAAGGTGAAACATCCTGTAGATTGATGTCATTGACATAAAGCTTGAATGATGGTTCAACCTTTATAGTATAGTCACAGTGATATGTAAACGGAATATTAATTTGATGGGCGGTTTGAAAATTTGAAAATGTAAAATGTCAGGCAGTTCCAAAAATTAATTTTCAAGATTAAAAGGTTTTCAAACTGAAATTATAATTTCGCATGTAGGTTAATAAAAAATTTATTGCATTTGTAATGTTCTTTGCGTTGTGTTGCTCTAGAAATTGTCTTTGTGTAACATACGAGAAAAGACAAGCTTAATTATGTACCCAAGTAAACAAACATGGTTACTGACACTCAATGGAGATTTCTTGTACCGCTTCAAAATAGATTTATGGAAGTTAATATGTAGTATTTTTGCTCTTTTGAACTACATAGATCAAAATCGTTTTATGGTCAAATTAATATTCTTGACAAATCTTCAAGTGTTTATGATGTATGCTGTTGTTTTCCGAAATAAATGAGGTCTGTTTGACCCATATATATACCAACTGACATTGACAAGTTAACAGCTACATGCACGAGTTCTTTACCTTTATTGTTTTGATTTCTACATACACAATTTTTTCCAAGTTTTTCAACCGCAGTTGGTGATTTACAAAATGTTTTGTCGGGTAGATGGACATTTCAACATCGAGTAAGATATAATTAACGAATCAAGAAGACTGAGGTTTGAAAATTTGATATCTCATCAAAAATTATAGTACAACCTTGTAACATTTTTTTTAAATCCTACTGTGTTCGTTTAAAATTATTTGAGTATTACAAATATCCACTACTGTTTTTTGGGTAAATTTACCGTGTAATATATAATTAAAGGTTAAGGTTATTCCATCAACTTACGTCATTTTCAGTTTATCGTCGTTCTTTTTACTTGGATGAACCTTGTTAAAATAAATTTTATATTGGCTCCTCTTTAAGCACTTTTATGTTTTATTCGCATTTTATTACGATTTTACTTCTTTTTAACGAAACATTTGGAGTAATTGGTTCTAAGCATATGAAGAGTTACTTTGGAGACTGATTTATAGTGCGTGTAAAGTTTTGTTCTTACATATTGTTGCAAAAAAAATTTATGTCTTTTGGTATGACGCTTTTATTGCACATCGCAGTTTTATAGGTTCAGCCTTTCATACTTCGTTGATTTTGTCTTATCGAAGGATTTTTCGTTCCGGGTTTTCAATTCTTTTTCTTATTTTTTATATCTGAGATTTTATGAATAAAACATAATTTGGGAGTTCCACCTCAAATTGGTCCTGCAAGCAAATCGGTACATTTTTTAAAAATTAAATAAGATAGGTTGTTATATGTTGCTGTTTGAATAAATACAAGTACGTGATCCTATTTTAATTGATCATGTGTAAATAAGGAAGTTTATCCAACAGACCATAATTTTTTCACAACACGAATAGACGATTAAATATTAACATAGCAGATACAACATATATACATATTATGTTCCGATAACCTAGTGTAAGCAGTTTTATTAATTACAAAATCGAAATAAACCAACTTTACTGTATTTATATATTACTATAACATTTTATGTTGTTCAATCTAGTTAAGCAAAGATTTGCAATATTGCTAACTGTATTTTGAAACCATAAATTACTTGGAATATTTATATTTACAACAACAAAATTAATCTTGCCCGGCCGGGCTTCATTTATTTATGAGAAAAATATGGAAATGATTTTACTTATATTTTTCGCTGGTTTTTAAACAGCAATCAAATTTAAAATACCTGCCTGAAAATCAAAAATTGAGTGCTGGTAGAATTCATTAAAATTCACCTCGAGTATCCGTTTCCACATAAAAAATTCAAGAAACGTATTATTTATATGCCATTATGGTTTAGTTTTCAAGTTGTCACTTTGTTTCGTCGATTACCACTGACCGGGCCTGAAATTATCGATCTTTTGATAAACGAATGTAAAATTGATAATACGAGGAAATTAGCTTCTTATAGTCAGCCAGAAGGTATTTAACGGAAATTGTTTATACAGGTCACGTTAAAATTCCTGCTGTCATGTTTCCTAATTTTTATTAGATAAATTGTAGCAAATTTCAGCTCAACACTTTTAAATATGCTAACGGTGTAGTCATAATCTTTTACACTAAATTATCTTAGTATTATTAATATATGGGCTTATTTTTCCTACAGGCAGTGAATAAATTTTCCCTTACAGCAAACACAATGCAAAATGCATAAAAAACTTCAACGTTGAATTTTCTAAATTAAATTCTATTGATTAATGTTTTTTAAATGTCAAATTGGAACTAATTAAACTAATTGGAAATAATTAAAGTTAGCGAAAAGGGGGAGGGGGCATTCTAATAAAACGTTGCAAGAAAGCGTGAAATCCAAAAATGGGTTTCACAAGGATCAGTATTTGGATTGCTTTTATGGCCTGCGTACATCCAGGATGTTGCCAATCGAAGAACAGAGGGAATGAGCATAAAGAATAAATTTAAAAAAAAGACAAAAATATTAAGAAAAGACGAAGTGTCTTCCCTTGATTTCAAGGTTATAATTATAAACTGATACCACCTGTACTTAGTATGATGTTCAAAATAACCATGCTTTATGGGCCCGACGCCTTGGGCTTAATACTTAATTACGACTCAATACGACTTAATTCTTACGGCTGGCTTTCCTGGAACCGACATATTCTTAGTTAACTGGAAAACTTTAATTAACCCACGTAAATTAATTTTCTTTAAGATCTCTTGTCTTGTACAAACATTGTTTGTAATTTTTATTTTATTTTTCACAAAAGAAAATCTCCGTACCTTCACAATTTACTTTTCTTTTATCTACGTAGTTTGTTTCAATTTTTTATCTCCCAATAAATATTTGTAGTTCTTTCTTTCCAACTTGAGACATAATATTTGAAATAAAGTTGTTCGTAAATCAAAGTTGTGTTTATTGGGAATCTACAAGAAATAGAAAAAATAAAGAGAATACTTTTACCCTGCAATATGGGATATTTAAGATGTCACCGAAACGCAATGAACTTTATTAAAAGTTCACCAAAGTGTGGCTTTATAAGATTTTGCATTTTCTGTTTATTTTGTATGGAAAGCAATGAGAGAGAGCAGTTTTTCGCTTTATATTAAAATGCAAATTTTTGTTTTTTTAATTCTTTTTATTTAGTTTGTTTACTTTAAATTTACTTTTATAACATTATCGACGAGGATCCAATCATACGTAATATTACAAAGGCTGGTTTATTTTTATTACGTAAAAAAAGTTTCTGCGATAACTCTGCAACCTTCCTGGAGTAAAAAATTATTTTTGATTGATGATTCTTGCCGTCTAATAAATTTTTTATGCGGTTTCATAGCTTAAGTCGAGTTTCATATTTTATTTTATTTTACGTCCGATTGTTGAGTGCAAATTGTGTGAAAATTATGTTCCACTACAATTGAATTATGGGTTTTCATTTTTATTGTTGTTTGTTGTCTGGGCGGCACCAGTGTAGTGTTTTAAAAATTATCGCCCACTTAGTCAATTGAAAGTGAGCTTAATTGAATAAAATCAAATTATTTCGCAAAACACGTGCTTCAATATTTCGAGTGGCAAATCACAACTTTTCATTTTTCTCGATTTTTTTGTTTACAGTATCAACTTAATATAATGCAAGGCTTTACATTGCAGAACCCTTTTAAAAGTATAAATAATGAGCTTTTAAAAGAAGGCTTTTATTTGGAATGGTTGCTAGAAGGAAGAATTCGAATTCTTTGGGTTGAGTAGAAAACAATTAATGTTTTATATTTTATTTTGTGTTCCCACGTAAAAGTTTTTTTAATTAACTATTAAATTTCTAATTAGGCTTCATTACAATATTTTCGATTATTACATAATTATGTAATATAAAATGCATCTCGACTTAATTTATTGCTTATCAGTTTTATATTTTTTTAAATTAGGAATTAAATTTTATTCTAAAGGAATTTGGTTATCGTGTGCTAAATTTCCTGGATAGATTACAAATTTTTATTAATGGCTGGTTTGATTATGATTAGTTAGTTATTGTTATTTTGGCATTCGTTTCGTTGATATTTATAAATTACATAAATTAATCAATTTACTTGTCCTGGTGCTCGTTATATTGGTTTGGTAAATTCTCCCAATTATTTATGAAATAATTGTGCTGTAATCATTTTAACAAAAAACCTTTAATTTTCAAAACTTTCAATTGAGATAACGAGGCTTTAAACATTCAAATTAATTAAATTTATTATCAAAGCAATTTGAGTCGAGCTCGAAGCGCTTGAATTTTGTGAATCTACGAATAGCACGCTATATCTACAAAAACTTAAAGAAAATGTTTGTCTACAGATTTATTTACAGGAAAAGCAAATAATTTTAACGAATCATGGCATTTTGATAGCTGTGTAGTAAATTGAATATATTTTTCATTTTATCGTTAGAAAGTCGATAATTAATTAGCAATGTATAAAAAAATTTTATGTTCAATCAAAATTTACTACATCAAGAAATTTTCGAGAGAAATTGCACGAAAATTTTTATGATGCTATATTGTCATACTTTATGACTTATTTCATTCGTTTTCAATCCTCTAACTAAAGTACGTACATTTATGGCACAGCTATATGAGTTATTGGTTCATTTTTCATCCCAATTTTCTTTTTCGAATTATCTCCAATTCTAAAAATCCACAATTGGAAAATCTCGATTAACCAGTGTTAAACCGAATGTCTCATGTGTAACGCAAACTGATTTGTATTTTACAGACAGTGGTGACGCTAAAATTTTGTGTGTGGAAGGGCTATCTAATTATTAGGTAATAAAAATTCAACTCTGAAAGAACTAAGGAATTACACCTATGCCCACAACATTTCTGTAAAACAATTTTTAAACTTTCGTGTTTCATAAACTACCATTGCCTTCCGTGTCAATGAAGATACATTACATTACATCCATTTCGAGATCATTAAAATTCTAAATCGATTGGTGTTTAAGCGCCAGAAACGTGCATAAACTGATAATTACTTTTTAGATGGTGTCTTAATAACGTCATTACTTTCGTTTTAACGGATTAAACTTTATGTTCATTATTGATTGATTATTTCAGGTCACAATTTTCAATATGCACGGTCTTTTCATGATTTATTTACGTCTAACTTGCTTGCAAATGCTGTTGTTAATGATGATTTAAAAAAATTTATGCAGTTTTCGTAATTAATCTTGATTACAGTTGTTAGTTTTTCAGTTTTTTTTTGTTAAACTGCCATGTACAAACTATCCATTATGGGCATTTAGTAAATCTTATGTTATTTATTGTTTATTACCATGTAAGGTTGTTTTACGGCTTCATTTCGCCTTATGCATTCTAATATTAATTAATTTATCTTTTAGTATTAGCATGGATTTATAGCTTATTTTTTATTATTTTAATAAAAATATGCTCAATCAGTTGAGCTTGGAGCTTGATTGCGATCTATTGGCTCGGATTCAGGTGAATTCCTAGGTCATTTTTAGTTCGCGATAATGATTTATTACTGCAAGTCCTCCCGCATAATGAAGGTGATTACGTACTGATGTAGTTTCCATTGGCTTTGATGCTTTATTTATTTATATTTGGACTTGGTCGACATTCTGCAGTAATAGCCGATCTGGAAAACTATCTGCAATTCTGATGATTCCATACTGAACTTCAGCAAAACTTCATTGGCAATAAATACGGATATGTTAACATAAATAATAATACACAGACTGGGGGACCGGGTCTGGGGGGTATGGAATTCCTCCCCAGAACAAGAAAATGAATTATAATTTACTAAGATCATAAACTTATTAATTATAAACAACCGAAATCTTTCATTTATGGTTTTTAGAATTTTTTTCTTTAGAAATAATAAATAAGAACATTACTTAATGAAAATTGAACAGCATATAAATTTTAGCTGGAATAAATTCTTGATTCATTAAAGCCGGTAAAAAACTGAGTTTTACTATAATAGGTCCAATTACTTAATAACTTTTTGTGGCCATTAGTCGCTCTAAAATTACAACTTTTTTTTCTTTTTTAGGTAAGTCGAGTTTTATCCTAATTGCACGTAATCCACCAATTAGTTGGTAAGTGAAATTTTTTCATCAAGCAACTAGTGAATTTTCGTAGGGAAATATTTTTTAATTGAAAGTTTACGACGTAACGATTTTAATTTTCATGTCGTTCGAACACTTCTTTATAACTTTTAAATAATTTAATTACGTTCATGTAAACTCACTTTGAATTCAAAAGGTTCAATTCCGTTACAAAGTTTAAAAAGGAATAAAGGAATACTGTTGGAATTTAATTTGATATTTGAACTACGAAGAGTAAATTTACGTGAGAGTAATTACTTCATTTTGCAATATAATTGAAAATTTGACATGGTTTGATTGTAGGATAATAAGCGACAACCGTTATAATTTTATTGGTTCAAATCTATAAATATTTTATATTCGTTAATAGAAATATGTTTATGGCACGTTTAACGGTTTTAACTTATTCAATAAATTTTAGAAAATGTGAATACTCTCGGTTTTAGTTGCAATGTTAGAAAAGTTTATTAATCGTTTTATATACAATTTCACGTAGTTTTATCATTTATGTTTTGCGGTATAAAATTCTAATATAATTTTATTTATATTTATAAATTACCAAACGAAGAGGTCTAATAAACACAACTTTAATAAGTAATTATTTGTTATTGGAGAAGTCGAAGGCACTATCGTTTCATTCTCTATAACTTCTTTTATTTTATTTATTTACAACTTAATCAACATCAACTGACCTTGGTGTTGTTAAATTGTTATGTCAAATTTAATGTCATATTAAGAATATAACCTTACTTTCAATCATCTCTTCGCAAATCCGAATTGTCAATTTGACACAGAACTATGACATGCGCTATGAAATTAATATAATGGTTGAATAGGCATGTCACATGTCGAAAAACATGACATGTTCAATATAAACTGGTCTTTACAATATTACACTTCCGATTCGTTTCTAAAGTTTGTTCAAATTTCTTGTTAAATTCTTGAAAACTAATAAATTCGTGTAGTAATTTGGAATTTCGCATTACATAAGTTTAATTAAACGACTGATAAAATAAATACGATAGATACATCGTGGATCATTATCGGCAAAATAAACATTCTAAATTGGTGCATAAATTTTCTTATCAATCGATCGCCATGCTATGCTCTAGATTGGACCACAATTTTTTTATATCGTATTGATTTAATTCTCTCTTTATTATTTAACTAAAGTTTATGGCGTTGGCTATAAAATTTTATTTTTTATACCCAGTTATTAATTTTCTAAAAAGAAAATTAGCATGCAATTAAGATTAAAGGGAGCGTAATTTGCAATAATTAACAATATTCTTGATAATAAAATTATATTTGTTTGAACCCTCTGGTATCTTAAAAGATCCGCAGTGTAATGAACCGTAGGGGTATGGAAGTGATCCTTAATTTTGTGGTTGAATGGTCTTTTGCTATCGATTTTATCATTATTTTTCTCTCATAAACATCGGACTATATCTCGAATGTCGGTTACATCATGTAAAACTAGCAAAAGTGGAGCAGTTTGACAAGCTAGATTTTAAATTTAGATAAATGTATTGCAGGATTTTCAATTTTTTTCGGTTTTTGAAAATTAATTGTTTTTAAGAGTTTTTAAAAAAGAAACAATAAAATTGACCGAATAGTTTTTGAGTAATTAATTTATTCTACATTTGAAACATCATTGCAGTCTATAAAACAATGTTAAAAGTACTAAAATTAGTTTTATTACTTTTAGTTTCTTGATTGATTCAAGCGATTGCAATGAAAAATAATTAAAAAAAAAAAAAAATTCTTCTTAACACTTTCGACAGGTTTGCGTAGTTTTGACGTAATCTTTTCAATTTTACGTTTCCTAAATAAGATTTCAAGGTTGGAAAATTGCGATGTTGAAATGTAAAGAATGTGGAAAAATTTAAAAATGGGAAAAGTTACACATAGCAAGTCATGTGAACTTCTACCATGTGACAAACATCATAACGGATGTCACTTATTGCTTGCTTAGAAAAACCTAGAAAGTGGGTTTAACAAATTTTCGCTTCGATCAATAGGGAAAGTGTGATATTGAATTATGCAGATAAGGCTAGCTGCTGTTCAGTCCTGAAACGCTTGATTCTTGAAGTTATAGCTCTGTTTTCCGTTATCAAAATGAATGATTACTGCACTAATTAGATAAGACTCTTTTGGTTTACACGATCAGAATTCGAAATAAGTGGTCGATCTTTGTACCGATAACCAAATTGAGCTAATCTTCTAGAGAAACTAAACTTCCGTTAAATTAATAATCATTTTATATCAAGTGTATACTCAAGCCGAGATTAATTAGCAATTAAGCTGCAATTTTTTACATTGTGTCAATTTTTTTAATTAATTATTAATTACTAAGCTTGCTGACAGCTTTTTGGTTGATGGATTTGGAAGTAGCCTTAAAAGATACTCGGAGAATTGAAGATGAAAGAAATGGATGATATATAATTTATTATTAAAATGAGATTTTTGTTATACGAGGTCTTCTCGGATTTAAATTTTCCTACGACAAAAATTTCCAATTTTGTGCGTTTCTTGATAAAATCTTTAATTTTGATTGAAAATACATTGCACGTTAGGCAGTGTAGCTACATATTTTCTCTTCGGAAACTTAGTTAACTTTTTAAGCCGCACGTCCACTTTTAATCCCAAGGACTTCGTTTAAACCCACCGGCTTCTTAAATTGACACCCCAAGTCGATCCAAGTTTCCCCTGGGAAGAACCGAAAATTTGTATAATTTAATCTCGCGGATTCGTTAATTATTATTGGCATTTTTGAAAGAGGTCGTTTTTGATGCTATTTTATTTAGCTTTCACTTTCGGTTGTGTTATATTTTTATCTCATTTCCATAATTTTGACGGTAATCTCAAATCAAAAAGGTTGTGGTCGATAAAACGCGACCTAGATTAGCAACGGTTTGAAATTTGACCACACTTTTTCAATTACGAAGTCATACCAAGTTTTGAGATACATTAAAAAAAACTTTCAAATACCTGATGACAATACCATCAATACTCCACATTTCCAATAGGTTTGCCACCTGCCGCGCTCCGATATTTTAATCAAAAAATCAGACTGTGAAATGTTGGGAATATTGGGGAATATTTTTGAATTATTTCTTTGTAATCTTGTTTTACGTTATCTTTAATTATGTTGAAGTGCAAACAAGTACAATTGTAATTGTTGTTTTTCGATCGCTAATTCAGATTATCTTAATGAAGAAAAATAATGCAAGTTATTATTTTAATTTAAACAAAATGCTTGATGGAAGCTGTTCTAGTTTTTTTTTAATTGCCCAGTAAGGTGCTCGCAATTATCACGCTTTATGAATCCGAATAACACCATTTAGGTAAAACATTTCTGTAAATTTAATTTTCAGCCTTAAATTATGTACTCACTTTTTCTTTTTCTGACTCGATGCTTTGGTATAATTTTCTTCAACAAGCCAGAGTGCATCTTGCCCTTCGTGTACAAAATCTGTACATCCATTAGTTATATTGCTGTGACCGGCACCTATTGTTTAAACTTAATTTAAAATGCAAATATTGTCGAGCACTTATTCACTTTTAAAGCACTGCGGATAAAATCACTTTTAATTTATAACCTCAGTTCGTTATATCGGCACAATATATTTGGTGTTTAATAATAGTAGCAGCGATGTTTGTATTTGTTTATTAAGCACGAAAAAAGGAAGGTCGTTGTCTTAATCAATGGGTAACTCGAGGAAAAACCTTGGTAGTTTATGCGACTAGTTTTAATAGCGTACTGACAAACTCATTGTATACTACCAACTCCGTGTTTAGTCCTGAATGGGTTTACTAATTAATACCATAACGTTTTCTTCCATGCTTTCTGCACTGAAGAATATATGGACTAACGGTGTGCAGTAGCTGATGTAGTGAGCTTCGAGATGGACTTAACTTATACCGTTTACACTTTGATTCTGATTGATCCGAATATTAGCAATGATAAACATCTTGCAACTTTTTGTTTCACTGCCATTTGGTTAACGTGTTGAATAAAAACAGTTAGTTGTTCATATCTTCTTCTTTCAGTTGGTCAAATTTTAAATTAATTTAACTTATGTTAGCACTCAAGTGAAACTTTGCAATAATTATAACTGTAGTCAACATTTCATTAGTGGGTTAGTAGATAAAAAGGTGGTCCAAGTTTTGAAAACCTGTTCGATAAGGTATTCGATTTTTTCTAATGCTTAAATTAAAAGTGTTCAAGTTGAACGTATCATTTACGACTCTCTTGTACCATCGATCCGAATGTCTCTTAATTTGCATCGTGCGAGAATCAATTTGGTCTATGCATTCTCAGATAAAACCGTAATTAATCATTATGTGGGAGAACACTTGTTTTTGGTACATATTTAACAGTTATTTTGTAACTGCTTAATTTGCAGTCGATTTCATAATCCAAATATTTGCACTTTAATTTTGTTCAAATTTAAAATTTAAAAAAAACTTGACAACATCGTTATTGATAAGGGTTCATTTTCCAATTGATTTAATTCTATAATAACTTGAAATTTATTCGTGAACATTAAGCTACATAAAAAACCTGTTTCAATTTCGACTTGCTGTAATGTATCATTAAAGCATCATTTTGGTTTTTTTCAAGCTAATTGTAGACGGGAGCTCGCTATTAGTTTATATTAAACTGCATGTAATTTGAAACAAGTTTAATAGTTGTAGCTTATTTAATTGGACGTAACTCGTTTAATACACTCTAACAGCTCGTTGCTATTTTACTTTGTAAATACGCTCATTGGTATTATGCACAGCGATCTGTACAGGTTTGCACAGGTGCAAACTATTGAATATCAACTTTTGGAGCAGTTTTTTCTATTATAGATGAATAATATTAAATTAAAATTTTGAAAATAATTAACACCAACCTCAATTTATAAGGAAAAAACACTGCAATATATATAAGGGTGTGGTTAGCTCAGTGGTAGGACGGGTGAGGCGGAAAATGTTAGGTTTCAAGCCTGGTTAAACTAGGTAGTAAAATTAAAAACGTTTTTACACTTAAAACTTAAAATTAAAAATAAAAAAAAAGTGAAGTAACCGTGGGGTCTTTTGATTAACTCTCAGATACCAAATCTGTTGTGGACGCCAATTAATATAAATAAAACTAATAAAGAAGGATTAGTAAGTAAATCCAATGTTAAATTATTTTGAATAGATGTGATAATATTTAATTAATTAATTATTGAAATTAATTATTCTGAATTAAAAATAACCACAAAACTTTTTAATCTTAAATAGGTATTACTTTTTTGTTAATTAAGTAAAAGTAATTTTTAAATAATTTACCAAATAATATAATATTTGCATTTTAAACCACATTCTTTATGCTGAACTTGATTATACTTTTTTATTATCTGACGAATCTTGTATTTATGATCTTGATCTTATTTTACTATCAATTCACAAAACTTATATTGGATCTACAATTTTACAAATTTTTCTTTGCCTACTCATAATTACACTAAAATACACAGTAGTAATATAATACACACAATGATCAATGAAAGCATTGAAAGCTAGCGATAAGCTGAAGGCTTAAAACATTAGTAAATAAAAAATGCGAACGAAGTTACATAAAAATGGTTGTGTAGAAAAGAAGCGATTAATCCTAGGACTAACATCAATTTTTCCTTTAATTTCCAAAAGAATCGAATTTCAAGTTTAGATTTTTCACCTCAACAACTGCGATTTAATCATTAGGTGCAGCAATTAGTTTTAGTGGGCGGAGCCGGCTGCAGTTGACTTCTAGCAGTGCAATTGCTAATAACTTTTTCATACAGTGGGCTTAGAGACCAATTCGCCTTAACTTGAGTTTTTACCGAAAATAATAACAAATTTTATTTTCAAACAATGTAGCATTGGGAATTGTCAAAAAACAATTTTATAAGATATACGCCATGGGCGGGGTTAACCTTATGGAAGCTGCCAATCGAATACTCGCATTGGTTTTTTTTTACCTTTTTTGCGTATTTTTGAATCATCGTCCAAATTTATTGATTATACTTGGAATTTACTCTCTCAACTACCTACTATGATTTCATTAAAAAAATTTTAAATTTGTTAGTTAAATTATCAAAATGGCCGACTGTAAATTTATTTTTACAAATTAAAAATCAAACACTAACAATGGGCGGTTCGATAACACAAACAAATTTCAAATTCTGGAAAATTGTATTTTCAACGTTACGCAGTTACTAATCCGCGTTAACAAGTTACCATGAACTATAACCTAATTATATATAGGGTGAATGTACTAATAATGATCGACATAAACCGAGGAAGAAATCTAGTGTAGTAAAAGTGAAGGGAACTCGGAGGAAATCTGTCGAAATTTGAGAACATTCTTGGAAATAAGAAATTTGAAGAAATGTAGAAAATCCCAGAAAATCTTAAAAAACCCAAAGAAATCTTGAGAAAGCTAAGGAAATCTGGGAAATCTTTCGTAAATCTCGTAAAAGAAATCTACTGGCTTCTCGTCCTAAACTATGACTAAAACATTAGACTATGCAAAATTGTCCTATATTTTCGGGGTCAGATCAGGGATCACTCAATGGCGAATCTCGGCGGCGCGCGGCGGCGGTAAAGCAGGTTAAGACTAAGTTAACAGCAAACGACATACAAAATTCTCTAAAAAAAAGGTGGAAAAACTAAGACTTACGAAAACTTTTTTTTCAAATTTGTTTAAATTTTAGAAATTTTGATAGATCTCGATGGAACATAGGCACCAGTCATCATCCATCTATCTATCCAACCACGACAATTTTATACCTATATTTTTTGAACGCACCCCCAATAAAACTAATCTGGGATCCCCGGGTGAAACTGTAATGACCCGTCTTAAAATAAGACAAACTTTGGGCATTAATTCTGAAAGAACTGAAAATGACATTTTATAAAACAAAATTATTTTTTTACACCTCCATCAGGCAAGCGTTCAATTAGCGTTTGAATAAAACAGTGATTATTTTATAAGATGTTGGTATTCTTGATTATATTTTGTACATACAGTGCCACCATGCTAAGAAAAACCCCGGAAAATATGTCAACTAATTTGATAAAAATTTGAATGAACCAATGAACATCGAGTTATTTCTCAAGTACATTCTGCTGTAAAAGTTACAAATCATTGTGTGTCAATAAATTGTCATTGTGCTGGTTTTTTGTCTTGTTCGTTTTCGTGTTATCCATATTTGAGCTTTATTGTCTACAGAAAAGTGTTCTTTTTAGAACAAATCTTCATAGCTATTATGTATATTTAATAAATCAATTTAATTAAACATTATTTGGTAAGTACCTTTTTAGGTTAGAATGCACTTTAATTTTCTTTTGAGTGTACAAATTTAATACACATACAATTCAGAGCCTTTCTTAGTGTGGTCGAACTGTATCTGTATTCTTTCCATTAATTTATTTATTTTACCTACACCTAGTTCATTTATTTTCAGAATTTTTCAGAACGGTTGGTTTCCCAAAAAATTTATTTAACCAAAGTTGTAGTCAGTTTTTTTTAAGACGTTTCCTTTAACAGAAGCGGGGTTTGTACGAAAAATAGAAAAAATAAAACCTGAAATTTTTTTTACAATTTTTCCCTTAATTTATTTGATAACTCGAAATCCGTTGATTATAGATGATAAGGGGTTATAACCTAATTTGTACATAAGCGAATGACCTTTAAAAAAGTTCTAATCCATTAAGCTCAAAAAATCAATAATATCGGATCTATGACGGTTTGAAATCAGAAATTCAAATAATTGCTTTAAAGGGAGGTACCCCCCAAGGGTTTGGACTTGGACAAAAATTTTATTTGAAAATTTATATTAGAAAAGTTCCTTTATCACCACCTTAAAGGTTCTCCACGATCACCGGGAGATCCTGTATATAGCTTGACCGGTGGATCTCTTCATCAATTACTGCTGTTACTTCCTCTTTCTCTTTGTTTTCCATTTCTCGTCTTAGTTTTTCTTCTCATTAATCATGTCTGTGCCTTGGGGTTTTTCTAACCAAAAATAGGACACGCTGTAGCAGGAGCAGCAGCGTGCAGGTATTTTTTATTAGAAAATTTTATAAAAAATTAATTAAAATTTTATAATACAATACAAAATAATTAAATTTAAATGTCAAAATTTGAATTCAAATTTGTTACTACCAACGCCAAAAAATAAGTCACAAATACCAAATATTTCAAAAAATAATTAAATTTTATGTAACAAAAGTCGGCATAAAAAATTACGTTTATCATGCGGCAGGAAACTGTTTTTTTTTTCAGGAAAAATTCAGTTTTCAGCCTAATGATAAATATAACTACTAATGTAGCAGCTACTTATGTAACTTTGTAACAGCTTTTCACATGAGTTTCACGATTTAGCCGATTTGGTTCGAGTAATTCTAGAAAAACTTTGTTTTTAAATTTCAAGGCATTGGCTATCGGTTGACACAGCAACGCTGACTCGCTAAAACATCCCTCTAGGTCGCACCACCACGCCAAAGGTGCAACTCGAAAGGGGTGAAACTCGTAAGGTGTGAAACTCGTTAGCAACGGTCCGTGTACTCCCGACCGGGTCACAATCGCGTCTGACTGCCAACACTAAGACTATATCAGAACGCACGCACCGTCAATAGAACTCGGGAGTGAATCAATTCCCTATGTAAAATGCATGTAAAATTTTGATTTTCAAATGCCGTTTTCTCGAAAACTACTGGATAATCCTCATCGAAGTGCGGTCTCAAAATGCTCAGAAAATTGTCCTCTTTCTAATAGAAAAAAAATCAAAGCCCAACGCGTGGTGATGATTAACTGACAGTAACCCAAAACTTTTCCCGATCCTATAGTTACGCTTCAGCGGTTCTTCTCTCAAGTAATCCACTGAAAAGCTTTTTTTGGTAGTTTTTGTAACTACCTACTGCGAATTAGAAGATATTTAAGTAATACATAACTATTCGATATTTCAAAAGTATTTAGTTCGGCGCAGTTGTTAAAGATTTTTTTACTGCTCTTGTTCTTTCTCGTGCGTTATCTTTTTCCATAATTCAGTCGGATTTGATTGTCTTTTTATTAAATTAACCAGTTGAGCGAAAATTATAACTCGACAGGGTGATATCATCATATATTGCATGTTCTTATCTCAAATTTACTCTAGTCGTTGATGTTATAAAAATTTTAATTCCATTTTATTTTGTTACACTATAAATATTCATACAAAATGAGCAACTCACATGTTTTACTCATCAACTTGGGATAAATAATATTTATCTTTTAAATATTTTATTGCAATTTATATTATTTTATTTAATAATAAAGTTTCTTTTTATTTATAAATTGCTTTTTATTTTCCAAATTTTATTATGTAACGTCACCATTTTGTCTTTTCATCGATCCAATTTAAATGTGGTTTAAATGTGATTCTACAGTGTGAGTCGCAATAAATATTAGAACAGGAAATTAATATGGTTTGGCAATAATCGTTATAAATTAGTTTAAGCTTTAATTATTCGTCAGTGCAATTCATAATTCGCTCTGGTCTAAATAATTGGTCCCAAAATTCAACCGAGGACCTTCACTCATTTTTATTCCCACTTTACTAATAAAACTTTTATTTTTGTTTTGCTTGATGAAAAACTCTTCTGTCTTTTAATGAAAATATTATGAGCCAATTAACTCTGCAATTTGAAGGAGAGAATGCAGGGAAGAAGAGAAAGTAGCAGTTTCTCTTGAAATACGATGTTCAATAATTATTTTTACAATTTCGGAACTAGAAAGAGGTGAACCAGCCGGAAAATTTTTTCTTTTTATTTTAATTTTTGGTTAATCACTGGGTATATAACCTGTGGTAAATTCTGAGAGTGCCTTGTTTTAATGATGACGAGTTGAATAATCTTGAGATTAGATTTCCGTGCAAAATTCTAAACTAACTTGATAGTCAGAAAGTTTGAAATATATTACATCCACCGTTCAAGAAACAGCGGAAGAGTAAGTTGTACTATGGCCGAATGCTGGCTGATTAAAATTTTATCTCATTTGTTGTAAATTATATCCGCTTTTCAGCGATTCGGTGGGTCATGAATGAAATATTGTCAACCTTTAGAAATTTTTATTGAAAATTTTCTAATAAGTAGCTAAAAATTGTAAGGCTAATCCGGTGAAATTTTTCGTGTTTAAAGAAAGAGCGGTCAAAAATATTCGTTTTCAATTCACCCCGTTTCTACAGCCGGATCTTGAAGTAATAACGTTACAGCTATAACTTTTTCAACTTAAAAAAAAACTTGTAATGGCAGTTTGGAGAAATTTTTATTCAAATATTTTACATATTATGGTACTTTTTTGTTTCTTTATTAAGTTTATATTTAAATTTAATTTGACAATTAAAATGCATTAGATTTTTAAATTTTCTGACAAAAATGTTTTAATGTACACAGCACTACAATATAAATGTCCCATGAAGAAGTATAGGAGTATGAAACAAACTTACGAATTAAAATGATTTCCATTGAACTGCTTTTAGAAAAGTTTTTATAACATTTATTATAATAATTTTTTGATTGGTTGGTTAAACTCACCCCATCGATGTTTTAATGGGCATTGTTTGATGGCGATTTGATTGTACAGTCAGAAACTAATCGAGTAATTGTAGATTTTGTACCTTACAAGTTCTATGTATATTATTAAAAAGTAATTATCCTCCAGGTTTAGTTTGACCTGATAGTTAAAAAGCAACGAGTTCCCGTAAATCCTAGTTAATTATAGAAGCAAGTGAGCATAAAATTAAAATATTATCTCTTTGTATTAACTTTGGAAGTTGCGGTTTATTACTGTCGGTGTAGTAATTTGTGATCGTTATTGCAGTGGGTTATATTACATTACAGGGTTAAAATTGTGTGTGATTCCAACTCAAAATTTATGTTCTGTTCTACTTTATTGCCGTTATTTAACTTAGTAGTAGTGCTTTAAAACGATTTTTTCCACACTTTTATAATTATTATTTAAATATTTAATAAATTCACAAAATTATTTAAAATAATTTTTTTTAATTTTCAACTTTTTTCTCTGTGTGAAAGTTAGGGAAAGGTGGTACGATACTCAATTTAGATGCAATTTGTTTAAAATTTCGTTAATTACGCGGAAAAAGTTGTAAGTTTTAAGCTTCTGTTTATGAAGACTTTACTGTAATTAACGTACGATATACGCGCTTAGTGTACTGAAAGTGGAAGACATGGGGTCTTAATTATATCGCATAAATATTTTACGAGTAATATAAAATTTACTTTTTGTTATTAAGTAGAGGTACCTTTTAAACTATTTTTGACTGTATAAGTTACTTTTCGCAAATATAACACCAGCTGGTGTGCCCGGCTTTGCTTGCGTGTTTGATCCGAATCTTTGTATATGGCTCTTGTTTCAAGAATAATTTGCATAATATACTTCTCACGTACAAATACATGCCGGCTAAAATTGTAGCACAAGGGGTAATTTTTCAGTATTTCTTTTACTTTCACAGCGGACTTCAGTAACAAAAGTAGATAAACAACACAAGAACATAAGATTCTTTTACATTTCCTTGAGATATAGATTAAGACTTTTCTTCAGCTATATACCAGATTTTTCCGACGACTCCCCCCCCCCTTCGTGTTAAATTAGAGTTTTCATTATCGGGAAAGTCAAAATATATTTTATGAAGCCTAGTAAATTTGTAAAAATTTATGTTTTTGTCAATGCAGTTTGGTTGCCGTTAGAGTTTTGGTTTTGCAAAAGAAGTCTCTATCTTTGATAGATCATACGACCGAAGCTATTTACATATTACTTGAGTGGATAAAAAAATATGTTTAAAATCAAGTTTATTGTTTAAGTATCAAACAACTGCATATTAAACATAAATTATCAACAACTAGATGATAACAAGAACATAAATTATCATTTTAATAAGAGTAGGTGTTTAATACCAAATGAATGATGATTTGGAAGAGATGCAGTTATAATACTGCCTTACCTGATTTCATAGCTTGGGCGTTGCTATGATATTATAAATCTTCTAAATCCTAATAATAATTCCTGGCTGCTTAATTGAGCATAAAATGCTTCAAATATAAATGCAAAAACTACAAAAGCAGCTACTAATAGTCAGTACTATAACCTTAATAATTAAAGCATTTAATTAAATCGAACCGATCGAACCAAGATATTTTTGCATGGTTTTTAAATAAATTAATATAATTTGTCCAGTGGCGGGCAGTACGTGGAGGACAATCGGTGGGTGTTGCCCACCTAAAACAGATGATTAACCATTATTGTTTTTTAAATATTTTATTCAGAATCACTTAATATGACAAATTAATAATAAATAAATACATATTTTATTAAATTTATTTTTATTTTGTAAACGTCAGGTTGGGAAGTAATCACTTTCCGATCGGTTGAAAATATAGTTCCTGTAATAGCGGATAGATGATGGTAAAACTTCGGAAAATTTTTTTCAATCGGCTTTTATTTTAATAGCAGTTTTAGAAATAAATACAAAATTTGATCTTTGTTACAACTTAACAAAGAGTCTCGTGCATTTTATATTACCGACTGAGCTAGGCACAAAATAAGTAGGTCTAAAATTGCAACAAAATTTATTGGGACAACAAAAAATGATTTGTTCTGAAAGAGTAAAAGGTTCTTAGTTAATAAAGTCAATCATAGCATATGCACACAAACTTTGGGTCTGTGAAAACGGGAGGTCTGGGGGGTTTGGAAGAACTCTTATTATTGTAGATAATCAATTTCATAAAATGAAAATTTTAATTTAATGAAATCAATGTTAGAATTGTTTAATTAAAATAAAATTAAATGTATACAGACATTTTTTCAAATAATATTTGCGAATGCTGTACAAAATTTTGACTAGGTACTAAAATAATTTACACATTAAAGCTACGTGTATGTGAACCTGTAATAGTTAGTTTTTTTATTAAAAATTCAATAAATTATTACCTATTGGACGGAGGAAACGTGATGTATAATTTGTGGTTCAATGTGTAACTGTAAAATGTAGCAAATATAAATATGATCAAACAAACATGGGCAAACTGGAGTGACATAATGGTAGATTTATTTACGTAACTGTATAAAATAAACAAGCTTTATTGTAGTACAACGTTAATGGAAGAGCTTTTTATTTAAATTATGTTTGAAGATCTTTGATAAAATAATATTTGATATAAAAGCTTGTTATACAATTTTTTAAAATTTTATTTAAAGTAATATATGTGCATACCTATTTGTGATTTTTTATGAATAGTGTACGGTTTTATTTGTTTATTTATCTATTTAGATTTAAAAAATTTTTTGCTAAGTTTTTAGTGGAGTGCACTATTAACGCTTGAGTTTTCTTGAGATGTATCGACCGTATACAACATTGAGAACGTAACTTTCTTTCAATTAAAATATCATTTTAATAAAAATAATTTGTAGTTATAAAAGCTGAAATCTGATGAATATCGTAGTTTATAAAAAACATGCAAAGATAAAATAAAATAAAATTTCATATTTTTGAGTCACTGCATAATATATGCAATTATCACTATTCGAATCACGGGAAGGATAATAAAAATTTAGAGAGAAGACGGTCAGGGAACGTTTATGAGAGAACGAATTTGCCTGCAGCCTCAGTTGGGATTTACTCTTAAGCATTCTTTTTAATAAACAAATAATTGTTTATTATTTTTGTAATTTTTTATTGCTCCTGATAGTCGGTGTATGTCTTATAAAAATTGTGTGGGCATAATTGGCTTGTTCGTATTAACTGTGCTGGAAAATTTACACCTTCAGCAATTTTACTTCGAAAAAAATTTACTTATAATATATTTTAATTTTTTTTTGCTGTTAAAATATAATGAAATTGGTTTTCATAACATTTTATATTTAAATGAAGGATAAAGTAAAATAATTTTGGCTTATATTAATTTGAAAAGCGTGAAAGTTACTTGGGTATGCACGTACTTTAACGTACATTTTAGTTAATTAGGTGTAGTAACAACAATTATAATTGTACGTAGAGCATACATAATTTATACTTCTTAATGTATGACATTAATAATATTATATGATTTCGAATTAAGATAATTTTATTTTGAAAGTGACATGTTAATATCGTGCTTCATAGTATTTAGAGTATATCATTTATAATAATACTCGCGTATGTGGCTGGTAATTGTTTAAAAACTAAAATTTCCATTCCAATCGATATCTCTATAAAATTGAAATATTATATTTACGAAAACTGTTTTGTGGAAAATGAAATTGAAGGAACCGATAATTTATTGTACTCAGCCATTATGTATCAAATATTTTATTCTATTTAATTGATAAGCACGCGATTGCATGCCTAATATTATTTAAATTTCGGTTTTCCTTTAATGGTGACAATTTAATATTTCGTTATTTCCTCGGCGTTGTGTGTAGGTAATTCACCTTCATTGTAGCTTAATGAATTTTTCTGAAATTATCAAAGAAACCTGTATTAGATATTGATTTCTATGAGTTCTATTTTCCACCTGTTTGGTCGAAAGTTTAATTTTATTTCTTTCAAATTTCGTTTATTTTTATCCGATTCCACTATTTAAATGTTCTCTCACTGAAATTTTAAAAGTTGTCGAATATTTTTCGTCGTCGAGAAAGTTTCACGTACCTACATTATCCTACAAATATAGTTCTGTAATTTTAAACGAGTTGAAGTTAGAAACTAAATTCGAGCAGTCTTCAAAAACGTTCTTGCATGATAATTATCGAAACTCGAAGTCGCAGCGTTGCCCTATTAAAATGGAAATAAAACATAAAATAGATCCTTTTTTACAGACAGCTTAAAATTTATCTCAAAATATCAAAGTGAAGGAAATAACATCAGATGTCATAAAAAGACGAAACAAGTTGTTTTTCTTAATGAGTTTCAAGAAAGATTTCCACAGCAATTGGAGCAGATGATACTCTACTATTTATTTTGCTAGGGTGTTTTGTGCGGCTTTGTGGTGAGAAATTACGCCTTTTGTGGTAGTTGCAGAGAAGTGTTCTGTAATGTAGCGGGTCTTTGTTGATCTTGTTTTAACAATGTTACTGGTTCTAATCATCGTTTTTAGAACAAAATTTTAACGTTGCGATGGGTATCCGCTATCCAGTTTCCAATTTTATTACCGGAGGTAAATAAAAAATATTTTGTTTCCACTAGAAAAATTCGATTACAAATTTTACCTACATAGTTATTCACTCGTGTGATAACATTTTCTCATGTATATTTGCAGTGTTCGTGAATATTTTACGTAAGTAAAGCGTGTAAAATATGGAATAATTTTCTACACGCAATGACCGTACGATTTCTAAACAATTCAGCTTAAGGGATAAAACTATTTAAAATTTAGAAGCAATCCTTTCTAGCCTTTTTTGGACAAATTTATGCACTCTAACAAGCTATTCGGTCCTACAATCATTTGAATTTTAAAGGTATTTTTTATTACGGTGTGACAGTTTTACTGTACGTACTTTATTAAGAAAGAAATATTTTTATTATTTTATTTATGTGGTTTTGGCTGAAGTGGGATTTTAATTTTAGATTTGCTACGTGAAAAATATTTTTATAGGCGCTTTCTATTGATTTATTTTTACAGTATCTACCCAGTAGGTATTTATTTTTTCCTGATATATTGAAATTCGCAAATTTCCATATTTTTGTTGCATTTTTAAATCAGTTGTCACACGATCAACAGACATAGCATGTGTACGAAAATACCTCAATTTATGTTGGCAACGTTTTGTAGTACTATTCGTTCAACTCGAAGTTCAAGTATATCTTCCGTGCAAATACTTATGTATACCTACATAAATCTATTTTGCTGGAATAACGTAGAAAAATGTAAGTTCGCAATATGGAACAAAGTATTAAAATACGAACATAATAAGATAATGTTCTAAATGCACAGAAGCTTTCTCCGAGAGAAAGAGGTAGGGTATCCAGCAGTGGACAGGAGAGGGCGAAGAGGAAAATTAAGATAATAAAGAGTATATTGCAGAATATAAGATATTATGATGTTAATTTTTATAAAATACTTTCAACTTGAAAAATAATGATTTTAATCGACTTAAAAATAATCTTTTTAAATTTGTGTATACTTCCAACTCGAACAGCTGTGACCAACAATTTCCTGTTACGTTTTAACTTTTTTTTACAAATTTTTTATTTATTTTATGAATAAATTATTGTATTTTTTACTTCCACGTCAAATTTTATATTGTTACTTCATTTGAATTTTATTTATCTTGTTTAAATTTATTTTGTTTTGTTTTTGATCGAATCTCACTTTAATTAAATTTTTTCTAATTAAACAACAGTTCTTCAATTATTTTACATTTTGTTTTTAAAATTAAATACTAATTTAACAACACCATTATTTAACAAAACAATAGAAAAATACAGTTTTTTTACATTTTTATCAGGCTAGGGTAGGTTTTACAAAGAAATCATCTGCCGTTTCTTTCCGGATTTATATTTATGCTATTTTGTTTTTTAAAATTATAATTTACTGTTTATCACACATTCGGTTACAGTAATAAAATATAATAGCTCTAATTCCACTTTCAAGCTCTTAACCGATAATAATAATAATCCTTTATTTAGCACCTGCAATAAAATAAAATATGGGAAAAATAGAAACATTTGCAATCAATAGCTAACTCTAACCTATTGACATAACAGTTTTTTTTATCTCATATCTCATTTAAATTTTTCCAACTTTTAATTTTATTAACAGGCTGCGTGACTTCTCAGTTATCTTTTTTTAAAGTTAGTCTGTAATTAAATTCTAGTTATTTGTATGATGGGTCTACTCCTTTGAACTAAACCATACAACTACCGACAGTTTTATATTTTTGGTTTTGTATTTTTCTGGAGTTGAAATTTTTTTTATTTTACTTTCCATACTAATTACAGGTTTAACCCGGAGCTCATAACATGACACTTTGACTTGCGTTGATCTTTACTTGGAGCTTTTGTAACGATCTGCAGTTTTCGACTTTATTGTATACAAAGTTGGAAGTTTCTATGATTTTCAATGGCGACTAGCTTTTATATCCAGCTTTAGAGTGCTCAAACTATCCAAGTATTCAATTCAGAGTAATCTGAATTAAATGATAAAAATATAGACGAATTCACTAATCAACAGTCAAGAACTGAACATATTAACATAAATGTAATAATTTATTAAAGCTAGTGATAAGCTGAAGACTTAAACATTAATGAATGAAAAGCGCAGGAGGAAAAAACTTAAATAAACTTGAAAGGATGATTCAGCTGAGCAAAAATTACAATTAGAAATTTGTTTCGATATAAAATAGCGCAACGCAACCCCAGAGATTAAATTGCCGGCTAGCAGTCAGCGTGAGAGGTAGATCTTAAATGTGCGTTGCTTTAAAAATATCTTAATGAGTGTATGACAAAGGTGTGCCATTGGCGATTATCCGAGTAGTTGAAAATAAGTTGGTCACTACTTTTTTTTTAGCTTAAGCAGGGAGGAGGAACTATTACCTAACTATTACTTACTATTATCTACGATGGTAGTGTCAGACTTTCACTGACTAAAACCTTCCCCTACCCCCGACTTACCGATCACGAGAATCCGCCGTGAGGCATTACTTTCGTGTCGTGCGGGTGGTATCTTCTGTGTGATGTTTCTGCTGTCGCCGTTTTTAGATGTTGTTTGTCCGTTATTTTTGCATCTGGTGATTGAGAGTTGTGCTTTGGTCCTGGTTGGTTTCCCATCCCTGGCATCCGAATAGGGCGCGGCAGGCCTCCATGGGGGCCGAAATGTTTCCATATGCTCGGCCCGGCTCATATGTGGTCTTGGCACGCCAACGCTCCGTCCGCCCGTTCAGGTATTCCTGCAGTGGCCGTGACACAGATTGCTCGGTGTTTTGCGTTTCTATTTACCGACGTTTTATGTTTTGTCTCTCTTCACAGTCCTGAAGATGAAGGCATAATATACCTACAAAATGTCGACGAAGTAACGCAAGAGGTAGCGGAAATGTGGAAATTATGTCGTGGACACCGCCGAGAATACCCCGATCGAGCGCAAGGAATGGGAACCGGCCAGGAGTCCCCGCAGTAGGGCCGAGCTCGCAACTCGCGCCCCTGCACAGATTGCAGGCTGTTCCCATGCCTGCTGATCTTATGGACGCCTCTGCAGTGGTTCCTGCAATGTCTCGAACTTGGTCGGAGAGACGTCCTTGGCTTCGGCTGCCCGTTCAATCCTCTTCTTTCTCTGTCTTTCGGGAAAGTTCCATCTGCCTCCGTTGGGTTATTATGCATCTGCTGTTTCCGCTTCTGGTGTGTGGATGAACTGTGCGAGATCCCCAGCCGGTTCCCATCCCTTGCATTTGGGAAGTGTCGACTAGGGGCGCGAGTTGCGAGCTCGGCCCTACTGCGGGGACTCCTGGCCGGTTCCCATTCCTTGCGCTCGATCGGGGTATTCTCGGCGGTGTCCACGACATAATTTCCACATTTCCGCTACCTCTTGCGTTACTTCGTCGACATTTTGTAGGTATATTATGCCTTCATCTTCAGGACTGTGAAGAGAGACAAAACATAAAACGTCGGTAAATAGAAACGCAATAAAAATAAAATAAAATAAAAAAAATATAAAATAATAAATAAAAACGGTAAATAGAAAATAGAAGAGTTCAAACGAACTCAATCAGTCTTTAGTTCAGTTGAACGGAAAGTCAGCAGTAGATGAATAGGTACATCCTTGTTTTTATTCATCAGTAAGAAATCAACTCATTTTCTATCTCAGCTACCCGTAGAAATTTGCGGAATAGACGTCCCAGGTTAAAAGGTGTAAAATCGAAAACTCAAAATTTTTTTTTCAATTTTTGGCTCAATTAATTGAAAATTAACACAAACAAAATAAACCTTTGTTCAATAAAAATGACATTTTGCAATCAAAAATGTAAAAGCAAACAAATTTGGATTTAACCGCAAGTATCAGAGATAAGCTGGAAGAAAGATAGTATTATTTAAAAATCTGCAGAATTACAACGTCTCCGTCAAGTGATGATAAGGATTTAAAACGCAAAAATTAAATCTTACAACACCGTTCAAAATTAATTTAAATACATTTCTAATGTAACAGGAATAAAAATAATTAAAAATTACAAAATAAAATTTCAAATAGCACAGACGCGCGGTTAAACATGCCAATCTACTTTGGCATCTTGATGGAAAACAAGTTGTAAAATTTTTACTACAAAAAATTTAATTTCAGAAATGATCAATGTTTGAAAGTTGCGTAACAGATCAGTTACACTAAAACATGTAAAAAACAATATAACTGTACTAATTCAACAAAACTATCAAAAGCGGGAAGTAATTTGACTATAAATTAAGCAGGGTAGGTGAAGCTGAAGGTTTAGCCTCATGGGAAAACTACAAATTAAAGCTGGGACTGTTCTGACTGGGCAGCCCAACATAAAAGTTTTTCACGAAATATCAAAAAGGAAATTCTATCAAACTTCTAGTGATGTCCACCCTATCCAACGTTAGTTTTAAACCAAAACATAAGGGGGGGGGCGAATAATAGTACAGCTTTAGAATCTCGTGAATTGGAAATATTCTATTTTTGTTTCGTGATTTACAAAAATAGGGAAACCAAAATACATTTTTTAAATCTGCTAATAAAACGTTGCTCACAATAATAATAATTCATGAAATTTATAACACCACGTTCGATCATATTTTTCGTCAAAAAATATCCTTGAAAACTTAATACTATATTGATGTAATTTTAAGTAATTTCCTTATTGGAAAACTTCTTATATAATGTCTTTCAGATTGACATTTTTGACTTTTACTTTACAAATTAGGTATCCACCTATACCTTAAAATTAATATAAATAAATTGGCATTTTCCAAATTGTTTCCGATCCGAAACTGTTACTGGGAAAATTTTATTTTTGCCAAATTCAACCTTCGATTAATATTTGATGTCTTTCGTGATAGCATAAGGTTTGCTATTGTTAAAAGATTACTGACGTCATTCTTATCTTACGAAACATAATTAATTTTATAAAGTAAGACTTTCATTCTACTATTATAACTAAAATTATGGCTAGAAATAATTCAAAGACGTTCTGATGTTACTATATTATTTTATATTTCCAAATCACGTTTAAGTGTAAAATATACGAATTTTTTATCAAACTTTTTTTATGTATATTTTTTTAGTCAATAAATACATAAAATACAATTTTCTTCGAATGTTACTTGACGTGGATAAGTCGAAGAGCTTATACTTCACATAAGAATTGTAATAGAATTTACATATCTAAAATCCAGTTTTACAACGTTACAGTAGAAGGTTAAGACGTTTTTCAATTTCAACGTTAAAGTCTCTACATTAAAGGTAAACGTGTTATCGACTGTTCAACGTTCAAATATTGGTTAAAATCGAAGCTACATTTTCTACATCGATCCTGGTATATTTTGATCTTTAGCCTAATACTCTCTACTGTTACAACTTACATTAGATTTAAAAATTTAAAACTTCAAAGTAACAACTTCTGATCTTAAAGTTATCTACATATATTAACATGATAATTTGAAGTGCATACTTTCCGAGTAGCAATTTAAGATCTTAAAGTTATTTATTTTAAAATCAGTATTAACTTGGTAATTTGAAGTTTAAAACTTCAAAGTAACTACTTAATATCTTAACGTCTTTAATTAGAAGATCAGTATTAACTTGGTATTAACAAAATTATATATTTTCTAAAAAAATACGTGTTCAATTAATTATTAACTTACAAATGAGTTACGTTAAAAATATAAGAAGATACCCAGAATCAAATTTTCTGTAGTTTTCGCTATACGAAGAAAAAGCTTTCGAATTGCCTTTAGAAGTTCGTCTTGCGTGGAAGGATCTGTTCATATAGGACGAGTTAATAACCTTCTAAACTTGGAAAAGTTGGTTCCAATTTAAAATTGTTTTGTGAACAGTGAAATACAGAGGGCAGCGTCTATTGATCAATCAATGAGCTTTATTTTCTTAAACTAAAACTGACACTCTCTGGCTTTTGTTTATTCTCTCTGATCTCCGCTCGGATGTTTTAAACAGAATCCTGCATACGCTTTTGAATTAGTCAATTCCTGTCGGTATCTTTTATCTAGTCGAATTTAGTTACTACTCAGAAAACCATTTCAAATTTTAACCAGAATTTTCGAGTCTGGAAGTTTGAAATTGCAAAATAAAGCTTTTATTACAAACGACATTTGTTTCTGAAGGAATCAGAACATTTAATATTGGATTTTTACATTTTTCAATATAAATATCTCTTTCTGTTATTAAAAACTATTTATTTGTATTCGCAACGGCACGTTTACTTTGAAAACTTTTTTTAAATCCCGTACCTGATTTATATAGTAAATGATAGCTGAAGGGAACGTTATTGAAGGTTTTACGATTCGGCATAGAGATGTTCTTTAAATGAGCTATATTTGAACATAAAATAGGTCATTTGTGATGCGACACTTGGTATTTCACTTGTTATTATGGCGAACATTTACGCAAAATGATCCTTTAGCTTAAAAGCTCTTTTAGATTGTCAACATTTTCCTGATGATATATCACGAACTGAACAAATTTAGTGGTGAGAACGAATACGTGTTGCAATATAGAGATATTCTGTATTATAATTTCGACCGTTGTCGCGTAGGTGCTTTAGGCGTAAATTACTATTCTTTATTTAAATATTTACTACATGATGTAGACATTTTGTTTTGGCAAGTCAGACCATGTTCAGGCCAAAAATATGTAGTAACTGCGTGAATAGAAACATCATTCTGCAAACAATGTATATTTCCGCTGCGGAGTGTGAAATGGGCGCGCGTGGCGCCACTAGTTATAGCGCACCGTTTTTTTGCCTGATATTCGCAACAACATAATTAAATGAAAATATGATAAAATAAAAGGAAATGCGACTACCTATTTTTACAATAAATTTCTAGCTAAATCGGATTTCGGCTTATTATTTTTGTTCTCTAGTATTTGTATCGCAAGACATTTTCATTCGACTAAATCACTAAACTGATCAAGATAAATTCTTTCGAAACTTCTGGTAATTACTTCTGATAAAATAATAGCACATGATCCTTTAAAGCTTTATTGTCAGAGTTGATTCCACAAAATATACAATTTAAGATGTTCTGGTGCTATTGCTATAATAATAGAGTATTGTATTGTATTGTTTGCAAGTGCAGTATTTAACAATCTTTATTGCTGTAAATTGTACAAGAGTTAAAATATAATTTTATATAATGCAATGAAAGAATATTATTTTTTTAAATCATAAATACCTTTATAATAAAGTAAATGTACAAAAATAAGGATTTTCGGTCGCGTGGTAGATTTGTAGATACATCTCTCACAATACATATTCAAATCATAAAAACATGGACCACAAGGTTTTAGTCTTTGATATATTCTTTAAAGATTCTTATCCATTTATTTAGTCTCTTATGTATTTGGTTATTTTTTCGGTTATCGCGTTAACATAGAAATACAACCCTTTTTATAACATAGTGCCACTTATAATTTGAATAAAATTTCAATAAACAGGTAAATTTCAGTAGTCGACTAAATAATTTATGAATTGTGTTTGAATAATTTAAGTTAAATAATAGTAAGTTTTGTACGGTTTCATAGCCGAAATGTTCATTGTCCTAAAGTACTGTTGAGTTTTTTATCCGAAGAATTGACATTGGCGTGTTAGTAACGTATTACGTATATGTGATAAATGTAACAGTATTTTCGTGGACGATATAGTGGAAACGTGACTATTCCGACATTCTGATAGACTAACCTAAAGTATTTTCTATGTTATCGATTCAGTGTAAATTGTATAGTATGCCTTTATCTAAATTTCTAAATGATACATGCTTTGGATAATTACACTACAATTACGTAAATATTATAGGTACTTGTGCGATCTAGATAGTTTAGGTGTACAGTTAGTAGGAACAATAATCTTTGAATTTATTTTTCAAGTCAAAAATAATATTGAGAAGTGATTATTATTATCTGCACGTAGACAGGGGTTTCTATACAATACACCATCACAAAAAGTAACAAATAGTAAGAGTTGTATCTAAACACATCGCGATTTTGCAACAATACAATATACTGTTTATAACTAAATACATAATTACAGAATTTTGCAAAGCAGATTTTGTTGTTTGTTGCCTTCGACTCTTTTAAAGTATCAAAAAAAACATTCGTGTTTCGATCAAATTTATAGAAACTTTTGATGCATACATCGTATGGTAATAATGTAAACACTTAATCGATTTAATAGATTACACTCCTATGACACTAATGACTAATGACACAGTTTGTTTAATTAAAATTTTTTAGTAATTTAAATTGGTTCTGTTACATTGTTTTTTCTAATTATGTTTCAAAAAGTGTCACTTTGTGATATTCAAAAGTGTGCGAAAAAGTACTACTTTTCCGCCCTAGTGCGGAAAAGTAATACTTCGGCCTCAATCATCAACCTTCGCTTTGCATGGAAAAATGTTAGTTTTCCTAACTTGTATCGAAAATATCTATTTCCGAATCTGTTTAATTTTTTAGATTGTTTTTTCACATTTTTATTTAATTTTCCAAATTGTGTTTTGTTTGTCCACTTTCAGTTGATTGAATATGATTTTGTTTTATTTTTCATTTATTTCCGCTATTTAATTTTTAATTTTTTTATTTCCACTATTTAATTTTTATATTTTTGTAAAATTTTTATGATTACTAATTAAGGCAGTTTTCTAGTCTAGAGCCATAAATTTTAGGTGTTTTTTTGAGCTCGATAAAAAGAAACAAACAATATTTTTACAAAAAAATTCTTGAGCAACAAAAAATTAAAATTAAGCGACTTATCAGCTAGTAAAATTGAATATAAACAAAAAGTGGGGTGTGCTGGTTGTCACGATTGCAACCCTTCTGATCATCTTAAGTAAAATTACAAAAAGATTCATTATAGTAAGAATGTCGTTATAGCCCCTACCAAAAATAAAAGTGAAAAATTTTTTTTCGCGGAACGGCAACTGTCTGAAAACAAAGAACAGTTTTTGACTCGTTTTTTTCCCATAATTTTTAATTTTTTAAAATAGTTAGCAAAATATTTTTGGTACAAAAGTGGTAGGGGTGATAGGTAGATATATATTGAAGGTTGGTACAAAATTTGAAGTACTCAACCAAACTTGAGATATCATGTCAACCAGGTCGAAAAATGTAGTTTTGTAATAAACGCGTTTAAAGTTTTAAGTAAAAGTTTCAAATAGTTACAAAAATAATTTTGCGGTAAAAGTGGTAAGGGCGATAGACAGATATATACTGAAGATCGACACCAAATGTGAAGTAAATTGGATAAATAGAACTTGAGATATCATATCAACCATGTTGAAAAATGTAGATTTGTAATCAACTTGTTCTTTAATCGTAGACTTTGAAAAGTTAGACTGAGCTGAAATTAAAAGTAAACACGAAATTATTTACGATTTTTAAGTGTTTTGGGTTGACCTATATTGTACATTTATATAATTTATAGCTGAAACGGTCACCTGTCAGGCATTGGGGCATTGCCGAATATGCTCCGGCTTGAAGAGTTTATAGTGCGTCACTAAAATAGCTATAGGCGTTTAATTTAAGATCTCAGCACCGTAGTGGCCGCTAGTGGTATTAACATTGTTGGTTATGACTAGCGGGCGGATTTGTATGCGCTAAAAACGTGTAAACAAAGTTTTACTTAATTAGGCTTTACAAAAAGCTGCTAGAATTGTTTTAATCCAATCAATGCAAATTCTAGCAGGTTTTTGTAAAGCCTCATTAAGTAATGCTTTGTTTACACGTTTTTAGCGCATATAAATCCGCCCTCTAGTTATGACGTTTGTTATTGACGTATGATAATTCGCTCTTGTTGATAAACTCTTTCCATATGAACCCTAGCTTTTGCAATTTTAGCATTTAAAATTGTATCATCTCCCGACAATTGCTTTTTATTTTCTAGGAACGGTGGTCTGATTAATTTTATACCAAATATAATACATGAATCGTTTACTAGGAACCCCTTGTTGACCATAATTGCCTCCCCTCGATTTAATTTTGTAATTAATCCTCTTATACTTTGAAACTGGCTTACCAAGCTTCAAAATTTTCACCCAAGCTGTACGACGATCAACAAATTCGCGAATGTTAAATTTATTAATTATATACAATTTTTCTTGTCTCTTTTGGGAAAAGGCATGATAACTAATTTCTTTTATTCATAAATTCATATTCACTATTCGGTTTTGCAACCGAAAACCGAACAAAACCATTTACCCATTATTAAAATTTTGTTAGGAAAACTCACAATTAAAAAACAAATACACGTTAGCACGTAAAATATACGTTAACACGTAACATACACGTGAATATACACATATATCAGTAGTTCAAAAATTTTCCGCAAGGTAGCGTACCGCCATAAATTAATGGAATTTTAATGTTTCTCCCTAGGATATTTTCTTCAATGGTTCAACTTGGAGAATATTTAGAAAACAAAAAATCTATTTACTCAAAATTCTAGACTATAGAGCAGTGCCTTAATTCTACCAGTTAAAAAGATGTTTTTGTAATAGTATTTCAAATTTCTCTATAATAAAAATAAATGTAAATCGTAAATTGTTTAGTACTGCAACAATAATATTATTATATATTTGAAACTGAAACGCCAGAGAAGCTAGCAGCTGCAACCGGTTGCATACAAAAAATTTATAATAATGTAATCTTGATATTTCTAAGCAAACAATAAGTTTGAGTTAACTAGGTCTTTTTTAATAGGGAGCTTATAACAAGCAGTTTTATAATTCTTACAATGTACATAATGTATGTATGTAGAGTAACTTTTAAATTTATTTAAAAAAACAGTGATTGCTGAAGATGTTAGGGAGTTTACTGTTGAAATTATTACACAATTTTTAATAATAGAAAATATTGCAGCTAGGTAGCTGGATTGAATTTTTTCTAAAAGTAATTGTTAATTTTGTTATGAGATAAACTACAACTACTAACAACTACAGAAATTGCTATAAATTATCTATTGAAAATTTTATTTATGTTTATTTGTGCAAATTGGTATAACGAATTGCATTTTTCTTCTATTATTTTATTTCAAAGCATAATTTATTTGGTTACTGTCAGTTAAGCTACACCACGAATCGAGCCTTGGCTTTTGCGCTATTGGAAAGAGGACAATTTTCTAAGCAATTTTTATAATTAAATTTTTGCGGATTATCCATTAGTTTTCGAGAAAACGGCATTTGAAAATCAAAATTTTACATGTATTTCTCCATAAGGATTGCACACACGAGTGTTCTATTATTGCCCCGTACATGCGTTCTGATACAGTTTTAGTGTTAGCCGTCAGATGCGATTATTACTCTGTCGAGTATACATCGTGCATGTTGAACCCCTTGCTTGAGACCGCCCTCATTATATTACGCAACATTACGCAACAAATAAAAAAATAAAAAAGGGCTAATAATTAAAAACGAGTTTCACCCCTTTCAAGTAGCACCTTTGGCGGAGTTGGAGCTATCTAGGGGGATGTTTTTAGCGAGTCAGCTTTCCCTCCGCACCCTCCGCTCCGATATGCGCCGTTTTGACGAACCGAACCAAGGCAATCGAGCATCCACCCTAAAAACGGTGGTCGACAACTGTATACAAGTGCTATTAATCCACGCGTACCGTCAATAGAACACTCGTGTTAGTGAAATCCCTATCTAAAATGCATGTAAAATTTTGATTTTCAAATGCTGTTTTCTCGAAAACTAATGGATAATCCGCAAAAATGTAATTACAAAAATTGCTTAGAAAATTGTCCTCCTTCCAATAGCGCAAAAGTCGAGGCTCGATTCGTGGTGTAGATTAACTAACAGATCCCATTTATTTAAGGGAGTATTCTATAGTCTAGAGCAGGGGTTCCCAACCTTTTTGCACCTGCGTACCACTTGACTTTTTGAGAAATTTTGGCGTACCACCAGACCTAAATATTTTAATAAACGTATAATATTTACTCTTGTAAAAGTGTTTAAAGACTTTTTGAATTAAATTCCTGAGAAATCTTCATATTTAATGGTTAGATATTTGTTTATTTATAACATGCTTGTAATACAGGAGAAATAAAAAGATTAAAATGGTCTATTACTAACGTGCGACCATTTTTATTTTTACTCGAAACGGGATTCGATCTGGTTAAAATTAGGAAAGACAGGAGTCAAAAGAAATAAAAATACTTTAATCTCTAATACTCAAATCTTTAATCTCTAATTCTCTAATCTTTATTTTTTAATCAATAATCTATAATCTGTAATCTTTAATCTTTAATTTCTAATCTTCAATCTCTAATTTCTGATCTTTAATCTTTAACGTTAAATCTTCTTCTGTATATAGTTTTTAAACAAAAAAAAATATTAAAAAATCATAAATATTTGAATTTTATCAATTCCAAAGTGTATCATTGACGTTTAACTGTAAACGGTACAATTCTGTATCCGGAAGCTTTCCTCAGGGACACTGGGACGGAGTACCAAAAATAGGAACAGTCCCGTTCAAAGCGGGGGATGGTCACGTTATCTATTACCCATAGGTCTAAAAGCATACAAATAGAAAATTAGTACAAACTCAACAAAAAAATCATACAAAATACACTTTTATAGTCTTTAGTGCGAAACTTGTTGTTGTTTGCCCGTGATTAAATTAAGAGTAATAGAACTTATCTTTACTCTTAAGTCCTCTTCAACACTTATTATGCTTCTATGTTTATTTTTAATGTACAAAAGTTCAGAAAATCCACTCTCGCACAAGTAACTCGTAACAAATGGCATCAAAAATAGCAGAGCTTGCCGGAAGATCAAAGGGAATTCGGTTTAGGCAGCTGAGTAATTTTTGCGTGCTCACTGCTCATGCGTACAGAATAGCATGTTGCTCACATCACTCACGCGTACCACCTGAAACGTTCCCGCGTACCACTGGTTGGGAACCTCTGGTCTAGAGGCACGAGTTTTTGGCGTTTTTTTAAGTTCTGTAAAAATAAAACAAAGAATATTTTTACTATCCGTTGTTTATCATTTGTTTATTGATATTTCAAGAATTCATAAAAATTTCAACGAAAAAAAAATTTTTAATTCAAGAAGTTATAAGCTGGCAACGTGGGAGGTCCAAAAAAAAGACAGTGTCCTGCTGTGCAAGGTTTCAATCCTTCTGGTCATCTGAAACAAAAAATCCAACGGATTCTTAATTTAATTAATAAAGTTGTCGCTATGGTATGACCCTTGAACAAGCCAAAAAAATTTTTTTTAAGCGTGCATTACATTATCAAACTTTTCGTTCAACTTTCTTGTCAAAGATATGTTTGCGGTGAAGCTGGCAACTAAATTTAGAAATACTTCACGCAATTTGTGTAGCCAATACCAATGACCACATATTATTTATCACGATTTATATACTAGTAACTCGAATAATAATTTAGGTTGGCACAAGCGTAGCTTTGCAGCAATGCGCATGCGCATTCAAAAGTTGAATATAAAAGTTGAACGAAAGTGTGACACGCGCTACTTTTTGTTTGACCAAAGTTTGACAGAAGTTTGACCAAAATGTGATAATGTAATACACGCTTTAGACAAAATGGCGGCCGTTAAAAAATTTTTTTTGCAGGTTTTTTATAACGATTCCAAATTTTTTTTAAATAGTAAAATTCACAATTTTCAACTTTAGTTATTAGGTTCATGTCATAGAGGGATGTATAATGAATGTTCACACCAAATTTGAAATAAATCGGTTAAGTAGAACTTGAGATATCGTGCACGCCAGCTTGAAAAACGTTGTTTCGAAAAAAATTTGTTTAAAGTTTTGGCCTAACTTCACGCACATGTCAAGATACCTGCAATTATACTCATAGAATGGTACGGTATACTTACATATTTTTAATCGGCGATTTCTGCTGCACACAAGTCCGAAGTTCTTTTTCGGTCGTACCGCGTCACTATAATGGCTATAACTTTAAGGGCATATTCTTGAATGTCTAAATTTCGGAAATATAAAAAAAATTCGATTTTTTTAAATTTCTAAACTAGAATACCGCCTTAAAAGTACACTATAAATCAACCCTGTTATATTTACGAAAATATACTTCGTGTTATGTATCTAGTAAATAACACATAAAAATAATATAAGAAAATCACAATAGTCGTGATTTTGTTGAAAAAAAAAGACTTAAATCTTTCATACGGGATTTAGCCTGTATAGCGGTTGATAGTAGAGAGGCAATAGCATACCTAGACCACTTTTTAGCAGATTTTTTTAAATATAATGTTTTTCAAATTGCGTTAGTTTAAATTTTGATCTGCGTTTTTTTAAAAAGTAATTTAATTAAAATAATACGGGGTTGAGTCCCAAGTGGTAGTCTAAAATTATTGTAAATGTAAAACGATTGTCACCATCAACAATAAAACAGAGACAGGTACATTTCTCAAAATTATGTTTAAGCAGCTGTGAGATCTCAAATAGTTGATTGTCCAACAGTGAACCGGAAAGGCCGAAGAAGAGGAAGAACAATGGAATAATTAACTGCCATCCTTGTTAACATGTTTAATACACAATAATTTTTTAAACGATTAATTTGAAGTGCTACGATATATTGTAAATAAAATTTTATTTTACTTACTATTTTTTGTTTATGCGCCACATTATAATCAACCTTTCGATAATCATTCTGTATTGTATTGAATCACTTCGTTTTTTTGTTATAAATTTAAAATTAAAAAAGTTAATGATACTTTATTTTCAGAATAGATAATTAGATTTATGTTTTTTCTACTCCAAAATTATTGTTTCTAAATGGATCCATGCATTTTTTGTAGGAGAATATTACTCATTGTTACGTAAAAAGGAATTCTGTTGGGTTATTAACATTATTCCAAATTCTTATAGAACGAGGATTGTTAATTTAGTAAAAAGTAACTTTATCGTAGTCGAATCGTTTATTGCATTAATTATGAAATTGGAAATAAATATTAATTACTTCTCGTTTCTCATTACTTGGTTCCATTGAACCAGAACACTAAATATAGAAAATATTTTATAATCATGAAAGTTTTTAAAAAATTTTATGGTAAATAATATCTACTATTTTATTCAAAATCTACATATAAGTGCTTTTTTCATGAGAAGACACGAAAGTTGAGCAAGCGGTAAAGTAATACGTACTTTTCCGTCCTAGGATGAAATTATTATTTAATTCCACGATTAAAGTTAAAAGTTCTTACATTAAATTTAAATTTTGTAATTATTATTTTTTGCCAAAAAAAAAACAATGAAAAGAAGTAGTTTTTTTGGTAACAAAAAGAATAAACAAAATCAGCCAGGTTTTTAAACCAAAAATCGAAAATTGCAAAAATAGTATTTTAAGATTCAATTTTGTATTTCAGATGTAACAGTTGAATATGTACATGGCCTACCTCAAGTGACATTACCTTTACCTAGTAGAAGAGAAAAATGTAGATTTACTTTACGACCAATATCAAACACAGTTGGAGATTTGCTGGAGATGGTTAAGAAAGAAGATAAAGGAATTGATAGAGCTGTAATACATTCTTTAGATGGTACTAGAATAGCGTCTTCCAATTCAATAGAATTTTTACTACAAGAAAATTTTACTTTATATATTAATGATAATTCCTATTTTGTTAGAATACCAGAACACCAGAAAATAACTAACGAAGAAGTTAAACAGTAAGTATCTTATTTTTACCACGATCACAATTTTTTTATGATTGAAAGTTTTAAATGTTTTTCTTTCAACGAAAGTTATGAAATGTATTTTTTTCCAAATTACTTTCCAACTGTTGTAATAGTACTTTATTTAGAAAAACTTTGTGCTGCTGCATGTAGCATACAATCGGTTTAATAAAAACTTAAACTTGTATTTCTCCTTAAGCGTTTTCACCCCACGAACGCCAAGTCAGTTTTTCAGTAATATCACGTACGACTTTTTATGAAATGATTTGATAAGCAAGGTGCTACCTTCTACGAATTCTAAATGCAAATTACGTAGCATTCCTAATTACATTTACATCTAAAATCGGTAAATTTACGTGAAAACAAATTTCGAAAGTCCTATTTCATTTTTTCTTATTGGATAATATATCACCAAATTATCTTTTTCTACCTTATCGAAAAATTTGCTTTTTGTAATTAATTTATAATTACTTGGATTTAAAAGCAATTAGAAATAACGTTGACAGCATGAAACAAATTGCTTTGGAAAGACATTAGCAGAGGTGGATAATTATTTTTGTTTTCAACAAATGATAAGAAAAAGGCTGTCAAATTGAGATCATTAATGTCGGTGACATTTTTATTGGCAATCTCCAAGTTACCATTTATTTTCAAATTATTCTGAACACTGCAAGGGTTAAACGTAAATTTATTCTTACGTTCTCAATTAAAATCCGATCACGTATCCCTCTGTTGACTGATTTGTATGATTTAATACTTAAAATACTGTTTTAATTTTTAATTAAATTAATTTTTTCTTTACAGATTAGATGATATTAAAACCTTAATCAGCAGACTTTACGAAACTCTTCATGTTGAAGATTTTCACGTTTTACAAGAAAAAGATTTACAAGCTCAATTAGAATTATTACAACAAGAAATGCAACCGCTAGAAATGGTATGTTATTTTATTAATATAGCTTTTTATAAAATCACGTTGTAAACACGTCAAAAGAACGTTTAAAAAATATCTTAATAGAGAATTAAAGGAAGTTGAAAAATTACCCCTGCTTTGTACAAGAAAAAGTTGAAAATCAAGATTAACATTGCAGCCAACCCCCAACACGTCGAATAAACGTAAACGACACGTCGTGCATTTAATGGGTTAAGTCTGCAACTAAGTTTCAGTAGAAACTATTTTTATGTTTTTTGAAACAGTAGAACACAACCCCCAAGGTATTAATATAAATACAGATAGGTATTTGTTAGGGTTGAAGTTTTTCGTTTTATCTTAAACGTGGTTTGTCACGTAATTATTTCAATGTTAGCAATTGCTCTAATTTATTATGTACTGTAAATATCCTGCCGTAGGTTTTGTTAACACGCAAAGTTAATTATCGTCGGCAAAGACTTAACTTGTGAATTGTTGGGTAAACTATCGACAATGCATAAATCAGTGGTTCTGTGAGTTGTAGAACTACTATGTCAACTAGTATTTAATAAATAATACCGACTAGGAATAAATTTCTATAAAATTTAAAATGTTCCTACTGGAATTTTCTCGGTAGGTCTCCCTAGCGATTTGGGGTATGACTCAATTTGATAGCCAGAATGGGAAACGATCCAGACGTCTTGATCGGTAGTTTTTCTAATACTACTACGCCGGCTATTATTTTAACTTATTGCTACCACCATTGCATATTATATTGGAGGTACCGCAGTATAAATAAATTTTGTTTTTTTCTCGAAATTATTGCAGTTGCAATATAAAATCAGGTTCGGTTTCGAGATATTGAAATAAAATCGTTTGTGAAGTATAATTTTGTTAACGGAAACTATCCGCATCTACCGCTCGCGCTCGTTTAAATTTTCATTCGATCGGTAAAACAAGGGCCTCATTTACTTTCTGACTTGAACAAATAGCTATAGTATTAGGAAGCGCAATAAATTTCCTAACCGACTCGACGTTATTACAGCTTTATTATAATAAAATGGTGAGATGAGTTTATACTGTGAAACTGGAGCTTATTAATTCAACAAAAAGTGTTCTAGCAACTTAGCATTTACTATGTTGAATTTTATAATAATGTGAAATAAATGACTTGCAAGCAAGAATTTTGAATTCGTGTGCTTGACACAATTTCCACGTCGTTCAACGATTGAAACTGGTGTCCTGCTAGTGACTTTTGGAAAACTGCTCGAGGTGTGACAGTGACAGTTGTTGATAAGCAAGAGAAGGGACAGTAGCTTCCATTTCATCTCATCTCGTGGGTTTTTCATTTCAAATCACGAACCATTGATGGATTATGCAAAGTTTTTGGATTTTCTTGTTTCCTTTTGGAAAACACGTTGCACTTGTCGTGGGTTTTCGCCTCTCTTTCAATTATTTACGTCGAATATAATTCTTTTACGTACACGACTATAGAAAGGATAGCATATCAGGTAGTTTTTATCTCTCGAAAATGATACTTTGCAGCGGTGTTCGGAAAATTTTTGCACATAAGTATAATTTTTGCACTTTCCGCACGCTTATTAACTTTCCGCACGCTTATTAACTTTCCGCACTCATACAATAAAGAAATGCTATACCCTTATAATTAACTCGAATCGTGAATTCCTGGCTACGGCGGATGTTGATAAGCGATAAGGCACACCTGCAAGATTATAAATAGTAAAAGACGGCGGTTGTTTCTACTTTAAATACTCTGTCTGCGTTTTCACTGTCTACTGAAGTGCACGTGCATTTTGCATGACAAGCTAATAGATAAGAGTATTATTTACTTCCGTTATGTTGCGTCTCATTTCTATTAACCTTTATATATAAGCGTTACTTTTTAAAGCATAATTTATGTTCTCTTTTGGAAAGGACCTGTCTTGAACGTAAAGCTAAATACAGTGACTCATGCAGAAAGTTCCATTGCGGTTTCGTAAGCTATCAGAACTCGCTAAACGCTCGTTCTGATATATTGCTTACTCAACCGCAATCTTCAACTTTCTGCAACACGACTGTAAATAGCTATTCTGGCATGGGTAGGTAGCTGACATCTCAGTTATTTATTTTGTTACGTCTTATAATATCATTTGATTACATTTTTGAGAAATTACTTGGCACGTAATATTTTATACAGCAGCTTAATATAATCAATACTTAATAGCCCGGATATGTGAATACTTAAATATTAAAGTATCAAACAAATGAAGTAAATTGATTTTTTATATTTGGGAGTAAATAGAAATATTTTATTATTGACTTTATGTCAAATTGTGTGAAAAGGGAATACCAATTATACTACAAATACATAATATTATAGAAAATGAAATAATAATCGATGTTTTAATGTTTTATCCATGTTCATCATTCAATACTTTTGATTCTTTTATTATTCAATAAGGGTTAAGTCTTTCATAGGAGAGGACGGGGCTGGTTAGCTACCGGGGTAAACCGACGAGTATATTTTCAAATTTGAATAATTGAAAATTTGATTAGCGGTTTCTACAGGCTTCAGTTCTTCTACAGCCATTCTTTTTATTTAAAAATGAGTTTGAAAAAAAATTTGTTTTCCAGTAGAATTTGGACCCAGAACTTTTAGATTTTAAGGTAAACGTTAGCATCCCTTACTTCTCTCTCCAATTCGCTATAAAGAATTGCTTTTAATTCAACTCTTAACTATGAGTTATTTCCAATTACAGTTACATTCGAAAACTTTCTGTTTAAATTTTCATTACTAAGAAAAATAATTTTTAAACATATTATGGCAACTGGGGTGTTCTATTGTTATGAAGTTAGCATAAGTCTGTTTATGTTTATTTTATTAATAATTAATTGTACTTAATTAGTAATTCATCTAATAATTAACGTAATTGCTTATTATTGTTATTGATCTTATTACGTTAGAATGGAAAAATTCTTCAAGAGAAAAGTGTGTCAACTATCCCCGGTTTCCCTACATTTGCTGAATTACTACACATAAGTTCATGCTGTTCACTTGGAGTGTCTTCAAGTAGTGATTTAATTTTCACTTACTTGAACAATTTATCTTCCAGACTTAGCGGCCTGGAATAATTTCTAGTGTAGAATAATCATTTTTTAAATTATACAGATTTATATCCGTGATCGTTAAACAAATAATTCTAAAAAAAATATAAAATGTTGCAATTTATCAGAAAACCTTATTATGTATTATTAAAACGTCGTCAGGAAAGTTTGTTGTATTGCTTGATTACTTCTCGTAGATGAGCTGCAAAATATCAAAATTATAGGTAAAACTATCAGATGGCTTGTTTAAGTCAATTAACTTCTATTTAGCAAACTGTTTATGTTTACTTTGTTAATAATTCTATCTAATTAGTCATTTATCTAATAATTAACAGATTGCTTGTTATTGTTGATCTTATTAAGTTGGGATTAATTTGCTTTATGTATGTTGTAATTTAAATGATAGCAGCACTCGATTTATTGTAAAATTGCTTCTTTTATATTTTTTATTACATTAAAAAGTTGAGAACATCAATCAAAATGTTGGTAGGTTTAGGTAAGTATTGGTTTTAGCTTTTATCTAATCGACCTAAATCTAAATATTCAATAGTATATCAAATTTTTATTAGTGGCTTAATGCGTTTGTGCTGATGTGATTAGATTTAAATAAGTCGTGAGGTTGTTGCACAAATAGTAATAATTTTAATTTATTGCACCTAGAATTATTGTATTTTTTAAATAAATAAAATCAATTTTAAAATTTTTTGGTGTTATAATATTTAATTAAATAAAACATTGCCAATCTTTTGTCAAGTTAGATTAGGCAAACCACCAAATTTCGATGTTATAGTTCCCGAAGTGTTACATTTATTAAACGGATTTACCATAACTGCTGAAATAAATCTTCCTGTGCGCGTTTGGGATTATTGAAAACGTTATTACTGCTTTTAACAATTGTTACTCCAATAATAATAATTATTATCATAATGATTAACGTACATTCGTTATATTTGACAAAGTCAATTCAATTTATCAAAAAAAAAGAAGTTCAACTCGATTATGTACATATTCCGTAATTAATTAGTTTGGGGACATGGCAAAAGGATATTAGACAGTTTATTTGATAAAGCAACATTTTAACATATTCATTACAAACTTACTTCCAAACTTGAACAGTTGAACTTGTGCAGTATATTCAGAGGATTTAAATAAAGTTATACCTGACATAAATGTAACCATGTTTTGAATATTTAAGCTTCTAAAATGCAGCACACATGAGCAGCGAAAGCTCGCAACTGAAAGACTGAAATTCTCTGGTGTAATAATTATTTCAATATTTAGAGAGAGAATATTATAAATTTAGTAATCTTGTTTTTGTTACAGCAACGACAAAACCTTGAAATGATTGCGGAAAGAAAAAGCAATTTTTTGGCATGGGCTGGTTTAGGTTTAATGTCGATACAGTTTGGAATTTTAGCCCGATTAACATGGTGGGAATATTCTTGGGATATTATGGAACCTGTTACTTATTTTGTTACTTATGGTACTGCCATGGCCGCTTACTCTTATTTTGTACTTACTAAAGAGGTAAGTCATTAGGTGCAAATTTAAGAAATTCCTTTTTTTATTGTTATTGAAACTATTATTGTACTAAGGACCAATATTGACGATTGTGCCTGCTTAGCTCAGTAGAGGTACTTTTTAGCCATTCGCGAATAAAAAAAATAGAATAATTTACTATACTGATTCGTAATAATAACTGCAATTTCAGCATTATTATAAATTATCCAGATATGTATGTATGATCCCTAGAAGAAGTGTTGCCTCCCGGATTGACCTTTTTTCCCCTTCATCTTGAGTAAAATTTAATTCTAGAATCTCGATCATGCAAATTCTACTTGACTTTTACAACGTTGGATTTTTCTTTTTAAAAACACCTAGTTTTTAGGTAGTTTATTTTTTAGATCTAATTAATTTAATCTGTCGTGTGAGGGCTTGGTAACATGGGGCGAAAAGAAATATTTATTCATGCATAAGTTTTGACAGGAGAGATATTAACCTATCTAAGTCTACAGTACTTTTTTATGTACTGCTCTTACTCGGGGGATTACACTAATTAATGTAGGCTTTTTCAGAACAAGCTCTTACTTTAATTTTTTGTTTATTTTTACTTAAAATTTTTTATTTTATAATTTAAAAATTTTACTTAAAATATTTGGGACGTTCGGAGAATGACCTCAAAATTCATTGGTTTCCGCGTAGTGGATCTTCGGTTTGAATTCTGCCTTGGTTATAAAGACGTTGTTAATCTTTAGGGACACATTTTTACAATAAGTTAGATCTATTAAGGCGTTCAATCTTTTTAATTTCTGGTTTGGATTAGTTTTACAAACACATTCCTGTTTGGATGGATTTATGCAATGAGCTGTTCTTATTTCTTGATTTATTTTTTTATCTATTATTATCAAAAGTACAATATCAACTGCTTACTTATTTACGATTTTTTTACGAATATGTTTGAAAATGCATTAATTCGTTTTTTAATTACTTTTGAATGATTTGAATTAATTCAATTATTATTGATTCAATTAAAATCACTTAATATATCACTTATAGTGTTAGCAATCATTTAATGATGATGCGGAAAAGCAAGAAAAAGCTGAATTGCATATTGTACTGTGAAAGGTATTTTAAATGTCGACAGTTGGAAAATTTTGGATTGCAATCCACTCCTTTCCCAAAAGTTTTGCTTCGTCCGTTTCTGCGTAAATATATAACTATAAAGTTCCCTATTTATAGGGAAAGCCGAGAGAATAGCTTCGAAATCGGCAAAATATTGTAAAACTCTCTTATTGGACCCAAAAGTTGTCAGTTTCACCAACAAATATGTACATGTTCTCGCAAGGCATATTCATTAATTTAAAAAGTTTTGTAAAAATTTTTGTATTCTTTTTTTAACTGTATATAAACAAAAACGTAGTAGCCAATCAAAAATCGGACATAACTTGTTGTCACTGTCTCTATGCAGTCATGTACTTTACTGTACAGTGACTTTATAGCGACAATCTTATTTTGTAATTATAAACATCATCTTATTTTATTCATTTTATTGACATGAGAAACGGAAAATTTTTTAATTTAAAGAATATGCCAATCGATAGTCGATCAACTATACGTCTAATGTAGGTGGCGCATCGAATTCAAAACCACATTTACAAAGGGAAACGTCATTAAAAAATTAAAATTGAATGCGTTATGTGTGTTGCCTAATTTAAAACGTTTACAAGTTAACGTAATACCTTTACAAAACGTATTTTCACAAAATTTCAATTTTAATGCGATTTTGATAAAATAAATAAAAAATACTGCGCAGGAACTATTTAACTATATATATGTTACGGTCAATGATGAAAACTCGGCCATTAACGTCAATGGCAAGACAATGACGTTAATGCCCTGCTTAACTGGACATTGACGTTGCCGTCCAGCCAATAACGTGACTGACCGTGCATTTTGGGCGATGTTGACATTTAAAATTTCATATGTGGTTTTTACATCATTGCCCGGGCAATGACGTCATTGCTCAATAGAGAGTGGGCGATGATGAAACTACTCTTTTCTAAATGTGCGTGTCGCGCCAGCAAACAAATTTTGCAATTCGATATGCTATGGATCACTCTCATTCTAGAATAATAATGATTAATTTAAAAAATTTAATTTAATTATTTTTTAATTTATAATTACTTTTTAAATTTTGTTACTTTTTATAATTTTTGTTAATAAATGATTATAAGTTATAACACATTAGAATATACAATTCATGCAACACACGTAAATATCACTTGCCACAGTTGACTGTCAAATTCAAATCGCCATTTTGCTGTCCCTTATAGTATTTATTCTATAAATCGTCATTGTCCAATCCTTTATGGCCAATAACGTCTTTGACCGGCCAAAGACGTAAATATTACAATCAGATGAAAATATTTACATAATTGTCCATCGCTAACTGGCTATCACGTCAAGGGCCGGACAGTAACGTTAATGGCCAACATAAATAAGCATTAACACTATTGTCCGGCCATTGACGTCAACGCCCGATTTACATCATTGACCGTAACATATAACATATACATATGTAACTATTTAATAACATATAAATTTGGCTAGTGTGAAAACGCCTAATTTCAAACCAATTTCATTGCTTAATATTTCGAGGTTATCGGTTTAGTACAAATTTTTACAAATTTCTTTTGATTCTTAAAAAGTATGGACTATAGAGCATGTATTTTTTGGTTGATATTGCAACTTCTTGGGCCGATTTAAGTGCTCGTATTGCCACTGTCCTTATAAAGTCTTTGTACTTGACTAGTATCAAGGGCGCCATCTTGTTTCAAGCATATGCATTTTCACATATTTACGTTATTGTAATTTCATATACCAAAATTTGTTGCGTAAGAAAAATTTTTGAAAGCTTTTTTAATATTTTCTTATATTCATTTACCTTATTTAACACATACATACCAATTAACGCTTCATTGTCATGCGCGGTTTGTCAACTTGTAAAATTCAAGTAGAATCATTAATCCTTCCACCAATTTTGAAGGGCGATTCCAATAAATTTATTAAGTTTTTTCTATTGAATCTACTGTCGGTTTTAGTTTATATCTACATTGTTTTCTGAAATAAGGGCTTTTCTGCTTTTACATTATTGAAACTTTTACTACCAATAAGTGTTTGATATTTAGTGTGATGGATATCGGGAATTTGTCTTGTTGAGACACATTTCACAATAGTACAAGTTAATTATTAGGATTATATTAACAAGGCTCCAAGGATCCCTTGTAAGAAAACTACATTACTATAATTTTAAGAAATAATTTATAACGGAGATCGAAATCTGGACCTTCCGACTACGTCTTACGCATTCAAACACGTTGTTTCAATGCTGGTTTTTGTTTTGTTTTTTACAGCTTCTAAAATTTAAAACTATTTACGAAGAAAATATAAAAATTAGATTTATTTATGGGCTCTCCAAATCTTGATCTTGCACCTTGATCTATGAGCAGCGATGTAGTCCAATGTAAATACTCGTTCTCGTTAGATTATGGAATACACGCACAGTTTGTTATTGTGGTTCTCACTTGAATGGATGACCCCATGATATCCTTTTTTCACACTGGCCAGTGTGGTGGGGTATGTATGGCTAAAAACCCTTCTTGAAGAAGATCGTGAGTGATGGACTCTAGAAGAGCAATTATGTATGAATATTATACAGAAAATCAGATTTTATTAGTTGATACTTTTGGTTTGAGCCTTTATAAACTGTCTTCTCTCGGTAGGTAATGGCAAACCACCGAGGTACCATGATAATTTTTCTTAGTTCATACTAATTATATGTAATTTGTAATTTCGTACCCCTGATAAGATATAAAGATGTAATTTCATAATATAAATTGGGAAACAGTTTTTGAGTTTTGTAAAATTATTACGTCAACTTATGAACAATCTAAATTAGGCAACCCAAATAACACATTGGATTTTAATTTTATAATGATGTTTCCCTTTGTAAATATGATTTTGCATTTGATGCGCCACATACTCTAGACTGTAGGGAACAAATTTTTAAATTGAAAAACAAACTAAAGTTCTGACTTTTAGAATATTAAAAAAGTAGTTCCCCAAGAAATGCAAACATTCATAATTGTACATTAATATAATTTAATATCAAGTAGGTAGTTGTTAGTAGTTTTTTCGTAATTGCATAGTAGGTACATCACTTTGATGATGACCTCTTCCAGGAAGTAGCGTTCTCTATTGGATATAAGTTATATTGATTTTATTATTAATATTAATTTTACATGTCAGGACAGACTTGTAGTCAGTATACCAATAATCGCTCAAATTATAGACACTGCTGTTTTTGGTGATTGTAGATGGTAGGTACAGATCGGCTAAACTGGGATCTTTTGAGTTTACAGGCCCAAAGCGGGGATTCGTGAGCTGCCGTAAATTTTGTTAACCTAAGTAAGAGAATACTACAAAATTCAATATAAACTACTTTAATATTTAAAAAAATATATTAATGCATTATACAAGAAAAATTGAAATTTTCAATCACCTAATCATCATTGAATATTTTCTTGAACCAAAAAGTGATACAAGTTCTGCCTTCGAATAATATGCTGGTATAAGTCAATATAAAAGAGTGGGAAATGCTACGTGTGTTTGTATGCAACATAAATTGCACACAATTTCCTGTCTTTTCATCCCCTAAAAAAATATTTGCATGGTAGATATGGCTCTTAAGTACAATAACGTTTTAGTACATAGTTAAATTTGATGTAAATGCAAATCGTACCATTTGCATTCGATAAATGAACCATTGTATTATTGCGTGGCATGATATAAATTATTGGTTAATGAGGGTGTTCAGATATACTTTGAAGAACTAAAGAAGTGTTTTATATGAGTTTTTAAAAAGGGTATAATATTATATAACTAGAAGCACGCAAGCTTTAGGTTTTGTAATTTACTGGCCGGTGATTGCATAAAATGGAAATTTATAGCACTTAATACACTTCACTCTTTGACATATAACTCTTAATACAAGTATGATTTATATTTTTTTGATAAGGTAGATCAATAAGGTAGTATATAGAAATTACTTTAAGTGGGCTTTATTTATGTTTTCTTTCAGGAATACGTACTGCAAGATGTGAAAAATAGACAACATTTATTAACTCTACACAAGAAATCGAAAAAAGTCGGCTTGGATGTAAATAGATATAATCAACTCGTAGACCAAATTAATTCATTAGAATTAGAATTACTCAAAGCGAAAGCTCCATTAAAAAAATTTAAGGATGTACTACCTCCAAAAGTGCCGCCGACTGAATTAGTTAATAAATTGGAAAAAATAGCGGAATAATACATTTCTTGTTTAGATAAAAAAATTATGTCATTTTCACTTTCTTCATATTATTATTATTTATGTAATATATTGTTTTGTGCATTGTTTGAAATTAACAATGATTTAGTAATGTAGGTCTGTGTTGGTGCTATAAAATCTGGTGCAAAATTATTTATAACTTTATAGACACCAATAAATCGATGATTCTGAAATTTAAAAAAAAAGCATCATTTTCGACAATTTATTGTTGGATTTTTTGCTTCCAAATATTTTTATTTCTATTTCAGTGCCGAATAGTTTTTTAAACTCTTTTAAAGCAATACAATCTTTAGTGAGATTCTTTTGATCTCGTGCACAGAGTGCGGCAAAATTTTATTTGCAGGCTTTTTCGGGTTGTTAAAAATTGCTGTCCGTCCTCTGCAACTGTTCATAAGTCGAACAATAAATTTGTTGAGATTAATTTTATAGCACAAACTTGCATTTCTCGTACGTTATTTAATAATTTGATCTGTTAACTTGTAAATTTTTTAATTTTTGTGGTTGTTTTTGGATAGTTACTTAAATATTTTTGCTAATACGAATCTCTGTTTTTGTGTATAAAAATATTCTATTTTTGCTATAACATGTAGATATATTCATTGAATAGGTGCTTTTAAAATATAATTATATGCACATTTATTTGAGCTAACTGTTAAAATATTACCTAAATCTAAATTTACTCTTGCGAATATTGTCCTCTGCACTTTTTGCACAATTTGCTGTGATTTATATTTGGAATGCTTTAAGAAAATTACATTTTTGCACATTCAAATTAAGCGTAACAATCATCGGTGTTGTATTTTAGTATTAGGTCAAAGTTGAAGATAAATAAAATATGTACATTAAATAATATTGCCTCCAACGTAATATTATTTATAGTCAAAAATATTTTAAAGGATTGCATAATATACGAATTTGTGACTTGCACTTAAAACAATTTTTTAAGGACTTTTCAACATTTTTAATTCCTTTTAAATGCAAGTCACTTGCATTTTTTACAAAAAATTGTTACCGATTCTTAATTAAAATTAGCACATAATATTAAATGGTGCCAAAACTGAATAAGTGAGTATTGAATTATCATTAGGGCGTAAATGTTGCCATTGTTACATTTTTAAAGAATGATCAACAACATCAAGTTTAATCGAATATTAAACTTGATTGTTTATGAAAAAAAAACGGTGATCATTCTGTTTAGTATATAAAATATAATCTTACCTTCTTGCATCTTCCAATTTTGTAAATTTACCATTTTTTAGACTAATAATTGCTTAATCATGAAAATCATTGAAATAGTCATCAAGAAATTGTACTTATTTCGTAAACCGTAAAATTTTAGCTTGCATTTTTATATCACTGTTATTTAAATATTTAATATTAAATTTGCAGATTTACTTAAAATTATTATTTTTTCGATGAAAAGCAAATGTGTATTTATAAATTTTAAGTGCTCAACTAGGTAATTGCTTAATGTGCTTTTAGATGATTGATTGGATATGTTTGCTATTTGGCTCCGTTTCAAAATTTTGTTGTTTTAAATTATTCATTTCTTATATTACACGAATTTAATCAAAATTCCTATTTTTTAAACCAACTCGAAACATATTTTGCTGATGCAGTATTTCGATATTTTAATATCTGCAGTATTCGATCATTTCGCCGATTCATTATTTGCATGAGCACTTAAAGTTTAAAAATAACTTTTAAAGTTAGCCTTAAGTGAAACAGCCATACGTACGAATCATTCATTGTGTTGTATAAATTCTTCATTATTTGTAAATATTTAAATCGTTGCATTACATTATTATACAAAAAATTAGATATTGTTATTTAAACTTTCTGAAATATTTATGAAAAAATAAACATTTTACGATCAAGTTTGCTTTATTTTTCCCGATACTAAACCTGTCAGAACACTTAATTGAAAGCAAAATGACAACGGAAGACATGAATTCTACAGTGAAAACTTTATTGGATCATGGTTTTCTAGCGAACTATTCACGGATGACAGATTTCTCACCAGGAGAAAATTATTCTTATGGGTCTTCTAACACAGTAATCCGAATTTGTTTAGGTGCGACAGTGGTAACACGCAAGAACCAAACTCAAATATTCATATTTTGCAATTCTTATAGTTTTACTATTACGGGCTGGTTATCTTCTTGTACAATTAGGAAGCGTTCCAGTCGAAAACATTTATATTATTGTTCTTCAAAATATTGTCGATATTGCAGTTTCGATAGCATCTTTTGGTTTAATTGGTTTTGTTTTGGCTTTTGGCGAAGATTCCCTAGATGGTTTTGCTGGACATGGAATGAAATTTGAAACTGATCCTCAACAATTTGATAACATCATTATAGGTAAGTTTATTTATTACTTTATGCCATAATTTTAACTTGAGTGAGATTTAAGCATTTAAAAGTAAAATTTAGGATTATTGAAAAATGGGGTATTTCTGTAAAACTAAAGACCCTGGTCAATTCCTGAATTTTTCTATGTCCCAGGTTTTTTATTTCATTGTTTTTGTTTTATTCGGAGCGATTGTACTTTTTGTGATTCATCTGTAATTGCTGGACTCTTCTTTATGCTCCGATCGTTAAGCAATTAACTTTATTAAACAGCTTAATCCTCTTTTTAGGTTTTTGTGCTTGCATAATAGCAACTGGAATAATATCTACCATGTTATCGGGACGTCTGCATTTTGTTGGCTATTTATTAATAAGTATCCTGTTTTCGATGGTATGCTTACCACTTATTATGCATTGGATTTGGGATGAAGCAGGATGGATGCACTATAATCAATTTATGCAACATACCGTTTCGATTAAAGATCATGCCGGAAGTTTGGTTGTTCATTACACTGGTGGATTGGTTGGCTTTATCGGCTCTATATTTCTTGGAAGGCGCCTTATGAAATTAAACGATATCGACGAATCATCTGTTGGAACTGAATCGCCTGGAAGTACTATTACAGGATATATTTTTATAACCCTAGGATTGATTGGATTTTCGCTGCCATCTCCAACTTACGAACAATATCACTTTCCAGCCAATAACACCGCGTTAATTTTGATTAATAATATAATGGCCATGGCTGCTGGAATTATCCTCATAGTTATTTTGCAATTTCTATGTTATCGAGAAACGTTTAATTATTGGATTATTTTGCGATGTGTTCAAGGTGCAATTGCTGGAATTGTAACGATTGCAGCTGGAGTCGATGTTTACATTCCACTAGTTGCGTACGGTATTGCATCATTGGGAGCTCTCATATTTTATTTGACGGCTATATGCGTCAATAATTCCTCGATTGAAGATTATTGCAATATAATAGCCATTCACTTAATGTGCGGATTTGTTGGAGTTTTGCTACCCGCATTTTTAGGTTCAAGTGAAAATTTGGGAAGTGAAATTCCTTCTCATGTACGCATAATTCATTTGGGTTGGCAATGTCTATGTTTGATTGCGATTAGCGGAGTTATTATTGCCTTCTACGCCGTATTCTTTTGTTTCTTGTTAGCGACAGGCTTTTTACGTAATAAAAACGAAGATGCTAATCACAGGCGTGGTATTATTGCAGCAAAAAAAGGTCCTCACAGATGCTTCTTGCAAAGATTATTTTCGTTGCAACCGAATACCTCTTATTTGGAACCAGGAAATGTTGGTAAAACTGTGGAGGAACCAGACACTTTTGCGAAATCAAAATTTGTATCCAAAAAAGAAAATAAATTAACGGAACAGCAAAAGCAACAAATGAAGAAAATTATATATTTGGATTCCGATGATTCGATGGACGATTCAGAAGTTTTAAATAAATCGCCTATACAAAATACAATTGAGACAAGAAAATCAAGATTTGCCTACACCTTACATAATACTGTCAGAACGAAACCCATTGAATTTGAAGGAAATATAGGAGATACCATATTAATAGGCGAAGAAACCAAAGAAATTGAAGATGAGTGTTTTTCAAATTTAAATCGATCGGATGTAAGTTTTTCGTTTCATGAACTACATAGGACAAAAAAAATTACCAACTTGTTGCGTACAAAACGTCGTACTCAAAGATCAACAAGTTTAAAGCAGATTAGAAAAACTATTGAGTTAATGGGTTTGCCTAGAAGTGGCGAATACGTTGCACACGACGAAAAGTTTGATGATGGATTTATCACATTAAAAATGCCTCCACTTGGACGAGAATACGCAAGTTGGTCTGATGCATCAGATTCTATTTAAATATATAAGGAATTTAATTATTTTAAGTTCAACAAACAACAAAAGTAATAACAAAACAATGTTGGTGTTTAGCAGACATTTTGTTGGTCATCTGCAGGTAATTTTAAAATTCACGAAGTTTCAAATTTTTTATTTTCCTATGAAATTGTAATTTTAGAATAAGGGATATTATGTTAATAAATAATATATTACTAATTTTTCTGCCCAGTAAAATAATTATATAAAAAAATATATTATTATACTAAACCTAAAATTCAATCGATATTGGTTAAAAGTTTTTCTTTTGGTTCTTTTTTTTTAATACGTAATTTTTCTTAAAATCTGCGTGCACGGTTGCGCAATCGTTTCTCCAACGAATGCGTTTAATGTAATGAATATGTGGTAACGATTTTGTTCAACATTTCCAATGCGCTATTATATTTGGCGGTAATCTCTAATAATTTTAAATTGTACATCAAGCGCTAAATTCAAATTACGTTTGTATCATTACAAGTTGTACAAAATTAAAAGTTGTGATCAAAATAAAATAGTCAATTATAATAAATAAATATTCTGTTAAAACTTGTCAGTAATTAAATTTTTACTAAATGAATTCCACATCAAACAAGTAAGCAGTTATGATATCCAAATAATAATGATCCTGAAAACATTTGACAACATTGTAATTATTTTTACCTTGATTTACGAGTTACGGACGGCGGCGTCGGCGACAAGTACAATACCTAATAGGCGGTGCTCCCCTTCAATTGCATCGTCTAGCAAGCCACATAACAGATATTACACTTGACTCAAGGTAATTGAGTTATTCTCAAACAGACTATTCAAGGTTATTCGGTGCTGCTGCTAATTAAAAAAAGTTTTGGGTCTAAAATTTACCAATCATGTCTTCTCTTTAACTTAATTAAGTGTTTTATGCCCGTACTAATAGTCGAGGATTAATCCAAGGTTCAAGATAATCCTATAATTTACCAATGAGATTACTGGTATTTAGACCGTATCGTAGCTTTGTAACAACAGCTGCTATTTCGAGAATTAATCTTAAATCTCGGATTAATCCGTAACTATTAGTACGGGCATTAATAAAGTGCATTTCATTTATATTACATTTTAATGATGATACTTCAAAATCCAATATACGTAACTTTTCAAAATGGAAGAACTGGCCATAATCTCGATGTAAACCACCAATGCCGTATTACCCTTTTTTTCCAACTCTGTGTCTTGCTGCTGTGAATCACCATCCCGAATTTATTGTATCTGTTACATTAGAATTTTATTTGTGCTGCTACATTCACTGTTTCAGCCGTTGCTTGGTCACAAGCTAAAATAAATTACAATTCAAGCAAGGGACCTCATAATATCAACTCCGATAAGTTGATTTTATCGGTTTTTTTTTGATAACATATTGTAGTTAACTTTTTATAATGTAGATATCCAATCTAAAATTGTCTCTTGTCTCAGAGATTGTCATTAGCCAATAAAAAATCGGACATCATTTGTTGCCACTATCTCTGCAAAGCCACCGTAGTCACCGAGGAAGCCTTGCTGTAGTAGCAAAATATGGTGCCTCACGCTAGGAAGAGAGTCTATACCCCAGGTTTTGCATCCACTTAGACCTGCGCTCTAAGCTAGTGTTTTCGAGATGAGGTAAATTATATCAAAAAAATACCTGAAAGTGGTAAACTGGGCCGAAGGTAAACTTCATTAAAATTTAAAAACAGGAAACTGGGTCAAAGACAGAGAATTTTTAGTCTGTATAATTTTTGAGTTTGGGCCGCTTCAGGGATGTTTTTAATGAGTGGAGAGACTCAAACATCCTGCATTTTTAGATCTGTAATTTTTGAGTTGGAGCCGCTTCGGGAATGTTTTTATTGAGTGAAGCAACTTACAGATTTCTTCTTCATAAATATGAAAATAACAATTCTAAAAAATTTTAAAAAATCCGATCATTTTTTACCAAAAATTCAAAATTAATGGGCGCATTGAGGGGTTAATACTACAAAACATTTAAAAATCCTTTGGTGTCGTTAATAAATTAGTTGTGTCAAGCAATTTTAAGCATCATCCCTCAAATTTTGAAATAAATTTAAGAATAATAATATTATGCTATTTTATTACTGAAAATAGATAATCGCAATTCACTCACTTCACACTATGAAAAAGAAAACTATAGAAACCCAGTCTCGGAATTAAAAAATTTTCTAATGAAATTTTGTTATTTGAAGGCAAAAAATACAAATTCGAACATTAAGTTTTATGGACCGCCTGTAAATCTTGGTAAAAAGGTCAAAAACTGTAAAAATTGAATGTGTATATTATATTGGTTGTTTTCATAAGGTAGGCCTTACCCATTGGCGCTACATTATATTATACAAGTGTTTTTTCTGGAATAAAGTCTCAGTTTGATTTTTGTTCAGTTTTATTAATTTTAGTAAACAAAAATTTACTCTAAGCGACAGATATAAGAAAACATTTTGAAACAAATAGGTCTCTACGCTTATGCACTTGGTAAAAACATCCCCGAATACCGCCCGAATTCAAAAATTAAAGATTTATAAATGCAGGAGATGTCCGAACTTGAAATTCGCGGAGCTGGATAAACAGAGGTTTTCCGGCACACGCACTTGTTGAAAACATCCCTCAAGGCAACCAAAGCAGAAAGACGCAAATTTAAAAATATTCTAATGACTGTACTTTCATTTTTCAAATTTGTTTTTTTGGTGCAAATTGGTATGTTCTATGAATTTGGACATTACTATCGAAGCTGTTAGGTCAAAAAACATCTTGAATTATAAATTTTTTATTTTAAAAATATTTGCTTTAAACGACAGATTTAAGGAAACAACTGTACAATTAATCTCTAATTCTTTACAGCCTTATGCATAGTCGTATTTTTAAAATGGTTTTAAAATGAATTAAGTAGCTACTAATTAATAGCATTCTAGTAGCTTATAAAATTTTGTTATGCATAGTTGTTTTAAAAAGAACGTTAGTATCATTTTAGTTGGTAGGATACTAAAGTATGATTTTCAAAATATTTATTAGGCAACATTGCAAATTTTCAGCTGATAACCTAAAAGCATTGACAGTTTACAAGGTCAATGTCAAGGTCAAAAATATGTCGGTAAGTTACATTACAAAATTTAACTAGCAAAATGGCAATTTCATAATAAAAGGGTATTTAAATTTTAATATTTGGCAAAGTACCTAATAAACGCAAAAACTTGAATTTCGGGAGATACAGGACGGCAACGATTGTTAAAATTATTTAGTCGATCTCTCATTAGATCTATCACAACACGAACTACTTCTTTATTTAATCGATAATATTTGCGAAACTTTGCATTATTATAATAAATTAAAGGATTTATATGATGTAAATATACTATTGGCCTCTTATTTATATTAAGAACATCTTCAATAGCTTGAACTTCTTCCATTTCTTCATCAACGTTACTATAGGGTTTACTAATAAGAGTGATAGAACTTTAGGTAGGTATTGCCGCCATGTTATAAATTACATTGATGTCTCTCATAGTGTATTTTATTCAGTAAGGCTCACTATTTCATCACTATGCAAGACTGACTCCGAAAGACCGATTTGCAAGAACGATTTGCAAATCGTAAAATTATATTTCCAAAGTAGGAGCTCTGTTCGAGCCACGTTCAGAGCATTACACGAATTTTAATAAACTTCGTTAATAAGCAGATTCCGTTACTGGACTGAAACAAATCAATAGATGGTCCATGAGAGTGACTTGCATCCAAAAACCGTTACTGTTTGGTGCGATTTGTGGTCCGAAGCCATCATTGGACTTTACTTCTTTGAAAATGAGCAGTGAGAAGCTGTCAGATGTTAACAAACTCTGTGTGGTCACAATTGGATGAAATGGATCTGAAAGAGATGTGGTTTCAACAGCACAGCACAACATGCCGCATTTCAAACGAAACAATCGACTTATTGAAAGAAAAGTTCGGGAAGTCGATCATCTCAAAAAGTTCGTAAAATTAGACTATTGTCAACTGGTCACCGCGATCGTGTAACTTAACTCCGCTGGACTTCTTTCTTTGGGGCTACGTAAAGTCATTAGTTTACGCTAATAAACCGCAAAGAAAGCCAACATCGAGCGAGTAATTCTTGGTATTCAGCCAGCCTTACTTGGAAAAGTCATCAAAAATTGGACCCATAGAATGCGTGTGTGCAAACGATCAAGAGGTGGACATTTAAAGAATATTTTTTTCAAAACATAAATGGTATGAACTGAGCTTCAAATAAATACCAACAAATCCATTGTATCTTACACGGATGAGTTATAATTAAAAAAACAAGTTCTATCCTTCTTATTGGTAGACCCTATATAATCTTCCATTATTTTAATGACTATTTTTATGACAGTATAATTTTCAAAATTGTCTATTATTTTTAAAACGTCACCTTAAAATGGTCTTAAACATGCCCAAAACTGTCAGTAATATTTAGTAGCAACCCAACGATTTCAGTAGTCCTACTAAGGGCAGTACCATTCTAACTCGACTATGCATACAAATTGTATGCTTGGTTACTAAGTGACATACTAAAATAATACTAGTAGCGCGTTAGTAGCTACTGAGTTGACTATGCATAAGGCTGTTAATCTTTAATCTTTAATCTTTAATCTTTAATCTTTAATCTTTAATCTTTAATCTTTAATCTTTAATCTTTAATCTTTAATCTTTAATCTTTAATCTTTAATCTTTAATCTTTAATCTTTAATCTTCAATCTCTAATCTTGAATCTTTAAACTTGATTCATTGCAATAATAATATAATTTCTTAATAAATTTAAAAAATAAAAGACAAGAAATATTATTTTAATCATTTCACATATTCGGATAATAGCATTATAAAGACTTTCAGTTACACTGTTTTAGAAGACTATGTTAATATTTTTCATGTTTTCCACTTTTTGTGATTTTCTCTGACGCTGGAGTCCTTCTTTTATATTGGGGAGTAAAATATTTAAATAATATGGATATTGTACAATTTACTAGTATAAATTTGAAGAATTCGATTGTTTAATTAAAATAAGGCTTTTGCAATATTCGATTAAGTTTGAAATTTATAAAAAAAGCAAAAATTTAGGTTTATCCATAGTTTAATCGTTTCAATTAAATTTTTTATTTAAAATAATTTTTTTTTATTAAAGTTTAAGAAAAAATTTAATTGTTTTTGTATGTAATTTATATAAGAAACAGAATTACCTACTTAAGGGGGAAAAGGGTCTGATATACAAACAAAGAAGCATATTTTTGTGATTTTTTTTGCAGAGTACCTTATTTTTGTTAATATTTTTAAAAGTTTTTACATTATTAAGCATTGTATTAAGAATATTCTGCTAAATTTTCGTTAAATAGTCAAAAAAAGGTTGTAATATTTGAATCCATTAATTGTTTGTTAATAGGATTACTATTGCCCAAAAGTATTTTTATTTTTACAGAGGTGCACTTAGCCCAAATTTTCTCACTGTAGAAGTTTCACTAATTTTTAGTTAACCCAGATATGCCTATAGCGTAGTTTTAAGATTAAAAAATTTTTTTTTTATAATTATTGTTGTTTGACTTAGTGGACACAGAAAAAAACATTAAAAGTAAAAATAAAATTTATTTACGCCATATAGGTCAGCTAAGTTTGAAACGGCACAGGAAGAAATTTAAAATTGTTATATTGATGATTTTTGCTTTAAATGTTTACAAAATAACTTGAAAGTCAGTAGCCAAAAATTTAAATTTTTTACGAGTATACAAAAAGGCATCAAGTAAGTTCTCGTAAAAGACGAATATCATGTTCTTCCACTTTCAAAAGGAGTAAATTTCTAACTCTCACAAAATTATGATTCAAAATAAAAGTTAACGTCGCACAACTTGACCAAACTAAGGGCACAGTATAATGGTCCAGTTTAACACATTTTACTAATATTAGGGTGGAGGATGAGTTGTATTTGGAGTTATTATAGCCGTCCTATATATAGGACATTAGGCATATCTGGGTTAATTTGGACTATTTTATTTTAAAAATTTTACATGCATTTTAGATAGGGAATTCATTAACACGAAAGTTCTATTGACGGTGCGTGCGTTCTGATATAGTCTTAGTGTTAGCCGTCAGACGCGATTGTGACACCGTCGGGTACACATCGAGCGTGGCTAACGAGTTTCACCCCTTACGAGTTTCACCCCTTTCGAGTAGCACCTTTGGCGAGTTTGTGCTATCTAGGGGGATGCTTTTATAGCGAGTCAGCGAGACGCTCCGCTGCTCTCCGCTCCGGTCCCCTCCGCTCCGGGCGCTACGCGCCGTTTTAACAAACGCAACCAAGGCAATCGAGAATCCACCCTAAAAACGAGTTCAGCGTTTATTTTTTAAATTGTTGCATAATGTTGCGTAATATAATGGGTGCGGTTACAAGCAAGGGGTTCAACATGCACGATGTGCACCCGACAATGTCACAATCTCAAAATTTTTCAATTATTTTTTAAAATTTTTCCCCCATCTTTCAATCAATTCGGATTTTGGATTCAGCGCCCAAAAATCTACAAGGGTTACTTAGTTTTCTATATTACCTTAGAAATGATGCCAGAAAGGTAGATCTGTACGTAGGTTATAGGTTACTTTTTTTAAAACAATTTTTAGAACATATACCATTCGGTATTTATATGCCCCTTCACAAAACTGCGCCACCACTGTGGGGATTACATGATTTATTATAATTACCAGTAAATACACCATGCTTTGGGTATTGTATTACAACTTAAGCTACCCTCACCAACCGCTGGCGCAATTTACTACTTGTCCTTAACGCCCGGATTCATAGACGATGCCTTACTTATACTTAGAACGCCCCTTTTAAAATTGATCCTTATCAACCGAGTAAATAAGGTTGTAATAAAAAGAAATGTAGTCCGATTTGCCTTACTTAGCACTTAATACTTCTTGTCTATGAATCCGGCCGTAAGCTACCGATCAAGAAAATATTGACCGCTGGCGCAGTTTACATACGTCCTTTTTTTTCATGTGCCTCAGTTCTCACCACTACCACTGGCTTATTTTGCAATGCTTTTTAATGAAAATTTAGCAAAACATTCTTAATAATATGATGCTTAATAATACAAAAAAATTTAAAAATATTAACAAATAAGGTAGTACTCTGCAAGAAAAATCACAAAAATATGCTTCTTTGTTTGTACCTCAGACCCTTTTTCCCCCTTAACCTAAAACATGACGATTCTAAAGCAGTTCCGATTGGAAAACAATCGAATTGCTAGCCCGTGGTTGAGTATCTATAATACTTCTGATATCTATAAACAGAACCACTATTTTTTTATATCTCTATGGTAATTTTGTTCCGAGTTTGCGTGCAGGGTTGCATAAAGACGGTGCTTGTTTGATCGTTCCAGATCATTCTCAAATCATATTTTTTGTTTGTATCGTAAGGCGTAATTTTGTGATTTTATATTTGTAAAATAAAATTAATATTATAACGATGAGTGGTGATAGTCAGCAAACCGAACAATTTGATTCGCTATTTTTGTCCATAGCCCAACATCATCCGCAAGGAGCTTCTCAAGTAAAATTTTTCACTGTTTATAATTCTAACCTACAAAATAACATTGTGTTTTTAGCTGCTGGACACTTTCGTTGGTTTTCTATCGCGCAAAACCGATTTCTTTGTTGGAGGTGAAGAAGGCGCATGGGAAAAGGTATGGTATTTTACATTTTCTGCCAGTAATTAGATGTATCGATTTGATTTCTTTGTAGTTGGTTTTGTCGACCTTCAGGAAATATGAGAAAATTAGCTTGGAATCTAAAAAAGCTGAGCTGAAAAAACGCGAACAAGAGGCTGCACGTAAAGCAGCTGCTGCCGCTCGGAAGTCAGAGTCAGTTCCAGTCCAAGCCGATAAAAGTGCTGCTAAAATAACGGAACTTACAGATGCCGAAGCGGAAAAATTACAACAAGAAATCAACGAGAAGAAACTTAAGTCAAGCACTGTGCTTCCTACCAAAGACACCAAGGAGGAATTATCCAAAGCTGTTGAGGATGATGAGCAAGATGAATCAGAGAAAGGTAAACTTGCGCCTAATCAAGGAAATGGTTGCAATTTAGATAAGTACAAATGGACTCAAACATTGCAAGATATAGAGGTGAGAAAACTTTGTACTGGAGTTCTTATTTTTAAAAAGTCAATATATTATAGTTCAAAAGTAATGACAGTTCTGTTTTAATTTCTAGATTCGTGTGCCATTAAACGTCAATTTTAAAGCTCGTCAAAAAGACGTTGTTGTTAAGTTTACCAAAAAGCATTTAACTATTGGAATGAAAAATGAGACTCCAATAATTGATGATGATTTTCCATATGAAATAAAAGTTGAAGAGTCGACTTGGGTTATTGAAGATGGAGTTAGCATTTTAATGAATTTGGAAAAGGTTTGATTATTACTTTTGTATCTTTTAGTTTACTTGAACTTATCATATTTTTTAAGGTGAATAAGATGAATTGGTGGTCCAAACTTGTTGTTTCTGATCCCGAAATTTCTACCAAGAAAATTAATCCCGAACCTTCGAAACTTAGTGACCTAGATGGAGAAACACGTGGATTAGTTGAAAAAATGATGTATGATCAACGTCAAAAAGAGATGGGACTGCCAACAAGTGACGAAAAGAAGAAACAGGATGTTCTCCATAAGTAATTATTAATAATAATAGTTATAGTTGAGATATAATTAAAATAATATTTTACAGGTTTATGGAACAACATCCCGAAATGGATTTTTCCAATTGTAAATTCAATTAGAGGCAACAGTTAAGCCTTTTACACTTTCTTTTTTAATAAAAAATTTATTCCTAATTTGTTTTTTTGAAACGAACGAGTAAGACAAACTTTTTCTAGTCGAGAAATTACTTAAGTACATAATTTTTAAATGAATTAATTGTAATTGTAGACTGATTTGTTGCAATTGCTTTCTTTCGTAATACTTATGGCTTACAAAATGAGTTTTATGCTTAGTAATTTTATTACATTTGGTCAACAATAGCATAAATTTTCAAATAAAAGGAAAATTTACATTAATGTGATGAAAATTAGAATTACATTTGTTGCACTTTTATATTATAAAAAATAATCTTATTAATGTGAACATACTTCGAATTTTAGAATCAATTAAAAGTTTATAAAAATGGTTGTTTATTTTCAAATATGGAAAGCAGATTTAAATTTTGCCAGATAACAAAGCATAGGGTTTGATTAGAGAATAAATTTTGATGTCATATATTTTGAATATGATTCCCGACTGGTAATGAAATAATTGGTTTGAACTTCTGAGAATGACTTATAGTAAAACTTTCAGAATTTGTACAATAAAGGAATCACGAGAAATATTTTATCATAAATGAAGAAAATTACGTATTGACAAGTTTATTCAAAGCTATTGTAATTTAATTTTTGGCATTTAACCACTTATTCATCTATTTGATAAAAACATCCTTGAAGCGTTTGAAATCGAAGATATCTGAACCGACACACTTGGTAAAAACATCCTATAAAACCTCTCTAACTTTAATGGAATGGATTATTGCAGCGGGAATTATGTTATTTCATTTATGAGCATAAGCAGTAGATATGTAGTTAACGGATAAGTCAACATACCTGATAAGAGTGCAATATGCATAATTTATTTCCTATTCGAGTTTTTATGTTTTGTTTTGAATTTTTGAACTTCTATGAATAAGTAACGAGAAACTAAAAAGTTTCATTTTTCAAAAGAAAAATAAATGATTAAATTTGTACAAAGTTGCAGAATATTTTTAATATTAAACTTAACTCTCTTTAATTATTAATTCAATTTGTTCAGCAGGTAGTTTTACAAAATATAAATTAAAATTAATGTTTGGTACTTATTGAACTACTAAATTTCATTAGTACTTCATCCATAACTACATAAAACAAATTTTTGAAACTATTTTTCAATTTATTTAAAACTTAATTCAACTTGATACAAAATTGCAGACCGATTTATCCCTTTTCTTGTGGTCGACCTCTGGCCAATAGTGCGCATTTTCCAATCCAAAATTAAATTAAAAACGATTTTACTCCAATAAACTAAAAAACTATATTGGATGTATATTATTCTGATATGAATGTAGGTATATTTTTCAAAATTCAGTGGACTTGGTTGGTTTTTGATGAGTGATGGGGGGGGGGTTAATTAACGCGTTACTCGCCCCCTTCTCTTGTATTTGCTTTTGAAAATAAATTGCCTAATTAATTTAATATAAATATTATTGTTCGAGTTGAGCGAGATTTTTGTAAGTTATGAAGCTTTTTTCAACGTCGACACTAAGTGATTGGTGTAAACTTAAATTTTGCTACAATAAGCGAGAGATCCATTTTCAAATTTAACATCTCTTTTTCTCTCTCTCACAGTCTTTCGCTCTATGTAAGAGCATAGTGACCACTTATTTTCTAGAAGGATTCTCTTGGCAAATACCTCGGTGGTTTGCCACTGCTTACCTGCGTGCCTGGAAAAAACGGTCAGAATAAATTTTTATTTTACTAGAAAAATTCTTTTTTTTTACTTCAATTTACTTTTTTTTACAATTACAATTTACAATTTACTTCTTAAAAATTGATTTTGAAAAAGTCTTGAAATGAAAATAGTTTTTCTGGATATAGGTATCGTCAATATTTTTCAACCGCTATTTTTTTTAAACTTTATTTAATTTTTTTTTAATGGTAATCCCATAACCTGTCATGTGACGTTAGAAATGGCGTTTTAAAGTTTTTAAATATTTTCAAGTAAAGCTAAGAATGAAGTTTAAAAACGCCCAGAGAGCATAAAAATTAAAAAAAGGACAAACCAAAAATTAGCAAAAAAATCATAAATAAACCATAGTGCCAAATAGACAATTTTTTGATAAATGGTTCAGATTATTTTAAATATTTGAGCTGCTTTGAATTGTCAGGAGAAGCATTATAGCTACAAATCCGCACTCGAACTAATAAGATTAAAAAATCTTTCGCAAACAAGAAAGTTTAAACTGTTCACTGTTTATATACATGACACCCCCCCCTCGCAAGACTAAGAAAGCCTGATTTTAAAGCAGATGATAATTCTAGACAATCTCCAAACAGCCCTTAACCTTGATAACCTAAAGAAGTGGTTTTGCATCCGGCGAAAAGAGGTTAATCCATCCAAAAGTATGGCAACCTACTTCTCAAGGACCAACAACTCTTCCATACCTAAACCCTGCAGTCGCAAATCTTCCCTCAAAAAATTTTGAGGGTCAAGGCAACCAACAGAAAGACCAGAAACGCCATGGCAGCACTCCATCCTGTGCTGTACCATGGTAGCACGCTATCACTCTCAAACCGTTTCCTACTACACAAAACTATTATCCCATGATGGCCTAACTCCAAACCACTCAAAACGTGGCCATCTGTCATGCCATGATGGCGCCATGGTATATCACCAACGCACGTGTCTACAAGAAGACTCAATTCCAGAGGCAATCAAGAAATATGTCCGCTAAATGGAGGGAAAAATTTTACGACAGCCTGGGCTACAAAACCACATTAATCCGAGAGACTGAAAATTACAATCTCGAGGAATTCTTGAGGTACGAATAAGATTGTAAAATCAAGAACCCACAAGGCAAGAAAACCCACCCTGTAATAGCTTTTAATGTTGTCCTGTATTTTTTGTAAATTTTTTGTTAAATTATACTTAATTATAGTATAAAAATTATACTATAATTTTTATTTTAAATTAATATTATATGAGCTGCCGTGACAGGCACACGGTATAACCAGGGTAGGCGCAAATTGACGAATCACTGTCATTTGGCCGAAAATTATTTGGCCGACCAGTTTTTGGCCGACACTCATTTGGCCGATATTTTATTTTATGGAAAATAAATAAATATTTAAATACATTTTTTTAATTTCACTTTTAACGTTAATATATATCGAAAATTCTTTTAACCCGATTTTATCTAACTTTTCATTGGGTAATAATTAATCTTACGTACGATTATTGTGGGGGGCGGGGAGAATACATTTTTTTATTATGGCATGGACTATGGAGGAAGTCTAGAAGTTGAAGAAATGTCTTACGTAATACATGAACGGCTCTTAAGCACATCAAATATTGGTATAAATGATTGCCGCAAAATAACTGTTGGCCGAATGACTGTCGGCCGATGAATGTCGGTCAAATGAGTGTCGGCCAAATGATTTATCGGCCAAATGATTGTCGGCCAAAAAAATTTGGCCAAATGACTGGATACCCAAATTGACTCCATTTCCCATATTACTAAATTGGTTCAACCAACGGAGGTCTTTCCCTTACCACCGACATTGTTAGTGTTTAATCAACTCAGCGATGAAGGTGCATTTCGCCAGCCCCCCCATTTCGAATTTTGGATCCAAAATAGTCTAAATCGTTTGTACCTCGTTTGTACCTTCCTTATTTTCGTTTGTTCCTATTTTGTTTTTCAGATATTTTGAAATATCTAAAATAGGCAGACGAACACTGTACGCTGATTCCTTACTAAAATGCTTACGGATGAGGGTTCGGAGGTTCCCCCCGGGTCCGGAGTTTCTACTCCAGCTTCAATAAAAATCCTAAAATCCGAGAAATGTTTTTATTTTTTGTGGGTTACACAGTTACCCTGCCCCTAGATCCATCTACGTATGCACGAGTATAAGCATAATATGTTTAATGAATTCTGAGTGCCAATACTCTGGAGCTTTTAAGGGAAAAGGAAACATCTCGAATATGCTCTAATCGTGGAGAAGTGCAATTGTTACTTATTTAACCTCTACCGGAGCCTCATTATAGTTTAAGAACTTTGCTGCACGAAGTTCAATGGCAATGGCGTAACAAATTTAATTTGTTATTGAAAATTGACATGGACGCCCCTAAGTTTAAAATAGTACGAAATTTACTAAAAACAAAAATTGAAGTTTCTAACCAACCAATTGGGAAGTAATTAATTAATTAATTAATTATAACATGTCCATCATTAACGGATACGCGCCAACAGAAGATAGCAACAATAATGAAAAAGATGAGTTTTACAACGAGATAGAAAACTTATGCGATACCGTTCCCAGACAAGATATGTTAATTGTTTTAGGAGATTTCAATGCCAAAATAGGAAAAGAAGATCATATATCCCAGATTGCTGGAAAATACACCATGCATGAGAAGACAAGCGAAAATGGCGACAGATTGTGTAGTTTGGCGGCAGCGACAAATACCATAATTACTAGCACCAGATTTAAACATAAACCACTACACAAGATAACATGGATAAGGCCAGGAGGAAACAACGATGAGGGTAATCAAATAGACCATGTACTAGTATCAAAAAAGAAAGTAAACCTTATAATGGATACAAGAACATACAGAGGAGCCAATGCAGACTCCGATCATTACTTAGTGGTAACAAAAATTAAACAAAAACTAACAACCTATGAAGGTACGAAGAATGAAAACAGAAGATTTGCTACAGAAAAATTGAAGAACACTGATCTAAGACAACGATATGAACAACGAGTCAGTGAGGAATTAAATAAGATAGAAGTGAACAATGATGTAGATCAGGAATTGAATAACATCATAGTAAGTACCAGCACCTGTGCTGAAGAAATAGTAGGCCACAGAAGAAGCAAGAGAGACAAAGAATGGTTCGACGACGAATGTAGAGCAAGTAATAAAACAAAAACTGAAAGAAGAGCAAAGTGGTTGAGAACCGGACATCAAGAAGATTTACGCAAATACAGAGACAGTGTGAGAGAGACAAATGAAATATATATACATAAGAAGAATAAATGGGTCATGGAAAAAATGGAAGAAATAGAAATGAACAATAGGTTTAACAACACAAGAATTTTTTATCAACTATTAAAAAAACAAAAGACCAGTAGCAAGATAAAACTAAGAGAATTAACTGACGAAGAAGGAAATAAACAAAATGAAACAGAGAAAGTGAAACAAATATGGAAGAAATATTTTCAAAAATTATTAAACGTACAACAGAGAGATGAGCCAAAGACTACACAAGTAACTAATAACAACAGCAACGAAGTGACAGCTCCAACAACCGATGAAATAATGTTAACGATCACAAGAACGAAAAACGGAAAAGCGCCTGGAAAGGACGAATTACCCATGGAACTTATAAAATATGGCGGAGAGGAAATATGCAAACGTCTATGCAATTTGGTACAACAGGTATGGAGAGAGGAGAAGATGCCTTTTGGATGGAGCGAAGGGGTAATAGTACCGATAAAGAAAAAAGGAGCCACTGACAATTGCAGAAATTACAGAGGTATAACCCTCCTGAACTCAACCTATAAAGTACTCTCCACAATTATATACAGAAGACTGAATGAGTACAGCAAACAAATTATAGGAGATTACCAGTATGGATTCACTGAGGGCAAATCTACTGTCGACGCAATACATATAGTTAAAAGAATAATGGAAAAGACGCAAGAACACAACATAAGTATACACATGCTATTTGTAGATTTCCAACAGGCTTTCGATAGCGTCAGTAGAGACAAGTTGTATGGTGCGATGGATGAGATGAAGATACCGACCAAACTGATTAGATTAATAAAAATGACCCTCAACAACACTAGAGCATGTGTACGAACTAATAGAGGAGAAACTGACAGTTTTGAAATCGATAATGGAGTGAGACAGGGAGATGCACTGTCGGCGAAGCTTTTCAACTTGGTAATAGAGAAAATAACCACAAATATGGATGTAAAGGGGTCAATTATAACAAAAGAGGTACAACTTGTTGCCTATGCGGACGATATACTGATAGTGGCGAGAACTCGTAAGAAAATGGAAGATACGTTTAAAAAACTAGAAAGAAAAGCAAGAGAATTGGGACTATCGGTGAACGAAGCTAAAACTAAATATATGAAGCGAGAAAATATAACATCAAATAGCTTAAACAACATTAAGATAGATAGCTACAGCTTCGAGGAGGTGAAAGGTTTTACATATCTGGGAACTTACATAGACAAGAATGGTAATCGACAAGAAGAACTAGGAAGTAGAATACAATCTGGAAACAGAGCGTATTATGCAAACAAAAAACTCCTTAAAAATAAGAAACTAAGTAAGCAAACTAAAGTAAAGATCTATAAGACTCTGATAAGACCGGTGATTGCATATGCGTCAGAAACTATGTGCTTCTCTCAGAACGAGGCTGATCGTTTGAGAGTGTTTGAGAGGAAAATCTTCCGTACAATATTGGGCCCAAAAATAGACAACAATGGCGAAACCAGACCTCTGATGAACCATGAAATAGAAAATGAAATACAAGGAGAAAACATAGTAAGGTTCATCAAGTCACAAAGAATTAGATGGTTGGGACATATTATGAGAAGAGACGAGAACAACATGGTGAAAAGAATAACAACATGGAAACCCAGTGAAGAGAGAACCCGAGGAAGGCCAAGGGTGAGATGGTGGGATCAGGTGACGAACGATCTTAGATCAATGAGAGTTGGAGAATGGACAACTAAGACAAAAGACAGGCAGGTATGGAGCAGCATTGTGCAGGACGCAGCGGCGCACCCAAGATTATGAGAGACTAAACGAAGAAAATGAGCATGTTTAAACATAGATGTTATAAATGGGGACTAATCCACCCCTTCAAACGGATTTGTAAATCCCGGTCAGGGATAGCAATATTCGAAAGAATGTATAAAGCTTATAATAATAATAATAATTAATTATAAAATTTTTTAATTAAAACGGCTATTTTTGAGATAGTTTAAAAGTCAGAAACGCAAATTTGTTAATAGTAACATGCTTTATTTAACTTTTACCTTTGCGGGCCAAGTACCCCACTTTTATTTGTGCATCCAAGCCTTCGTGTCGTTATCCAGACTTATGCCTGTATTCTTCACCTCTAGATATCTATTGGATACAAATCTATTAGACAAATTAATCAATTTAATTAACCAAATTATTAACCAATCAGGCAACAGCTATTCAAATTCTGATTTATTTGTCTAATAGAGTTGTATCAATAATAGAATAGGATTCAAATCCCTAAAAAAAATTTTGTAATTTGAAATTATTGTTCATCTAAAATTAAAAAATTTCACAATAATTCTGTGCTGCACCATGTCAAAAGACAGTTTAGCTTAATCATATTTATTATTTATATTTATTGTTTAAAATAAAAAATTGATTAACTGAATATTCATAATATTATGACCCATTGAGGATATATTCAAATTAAAATTTTAATTTTAATTTAATTTAATTATAATTTTTATAGGAATATGTTGATAAAGACTGATTAGTCGAAACTAGTCCATTATAAATTAATAAATTTTAATTGAGGAAAGTGTATTTTTGAATTTAACTGAATATTATTCACTTTTCGGTGTTATAAAGGGTTTACCAATACGATGTTTGTTTTTAAATTTTAAAGGAAACACATACTTCGGATGAAAATTCTATGGATTTTTATTGATATGTAAAGTAGAAGGTCTGCCATTTATCAATGTAAAATAAAATCTTTCAAATGTCCACCACGACCACGCTTACAGACATCGATTCTTTCGTCAAAATTTTCATTCATATTTTGGCATAATTAAAGCTCTATCTCTCCAATGACACGTTCGATGTTGACTTTTAAGCCCTCAATGGCTTGTGGATTATCCGCATAGACTTGATCTTTCACATAGACCCACAAGAAATAGTCAAACGGTGTAAAATCGCACGATCTGGGGGGCAATTTATTGCTGAATTACGCGAAATTATTCGATCTGGAAATTTGTTTTGCAATAAAGCCATTGTTTCTCTGGCTGTGTGACAAGTGGCGCCATCCTGTTAAAACCACATATCACTCACATCCATATCATCGATAATAGGCCAAAAATAATTTGTCAACATGTCCCCAAATGTGGAGAATGTCGTGGAATCGATAAATTTGGACGTTCTTCGACACTTTCACTTACAGCAGCGATATTTTCCGCTGAACGACCCAAACGAATATGTGTTGTTGTTGGTATGTTATATACCAAACCAGTAAACTTAAATTTATCCACCAAATTCTCGATAGCGGTTTCAGAAGACCGATCATGACGACCAAAAATATCGCGAATTTTACGAAATGTGGTTTTCACACATCGACTATTTTCGTAATAGGCTTCAATGATTTTAATACAATTTTCAATTGAAATTGAAAACATTTTCACAAATGGCACAGCTTCTGCTGTACATAGGTCAAAAAACTAAATGCAAGAACTGTCAAAATATCCGAATATGCCCCTATTGAAAAACAAACGTCTTATTGGTAAACCCGTAGGTGCATTAGCAGGGTTTAATCATCAGCAGCAACCTCGGGTGGTACATAAAACTTGGCTTACGCCTGATTTTGAAAATTCTCAAGCGCGTTCGATAATGACTTACTTTCTGCACTGATTATATAAATTACTATTATAGCGATAAGCAATAATTTTAAAATGTCATTAGAAGGTAATGATGAATAGTTATAATAATTATATGATAGGATTAAACTGTATCAAATTTGGAAGGGAGTTTTAAAGAGATTTTTTGAAAAATATCAAACAAGTAGCTCAATATAAGAGGCTGTGTATTTTGGGTCTTCAAATTTTATTATTTTGTCTTATTTTATATTGCAAAATATATTAGGGAATATAATAAGTTATATTATATTTTTGTATTTAATTTAAAAAGCCTTGCTTCTAAGAACTAGTCATGATTCTATAGCCAATAAATCACTTCGTGGTGAAATATTTATCTGGCATACCTTCTTGCCTGAGGGGTTGGTTTGGTTTGCTAAATGTAAAACAACCGTGTTTCAAAAAAGGAAAAATCGTAAGCAATTGCTAAAAACTAAAGGCTTGGCATTTTCATCTCTTATGATGCAACGATCAATAACATTTGGGTTCATATGTAAATTACAAGTAATGCATCTGTCCTTACTTCGAGACGTCTTCCATATTTACATATTATGTGAAGAAATCTTCCAAAGCTTACATTATTATGCACGGGAAAATGCAAATAGATCTGAGATCATCGTGCAGAAACTCACTTATTGTTTTGAATACAATGATCCCGTAAACGATTTAAGATATTAGGCTTTTCCGGGTGGTCAACTGCTAAATAAATTAGAGGAAAAGAAATGACGAATAGGATTGAAAAATAATTTCATGATTTCATAATAATTTATTAGTTAAGAAAATTCGTATTCATCTAAAATATGGTATTAAGTGGTGGATTGAATGAACGAACACCTACCATAACTGGTTAATATTTATATAGAATAATACCAAAATTATATATTTATGTCTTATTTTTAAATTTAAACTTATTTCAACACAAGCAAATTTTATAATGTCGGTATTATTCAATAAAAATTAAATAGGTACATAAAAAATAGAACCAGTTATATCTTTTAAAATATCACAGTAACGTAAAATACAAATTAAAAACTTACAATTTTATCTACTAACCTAAATTTAATAATAATTCATAAATAAACATTAAATAATTTTTAAATAATTTAAATAAATTTGCTATCTAAATTAAAATAAAGTGTGTACCCACACTTTGTCAATCTGAGAATCTAAATTTGTTTTTTATTATTGTAATTATATTGCTATTTTAGGCGTCTCGCATATCAGAATTGTGATGCGCGGTCAGCCCCATAGTCATCTCCTGCAACAAACAGGCATTCAAATTTGGGAAACTTGCTACCATATCCTGTGATTGACAAAATTGTATGTGATCACTAAAAGCTTGGGTAACTTCTTTATTCTTATTTTGTTTGCTATTGCGATTGTCTCCTTGCTCTCACTAGAAATAAAATAAAAATTAATTTTCAATTTAAATGGGGTAATATTGGCAACTTACGTTCCAAACACCAAATGGCTGCTAAAATACCTATCGTAAACAAAAACGACATAGTAACTACTAATATTGTGAGCTGATGTTTTCGACAAAAACTTCTGGATTGCGTTTTCGTTCTGGTATTTACGTTAACTACCGTAAAATGCGTAGAGCTTGCCACGGAAGCGTTTTCTAAGTCACGGTTTTTCTTATCATTACTTATCGGCAGGGCCAGTAATTGATTATTGTTAACTTGTTGTAAATAATACTGTAGGTTACCATCTTTATTGCTTATTAAGCTTTTGCTTGATTCTTGTTTATGAATTTTTGCTAGGTTGGCAGCTGTTAATAGTAGCGATCCTGATTTCGCGCTCTGAAAAATAAACCAAAATTATTTTCCTGTAATTGGCTTAAGAACACTACTTACATGGGTGCTATTGTTACTAGACGTGGATCCTTGAGAGCTTTTAGAGCTGCGAGCTAGTGTGGGTCTAGGAATATGCCAACTCGAGTTGAGATCTGCCGAGATCTAAAAGAAAAAAAAATCATTGAATTAATTTGCAGTTTTATATTAAAATTTGCGTAGGATTTGGTTGAGAGACTGGAATTATAAATTAATGCACGATTGGAATGGTATTCACGTGTGCCTTTATTCAAAGTTAAGATTAGCGGATTATTTTTTGCCAGCATCCACGTTACTGATTATCGTCGTGCAGACCAACTAAAAAGAATAATCAATAACCTCTTACGTCGTGTCAGGTCCTCATAATGAACGACCAATTGTGATAATATTCGTCGAGGCACACCTAAATGCAGCAGGGCTCGCGTGCACTGAGAGGTAGATAAACTCGATTTAAAAATCCACAGCGGTTATTTGCCTTTTATTATGACATTAAAATATTGTGGTAGATGACAGATTATTTTACAAACAAAGTTAAATTATTATTAGGAAATTTGTTCGTTGCCATCCTTCGCCAGTCATTACACTGTATTAACGAGTATTTGGGCGGATACGATGAGTTATCACATTTGCCATCTTAATTTAATTGATCACTTTTATAGTATAGACAAAATCGTCAGAATTTTGTTAAGATGGTCAGTTTTTAATGGGAGGTTAGTTTGAATAACCTTGTTCGCTTTCTGTAGTTTTCTTCCGCGTTTGAGTTTGGAATTAGCAAACCATACTCAAATTACTTTAATAATTATTATGTGTTTATTGCAATGACACTGAGTTTTCCTAATTTAAAAATTCACGAAAAATTATTTTAATGTCATAATTTACACTATTATTAGATCAAAACTATGTAATTGCATGGGTATAGTTTGCTGCACGGTGTTCAATCACGTGTTTCGAATTTAGGATTCTCGTCAGGCAAACCTGGAATAATTTATAAATAGAACCGAACAGTTATGCAAATACAATACAATAAAAAAAATTTTTTTATGTAAAAAATTTAAACTTTTTACGAATATTATCACATTAACCATTTTAGAAATTCATCAAGTTAAAGTTTATGCTTTTGAAGTTCGTGAAGACTTAAATGGAAATCCTGCTGATAAACAGTTTATTGTTGATTTTCGATAACGGTCGTTTAAAATTAACTTACTTCCCGGAGTTATATAATAATAAATTGTTTCTCACAGTTGGATAATGTTATTTTAAATAGTATCTGTTTGATTTTTATTTGCAAAACAATAATCAATTTTTTATTTTATTCAAAAATTACCCCATATATTAATTTGAAATTTTAAAACCCCATCCTTAAGGGCTTCCTCATTATTTATTAAATATTAGATATAACAGAGAAAAGAGCATTATTATTATATTTTCTATTACTTATCTATTATTTAATGAATAATAATAAATCATTTGGTTAGCCACTTTTCCAAAACAGAATATTTAATTGGAATTAAATTGAAAATTATTATTATTAAGTTCCTACTTTACTTTTTCAGTTCATGGGTGTAAAGTGATCGGTTCCATCCCCCCGGTTTTAAATAAAATTCTGAAAATTTGTAATTTCAAGTTCATCGACTTCAGTCACCTAAAATATTGTTTTAGGAAAAATTATTTCGAAAAGTCCTTCCAAAAATAATTTTTTGCTTCTGTTGGGTACTATAATAATATAGTTTGCATTTTGTTTAGCTCTGGACCAATGGGATTGGCATAGTTAATACTAAAAAAAGGCCCTGAATTATTACTATTTATATTTTTCAAGTCGTGAAAGAGGATAGAAAATAGAAGTTTATAAATTTTGCTGAACAAAATTAATTAAATTAATTACTTGCATTTTCCTGCATTTAATAATAGAAATTCTATTAGAATTGTGAGTTCCATTCGGTAGAGTGAAACCAGAGTATTTCAAGGCTTATATTGTGCTATTTTGATGGTATGTAATATCACACTCGACTACTACTATTTCAAGTTCTTTTATGCAAATTTTTTTTGTTGCCATAAAGTTTTTTCTAAAAAAATCAAAATACCAGAACACGAACCGGCCAATGGCTAAATGCGAAACATAAAATTGTATTGTAATATAGTAACCACACCTTACATTACTTGTACGCCTATTACTCCTTAACGGACCATAAACTTGAGCAGTACTTTTTCGATGCAGACTTTTCACTAAATTCAGACGACCTCAATTAAAAGCTTCTTTTATGGATATATTAACGATTAACGTTCGGCTTTTCAAAGACATCCTTCATTTTATTTGCATCCCAAATAAGCACTTTTTGAAAAAAGACTGAAGATACGCTAGCTTTAATATACGTAAAAACCATCAGACGTTTGTGATACCAAGATCTGCATGGATATTTTAATAAAAAAGACAATTAAACGTTCCAATATGGTACCGCTATCGAAGTTGAAGAATGCAAGGCTAATTGCATTTCATTATTAAACCATTTTGGGATAGTTTTATCTTAATGCTGTTTTAATTATCTTTCTTTTTAATTCTCAATAAATTTAAATATTTTTGTATACGCTACTAAGGTGGGGGGAGGGGGGGGGTTAACGAAATATTCGCAAGGTGAGACTTTTATCCAAAATTGGAGAATTTATTAATTTTTACAAAATTAAACACCCACAATAAAATTATTTAATTATTTATTAACAGTAATAAGTTAGCTATTTTTAAATTATAAATTTATATTAATTCTCGTAATAAATTTCGCTTTAATATCCCATTTATGTTTTAATATAAAAAACCACTATTCGGTAGTAAAAACATAAAAATTCCAGTTGTCCAAATATCAACTATGTTTTTGCAGAGGCAAGTGATTTTCCGTAAGGATCGACCGGATCTTATGTTTTCAAATTATTCATGAAGAGATAATGGATAAAATTATGCAGTTAACGTTATAACGGGCAGGGTCTTGACGTATTTTTAATCGTTATCTAAATCAGCCGACAATCTTACGAAATCGATTATCGTAATTAAATCTTAAACTGGATCTTTATGATCCTTGATCGAATTTACAATATTTGTGAACTAATCCTTGGCGTACGTGTGTATTTTCAAGGAAGAGCATTGAAATTTCCATTCAAGGAAGTAGGACCGCCTAATATTCTATCAATATTCAAATAATTTGAAGTTTTGTAATAAAAAATTGCTTTACTAATTATCTATCCATAGATAACATAATTAATTAACCGATAGATATCGATAATCACCGGTAAGATCTAACGTTTTACCACAGCAGTAGGTATCAAAGTAAGGTCGAAGCATACGTCTTACCAAGATTGATTTGTTTCATATTTTTTAATAATTGCAAAAAATTTGTACTTATTAAATTACTTATTAATCACTTATCATTCATTACAGCAGCGCACTTGATTCGGTTCAAAGACTTTATTAGAAAGGACGAAGCGTGCGTACCTACATGTTTGGGCGGGACAAAGAAATTGAAAATCATGCTGTACTGGTAGAATAAAAATTGTCAACGAGATTGTACTATGTAAATCAAATTTTTATAGAAACAACCTTTAGCTTTAAATTAAAAGTTGACTATGTAAATAATAGATTTGTTTATTTGCATAATCATTTTGAGTAACTTTCAATTTTTTGATTCTTAACAATTATTATGTAATACTGTTTTAGTATAGGTTGTGCTTTTCATAGCTCTATATCTCCATTTGGAGGTTGTAGACCAATAAATCAAGATAAAAATTCAGATGTTCGTTCACCTTGCCAATCACAAATAAAGTTTAGTTTTATCAAAAATTTATTTTTTATTTTAGTTTTTTACAAAATCGAAATTCAAAATGTCTAACCGTCAGTTTTGAATCAGAAAATTTCATTTCATTGTATTAGAATTTAGTCCTATCATTAAATAATACGATCATCCTGCAAGTTTCGCGATTAATAGCAAGCTGATTGGATTAAATTCGAACATAAAGATAGTTTGATTGGCTGACTTGCGATATTCCTTTGAATTAAATCAGGTGTTTAAAACCTCACATCAAGTTTTTGTATCTATTTCTAAATAAATAAATTTAATAAGATTGCAGTAGATTGTTGAAGATAATTTCGACATAATGGATTGATTTGATAGATATTTGTGTATATGTAGGCGATAGTTTATATTAGATCGTGTTAATACGATTAGCATTTTTCATATTAAATTATATGTTACATTTTCCGTAAATAAAAAAGAACTTGGCAATTAATTATGCATACTTTCCAATTTAACTCGAATTGCAATTACACGTATTTTAATTATATCTCAGTAAATTTAAATTACCCACTGGTGAATATCATAACACAATAATTTTGCTTCTTAGAAAGCATGGAGTATCAAGTTTTCAATTATTAATTATTATTATTATTCAGTATTTATCAACATATCCAGGTTTCATTCTGCAGTGAAATATCTTGATTAATAAATTTACTTCTCTAATTCTGTAGATTATAGCAAATAGTCAATTCGAAAGTTTCAAAAACATTTCCCTAATTGAATAGAAAATATTGTTCACTGTCGATTGATTATTAATTAAAATATAGATTGAGAAAGTATGGATTTGATGACAGATTTGAATTCTCCCATGCAGGCTCATATAACTATATTCAAGTATAGATTTTGGATTAAATTTTTTTCTTGCAAAATTAGAAATCAATATTGCACCAATAATTTTAACATTGTGTAGGATTTTTTAAACTGTTTACTACATCTCTAAATTTTATGTTTTTAGTAAAGTAGCAAAATGTAAATTATTATCTGTGTGGGTTGCGGTGCTGAAGCTGAGGATTTCGTTCTTTTTTGACGTAAATATGTAGAATGGATTTTCCAATGCTTATTATTGGACTTGGAATTAATAGAAATGTAACATTTATTTATGTTTTAAACTGCTATAGTTATTCCTTGGTTTAAATATTAACAACAGATTAAGAAATGTTGCAGTTACAAAATAAAGTTCACGAAGTGCTTTAACTTAAATTAGATTATGAAATTTATACATTTAGACAGAGCATACATTGCATTCGTTACAATCATAATTCACAACAAGTCAATGTAATTGCCTAGAGTTAATTGTTATATTTGTGTCCAATCCAAGGATAGGTTGGTTGAAAAAACTTTTAAGAATTTGATTTAATTATTTGAAGGTGAGCTTAATTTTTAAATATTTTGATATCTTTCATTGGGACAAAAAACGAAGTAAGTACGTTGGCCTCGTCTGAACAGTAGCTTTGTAATGTCGTCGAACAAATATCGATGATTAAAATGATAATAGCGTTTGCAATTTTAAGGTTACAACGAATACCGGTTAATTTTTGATTACAATCGCCTACGTAACGTTTCGACCCTGACCGTGATTAAATTTTCTCTTAATTCGTTCAAGATTTATTTGTGGTTTTAATTTAAATTAATTATAGTAATTACATTATGAAAATCATTTTATATTTAAATAATTGAAAATTATTAAAGATCAACGAGTCGTTGCTATTGGCGTATTCGTGCCTTCATAAATGATCGTATCTACCTATTTAAAAATGTTGTTGCATAACAACTTGACCGTGACCAAAAATTGACTCTCAGTATTTCTAATCCACATTATTAAAAGATCTGCATGATTATTGCTACTGTCTTGATCCCCAATTCAATCGGCCTACAACAACTTTCTCATACTGCAATTGCATCGAGTCGACTATAGCAATTATTGCGAATGCCTATAAAAGCAACTGGAGTGCTAAACTGTCGTGTGGAAATAAGAATTTTTAATTTAGCAAATTTATTTCTCGTTCCACCCACTGATGAACTCTTGTTCGAGATGATAAAATCGTGCTTGGTGCAATTCTTGCTCAAGCCTAAAAAATCACATATTTCTAGTAGTTCTGACTCAAAGTTTTGAATGAAATCTAAAACTTGCGAAGACGTGAGTTTTTTTCTCACGAAAACAGGTGTATGTAGGTAGAAATTCCAGCATAGAGAAAGGTAGACCGTGAAAATGACTGATTGTTGTCTGATTGAGAAATTAATTTGGAATATTTGAAACAATGCGTGTGCAATTCGTTTTGAAAATCAGAAGCCGCAAATTAATTACAACGTGCGACTCCCTCAATTTATTTCCTTTCATTATGCAAATATTGGTTGGGATAAAAATAGAATCGCTTTTTTCCAACGGCAGCATCGTCGTACGCTCATCATGAGTCACAAAAGCTATTATTTTCTTTACTACACTTTGCAAATGAATAGGTCTTCATGGTCGTTCGACTTATTTCGTTGAATTAACATAATTGTGGCCCCGAGCACTTAAGAATTAAATACCACTAATCACGATAATATCATTTTATCGACGAAATAACTCCTTGAATTAATTTTTGGTATTATATTCACCGATTTAACGTAATTATTGTTATTCTATATCTTAAGTTGTCGATTTAAGGCGTGCATTTGTGGTAAATTTTTAGGCTGGACCAGTAAGTTACCTTTACCTTCCCATTTATAATACCATAAAGGAAAGTATTTTTAGAATATCATATTTCTTCTAAAATTTTGCAATATACCTTTCATTAAGGTATCTAACCGGATCTCGTGTTAAGACCTCAGAACTTAACTTGATGGATTTATAAAAAAGTTGTGGTTTTGAGAGCAACGTTTGCAAACGTAGTTACGCCAAGACAAATCAAGGGCTTTGCCAGAAATATTAATCATAAAATAATTACTATGCTGTGATATAGGATTACTATTATCATTTATTTGCTGTTATAGTAGAATTAATTTTTCGAGTTGGTACCGAAATCCAATTTATTTTTATTCAGTCTTCTTTATCTGAAGCTGCTTAAAATTAGAATTATTTTTTAATGCTAAATTTCTTTAAATCATTCAGAGACGTCGTCGTCGCTTAGCAGATAAGCAAATTAAAAAAATTTTCTTTGGTCCAGATTATTTATACTTGGAAGAACAAACTAAAGTTTATCTGTAGTTATTGACAGTGGCGTATTTAGAGGGGGCAACGGGGCAACCCCCCACCTCTGGTTGACTCGAATTGTATCTCTGTAGCCCTCCCTGAGATTGGATATTGTATTGTAAATTATAAATAAACTAGCAAAAAGCCCGTCCACGGACGGGCATCTAGACCCGATTGGTTGGAAACTCGATTGATGTGCAACTCGTCTCAGGGGGAGTACCGGCGGTGGTTTAATATATTTTTCGGTTGGTAAAAAAACTTTTTTCACAAAAAAATGACACGCTGGAGGAGGAGCCGGAGCCGGAGCCGGAGCAGCACAGTGCTGGGATTTTATGTATTAAGATTAATACTTATAATGTAATATATTTCTACTATTTTGTTTGTATATACTTATAGCTTGGATTTTTTTAATTTCTGGAACCTGTCGGTGCAGTGGTTTTACGACTAAAGCGCATGAATGGATTAAAGAGATTTTAAAAATATTTGCAAATATTTTTAGAATCTCGTTATTATTCAGGGCTGACTATCAGCTGACAGTCAGCGCTGAATATCAGCTGATTCAGCAGTTTGCATGCTGACGCAGCGCATTTTCAGCTGGTTTCAGCTGCCAAATTAGCAATTCAGTAGCAATTCAGTAGCAATTCAGCTTCTGACGTTACTGAAAATCAGCAGCTGACTCAGCTAATTAGATGAATTTTATGCTGATACAGCGTGCTCGCAGTTGATATTCAGCATAAAATGTTACTTGGGTGGTCTGCTCCCCCCCCCCAAAGCATTTTCAATAATTTGTTATTTGTGTTTTTGATTTTCCTTTGGGTTTTAAATTTTACTAAACAATATAAATTATTAATGGTGTTTTTATAAATATTTTTAAACTTTTATTAAATTTTCTATTAATATACTGCATTTATTTTTTATTGAATTGCAGTGGTAAACCAGAAGAAAAAAAAATATTTTTAATCTTGAATATTGTCTTTTGAATAAGTTAGAATTTTTCTTAATTCTTATTAATTAAAAAATTTTTTTACGCCAAGCACCAAATGCCAGTGTTCTGTTTGGATTTTTTAATTTGTATAATTTATATTATATGAATTTAATTATTCAAAAATTGTAAATTTATATTGAAGTAAATTACTTATTTATTTAAAATAAACTTTATAAGGAAATTTAATTAATTTTGGTGTAATAATAGTGTAATAAAGTAAATAATAATGAGACGTCCGTCGGCATCGTACTAAAAGACCATTTTATATGTAAATGTAACATTTAAAATTGTTTAATTATAAATTTATATTACTTCCTATAATTTTGAATAAACAAAAAAAAAAACTAATGCAGAGCGATAGGTTGAGGTTGTGCAATTTTATGTTTACATTAAATTTAATTTCATCAATTGAACAGATTATTATTACTGCTTTAGTGAAAATTACTATAAAATTTTTCATGTCTTTTACAACCCCCATATTTACAATTTTTTACTATTTTTTATTTAACGAAAAGCTATAATTTATTTTTAATGTTCCAAAATTCTAATAGTAGTTAGTTTTCATCTTCTTAACATTTTAAATTTAATGGAACACTAAACTTTAATTTTTACAGTGTAAATATGCTTTTATTAATAAAATATTTCAGAATCTTGAAAAAATTTCATTCAACCAAAAACACAATTTGGAGAACTTTTGCATAATCCAAATATTTCAAAATACAAATTTCAACAAAAAAAAAAAGGCAGCTTTACATAGAACATTAATATTGGGGTAGTTGTCAAGTGTCAGAATTTTTAATTATAGTACATTTTCATCCCTTCCTACAAATAGCCCCCTAGAAGTTTAAAACGTTTTTACTACATTTCCGGTGTTCTAAATAAATGTTTTTATTTTGTTTATTTTTGCAAAATAATGAGATTAATAATTAATAAAATAAAAATAAAATTAAAAAAGAAAAAATTGGTTAAATGCAACTGAAGATCGATAAGTGCAATGCCTTAACTACTTTCATTTTTAAACTTTATTTTTATTTTTTATAACTTTTTTCGTTTCTTCCCTTTTTTATTTCTTTTAATTGTTCAATTTTCTACTTAAGTATCAGTCTTCATTTAAAGTTAAAATTCTATTATTTTAGCATTTTATTTATTTTTTGTTAGGATTTGGATTTAATAACTACTCTTTTTAACTTTTTGGCAACAAAATATTGTAAAAAAAATTAGGAAAGAAGAATACGTTTTTTAATTAGAAATTACTTTTAAAAGATATTCATTTTTTATAATTATTAATAATATTCACAATTTTATAAAAAAAAATATAACAGATGCAATTAATTATAAATTTTACGTGACACTTTTAAAATTTGGATCTGTATTACTTGAAAACTATCTCCTGTTTAAAATTCTATTAAAAGTTGACATAGGAAACAATAAGATATATCTACATACAATAACTTTCTTTTATTAATTTGAATAAACAACAAAAAAATAAATTAATGTTAGCAATTTGTGCGGGCGAAAGAAAATTCGCCTTTTTTAATTATTTAATTTTTATATTTTTACATAATATCATAATTTTTTATTATTTTAAAAGATAAGAAAAATAATACATACATTATTGTATTGTTCTTTTATGGGTTATCGAATTTAAATACAAAATTATTTATTTAATTTAATTGAATTAAAAATGTAAATCTTCTATAGAAGCTCGTAAGTTATTGTAATTTACAAGCCACTAAGGTATTGTGAAGAATGACGTTCTAATGAATATACCTTGACTTCGTTATTTAATTATACAAGATCTTGGTGATTATCTTAATTTATACGTTTTATATGCGCTTTTATTTTAATTCGCATGCAAGCTTTTCATTTTCGTGTGTTAAATTGTTACTTACAATACAGTGCTTGATGATAATTCAATAATTAAACTTTCGTCTCCACACAAAACAACTATTAACAATAAATGATAGGTTTTTTGACTTACGCTACAAGGTAAACAATGAAGATTTACTCAGTCAGTTAGTGTTAAAGTTCAATACATTTATTATTATTTTATTCATTGACCTGATTTTTAAGAAGATTCTACGTTTATTTTTCTTTAATTGCAATTTAACGATCACTAATAATTTTAAAACTTTTTATTACTTTTTTTTTATAATTAGCGAATTAATATTTGAAGTGTGCGCGAAATTATAAAATATTTTAGTGAGAGTATTAGATCACGTAAGACGTAAGTTTTAGTATTGTAACTTTTTTTTGGAAAATTTAATTATCAGTGAAAAAGTTGTTGACATTAGAAGGTCGGTGTTAACTTTTCCGGTGATAGAAATGCGTGTGCATAGGCGCTGACGCTTTTAAAATGTAATTAGTCATCTATTTGGAGCAAAGTGAAAGATCAATTAATTTTTGTATCCATACAAGGGGTTCATTGTTAAAATTGTTATATACTCAAATTTACCGAACCTTAGATTTATCGATAAGCATATTTAAATTTAATTTGTTTACCGTTTACAAAAATTTAGGAATTTTTTAGCTATCCGGGTTCGTATCCTGATCCACTGTTGAAGTCACCGGAACTTTTTATATTTTTGCCGAAGCAGGAGGTTACTAATTTGGTCTCGTTTGGTATTTATGTGTTATGAAGCAATAAATTTATAAAATTCGACAATACATTGACTCAATATATTTGCATATTCACCGACTGCTGAGGTTCATTGATAATCACTTGTAATTTATTATGTCATTCTCAAAGCGGATTTAATTGTTTTTTTTTCCGTTAATGCTGCATTTTAATTACTGTTAAAAGATTATATCCTGATCGATCTAACATTCTATTATAAATAATTAATATCGAGTCGTTCAATAGCAACTTTTTATGTAACAGATGTAAATTTTGCGGATGTTATGCTGTTATGTCTCTATCAACAAATTTGTTCACAATATCTATTAATGGGTTACATTTTTTGCTGCAGCTAAATCCTGGAGCAGAGGCGCTTAATTATGTGTCTCACAAAAATTATAGTCAAGTTCGACAAGGTTGCTCGTTTATGATTGTGTAATAAAATTATACTCTTCAAAGTTTTGCCAATTTTTAATTCAAATCTTTTCTTGACAGAAATATAATTTTTCGAAGTCAACAGTGATTGTATTGTGCTTGCAAGTTACGAAAAGTTGCAACAAATTAGAAAACCTTACGATAATTATTTTTATTGTTACCACACAGCCTGCAAATTTAGAAACCACAATATTTGCGCTTTTTATTTGTTGTTAATTTCAAAAATCGTTGGGAAAAAATTAAAAAATTTTCGAGCACTTTTTCGACGATAAAAAATTATTTAATTGGTACTCACGTTATTTGGTACGATACTTTTGTCTTCCATTTGTTTGCCAATGTAAACAAACTATTCGCATCCAAATATCACCAAATACCACACCACTCTCTTTAACTCAGCACAGGTACTGTCACAGCATCCGTCTTACATTTTCTTAAATAATAGTAGTTCGAATCAATCTTTACATGTAAAGGTGAGCGGCAAATTGGTTTAAAGGTAGGGATAAAATTGTAACTAATTAAAGTATCAACACAGAAACGGTGATCATGACTACGTGCGGTAGGTTAGGAGATAATTATGCCCAGTATATTACCATTAGGTACCAATCGATGATTTTAAAATTTAATCATGAACTTACGATGACTTAAGAGGTAAATAATTTGACATTGATAAACCTACCACTTGTTTTAAAGAGTTCTGAAAAAATTCCGTAATTTACTTACATATTATTACAAATAATTTACATAAATACATTTTTACCCATATTTAATGCTCTAAGCTTATTCTTGTAAATGCCAAAATAATATTAATATTAAGGACGGTTGCATGTTATAAAAGTTGAATAAATCAAAAATTTTTAATTCGTATGGCATTTATTCGGTCGACATTTACGACACTGCATTAAAAAAAGTACCTTCTTGAAAATTAGGATGTAAAATAAATTTCCGGTTCCATATTTTTCGCTAATATCGATTGGTCTGAATTATATTTTCGTTTTATCGATTTGGCCTTCTTCATTTCCGATTATAATTTGACAATTTCGTAATTTATGTTCTTACAATTAGTAGCAATTAATAGATGACGGAAAATAAATAGATTTCAAAAATTATTAACACGAACTTGAAATAATTTAAAATTATTTCGAAGGCTTTAAGATTGCAGTACAATTTAGTCATTGCGGTGCCGTTATTGAAATTAAAATTTTAATAAAGTTACCTAATGTTGGTTTTTTTGTTGACACAGTGGTTGATTATTTTTAACAGGGCTCTTTATGCATAATTTTAATTTAATTACAATGGTTTTTACGACAATTTCGTCTATAGGTGTCTACGTACTCAAGGTGGTCGGTAATTTAAAATTCCATTTAAGTATTGAAAAATTAACAAATTAAAATGTGCAGACATGACAAATTTAGTGATACAATTAAGGATTAACCAAAATATTTTGACGTTAATTAATAATTTATACTTGTCAAATGTCCACAAGTGTTTGCATTATTGAGACGTTAGCTCTAATTAAAATTGTTCCGATTTCCGAATCGTACGTAAAAGGACACAAATTTTAATCAAGGCTTATGTAAATCCTATCGGTGATTAATTTGCAATTTATGAAGTGTAATAGGATAAATTAATTGCCGCAATTCTTTATTAAGTACAACATGCGATACGAACCTTGCCAGTTTTATGTTGCTGGTGTTTGTATTTGGCGATTTTACATGTTTTTTTTCTTGCTAGTTCCGATCGATAATAATTGGTAATTCTTTTACATTGCCGTTAATTTATTTGCAAATATTAACGTCTACATGGCTAATGGACTTTTTTAATTACTTTTCAAATACGCTTATAACCGGCACGATCTTGATAGAATGCAATTCGTCGTGATGCATTATTTATGAATTTTCCTATTAGGATCGCGATGATTCTATTAATTGCAATTATTTTAATTACTTTACAGTGTAAACTTTAAACTGGTCAATGTTAATTGAATAGTAATTTTAACATTTTTTCAATTTTTAACTCTCAAGTGAGCGTTTAGTAATAATAAATTGATAATAAAAATCGGCATAAAAATAAAAATTAACAATCAATTTAATAATCAAAAAAGGCCAAGGAGATCGTAACTTTTTATTAAAATTTGCAGGTACTATATTTTGGATATTTATGGATATCGATAATATCTACTTATAATTTTTTATTTACCTTCAGAGAGTATTAACTTTTAATCCGTATTGCCTTATATTGGATTACGTGCGATTATGAATAATTTAATTATACTGTTGTTTTGGATCGATAGTTACCTATCGATTATAAATTAAAGGTGATGAAATTTTCACGGCAATCAATCTTACGATTTAAATGGTTTTTAAGAAAAATTATTAGTAAACGTAGGTTTATCCACATTAATTATTCTTCTAGCCACCTTGATACAATTTTTAACTTTAATTTCCCATCAATCTAGGTTTTGTAAAAGCAACAGTTTTATGACTGTGTATATGTCAATGATACACACCTGTAACGCGCATACTTCTTCAGTGTCAACAATCATAAATAGACTTTCAGAGAGGTCGATTTTGGGCGAACGACACTCGAATAATTTGGGGCAACAATATTTTTAAGAATTTGATTTTTGAAAAAATTATCTAAGAAATGTGTAGGTATTTTCTTCCTCGAGCAGACGTATTTTTATTAAATAATTTTACAACTTTGTTGAATTTTACAGAATCAGATCAATTCTGAACAAATATAATATTGAAATGCATTTTTTCAAAGTCTAAATTCTCATAATGGCTTCTCCAGACAAAATACAAATCTGAAAGTTAATTCCAAAGCAAACTCAACCTAAATGATTTCAGTAACGTCAAAATTTAAAAATTATAGTTTCATAATCAAATCCAAATTTAAATTTTCCAATAAAAATGAGAATGCTCACATCAAAGATAAATCGACCATCTGTCGCCGTATCTTATTTAATTTAATTTTTTTTTGAATTTTTAATTTGAATTTTACGAATTTTTAAACAACCAAATCAATTATTATATTTTAATGTTTCAGTTTAAATATTTTTATTATCGAATATACAAGACAAAAAATGTAAAAAAAATTGTACATCAACGTTGAGTTATTTTATTTTATTTACATTTTTTGGTTCTAAAATTATAACTTTCCAAAAATAATTCAATCTTATTCAAAATATTCGTCAACTTGTTTAAAATTGGGACAACTTAAAAATTCAAAATCACTTAACTTGTTGATTTATTCTCAAATGTAATAAACTCAAATATAAAAATTGCAAAAATCTCAGAAGACTGTTCAGGCGGCTTTTTCAACGGCAAAAGTCTGGTTTTCTCCACCTATAGTTGTTGCTACCTCAATTAGTTTGCGAGGAACCCAGAAACTTTAAAATATATATAAATTTTTATAAATAATTATAAATAAAAAAAGAATCTACTGCCGTCAAATTTAATTGCTGACCAGCTACTCTTGACAACATAGTTTGTTATGCTGGACAATTTTTGAGATTACTTGGTAAATTTATCAAGTTCTTATTTTAAACAGCATTGTGACGTTGTATTAACGTTTATTTATTGTGCTAATTGGGTGTGCATTTAAAAATTGAAATTCTAATTTTCTTACACTAAAAGTTATTCCATATAGTTACTGAATACTGGGTATTCCATATCCTCCCAGACTCGAGCGTGCTACCACAACATATTATAAATGTATTTGTTTTAAAAAAATGAAAAATTTCTGGTTAACAGAATCAATCATAGAAAATGCATACATTGCTTTAATTTTTAAACCGGGGGGTCTGGGTGGTATGGAATTTTTTTAATTCAACCGATTCTTAATAGTTTAATTTAACCTGAGTTTCTTTCTATATCATCAAATGATGATAAAAAAAATAATTTTTAATTACTTACTTGTATAAGCAATATGTCGCGAGACGTTTAGTTCAGGGCCGGATAAACCATGGGTGCAATGGAGCCGCTGCACCCAACGCCAAAGTTTAGAAGGCGCCAAAATTTAGCGTTTTTAATTGTTGTGATTCCAAGGTACTACATTTTTCTTTCATTATAACATTCAATATGATATTATTAGCTTGATCCGGCCCTGGTTCAGTTAAGTAATAATAATTGTAATATAAATTAAATATAATATGTGGCGGGGGCCGCTCTAGCCTTTACGCCGCCCGGACAAAAACACAAATTTCCGACCCTTTATGGGGTTAGTCAGATTTTTTTTAGCTTTTTCGATCTTTTTGTGGCGGCTCGGGAAATTTGATTAATATTTCAATTTGTCATGTCAACAGCCAAAATGCCGCCCTTTAGATTTGCCGCCCCGGACAAGTGTCCGGGTTGTCCGCCCCCTACAGCGGGTCCTGCATGTAGGTACTATAAATTCGCTATAAATAGGAGGTTTATTTACAATTTCTTAAATAATTAAAATTAAAAAAAGAATTACACAAAGGATTTATGCGAAATGAACTCTCAACATCATTAGATTCTAGATATTATTACTATACAAAATTAGAATTAACTAATTCTGTCTTGATAAGTAGTAAAAAATTAACCAATGAAATACCGCCATTTATTAATAATACATGATTCGTGCATGAACAGAAAACTTACGGTATTATTATTAGGAGACTTCAACGATAGATTACAACACGATTTTGAAAATTTTAAGTACTTTTCTAATATTACTTTGTTTATAATTAATTTTATACCTGCAGAATTAAAACCAAATTTCTTTTTAAAATATTTTTAAAATTTAAAAAATGAGTTTGGTTAAATGAAATTAATAATGTATTTTGAACTTGATTCTGTAAATTACAATTATATGTTCTTCCTCAATATTTTTAAAGGCCAAAATACAATTTTCCGAATTTTAATTCACACCTAACGGTCTGATTAATTATTTCAATTATTCTTGATTGAGTTCATAAAAGCATAAAATGTTAACCTGTTCTCAACTAAAGCTGTTAATTAATACTAGGACGATTGTAAGATATTCTACAAGATATCCATGTTAATTCTTAACCTTAGCATTAAATTATAAATATAAATAACAAATTATCTTAGTGTTTCTTGTCGATTTTTGTCTAACTACTGCCTATTGCAATTTGTTAACTTTTATAGTTTTTCCTGATGTATTGTCTTTTCATTTGGTTGTTTTTATTTTATGACGTCTGTTTTAAAAATATTTTATTACCACTGATAGCACAAATGTACGATATTTAAAATTGTTTAAGCTACTAGATCAAGGTTTATTGGCTTTACAAAAGGTTTTGTGTTGTAACTTAACGCTTATAAGAAGTTTTACATTGCTGGGTATCTGAATTATCTAGTTAAATTTTACTACCAAGGCTTACTTACAAAATTTTATACAGTAGGTACTGTTAGCTTTTTACGATTCGGCTTAATTTTTATTTCTCAATGTATGGCGTCTATGAAGGTGATGTAATAATCGAAATTATGGTGCATTTTATGCTTTTTTTATGCTAATTAACTATTAATTTAATTATTTTTTAATTAATGTACTCCACTAATTTAATTAATCAAATTAATTATTTATTTTAATAGGCAGCGCCATAGTACAATGCAAATATCCGGGCCCTGTCGATTATCTTGGGTCAAGAAATACAACAACTCACAATTTGCGCTTAGATGGGTGACCGTCTCAAGAACGTTTTTTCGCTACCTTCCGTCAAATGACGGTTTAGGCGTCAAGCAAGTTTATTGCTATCATAAAAAACGGACTAAATCCCGATCTCGGGAAAGCAGAAGGAATCTCAAAATCAACTTAGAAATTTTCCAAGCATGTGAAAAGTTAACTGTTAGATAGGTAACATAATTTGTACTGATGCTGATGAGTACGGAATTTTGTTCTATTTATTCAAAAAATTGTAAATATTGTAATAAACTTTCTTTAAATTTAGTATAAACATTTTAATTTGTTGTTTAAACAACAGTTTATTTAATAACATCCTGTAAATGATCGGTTTAATTTTTAATAAATTATAAAATATTAATTGGTCGAGTAATGCAAAACATACTATTGTTACAAATTAAAATTGTATTTGGCAAAAATAACTAGGAGAGGCCAATAAAAAACAATTACAATTCATTTATATTAATAGAAAGAAATTAAGTGTAATTAAGCTTTGGTTTGATTCACTTCTCTTAAGCTACGTGATTACTTTCGTCCCTTAAATTTGCTTATTTTTAAAATATCCCCCGGAATTTTGAGTAAATTTTGAACTGGTAGAAAATCAAAAACGGTTATTAATGGACATGAATTTTGAAAATGTGAATAAAAATTTCAGAAAATATTTCCTATTATATAATGTAATTGACACACAAGGATTATTCAAATATACATAATATGTATCTACGCACGCAAATAAAACAGAATACTGCGCTCAAGATTTATTAGGTAGTAGCAAATTTTAATTGACAAACATCCTGGTACTAATAGTTACTGCTAAAAACTGTAAAAACATTACTTCTGAAAATGCGTCATCTTTTGCTTACGAGAATTAATTTGTTTTGAGTTTTAGCGGTTTTACCAGAAAGCCGTTTCAGAAAATATTGATGTTGTGAATCCTTTGTTTTTTGAATTTTGGGAAATGCCAACAGATTATGTAAGGTTTTGATGAAATGCATTGGTACTTTTGTTGACACTGACCTCGTCAATTTAAAAACAAAGGTGCGTTCTTCATACCAGACGTAGCTTAATTCACTTCTTTGTCGTTAGTTGTTCTTTAAAAATGTAAAACGAAACAAGTTTTGTAAATTTTTTATATAAATAAGGTCGTCCACTGACGGCAAAATTTATGAAATGCTTTAGCTTGCAACTGCGAATTACGATTAAGCTTTAACGAGAATTGTAGGATCCTGTTTTGTATCCTTTACGAGGACAGCTAATTAAGGAATCTATTTTAAGGAACAGATTGCATAATGATTATTCTCAATTCTATATTTAAAAGAAACAGTTTGTAGGCGTCGTTGTATTTACTACCTTGTTTAATGTATTAACTTGTTTAGTTTTAAAAAATGCGGAAGACATTTGCCTAAATACAGTGCACTTAATTTTTTATTAATTTAATTGTACGATTAATAAATAAGCAGGTACCTGATGTTTGTTAACAACGAAGGTTATCAATTTTCAAATCAATCAGTTACCACCTATACATTAGGTCTATTAATACATACCAAGTCAATGTACTAAAAGTACAATGTACTTTTTGTTCTAAATTTTCTAAGGCTTTAAACATCCATGATATGGAAATTCTTCCTTTAGTAAGGAGCGTCCGTCGTGACCTTCTTGTCTGTATCCGTGTCTTCGCGTAACTACATAAGGGACATACAGTTGAACGTGGGCTTGGAAAATTACCTCAATGGTTTGCCATTGCTTTCCATTTGATTTCCTCGGCAATAGATATTTAGACCATTGTCAAAGATAAACAAAAACATCTTTTTTACAAAAAGTTAATTAGAATGTCATCAACACCGAGATTATAAACAGTAGAAAAGGTCAGCACAACAACTGTGAAAATCATTGAAAATCTCAAAGTTTGGCGTAAAAATCAATGGCATCATTATCTATTTTATTATTTTCGTAAAAATGGTAAGTGGGCATTTGGAATTAACTTGTGTTCGAATATTTTAGATTTTACACAACTGGCGTATTTCTAAACACATTGTTAATGGTATTATGATACCATAAACATTAAATTGTTGAATAAAAAAAAAAAAATTAAACGGCTTTAACCTTCACTCTGTAATATTTGTAAGAGAATGCCAGGTTAGTACTTACTATTAAAATTTACCGAAGAAGTGACCAAAATTTAATGTTAAATAGAAAAAACGCAATATTATTTAATGCATCAATATTTTTATCTCACCTACTGTTTAAAACTTACCGTTATTCTAATTTAGAAGTTTTATACGTTTCATTTGATACAGCAATTTGCCCGAAGAGTGAATCACAACGGCCTCATGTAAATTTATAAGTTTTTTGTAGTATATGAACCTGCTTGCTATAATCTGCTATTGTATCGCAACGTTAGGTCATTGATTCGTAAATGCACATCGAACTTAAGCTGTTTTATTTTTGGAAAATAAAAACCGTTTAAACTGTTTCATGGCATTAACTTAAAGGAAAAAAAATTATTATAAATTGAGTGACTAACATAATTGAAACTTTAAGCAACGTTTCTTCAGATATTTCGGGGAATTGCAATTATTGCTGTTTTGAAACCCATAATTTATACCTACCCTGTGCATTTCACCAATGCTTCATGGGTTTGGCGAATAATTGTACGGTATATTTTATCCGAGAATCAAGATCTTGTTTAATTTATTTTTATTATAAAAGAAAATATTAATTAGTACCTACAGAACTTGACCTTATTTGTTTATTAATTATTATAAGTAAACAGCTCTATTAGTTAGTTATCTCTGTATAATAATTGTTTGTGCTGCTATAGGCGAGTTCGCCTTCGCCCGCTTTGGTATACCAGAGAATAAAAAAAAATAAAAGTAAAAAAAAAATAATATACCTATTTTCCTCTACTTTTATATTATTAAAATGATGGTATTACCAAACCAAGTTGACAAAGCATAAAGTAATGCAAGGCCGATGAAGATAAAATTATAATATAGGATGTGATATTTTGTATTTTGAAGATTTGTCATATTATAAAGCTTCCACGAAGAACTCAACCTGTGAATTTTTGATTTGTTTATTACTCTTTTCAACATATTACATTTATTTAAATTTAAAAAATTTGAATTGCAATCATCTGCTTACGTCAGTAATAGGTATATTAGTTTTCACAAATATAAATACTTAGAACTTTATTTTGTGTTTTGAGTAGACCTTTCGAAAGATTTTTTGTCAAATATAATAGACATAATAATTATTAAATATTATTTTGTGGACGTAAAATATTATCATAAATATTGTTTAAATCGTAATTAAATGTAACCGAGAAATGGCACTGAATTGGCCGATATCAGAATATTTCGGTCAAGAACGAGCTAATAGAATATTTTCAGAATTTTTTAGATGCAACCAAAGAGTATATGTATATACTCTGTATATATACATACTCTTTGATGCAACATTAAAATAGTAGAATATTAATTTAAAAGAGAATAAAGTAAATATTCTAATTTATGTATACTGCAATGTATTTTTGTTAAAATTTAAATTTTCTAAACTTTAATTAATCAAATATTTTTTCAAAAACTTAAATATCATAACTCTAATTAAATCAAATTGGAACTTTCATTAAGTTACATTTGGAACGGACGAACTTACGTTCCACCAACCCAACATTTAACAATATAAATAATAATTTAAATATACCGGAGGATTAAAAATTAACAACACAAAATTTATTTACAATTTACAAAATTACAAATTTACGACTAATGAGTCAGAAACACATACATGGTGTGATGGCGAGATTGTCGAAGAAGCAGTGTGTGTCTGTCGCTCTTACTGAATTGTGTTTTATTTTTTAAATTTTAAATTTATACTGGCAAGATTGCGATAACCTTTTATCTTCATTTTATTTACAAAATTAAACAATATTATTATAATCAACCCCATTTAATTAATTTTGAACACGACATTTTATCCAGTATACATTTTACAAATACAAAGTAAAAAAATTAATAACCATTGCATAATTAAGAAATGAGTAATAGAAACAGTATTTCTGGTCTATTTGCCGTCCTCAGTACCTCATTCACGTTATTAATTCATAATTACGCAATGTTGTACTTAGCGGCTGCAGTCTTCATAAATGCGTAGACATAATATTTCGATCTTTCCACAAAATTTGACAATACCTCCGTGCTATCAAGCTACTGCTCCATCAAAAAACGACTAGATAATCACATCATAGAAGTTATCGCAATTATATTAGTAGTACATTCACACATGACAAATATAAAATTTTTTTTAATTTACAGTAATCTGTAAAATTTCTTTTAACCGGTAGTCCAAGTCTGACACTCGATCTATATCAGCTGCTGATCTATTCTTGAATAGTATACTGTCGTGTTCCAAAATCATTTTTTATTTGGAAAAGTTATTGTATTGAGTTTGAGTTTTATTTTCATTGTTATTTTTGAATTCAAAATTAATTTGTTACAAAGATTTTATAATTTGTAAATATTTTGAATAATTTATTATAGGCGAAAAAAATTTTATGTTGGCAAGAAATTGGTTGTAACTAGGCTTTTTGCCGCCCGCGTCGACCGGAGTGAGTGGTCGGTTTTACGGAGGATCTCCGTAATTGTAAATTTGATTCGTTTGTTAAGAGTTAATTTTGATTATTTTGCTAAATAAAGGTTTTTTGTTTTACTCTGAGTAAGAATTTTTATTAATTTGTTTAATTTTGAACGAAATTGGATAATAGTGAATTGGAACAGGAAAATAAAAGTACGAGGCATGTGGTATTGCAGAGCACATTTGGCGAGTCGAGATACCACAAATAAAATAGTGGACGTTCTGTAATAAATTAAAATCGTCGTTATTATTATTATTTTGGATTTTGAGAGGTACGGGTCATCTCAATACGTAGTTAATCATAAATACTTCTTTAACATTACAGAAAAAGATGTAAAAGAAATAAAAGAAAATAAAAACTTTATATAATGTTGTTTTTCAATAATACACCTTCAATTCGTACATTTTAAGTTATCGACCTAAATAAACTGGGAGGTAACAGTAGAGTGATGCGTAAATGCGGCCTTCAGGCCGCACAACCTGAGCAATTTAGTTACTACCTAATTTATAATCCTAAACTGGATTTTTTAAGTATAATTTTATAAATTAAATCACAATTTTGATGTTTTAAGGATTAAAAAATTAAAAATTTGAATTACAATTGACGCTTTCTGAATTACAAGTAACCAGTCTAAATTTTTACAATAAATATTTTTTGTGATAGTCTAAATAAGTAATGGTTTATGTACTGAATATATTAAGTCGATTTTCTGTTACTTATATTTACAAAAAAAATTTCTTTATATTTTGAAATATTTTATGCTTATTTACTTTGTATGTAAAATATACATTTTGACCACATAATAGTATGATGTGAAACCACAATGACACATCACCTGTGAAACTTGCTACATTGAATTATGTAGGTAAATAGTTCAATTAATTTGTCCCGGTTTTGATATTAAATAGCTAGTGTATCGAATATTAGCTATAATATGTACCTATTATTAAAAACCTTTAAATTTTAATTTAAATTTTACCATAAAAATTTTTTTATTTAAATGCTTTTCATTCTGATACAAATAATTCAAACCTTAAAAAAATTTACAAGTTTTATTTAAATCCAAGTTTGAATATTTGGGCAATTTTGGTGTCACAAGAATATTATTAAATAGGTATACCCACTGCTCTTAGAAATATCATGTACCTACATGATATTTTGTCCCTTTTCTCTATAAATTATTCTAATAAAAGAAAATGGACAACTGTATAGTCGAGGATAAGGACGTAAAATATTAAAGGCTAGCGTGGTAAAACTTGCGTAATACGCCTCTGTGTACATGTCAATAATCAGTTATCAACTAAGAAGGTTATTATTGTCCAGATATAAATAGATTAGTGTACGCAGGAATTTAAAATAATATAAAAAAATTGACATTGATCTCGAAAAAAATATTTTTAACGTCATTCTTACCGTGATAAGACAAAACAGTATGAAGTATGTTATTAAATTAATAGGAAGAATTATTTTCATTCAATTTATTAGTTTGTGCGTTGCTACTAACGTACTGTCTACTATATCGCAGATTAACCGCTTAGTTTTTTATGTTTTACATTGTTAAAGTTTGATTAGTCATTGAAAATTATATATTGCTTTTGTTTTCGATTATATGTAACTTACAAGATATAACCTTTAATACAAATTATTTTACCAATTGACTGTATCTGCGTCAGAGCAGTCGAATTTTATGTCGTGTACTTATACGATAATTAATTTTAACTATAAACTTAATTAAATCTCGAATTTAATAGCAATAAAAATATTTAATTAATATTTTAAATACTTTTTCTAATTGGATTACTTGCAGAGAGCAAACAAAGGTTTGCAGGCACTAACTTGTACTATAAAATTTTCAGATTTTCATCAGTTCACTGCTTACGATATTTTTGCATTTTTTGAAATGTTTACATTTACCGGTAAATGTACATATGTGAACGTGTACCTTATGGTAAAAGTGAGTGGACGAATTTATTTAAAACAGAATTATTATTACAATATTTAAAAAAATAATTTAATTTTTCGAAACACTACAGTAGCAATTTGTGCTGAAATAAAGATTAATTGTTTGAACAAATATCTAAGTTAGTATTTTGAATTATAATTTGAATTCAGTTTGAAAACTAACTTAGTGTAAAATTTTAATATATCTTTCCCAATATGACTTGTAATATGAGCAGATATTCCTAATTCTATTAGGCAATATACATTGTATGTACATTTACCATAAGCGTCGGTATAAGTGTACATTTACCGGAAAATGTGCACTTTTACCGGTATACGTACTTTTTCCGTAACAGTAGCAGTCATGGAAATTGACTGGAAAGAAAACAATTCCAAATGAAATTTCAATAACTGTACACAATATAAACACAATACGCACATAAAGCTAAGTTTTTCAAACCGGGGTGGGGGGGGGTCTAGGGGTATGGAATACCCTCTAGTACACCAGAGATTGTAAGCAAAAAAGTGTTATTGAGCTTATAAGTTTCAAACCGGAAATCTAATTTCTAAGAATCTAAGATTTCTGATTTGAAATTCAATAACACATTTTCTTTTTTTGAACAAAATCGCTAATGTGCTGGTATGGGGGGGGGGGCATATTTCCAGACCCCCGGTTTGAGAAACCTAGCTTTGTGATTCTAGCTGTGTTCAAAAAAGAAAATGTATTTTTGACCTTATGAGTTTTAAACCAAAAATTTAACTTTTTATCTATTCCTATTCTATTTTGTATTTCTTATTATTAAGAATATATGTATCCCCGTACTAATAGTCATGAATTGATCCGAGATTCAAGATCAATTCTTGAAATAGCAGCTGTTGCTACGATACGGTCTAAATTCCAGTAATCTCATTGGTAAATTCTAGGAATATTTTGAGTCTCGGATTGATCCGTGACTAAGTACGGGCATTAAAAATTTATTTTTTAATTTGGGAATAATTATTCTCAATGCAATTTTTATGACCGCCACTGCATAGTATTTACTATATAGTATTTATATATTTGGTATTTACTATATAGTGTATAATATACCATAATATTTATAATACACCACAGAAATTAAATTAAAGACATTTAATATATGTTTTATTTATATTTTAAGGGGTAACTGGTTTCGTGTAAAGTATCGTCAGATCCAATAAGCCAATTTATTTAAAAACATCCCGCCTATCCCCTATTAATTATTATTATAGTTACTAAATAATTTATGTATGCTGTACACAATACTCAACAACCTTTATATAGATACTATAATACTGCAGAGGGATGTAAATAATTCATTCACCTTTACTTTTATTATCCTGTATATTTAGTATGTTAGAATGGTATTCAATAATTTATTATTGCCATTATCACATTATCGATATATCCTTATTGTTATTGTAAAGTATCGATTAAATTGTAGGTCAAATATACTTAAATCTTTGTATCTTTAAGTTTAGATGAGAACTGCTGATATGCTAAAATGAGTTATGACGTCATCAGAAAAACGTATAGTAATATTTCCCAAAGACCGCTACTCATATTTTCTCAAAACAAAACGTTGTGAGCGTCATAAACATGAACAATGCGCAATATTTTTATAATAATTGCAGGTGACTACACTAAAGCCTTGCGTATGTCTACAATTTTCTTCGTTATTCATGTTTTACTTAATATCTTTTGTGAATAATGAACTCTTTTTAAAAATAATCTATCGACTTAATGTACTAATTATTATTTATATGTAAAAAGTTTACGATTTTGAAATTACACGTACAGGAATTTCCAGTTTTTGAGTGTCAAAGACCGTCCTTCGGATTGAATAATAAGAGATTCTTTACTATTGAGGCGTACAAGATACGACCTTTCATGCAGTTTTTAAGTGTTTCATCATTGCATAATTTATTAAAAAAAATATTAATAATACAAAATCAAGGAGGCATTGAAAATGAACCCCGAAGAAGGTCTTCGTGTTGAAAATTACTATTTTGTTTTTATACATTTTTGTTATTTTTTGCTGCTTTATGTTAATATTAATTGTTCTAGCAACAAGAACTGGAAGATCTTGACATATTTTACTTTGTTGATGTATTGAATTCGTTTCGGTTCACTCAAGTAAGATATGAAAATTTGATAATATCATACAAAAAAAAAGGATACAAATTCCACTATAAGATTCAATTAATAAATATTATTGTATTGGTGTTCTTTTTACTTAGAAGAAACATTGTTAAAGCTTTAAAAGTATTTTTTGATCATATCATATAAATATAAAATTATTTAATTTATTAATTAATTAAATTTTTTAAAAAATATAATTATTAAAACATAGATATGGTTCTGTACTAGTTTTTTTTGTGTAAAATTTTTATTTAGAATGTGATTGTATCAAAATATTTTAACTTCTGGCTACCTATATATTTTTTTAAATTCATTAAACTTTCAATAAATTAATAAAGTAAATATTTATAAATTTATGCAAGGTTACCAATATTTACTTTAACATTTGCAGAAGCATTTGATCTTAAGAATAGTTTATAATTGGAGTGTTATAATACATCTAAATTAATTATTTCGTAGGCGTTTAACATATTAATTGTTTATCATTCACATAATTATTTCTAATAACAAATCAATATTATATCACATCAAACATATTACGTTCTAACGTAAGATTTCACTTTTTATTCAAACAATATTTAAACGTTAAACACTTCAGTCAATACAATCATATAAATAATATTATATCGAGTGTTTGCTTATTGTAAATATTTTGTTTGAAATTTAAAAATTTTTTATCGATTTTTTTTTCACGTTTCAATAATAAATGATCTCTTAATTTACGATTTGTCAAGGAAACCTGGTGTTTTTATAACGTTTTATGTGTTCATCAAATATTAATATATCTAAAAGCGTGTAAGTGATCTTTTTATTATTAAATAATTACATAAGAATGCGTCTACATGATGTAACTGCCAATTTTATTGCTATACTAATTTGTAGATAAAAAAGATAATAGAAAATTAAGAATACGGAAAACTCGGTTAACTTTACTGGCACAGAAAATTAACACTTCTTGCCCAAGTAAATTCGGTTATTCCATCACCCATTAATCTGCTCGGTTGCAAAACATCGAATGGTATCAATCTTAATATTTACTGTTTCACGTCTATAATTATTGAGTCAAAATTCCGTTAAGTATACAAAATAATTGTTTGTTTCAAGGTTTACTTCTTTCAGTTATTTATAGCATTATTGGATTCCACGTTTATCATATCAGAAACAGTTATCAACTTTGCAACTGAATCTTGCAATACCCAACATATTATTTAGAAACTAATTTAAAAAAAAGGTAATTTATGATAGAGACGTTGCTTGGTGTGATAGAAGTAAACTTCTGAGACTAACTCTTGGACTTGAGAAAAATTCTTATTAGCTTGTCTCCGGTGGACAGCGAGTCTCTGTTCGAAACGAAGGTTAAAGAGATCCAATCAAACGCACTCGTCGATTTTAGTAAATTTATAAATAAAAATTATTTATTTTTAACATTTTCCGTATAATTTATTATACTTAATTGGTTGTAGTTTAATATTGATTACTGTAGATATAACTAATTGATTCTCAGTAATTACATTTCATCAAACTATTTTCACGACTTCAAATTTTTTTGATTTTAGAAGGTAGGTACATCTTATCGAATTAATTTGCTTAAAGTTAGCAGATTAGTTAATACCAGATATAACTTCAATGTAAATTGGCAATTATATTTTTTGCACAGCAATTTAAGTGAAGTTAATTCCTTTTTCTTGAAAATCCATCTGAGCTCATTGGAATTTTTGAATTACCCATCTAAGGTTAATTTTCAAAAAAAAAGTATACACGTTTTATCATGGCATTTACTATATTAAGTTCCGTACAATCATTTGAAATATATATAAAATTTCTCCTATTCAAATATTTCACCCTAAATGCTTTTTCAAATTAAAAAAAATATTTTTTATTTATTATTTTTTTATATTAAAAAATAATTTAAAATAAAATTTTAAGGGAGTATACAGCAATAGGAACTTTAGAAAGTTGAAATTATAAACTATTTTTTTTTAAATAAATATCACAAATAAATTTTATAGACTGAAGTCTACGAATTATTAATTAACAATACCAGTTAACAATTAAATGGCAATGATACATATCTATTGAAATTGTAATTTGATTGTATCACATATTGGTATGAAAATGATCATCTATCACAATTATTAGATAATTCTTTAGCGGTAACAATAATAATAAGCTACAGCTATGTAATTTATACGTCTCTGTAATATCATTAAACGTCCTTTGTTCAGTTTTAATTTTTCCCGGCGGTTAATATAAGCAATGATTGTTATTTTAATTTTGCGAATTAGATTAACAAAATGAAAAAAAATTCAATAAAATAAATTCAAATCAAATGCAAGACTCAAGCTTGTTATAATTTTTCTGCACGGCTACACAAGCCGTGTATAATATTATATTAATATTGTAGTATTTCGTCGGAATTGAAAGTTGGTTGTGTAAAATTTGTTTTAATATTATTCGAACAATATTGATATTTGAAAAATTTGTAATAATTTATATCCTGGTACACAGTTAGTAATTTAATATTGGCGCAACTATGGATTGAAGCGGTGTAAATTATTGCAGGTTACGACCTGCTACTGTCTATTATTGCAAATTTAAAAAAAAGTGCAATTGTTCACTAATTCCTGATATTTTTTTTTAAATTAATTATACCAATAAACTTTTGTACTGAAGGTTTTTTGAATATTTTCTTTTGTGCTGCATGTAATTTATCGTATCTTGAGAGACTTGATACAATAACGCTTAACTACTAGATTGTTATCTTACGAATTTTTTTTCTTAGCCATTTAGAATGTTCATTAAATTTTGATAATAAATTTTTATAAGAAGAATATTATTGTGTTAGACAAATAAATAAACAAAAACTAAATGCAGCTTTTTCCGTATCTGGAATTTTGTTCGACAGCATTTGCTCGACTTGGAATTGTGTTCGACACAAATTTGTTCGACTCAACGACTACGAAAGTTTTTGTGTATTCTAAACTTGTTTTTTATTTTTATTTAAAAATATTAATTTATATTTTTCATAATTTTTAAAAATTATTTTAAAAAAGTTGACTGCCACAGCTTCAAATAGAACAGAACAACACAAAGTACTACGCAGGTTTATAGAATTCATCTTGATTTTAATTCCTATCCTTAAGCACATTTCAATAAATTATTAAAAATATGTAAAAAAACGTCCTTCTTCGAAAAGAACATTATGAAAATGGTTAATAATGAAGTCATTAACCTGGGCGTGTTATTGAAAATTCTGTAGTAAAATAATTTGTAATTAGTTGGATACTAAGCATATCCCGACTACTAACCGTATAAAATAATTAAATTCTCATAAACTGGTTTAATTTATAATTTTATTTATTGTATAATTGAACTAACTCGTTTTCTTAGATTGATTGGTAATAATAAATTAAGAATGGAATTGTAAAATATTGCACGGCATTGAATTACTTTGTATTATATTTAGGTACGGCATGTAGAAAATGTGATTCACGTTCTGTCAATCCTGACTACGTCAAGTCAATTACCAGGATTTATTGTGCTTCTGGTAAAAATATCAAAATCAATTATGTTAGTACATGTTTATAAATTTATTAATATTAAGCTTTTGTTAGTTTCATTTTGAAACAAAAGTTTTTTTTATACAATTAAAATTTTCATGGAGATCTATAATTTATGGTAAATTGCTATCTTTCATTCATTTAATTTTATATTTTTAACACGCTTGATGATTTTACATTTTACCTTCGAACGTTTCATTTATGTTAATGGTAGACACTTAATAAATAAAATTGGTATAAAAATAAATTTTTTGTGAATGCCCAAGGGCTATTTGATTTCTTCATAATCCATAGGTATATCATTATTGTAGTATAGTATACATTTTAACAGATACCTTGTTAGAAGATACTTTCAGTGTTGTCAAAAAAAATTCCTATTTTTTAATATTTTTATTTTTCTATTCATTTTTATATTTTCCCGATTAATTTCTTTTGTTTTTTTTATGTTTGCATTAATTTTATCTTTTTATTTCAGTTTCGTATTTCATACATTTTTAATTTTCATTATTAAAAATCATTCACCATTCAAATATTGTAAATTAATATTGCATCAATATTGATAGTAACTTCAATAACTCATAGAATTTAAATGTGGTGAAATATTTAAGTTTAATCTACAAATTTATTTGTCATAATATGAATATCACTATAAATTATAATTCCAGGTTCGTCTGATGAAAATCGGAAATTCTAAATATAATATTATGATCGCTCACAATGCAACAAAATATAATAATCATTCAATTGCATAATTTTAATCTAATAACAATGTAAGTTATGACGAGAGACCTGATTTGTATGCGATTGCATGTTTTGTTTAATGCAACATAAAAAGTTGATTTTTGGTTTCTGCATGTTTCTCACTGAAAGGAATCAAAATACAAAGTTTTATATCGCATATAATTTCATATTTAGGTTTTTACTGCATATAACCGCATATAATCGCATATAAGCGCATATAACCGCAGTTAACTGTATTATAATCGCATATAAACGCATATTATACAGAGTCAATATTATACGAGACATAGTCAATATTTTTAATTTTAATATTTAAATAAAACAAAAATATTTTTAAATTTAAAATTTTAAATCTGAATTTTAAAATTAATAATTTTTTTATGTTGTTAGCACCGGCTACTCCGGTCTACCAACCTAAAAAGTGATGGCACTATACAAGTTGTCATGCATCTGTAGCCAGTATTATACTGCCGTGATAAGATAAAGGTAAAAATATTAAATAAAATAGGAAACGCGAAAAAGTAATATTTTGCGGGGATACAATGAAGTTGTTGAGATTAACCCCGCATATTTCAGCATATTTCAGAAATGCTGAAATATGCTCCTCTTACATCATGTCATGTAGAGCGATCATTTTGAAGCTATAAAAACATTCTTAGCGATAAGCGGCATAATTTCACAGTGGAAAATTTAAATAAAATATTAGTTTTTATATTATAATTCAATTAATGAATAATAATTTATTAATTAATAATAAAGTTACTTTTCTAATAAAAAATATTGTACTAAAATAGTTATTTATGAGTCTTATCCCAAAAGTTTATCATTTGTTGTGAGCGCGGAAAATTATAGAGTGAGGCGTAGCCGAAGTATATAACCACGCAAAATGCTCATACACTATTTTATGTGTAATTGAAATAAAATGGATACTTTCTATAAAAAATGTAAGATATTTATAATATTATGCTATAAGGAATAATTTAACGATATATACGTATAATAACCAAGTTGGTAAGAAATAAAATAATGCAATTAAATAATACGTCGATAATATTTGGTAAGCACATCTTATACTGAATTAATAAATTGATTTGTAAAATGTCCATCGCTCTTTTGCCTTAATCAGGGCCGTATTTCGGGCTTTGATTCGGGGGGGGGGGTTGAATGATAAATAAAAGTGCGTTGTGTCAGCTCGAACAACGGGGGGCATGAAATGCCCCCTAAATGCCCCCTAAGAAATTGCGTCGCAGGCAAAAATTTTTTAAATTTTCAAGGACAATTGAAGAGTGGAAATTAGAAAGGGCCTAAGTACCAACAACAAAGTTTTGAGATAATTGAGAAAAACTTAATAAAAGTCAAGCAATGTTTGACCAAACAAAAAAAATTGATCAAACTTTTATATGATGCTTTTAATACAAAAATAATATAACTTTGAGGCTTAAAACCTTTCATAGGACATAAAGCATGGTACTTAGAACCTATCTAAGTCAAAATCATAAAATTTTCAAAAATAGCACTTAGGCCCTTTCAATTTCCACTCTTCAATTGCTCTACTGTAAAGTTAAAAATGCCAGGTTTTGATGGATTCTTATGTATTTTTAACGCTCTTTTTAGTGGAACATTGTCGTAAGGGAGCGTTCATAAACTACGTGGTTTGGCCAAGGGGGGGGAGGGGTTAGGTAGAAAGCTACGCAGGGCTACGTGAGGGTACGGGGGGATTATAGTCAAGCTACGTAGTTTTCTTCATTTATTATGAAAGCAATTTTCAGAATATAAGCGACAACATAATGTGGATATTTATTTCCGTATTTTGATTTTTTTTATTTGTATTTTATATAGGTGCGCTATTTGTTTTAAAAACAAATATTGGTGTTATTCATTTTTTATACCAAATAATTTTTAAATAGTTTTGTTAACAGAAAACATAACATGTCTTCTGGACATTATAGGAAAAAAAACTACGTTCCATCTAGGGGGGGGGGGGTAGGGTTATCATGGTAAAAGCTACGTTAAGCTACATGATGGGAGGGAGGGGTTCTAAAGAGGTCAAAATCAAACTACGTGGTTTATGAACGCTCCCTAACTTCCATCGATTTTCATTTAAGCGCTATTTTGCTATTTAGCCAACAACAGTTCTACACTCTATAAGAAATTACAGTTTGGCAAATTTTAAAATGCAATAATCTCAAAACATGCTTTGGAAAGTTACGACAGTTGTCGTCTCGGGGTGCGATATTTTATCGCATATAAATCCGGTCTCTGCTTTTTCACCTTTTTTGAAAGGAAATCTTAATGCAATTGGGAGAAATTTCTAAAAAATCTTGTAAAAGCAAATATAATGTTTTTTCAAAAATTTGCCTTGAGCCTCTTATTCCACAAAACTTGACACAAAAAGTTCAACACTTGCTTCTATAATACTATATCAAATTTATCATTTGCTTTATTTACGAATAATTGAAAGTAAAAACCAACAAGGTCACGGCGTCTCTTGTACTGCCCATGCTGATCCATATTACAATGATCAGTTATATCCTGGGCATCAGAGAGGTTATGATCGAAGTGGGAGATACGAACATAAAAGGCATTGTCACCAAAGGTTGCCCGCAGGGAGATATACTCTCCTCACTTATACTCCTCACGGATACGCGGAGGATATAGCCATACTGTTTATAGGAAATTTTGAGAATATTCTGTGCAATCTGATACAGGATGCTCTCAGAATCTTAGAGAAGTGGTGTATGGAGCAATCTTTCTCGGTTAACCCGATTAAGGCGGAGCTCATTTGTTCACTAGAAAAAGAAGCTAAGAAACACGAAAGTGCCTAGCTTAAAAGGAACTCCTCTCAAGATGGCTTCCGAAGTCAAGTATCTAGGAATTATACTGGAGAGGAAGTTGAATTGAGGCAATCATATCAACTTTAAAATTACCAAGGCTGGCAGTGTCGAAGGGAAATGTGGAGATCGTGAGGTTTTTCTGCGAAGATTGCCATCTGGCTGTACACGGCCATAATAAGATTTATTTTATGTTACGGTGCACTCGTTTGATTGTCCAGAAACAAACTGCCAACAACAGCGTCCTCTCTATATTGGTTGAAAAGATCAGTTTGCTTGGCAGTAATGGGAGTGATTCGAACTACATCTATTGTGGCCTTGGAAACTCTCATCCGCTGGATCTCTATGTGGAGGAGCAGGCGGTGAGAGCTGCCCTTAGGATGCGGGAATGGGACTTTTGGTCCCATAGACAGGGAGTCTTTTGTGGGTCTGGATGCCTACAGAATCTCTCCTAAATATGTGTTTGACAGGAAGTTTAACATCTTACCAAACGCAACACGAACGGAGGAATCAGACATATGTCTATACATTGATGGTTTCAAAAGCAAGACTGGTTCAGGTGCAGAAATTTTTTCTTCTGAACTACAGTTGGATATAAGTTTAACGCTGGGTAGATATGCCTCCTTCTTCCAAAACAATTCAAATATTCACAGACAGCAGAGTTGCTCTTATGACACTCGGTCGCCATAATATTATCTCCGGCCTGGTGCTGCAATGTATCCGTTCACTGAATGTGATATCAACACACAATGTTTTAGCTTTTAGTTAGGTAAACGGGCACAAAGGTAATGAGAGCAACAAGGGCGCTAATGAGCTGGCGAGGCTGCGCTCGGGTAACCTACACTGTGGTTCCAAACCTTTCGTTACGCTATCCGTCAAGACCTCAAATATCATAATAAAAAAGGAAACACGAAAATTGCATACCGAAAGATGAGCAAAAATGTGAATGGATACCGACAGGCGAAGCGCCAGCGACAATATGTTCTTCCTCTGAAAAATATGCAAACTATTATCTGCAGTTGTTCCGAGACAATCTTCGTATTATTGCTGGGTTTCTTACGGGACACTGCATAGTCCAATATGTCCCGGATGTGGCAAAGTAGACGAAATGATGGAGAATGTGCTTTGCAACTGTTATGTTAGGGAACTTCTGGCCTGTTATGGCCAACATTAGTGGCACACTGCCTTCTAAAATACTCCAGTTTGTTTTAAGTTTGGAATGACTCGAGGAACAGAAGGAAACAACCGGAAGTTGCATAATGAGCCCGATATGTGGCCCGAGTGCATGCAAGCTTCGGCCTGCCCTCCACTTCCAATACAGAATCCAGTATATCGTTTTATTTTAAGCTTAATAACTATTAAATACAGATGAGTAAAGGAAAACTTTTGCTAGAAATAAAATATTTTATAAAAATGGTTAATAGTACTGGTATTTAATTAACATTTATTTTTCTGCTGGCAAGCACTCGAAGTATTCAAAAACTCAAAATTAACCCAAGTATGGCAAGCGGCAGTAAAGTAAAAAAATGAAGTATATTACTATAGTGTTTTAAAATAAAAAAAAGAGCTCAAGATGGATCTGTGGGCTATGGGGGAAGACAACAGGAAACCACCCGGTAGAGTAATTAGAAAATACACTGCATAGTGTATTGCACTTAATGAAGAAAACCAAATAATATTAGAATGTACAAATATTGTATTTGTAGAATTTTGTGCTGTTTATTATGCATTTTTAAAACATTAGTGTTTTTTTTTTTATTTCGCAGATCAACCGCATCCGAGTGTTACAAAAACACTATTTACAAAAACTCATACTCTTGGAATTGTGTCCTAAATAGCCAGCGTTAGCTGATGCGTATAACAATATCATAAGCAAGCAAATGCCCGAAGGATGAAAATTCAATTACAAAACTAATGTAAGTATTTAAAAAATTATGTGTAGTAGATAAACATATTATTCAACTAATTATTCGAATTTTCCGAAGATAAACATCATTTTATTGTCAAAGCATTAAAACCTTATAATGCACACTAAATTGTTATAATTATTAAATAACTCATAAATAAAATAATATTTTCCGCATCTAAATTATATACTATTTGCAAGATTAGGTGAAGGACTGACTGAAATGGCATAATAGCGGTTGCAATTATTAAAGTTTATGCTAAAATTACATAAATTTTATTAATAACAACGTAACGCCATTGTATACGGCTTAAAAGACAACAAAAGTGCCTACCGGTTGATTTATTTAAATTAATTATCAATTAAATAATAATTTTGCAGTGTTAATTGTACCTGTTAAAGAAGATTGTGGGTTTTTTGATCATGAATTTGTTAGTTTTATTTTTTCACCGATTAGCAACTTTTAGCCAAGGTTGTTCTGAAAACTACCACCTTTCGAAACGGATCTTGTTACATGGTGAATGCTAAAATCGTAGTAAAAATGTACACGTGCTGTATTCCCTCAGATCAGTTAGTCTAACATAATTAGAAAATAGTAATGTATGACCTTAATATAGGTAGTACTTACAATTTCAACTCTCACGTCGTTTTGCAATTAGTACTTTAATTGTTCATTCGCAAAATAATTAGAGAATTGTTGAAGATTTTCCCGTTCAGTTATACTTGAAAAAATTATTTTAGAGCAGAACATTTTCTACAATTTATTTCGTTCTTGAATTAAAAAGTATAATGGGGGCGCTCAGCAATAACGCTCGAGTTCATTGTTTAAGAATCGAAGAAAGAGAACAGCGGTAGCAATAAAATATATTAATTTTAGACTCTAACTATCACTTACAATAAATTGCATAATATAGTCAAGTAGGATTGTTATGCAATTATGCGAGGTCAAGATCTCTGTAAGTACAAACACATAGAACAAGAATCTATTCGAGTTTATTGGAATGATACAATTTTTCCCAAACTGGACAACAATCTTTGTTTGGGCGAATGAAAGTTGCTTTTCTTATAGTATCTACCTCGCCTTTTATATGAATTTCTTGGTCACAAATTTTTGATTTAAATTATCGCTTTGTTTTTAGTTATAATTTCCAATAGCTTTGTGTAAATGTTCTGAACACCGTCGTAAATGTAAATTAAAGTGTACGTTAAAATTCCTGCTGGCTTGTAAACCTTGGCAAATATACGAAGACAGTGGTTTAATGCTTAGTAATTCATATTAAAAATAATGTTAACGCCTTTATTTAACATTCCTAAAAATTCTATTAACACTAATTAAAACTTTTTTTTTTCACTTATTGGCAATAACTACCCAGATATCGAAAATTTATTAATAATTCAAAAATAAATTCCAGTGTTTTGAAAAAAATCTCCCGATTGTTGTGGCTATTAAATTTTATTTAAAAAAAATGAGGCACTTACCCCACTAGTGCACATTTTCATAACTATCACGCTAAACGCTTGAAAATTCAATAGAACTGCTCAACACTTTTTCCAAGTTACACTGCACTGCACAGATTGCAAAATTATTTTAACCAATTAAAATTTGAAAGACATTTTTGATGACCAATGTTAAGATGTTAAAACTATGTTTGTGATTGCAATAAAATATTAATTTCTGTAGGTACTTGAAGACGATAATTTGTATGCTAGATGTTGGTAAATTACATAAGTTTTAGCTGTTTTATTTAACATTGGCCGATTAAACTTGACATTGTAAACAATATAAATTATTTTATTGGGCATCCTTAACATTAATTATTGGTATTCAGTTTTTAAAGATTAATCGAGTTTCTAATTAAATAAATAGTGTTTATTATTTGAATGGCACTCGAATGGAATTATTATGAATTACAATTACAAAAACTAAGAAATAGAGTAATTCTTGTTTTATAATTTTTATTCACTTGATTTTTATCCGGTTTAATCTTTTTTATATAAAAATTATCAATTAATTTATAAACAAAAAACTAAATAAAAATTTACTTAAATACAACTTATTAAAAGTGCAATATTTACATTTTAAGTGCAATCATGTAAATGTCTAATACTACAAATTAAATTTTTCATAATCACGATGACCTAAGTCTTCTTATTAATTTATTACTAAGAACTTTACATATAAATCTTTCTCTACATTATTATATAATTTATTATACTTATACGTAGTATGATCAGAATAAAAATGTATTGCCGTTGTTTAAGTTTCATTATCAGCCCTTCAGACCGTTTGTGGATCATCTGCCTTTTTTTTCTGTTTTTAATAGTTGATGTTGGCAATCATGAACTTAGGGAAACCGGCTTGACGTGCCTTCCGAAGCTCGGAGTCGGTCATAGGAAAGTTTTCATTTACCTAGAAGGCAAAATGTTTTAAAAATATTGTTTATTGGTGACTTCTAGCCATTAATGCTTCTAGCTAATCATCGAAATATTAGATTCTATGTATATTTATATATTTCTGAACATTCGTTTTTAACAGAACATGGGTTTTAAAAGATATCCCTAAAATTCTCACAGAATTTGAAAGAAGATATTATAATAAAGCGATTAAACCGAGGGGTAAATCTCACGGGAAGTCTGGTGTACAACTTGTGGGAAGTCCGAGGAAGTCCGGGGAAATCTGGGGAAGTCCGGGAATTCCGGGGAAGTTTGGGAAGTCCGAATTAGTAGGAAGTCTGGTGTACACAATTTTTGACCGTGGTTTATTCCTCGATTATTTACCTATTTTGTGATAGTTGTATACTCCTGAGTCAATTTCACTTTAGTTAGATTTTCGGGATATCTGCTATTCGATATGCTAGCATATCAATAGCATCTGCTATTCAGATATCATCAGATATCCTAAAAATCTAACTAAAGTCAAATAAACTAAGGAGTATAAAACTATCACAAAATTAAAAAATTAATTTTTTAAGAATTACAGTTAGACTAATCAAAAACAAGCTAAAATTACAATTTTTAAAAAGCATACTTTAAGCGCCTCTTTACTACTCGGCGCCCCTAGGCAGCTGCTTAGTTTGCCTATTGGATAATCCGGCCCTGAATTTGTCACTGTTATTTTAAATCAATGGTTCCCAACCAGTGGTCCGCAGAAGCCAAAATATGGTCCGCGAATGAATTCTTTAGCGGGCGCGCCCGCTAAATTCGGTGAGCCGTCGGTCGCCGCGCCGTGCACGCACACGCACAGCCCGCTGCGCGCTACTTACAGGAGAGCGTTCAGAAAAGCTTTTTTTTTTTTTTTTACTACACTAAAATTTAGTTAATTAATAACTAAATAGTGGTCCCTGCCGAAAAAAACTATGTCAAAGTGGTCCCTGACCAAGAAAACGTTGGGAACCCCTGTTTTAAATGAATACTAAATTTGATGATCTGTAAATCTTTGTGAAGTTGGCATCCCATATTCTTCATTTTGATATAAAAAAATATAGAATCGTTAGGTCTTGAAAGGTTACTCGGTTTAAATGTTAGGTCGCTTCTGGTTTAAAAAAATATTACCTTTTTGAAAGATTTTTGATTTTGTTTCTTGAGAAGAAAAAAGTTCGATATTTTGGAGACTGACGTTGATCCGGTTAACCGGACTCAAGTTGCTATTCCAGTTCTATTCATAGTTTTAGTCCCTTTCTAGGACAACTTCCCAACTAGATCTGAGAACTAAATACTTCACTATTCGCCTGCTCGGCATTAACAGGTATAATTAACGAAATGTTTTGTTAATTTTTATTTTGGGATATATTTAAATCTATCCTGTTGACGGCTTGACAATGTGATTTATTGAAAGCTTAACGAATTAACCAACTTTCAAGCAATAAAAACCTACAGAGAAACAAAATTAGTTATTTGCTTATTAGATCTATGATCTAAGGTTATTTGCAGTTTTTTACTTCAGAACGTGAAAAAACTTTTCTTACCTAACTGCAGCTCGTATTTAAAGAAAAATGCATTTTTTCACAATTTCAAACTATTCATAGACTGAATAAATGTCACTGGAGAGAAAATTTTACTAACCTGACTTGCTGGCAAATCCATGAAATGGGCTCTACCCAGTGGCGGTGATATAAATAAGCAAATGTAAGCAATGCTTAGGGGCCTGGGACCATAAGGGGCCCTACTGTCCATTGATAAGGAAAAGTTTTAATAAGAAAATGGGGAGTCGAACATGTGAGTCGAACATGTGAACAGTGTGTGAAGTTAGCCCCGCCACTTTTGAAAATTTAAAAACTGAATATTGTGCCGGGCTGTGCCCGCTATGTGCCACGTTGTGCCTTATTTTTTTTTTTTAATTTTATTTGTTTTGAACTTTATAGAGATTGCTTATTTTGGGGGAGAAGTTAGCCCCGCCATTTTTGATTTTTTTAAAAACCAAAATTGTATTGGATTCTGCTCGAGGTGTGCCGTTGTGTGCCGCAAATTATAAAATTTTATTTTGATAAACAAAATTTTTCTGGGCCAAAATCTATTTTATCGATAGAAGTTAGCCCCGCTATTTTGAATTTTTTTAAAAATCAAAGTTGTATTGGATTCTACTCGAGGTGTGCCGTTGTGTGCCGTAATCATAAAATTTTATTTTGATAAATAACATTTTTCTGGGCCAAAATCTATTTTATCGATAGAAGTTAGCTCCGCCATTTTGAATTTTTAAAGAAATCATAATTGAATTGGATTCTACTTGACGTGTGCCGTTATGTGCCGTAAACCATAAAAATTTATTTTAATAAATAAAAATTTTTTGGGCCATAATCTAGTTTATCAATAGAAGTTAGCCCCGCCATTTTGGATTTTGTTTTAAGCAAAATTGTATTCGTTTCTACCAAGGAGTATGAACATATGTTACGGTCAATGACGTCAATGCCCATTAACGTCAAAATGGCGAGGCTAACTTCTATCGATAAAATAGTTTGGGATCTGTCAGGGAATTGCCACCAAGAATTGAGCTTCGACACCTACACTATAGGAAAGAGGACAATTTTCTGTGTATAATAAAAAAAGAAAAAATGCGGGTTATCCATTAGTTTTCGAGAAAACGGCTTTTGAAAATCAAAATTTTACATGCAGATTAGATAGGGAAATTCATTAACATAAAAGTTCTATTGACGGTGCGTGCGTTCTGATATAGTGATATAGTGTTGGCAGGCAGACGCGATTGTGACAGTAATAATAATGTTATTTTGGAATAGAAGTTAACCCCGCCATTCTTGATATTTTTAAAAACCAAAATTGTATTGGATTCTACTCGAGATGTGCCGTTGTGCGCCGCAAATCATAAAATTTTATTTTGATAAATAAAATTTTTCTGGGCCAAAATCTATTTTATCGATAGAAGTTAGATTGTGACCGTATATAATGACAGAATATTTGAATTGACAGAATTATTTGAAAATAATATATGAATTCTTCAAATTACCTTTATCACTGTAGTCCTTTTGCCTTATTCCTAATGGCCAGGATAGCTTTTTCGTTGTTTCTTCCAATAAACATAAATCACTCACAAATCCGAACACTTTCACATTTTGTTTCACTTAAGTATTAAAAAGAAAATTGTTCTCGATTATTAAGAAAGCTTTCATCACGATTCACTTCGCACACTCGTTCGCGAAAAACTGAACATTTTTCCGAATTTTCCCCATACGATTACTTTTAAGCTGAATACATGCACTAGCGTTTTGCCAAATGCGATTTTTGTTTTGATTGGTTAAATTTCAATAAAAGGTTCAAATTTTACTAATCAAAACAAAAATCACATTCCGCAAATCGCTAGTGCGTGTTATTCAGCTTAAGGCCTTACAAACGAATGACTGATATGAGTCCTTACGCGCCGCGTCATTATTCGTATATAACTTTTTTTTTGTTTCCTGTTTGCAATTTTAATCGATTTTTGTCTATAAGTTTCCCACTCTTTCGTCATCGTGCATTTTTGTAATCAAAAAAAAAGTTATATACGAATTACGCGGTGCCCCGTACGGACTCATATCAGTCATTCGTTTGTATAAGGCCTTAAGCTGAATACACGAACTAGCGATTTGCGGAATGCAATTTTTGTTTTGATTAGTAAAATTTGAACCTTTTATTGCAATTTAACCAATCGAAACAAAAATCGCATTCCGCAAAACGCTAGTGCATGTATTCAACTTGAAAGTAATCGTATGGAGAAAATTCGGAAAAATGTTCCGTTTTCCGCGAACGAGAGTGTGGTGTTTCGAAAGCTTTCTTAATAATCGAGAACAATTTTCTTTTTAATACTTAAGTGAAACAAAATGTGAAAGTTTTCGGGTTTGTGAGTGACTTATGTTTATTGGAAGGACAACGAAGAAGCTATCCTGGCCACTAGGAATAAGACAAAAGGACTACAGTAATAAAGGTAATTTGAAGAAAACCGTTTTCATCTGCAATGATAATTAACAAAAATTTTTCTTTATTATTGTAGGTAGGGCCAACTTCATGGATTTATGGCATTTTTCTTAAAATGCACGAACTGCAGTTAGGTAAGAAAAGTTTGTTTACGTTCAGAAGTGAAAAATTGCCAATAACTAATTTTATTTTTATAATTATGTTTCAAAAAGCGTTACTTTGTGATATTACCGGGTAACCTTGCAAGAACTAACGATTCTATAATTTTTTATATTAAAATGATAAAAGGGGTGGCCAACTTTACTAATAGTGCAATTCTCTAACTCAAAATGTTCTATAATAGTTATGTTACGCTGTAAGATTACATAAATGTTATAAATTGGTATTCTGTAAATAATTGCATACCTGTTGCTAACATTTCTAACGCTCATTTTTTGTAACAGTGCACTTTACAGAATTGAAATTATCGCAAAATTATAATAATAAAAAATAATAATAATAACAATGCCGAGTAGCAAAAGGACGCTTAAATTATTTTAAAAAATTGTAATTTTAGCTTGTTTTTGATTAGTATAACTCTTATTCTTAATAAATTAATTTTTTATTTTGTGATAGTTTTATTCTCTTGAGTCGATTTGTCGTTAGTTAGATTTTTGGGATATCTGCTAGCATATTGAATAGCATATGCGATATGCATATGCGATCGCATAAGCGATATGCTAGCATATCGCATAGTAGATATCCCAAAAATCTAACTAAAGTGAAATTGACTCAGGAGTATAAAACTATCACAAAATAGGTCCGGGGAAGCCTGAGGAAGTCCGAGAAGTCGGAGGAAGTCCGGGGTAGTCTGGGGAAGTCCGGGGAAGTTTGGGAAGTCCGAGGTAGTAGGAAGTCTGGTGTACACAATTTTTGACCGTGGTTTACCCCTCGGATTAAACTATTAATGAACTCCAAACATCGATTTATTTAGGAATTAATTGGTTTTAAAGTTTTGATTTTTGCATAGAAATCAGGCCCATAGCCAGGATTTCATTTCGGGGGGGGGGGGCACTCATAAAAACATTTCGTAAAAAGTAACATTTTCGGCAGATCCCCTTCCGGGAATTTTTATTATTACAAACAATTGTTGATTTTTTTACATTTCGGGGGGGGGGGCACTTGCCCCCAGGTGCCCCCCCTGGCTACGGGCCTGATAGAAATAGTACGTTCTTTTACCGCTCTTCCAAATACTAAGATCTATTCACGTATTCAATTTTTACTTGGCAACTTTTATTTTTTCATAACTATTAATTGAAAATAATATCTTGATTATATTATAAAAATTATTTAAATCTTATTATTCCATTAGTCTTTTTTCAGATAATTTTTTTTTAAGGTGACGAACCCTATATGCCAAATTATATTATTTTTCATATTAAACCTGCTATGAAACTGCGAGTTTCATTGTCTTAGGCCTTACCTAGGAGATAAATCGTCTAGTTTCTTCCAGCTTATTCAGTTTTTGATTTCATTTTAAACCTGTCGAAATCACTCGGGCAGGCAATATCCTCCACCCTTGTCTGAAATCGTTTTGTTTCATCCCTAGCTAAACAATATATTATGTAGTATTTCGACGTAAGTAAGTTTTCGGGGTAAGTTACTACGAAAAATTGTGTATACTAGAATATTCTAAAATCCCCAAATTCAAGAAAAATTTCAAAATTCCGACAAAAAATCTCAAATTCTACCATTGAAAAATAAATTTTTTATTTAAATGTTATTTTAAATGAATGTTGATGTTTTATTAAATGAAATAAATATCCCTAATTAAGATAATTGTTTTTCGTGATTTTTCGTGTTAATCTTTCAGTTATTGAAAAAATATTTTGGAACAATATAAAACAAACCTGGAACAACTTTCAAAAATTAATTTTTTTTTAAGTGCGGGGCTGGTCACAAATGTTGCTCGCGCTCCCACGACTTTGTTTCTGAATGTATGAAAATGATTTTCTGGAACAATATAGAACTAACCTAGAACAACCTGGAACAACAAAAAAAAATTAATTTTTTTAAAAGTGCGGGGCTAACTCTAAAAAAGGTTTTTTGCAATTTTTCGCGTTATTTTTTTAATTCGCGAAAAAATATTTTGGAACAATATAGGGTTACTGTCAGTTAATCATCACCACGCGTTGGGCTTTGATTTTTTTTCTATTAGAAAGAGGACAATTTTCTGAGCATTTTGAGACCGCACTTTGATGAGGATTATCCAGTAGTTTTCGAGAAAACGGCATTTGAAAATCAAAATTTTACATGCATTTTACATAGGGAATTGATCCGCTCCCGAGTTCTATTGACGGTGCGTGCGTTCTGATATAGTCTTAGTGTTGGCAGTCAGACGCGATTGTGACCCGGTCGGGAGTACACCGACCGTTGCTAACGAGTTTCACACCTTACGAGTTTCACCCCTTTCGAGTTGCACCTTTGGCGTGGTGGTGTGACCTAGAGGGATGCTTTTAGCAAGTCAGCGTTCGTCAAAACGGCGCGTAGCGCCCGGAGTGGAGGGGACCGGAGCGGAGGGTAGCGGAGCGACAAAATAAATAAATGAATAGGCATTCTTTCCTGTTGTAGCATTACCTTTGCTAATGGCGGCATGCCTCCAACCTATTTTAAGAGAAGGCGCTGACCAAACGTCAATTAATTAATTATTAAAATAATAAAAGAATCGTGAACCTACGCGAACGAGTTGTGGTTGTATTTTTGCAAAATTGTTACCAGAAAAACGTTTTTGATATTGGCTAAAGTCCAATTAATATTTATATGGAATAGTTGTGAACCATTAGATTATAAAAATAATTCTAAAAAGTGGAAAATTACAAAATTATTTATATTTGGAACATTACATTTTTTTATAATGTTGAAGATTTTTTTGGAAAAATTATAATATATAAAATTTTGGTTGTCTGGTGCTGGGAAGATTGGTGGTCTAGGCGCGACAGTTTAGTTTGGAGCCCAAGATTTTGTTAAAATCGCAAGAGCCGAAGATTTTTTGTTTTATAAGGTTAACAACAATTCACAAAGCTGCTGCAGTCTGCCTGCAATTTTGTTGCATTTCAATCGTTAGAGACTGGGTAGTAGTTGGTATCCAATTTATCAAGTGTATTTCGGTTTGCTTAATGTTTTCAGATCTCTCCATATAGTTAGCCGCAGAATCGAAAGCACTAAGTCTATCCAAAGGAAATCTGGTAGCTGCTGGTTTACCGGACGAAGGCGTTCTGCGTGTAGATATTGTTGGGTACGATTGTGGAGGGGTAAGTTACGTTATCTTATCGAAATTCCGTTTGATATTTTGTATATTATGAAGTTGCTACTTGCGTATTGAAAAATATTCAAGTAGTACATACCTTTGTGTCTTTCCTTGATTTGCAGCATTTTTGCTGGTAGATTTAGCTATACGGTTTTGTGAATTAAGTTTTTAACCAACTGAGTCTTCAACTCTTTTCTTTATTAGTTTTTTTTTGTAGAATCCCCTCAGGGTTTTTGTTTGTTTATTTTTATTTGTTACTGTTATTTTTATACGTTACGTGTTGTTTCTATTTTTTTCTATTCTTTCTATGTCAATTAAATAAAATTTCTTTTCTTGTACTCGTTGGGTTTTATTTAGTTGACTGGCGTCCAGCGGCAACTCCATTTTCATTTTCAGGTGGTTGTCATACAGTGGCTCCTAAGAATCCACGATACGTGCAAACGTACCCTGCTCTCGATCTGTGGATCGAAAAGATCAAAGTATAGCTGTGGGGTTTACCATCTACCGACGTAAAAGGGCATCTGAGCACCGAAGAGTGTTACACTGTAAATTTTATTCTTCTAAATAAAAATGATGGCAATGCAATTTGCAACAAAAAACGTCTAATAAGTTTGCTGTAAAAGAGATTTTTATATGCCAAACAACGGTTTCAAAACCGGCAATTTGCGTTGTTAACATAGAAGTGTCCGGATTTCATTATGAGCAAGGGGGTAATCACTAAATGAAGTCTATGGAACGGGGACAATGAGTCGTAGTAAAGTTTTGTGCAGTCTCTTGAAGTCTTTGAAGTCACATGGAGTCTCTGAAGTCTTGTGTAATCTTTATAAAATCTCACGTAGTCTATAAAATCTCATGAAATCTTATGAAATCTTCATGAAGTCTGTGGAACGCAAAATTTTAAGTGATTACCCTCTTGATTATGAGTCACTGTATGTATCGACTTGTAATAAATTACCCTAAGTTTTTCAAGTTTATTTTTTACACTACCGCACCGTGGAACGTTATAAACTATGTTAAATAGTAACTTTTTGTTATTTTTGTTCAGTTTTTAGTTTCTGGCATGTAATGCAAAAAATTACTGCAATAAATTTGAATTTTAATTAACAAGAAATATTGACCATTGGCGCAATTTACGGTCCCCGGACCCGTACCAGTAAAACACGACCACTTTGGTCTACGCAGGGCTGGGCAGTATTTGAAATACTTGTATTTGAAATACATTTTGTATTTTGTATTTTGTATTTCAACACATATTTTCAATGTATTTGTATTTTGTATTTTAAATACAAATTACAAAATACTGCACAAAATACAAAATACTTTAAAATTGATAACATCGAATAAATTTTTGTTTGCGATTATTTTCATTCGACGATGTTACTGAATACGGCCCTGCCGTTGTATTGTATTGTTATTTGTTTTGTTCCCAACCAGGTATAACAATGTACTGCATTTGAAATGATGTATTTTGTATTTTAAATACTGTATTTTGTATTTTGTATTTCAAATACATATTTTCATGTATTTTGTCCACCCCTGGGTCTACGTAGATGGCAAAAGCGAAGTTATCAAATTTTTCATGCCAACATAAAATTGTTAGCGCGAACAATAATTCTTCAAATATTTACAACAAAATTAAACTAATTCAAAAAAATAGTTAAAACAATTTTCAAATTTACAATAAAATATAATTTATTTTAAATTCAATATATAAAAAAAAAGATTTTGGAACACGATAATATATTTAATTCAGGCGCCGCGCCGATACAGAAGGGGGGAGGTGTAATGGGTGCAATTGCCTTCTGACTTTTTAAAATAAAATTTAAAAAATTATAAATACATCACTACCTGTTTTTCTGGAAGATTGGTAAAATCTTCATTTTACCTATGATTTTACAAATCATCCCAACGCTAAACAAGATCCTGTATCCGCGCCTGATTTAATTAGGTACCTTCGTCAATTCCATTAAACTTTGTTTACTCGTCGACTGCTGTAAGCCTGTAAATACTGTAGACTGTATGACAAGAAATTATTTATAGAAAAGTAGTGTTGTATCGTTAATTTAAGGCACTGTTCTAGCCTACAGTCATAAATTTTAGGTGTTTTTTCGAGCTCTATAAAAAAGAAACACGCAATATTTTTTCCATTCACTATTTTACAACATATTTATTGATATTTTGACAATCTCTAAAAAATTTTGATCGAAAAAAATTAAAATTAAGCAACTTATCAGCTAGTAAATTTGAATATAAAATAAAAGTGGGGTGTTACTGGTTGACACAAACTCTTCTGGTCATCTGAAATAAAATTACAAAAAAGATTCATTATTAGTAAGAATGTTGTTATATCTCCTACCAAAAAGAAAACTGAAAAAAAAGTTTTCGTAAAACGGCATCTCTTCGAGCAAAGCAAAAAACAGTTTTTGACCCGTTTTTTTCCATAATTTTTAATTTTTTGAAATAGTTAGCAAAATAATTTTGGTATTACAAAAGTAGACAGATATATTATATTGAAGGTTGGTACAAAATTTGAAGTAACTTGGTCAAACAAAACTTGAGATATAATGTCAACCAGGTCGAAAATGCAGTTTAGTAATAAATGCGTTTAAAGTTTTGAGTGAAAGTTTCAAATAGTTACAAAAATAATTTTGGTATAAAAGTGGTAGGGTCGATACACTGAAGATCGACACCAAATTTGAAGTAAATCGGGTAAATACAACTTGAGATAATATCATGTCAACCATGTTGCAAAATGTAGTTTTGTAATAAGCTTGTACCTTAGTCATCGACTTTTAAAAGCTAGACTGAGCTGAAATGAAAAGTAGACATGAAAATATTTACGATTTTTAAGTGTTTTGAGTTGACCTATATTTGTACATTTATATAATATATAGCTGAAATGGTCACCTGTCAGGCATTGCTCAACGGAACCGTTGCCCCATATGCTCCAACTTGAAGGGTTTACAGTGCGTCACTAAAATAGGTATAACTACATAAATAACTGGAATTTTAAAATTTTCTTTCGAGGATATATTCTTCAAGGTCTAAACTTTAAGAATATACAGAAAACAAAATATCGATTTTTCTCAAAATTCTAGACTAGAACACTGCCTTAATAAGATATTTATATTTTGTTAGTTATTTTAATATTTTATTGTGAAATCACAACATACTGAGATGTTTCGAACCTTTCATTATTTGCAAGCAAGAGACTTCTAATAAATTATAAATTAAAAAATATTCAAATCCAAGTCATAAATTTAACAATACAAATTTTTATAATTGCTTTCAAACTTTTTATCATCCAAAAATCATTCCAAATCATCCAAATACAGACAAACAAAAGCTAAATTGATAATAAAAATAAAACTTTTTATCACAAAATACTCAATTAATAATCTCAACTAGAGACTCAAGATTCAAAAATTACGGAGATCTACCGTAAAAACGTCCGTCCGCCTTGACAGACCTGACAAAAAGCTGAGTTATACACCAAAATTTTCGTTGCCAACATAAAATATTTGGCGCGAACAATTATTCAAAATACTTACAAATTACAAAATTTTAACAACAAATTAAATTCAAATTTAAAAAACAATCAAAATAAAAATTCAAATTCAACACAATAAAATTTTTAAATTTAAATTTAAAAAAAGGATTTTGGAACACGACAATACATTTGCACTTAAAAATATAGTCATACGTTTTACGTATTACGTAAAACTATTTACGAACGTTTTTCTATCACGCTCTCGAGAACTGTATTTTAAATAACTACGCTAGCCAATGCGTAAATAACATTTACAGGAAAGCAAGTGGCAGGATGCAGGATGTGAAAAAACTTGAACATTTTTCGCTATTTTGTGTTATGTCTTCTCTTCTGTGTATAAAGTATTTCCATCAATTTGACTATATTTTCGGATTCGAATCACAATGTGGTACAGGGAGACAGAAAAACCAAAAAAGCGTCTATAATTCAGGTGGATCATTTTTGCTGGCAATCTAAATTTTACGCTTTAAAATAATTAGGATAATTTTATGGTTTTAAAAAATAATCGTTTCAAAGTTGTTGGATGTTATAATATTTCGATATGTGAGATTTCTTACTTACAATGTAAGTAAGAGAACCTTTGATTATACCGAAGGCGTAGCTTGGACCATCTTCGACAAATTAGACATTGCCGAATTTGTAAACTATTAGAAGTGAATAATGAAGATTATATTTAAGTAATAAAGCGAGGGAGCATCATTTGAAATTATCGGTTTATTTACATTAATCTGAAGCTTGGAAAATTTACACTATTTTAAGAGAAACAATTACAAATAATTTATTGTAAATGCTAATTCTTCTTTTTCATTATTTCATGGTTATGAATACTTAAAATAATATAATATTAACATAATTTAATAATATTGGAAAAGGTTGTGACCCTACATCTCATCTGTAAATTAGCATTCACACCGAGATAGGTTTTATTATATTTTATATTTAAATTTTAAACATAAACTTTAAAATTATTTTTAAAAACCTTCAAGTTAGGGAACGAAAAATTGAAATTGTTAAGAAAAAAGAAGAGAAAGAAAAGAAAAGAAGGAAGAAATCACCACAAAAATATTATTAGCAGAGAGAGGTCATTTCAAATTTCAGATAAACGAATTTAAAAAAAATTGTATAAAAGTTCAAGAATTATGAATATTTTAATTTCAACAACCTTTCTTCTCTTTAATATTTGTGAAGATGTCAATTACGTATTTTTGGAAATTTACGATATATTTAACAAAAAGCTCCCCATTCATATTACAGTCAATTCTTTCTTTATTTTTATATTTATCATTATAGTACTGGTACCGGTTAACGTTTTAAGATTTAATTTTAAATTGAGAGATTTATTGTATTTTATTATTTAATTGTATTTTATTATAAATTGAGATTTTCTATTTTTCCTTCTTAAAACTTTACTAATAAAAACTCGATAACAATCTTTGAGTTTTCTAGCTGCCAAAAGTATTATGTCTTCAATGTAGCAGAAAGTGAATTGTAGCAACTGAACCAGAGTAGACAATCTAAACTGCGGCATCAGCTTTTTATCTTTAGTTCATATTATAGTCTTCATAGTCCAAGTGTTTGAGCAGAAATTAATCTTAAAATATTTTCGACTAACGCCTTCTTCTAATCGTACACTCCCACATCTTTATCTGTGGGAAATCATAAAAAGATCTGCAAAAAAACTTTCACATTCTTTTTAATCCATCACATAGCATTTTTCAAGAACATCTTCAGATGAGCTGTCGGTAGCTGTATGGAAAAATAATTTATATTGCAATATTGAGAAATTTATGCTCGTTAATGCTGACGCTAAAGCTCCAAACTAAATTTTGTAAGAATAATTATTTTTATTCAGGTAGTGTTTGCATTATTCTTCTTTTGTGTTTGTACTACCTTAATAACCAGAAGATAATGTTTGATTTGCGTTTGCTTTACATTGTCATATTTTGATTAGTCATTGAGAATTATTTATTGTTTTTTATTGCCGATTAATATGTAACTTACCAGATATAACCTTTAATACAAATTAATTTACCGATTACCGTATGTACGTCAGAGTTTAATGTTACTGACAATATTTAACATGCATTTTAATTTATAAAAAATGTGTAGTTGTCTACAAGTATATAATTAATATTTTTAAGTCTTTGTATACAAAATTAAATTAATTTTTATGCGAAAATTTTGCAATAATTTACCTTGACTATTCTCGATAATTTATATTTTCTTTTTCATTATCAATTTTATGCATAACAGGAGATATATATTAATTGTCATTATTGTTTATTTTTTCCAATAAAGAACTACGTTCAATTAATTATTAGGACGTTGCACGTTGCTCAACGTAACATTGGATTTATAAAAATATATTATGTTAATTTGATTAATATACTATAAGCTAATTCGTTATATAAAAGGAGGACATAACATCCTTGACACGACGACTTGAACTTGACGGTTTTTGTTTTCATAAAGTTGAAATGGATTGCAAAATTTTTCTCGATTTACTATTTTAACTTTTTTATTTATTGCTTCCACTATTATTTTTTTTCGGGTTATAAATTTAATTATTACCTAGCTATCCAATTTATTGCTTTATTTTCATCGTTTATTATTTCTATCTGCGTGAAGTCTTCAGTAAGTCTTGAAGTCTTGCAATGAAAAAATAACTAAGATAACAGTTATTTAATTTTTATAATTATATGACACAAGAATCATTTTATGTAACTAATCGACTTTTAGGTCGCTGAACTTATATTTTGAGTTATTAAAATTTTGACTGACGATATTTTTTTATTTAGACCAAGTTCATGTTTATATGAACTGCAATTATTTTAATTTAAAAATATTTAAATTTTCAATTAACTTTTTTTATGATATTGTTTGATTAGTTGTAAATCATTCTTACGTCATTTAAATTATCAGTAGGTACCTACGAATTTCTTTTCAAAAGGTTAATTTTTTTCAAGGATACCACCATAGCAAACTACACCCTAATTTTTAAAACATTTTTCAAATGCTGAATATGCAACAAATCGTCGTCATCGTATTAAGTTTATTATGATACACCAATCAAAAATTAATAAATTCCTGAATAATAGCATTTTTACGTCGCTTCCTTGTACTTACCTATCGATTATTATTGATTTTATGACCTTCATTTTCGTTTAATGCAATATCTATGCATTTATTTTTAGTATTTTAATAATAGGTTTCGTTTAGAAAATTACGTTTATTTGTTTGAAAATAATTTTGTAAAGATGACCAAATATTAAATGGCTATGTCATTGAAGTACATTTTTTAAATTATTCAATGCAGTTGTGTTGCAAAAAAGTTTTAATTAACTTAATTCATATTAAAAATGTATTTCTTAATATTCGATTTGCAATCGAGTGATTTACCGTGGTAGAGAGATGAATAAAATAAATTGCAACTCATAAATTAAAGTATTGGTTCCTGTGATTTAAACACAATTTTTATATTGGGTTTTCGTTAATAAATAATTTTATCAAAATAATTTTTTTTGCATTTTAATCAAATATTTAATATTTGACTTATTATCTAAAATTAAATCAGCGAGCCATTCAGAAATGTAATGAAAATCCTAAAGAAAAAATTTTATCTGCGCCAGAACGAAGTTGCGGTACTCTAATCAAGATGATTAAATATGTTGGATACTTTGTAATCATAATTTTGTTTATTAAATAATTTTTAAATTATTTATCTCAACAGGAAATAACAAATTATCTTTATTTTATGTATTGCTAGAATATTTTTTATGAAAAAATTATATTCAAACAAGTTTTTGCTTCAGGCACAAGAAGATTTTTAAGCCAATTACTGAATATATTACACAAACAGTAGCTAATACAGAGACTACTGCAAAAAAAACAACGTTTTTTTAAAAAGATATCTATCGTTTAAGATGAAGCTCCTCTGGCGAGTTTTAGAACATTATCAAGATGAACCACGGTTACAGTGCAAATTTCGATGTGTAAAGAATTTGTTATCTGAATTAAACTATTAAAATAATTATAAACATTAATTTTTTTTCTCCATCCAACCTGAAAGTTAAATATTTACCCAAATAGCTCCCGAGCTTGCGAGCTTTTTTATCATCGCAGTTCTATTATATTGCAAATCTTTGCCGTCTTTTAATTTTACTTATACGTTCAGACGTAATATTAAATTAAATAATGTCGACTTGCATCTGTCCTTGAATTGATAAATTGAAATACAGTAAACTTTCGAAATTATTAAGCATCTCTCCCGCAATTCTAGTTTCTCTTCAGCTACTCATCTAGTAAAGCACCTGTTAGAACTAGCTACATAATATACTATTATTTTACTACGGATTATTACAGCGTGAATATTATTGCAAAAGTTTTTCTTTCAAAAAATAAAAAGCAATTTAAAATAAAAAAAAATAACTAATTATAATTTTAATTTTCTACTATTGTTACACAATTTTTGTAAATAAATAATGATTTAGAATAGAACAATAAAGTTAATGTTGAATTTATTTAATACGTAGCTTGCATATAAATAATAAAATTTATTTAGTATGGTGTTCGTCTCACGATTAGGTCAAGGCATATCAAATTATAAATGCAAAAATTGTTCTCAACTGGCAGTAGCTAATTATTTTAATTTCGACACAATACATGTACAGGACATTTTATAAATAATTTATAGCTTAATTAAATTTTTACTTGGCAGATTCACGTTCTATTTAACATTAACATTAATTTTCAAATAAAGTAGGTGTAGTTTATTTATTATGGTATATATAATAATAATTAAATTAAATGTATTTATTTTTTAATTTAACGAGTGCTGAGCCTGTGGATACCTAAGCAATTTTTAATTATTTATATTAAGCATTATTGAAAGAAGTATACTAATATGGAAACTGGAAAGAACGTAAGCAAGCAACAGAACACTTGAAAAGTTGCAAAATGACCATTTTGGGTTCACGACGCATCCAGCTCTACATTTTGATATTATATCGTATCAAAATGCAAATTTTAAAATCCAATACAATATTCAATTCGGACTTAGAAATGTTTTGCTCAATAATAAATTAAGTGAACATAGCCCTTCTACTGATGAGTAGACACGGTTTGTAGACTAATGCCAGCATACTTTTAGTTAGTTTAGCATACTAAACTTGGTTTAGCTTTAAAATATGAAAAATATACAATTTTTTTTAATAAACAAAAAATAGTTAATTCTGGATTTTTACTATGCCAGAGCCGGTGGCACTTGTTTACGAACCGCGTCTCCAAAACAGTATATTGAAAGAGTTAAATAAATTTGGTAAAAATGTCCTAAATCAAAAATTTAAAAAAAGTTCTATTCGCCAATCAGAATCAAATCATAACCTTTCCAATTGATCTTTAATAATTATTAATTTATAAGAGAAGGATATCGCCATCTATCGATATATTGTTCTTCTTCCAGTTTAAAATTTGCTGCAAGTTCGGTTAGTAACTTATCAACTTCATTATTTTAATTTTTCAAATAGAACATACATTTTTTTACTCAAAAGTTGGGAAAATTGATTTTCGAAACTTTTTGTTTATTTTTTATTAAAGGCAACCGAACATTTTTATTAGTATGAAATAGCGCCAAATTGCATTAATGAAAACGTACTTCAATTAATTTTTTTTATTTTATTGCTTTTATACAATTTTAACAATTTTCATTCTCCTCTGTTTAATTTTTATGTTAATCCATTCCAAATATTGCTTCTTCTACTTATAGGCTAGAATTGCTTCCGTTTGCCTTGACCTTGGGCTGTCTTCTATCGAAGAGTCTAAAAAATAGGAAGTTCGAAGAAATCTTTGTAAATAGGAAATCCGAGAAAATTTAGGAAATCAGGAAATTTTAAGAAAACTTCCGAAATCTCAAGGAAACGTAGAAAATTAAAAAAAATAAGAAATCTGATGAAATGTCAAAAATCCTAGGTGACCTTAAGAAATTCAAGAAAATTATAGGAAATCTCAAGAAAACTTTTGAGCTTCCTTTTACCATTTCGAAGTTTTCTAGAGGAAATTTTAAAGCAATCCAGGAGGACAATCGAGATAATTTTCAAAAATCTGAAAAAAGAAAATCTAAAGTAGTAGTATCTACCTATTTATTATTTAAAAATATATACTACTTTTTATTTTGCACAAAAAATAATTTTTTTACCGATATTTTCTAAGATACGCCTATGTAAGAAGCTGGAACAGATTAGCTAAATTTGTACCATTGCACAGTGGGACCAACGCTCGGAAAAGTGGCCAAAAATACATTTTTGTCAACTTAACAGTAAAGCTACAAGGTTCTGTATATCTTTAGAGGAAACATCAGTGCACCTTTTCCTAGAATTTCAAGTGAATTAAATAATATTTCAGCTTGCTAGAGCGATGTAAACATCACCTTCTATTAATCGCTACCCTTACAGTTTAGTCATCACGGTAAAAAAGCGACAAGTTCGCGATGATTGAAGGTTAATTTTACAAGCAATATATCATACAATAACAATGAAATTACAGTGGATTTTTGAAAATTGCTAACTGTAATTAAGCTGAGAAAGTCATGACAATGAATTGTCACTTCATTAGCTTTACTTTGATAGTCAATCGTGTTTTCATAACTCAAATGCCATCTGATCATCGTAAGTAATCAAGAAATATCTCGTTAATGCACAGTTAGTTCACATAAGATTTACATTCAATTCACACGCGATTCACATGCAATGAACGTATTACTTGCTGAAAGTTTGCTATGCAAGGTATTATACGGGCGGTCAATGCTCATTTACGTATTAGATTAATGTAAATCAATGGGGGTAAATAAAAACACAGTTTTATGGTGTCAATATTTTGTTTTTAGAATTAAAAATATTACATTATAGTCCTTAGTTTTAATATTACATTATAGTCCTTAGTTTTAATATAACTTTATAGTGTATTTTTTGGATTATAATTTCTTTTGTTTTTTGATGTTTGCTTCGTACTTCTCAGCCAATCAACAGTCCAACTTTTTACATTAATATAGTTGTAACTTTATTGTCGTTTGATTTAATTGGTAGTTTCTTAAATTGTTATTGAAATGCATTTGTGACTCCTGAAAAATATAAATAATTATTGAAATGTCAAGTTTTAATAATATTAACCAAGCAATACGAAATCTTACTTTTAATTTTTATTTTTATCATTCAAGTCTTCCACAACGTTCCAATTATATTTGTTGGTTTTTTTCAAAAATTGTATCACAGTGCATAATTTTAACAGGTCAATTATCCAAATCCGGAAAAATCACCAATACATATTTTTTCAGTATAAATATCTTGACATTCCTAAAAAATAAAAATATAATTTTTGTTAAAGTTAACAATGAATACAATACTTGTCTCGCAGAAAACAATACCGGCTTCTTGTACTTTAATACAACTAATAAATGGCGGGATAGATATAAACGCACGGCACGCTAAATATGCTGATTAAGCGGTCGCCACTTATTTATAACATATTATGTAGTTGGTTGGTTTGTAGATAATTGTTATGCAATAGTGCATAATACTAACAGTTCTACTAACTTCTAATGCATTTGTAATTTTTTTGTTTGCAAATATAATTAATAAAATATCTTCCGAAAAATTTATCATTTGTTTATTTCATTATATTAATTTTCTTATAAAGTTTTATTTTCATGTTTTTAATAAATACATTAATTAATTTGTTTATTAACTCTTTCGGCCACTGTGTATTCAATTGAATACACAAATTCAGCATTTTTTTGCCCTATCTAATGCATTAATTCATTTTTTTTTAATTTTATTTCTTTTAATTAATTTCATGCATACAAAAAATGGTCTTGACCGAATAGGTTAATGTACAAATTTAAAATTTACTATTTTTCTACTATCTGTTTTTATTCTTCTGAAACCTCTCTGATTACACAAAATAATGTTAAAAAATTAACTCGATACAAGGTGTACATATCAGCATTGAGTTTACGATTTCAAATCCGTTGGAATTCATATTTTATTCAGAACTGGGTAGGTTCCGCATAGATCACGGCTCGCTTACTCTATTTTGATTCCCGATAATAATAAAAGGACTGTCACCCGTCTGTAACTATTACGTCAATCTTTTGATACATCGACTCGAGATTAATTGTAAATTAACTGTTTGTTGAGTGTAGATTCACTGTGAATTGAGTGAAAATTAGGCGTCAATGGATAGTAGCTTCATAAATAATAAACTGTAAATCGATTTTAAATTGAACGTGAATTGAATGTAAATCACGTGTAAATCACGTGTAAATTGAATGTAAATTTACTGTCAAACTACAGATTATATACAAAGTAGTCACAATATACTTTCAATTAGCGATTTTCACAAATTCACTGTTGTTTCCTAACAATTCACCTGTAATAAAACCGCTAACATGCCGTTTTTATGCTGTTACGTGATTTCACCGCTATTTCACATCTAATTCACATCTAATTCACAGTTAATTTAAAGTGAGGGCAAAACCGCAAGGGTAATTAAAGTAGCATAACAACCGTAGATTAATTGCAGGCCCGTAGCCAAGAGGGGGGGGGGGCACTCGAGAGCACGTCCCCCTCCCCGAAATTAAAATAAAACAAGATTTGTTTGTAATAATATAAATTCCCGGAAAGGGATCGCCAAAAGTGTTACTTTTTACAAAAGGCTTGTTATAAGTGCCCCCCCCCCCCCCCGAAATGAAATCCTGGCTTCGGGCCTGATTAATTGTGTAATTACCGTGGATACTTACTGTGTTTTCATCGTGGATTTGATGTGTAAACGCCGTCGATCCAACGAGAGATCACTGAGAAAACACGGTGTATCAATGGAACAAATCCACTATGGACACATTGTGGAACCTATGCAGTTTACACAGTGTTTCCACAGTGTTTTCACCATGAGTTCAAGACCGCGAGGGAGTTTATTACCTTTACTATAAAATCCGAATTCAGTTAATTCTTGCAAAATTAGAGATGTACTATTTTAAAATTACTGCAATAAAAAAGTTAAATTATTGGTTAACTGTATTATGTGTAGACAGCCTGATGACAACCCTTAAATTAAAAAATGCAACTATGTCTTAATTTATTATATTTTAAAAGTCAAAAGAACTTTAAACCTAAAACAATATAATTTGGAATTTTTTTATTAATTTTACCGTGTTATTTGTGCCAATTTTAAGTCATTAAAAGTAAAATCATATTTTAATAACAACTCTTATAAAAAAACACCCCTCTAAATCACCCCTGTAAATTTGGAATTTTTTTATTAATTTTCCCGTGTTACTTATGCCAATTTTAAGTCGTTAAAAGTAAAATCATATTTTAATAATATTTTAACAAAATCACCCCTGTCAATTTGGAATTTTTTTATTAATTTTCCCGTGTTATTTATACCAATTATAAGTCATATATATATTATATATATTTTGCGATTTTTTTACAGCTCAGGTCGTTTCTCGCATCCTAAGCGCCATTCTTTTTTATTTAACCACTCGTTCTCACTCAAGTTTCTTCTTCTCATGGCTTCTTGCATCTCTTCATTCCATTCCCTTGCAGGTCGCCCTCTCTTTCTCCTCTGTGATGGAATCCACTGCCAAATCTTTAGAGGCCACCTGTGAGCTTGCATACGCCTCAAATGTCCGTACCATCTTAATCTGTTCTTTTCTATATCATCAATTATTGCTTCATGGACATTAATTCTACGTCTAATTTCTTCATTTCGTATGTGCTCTAATTTTGACACTCGACAGCTTCTTCTCAATGCATCCTTTTCAATTACTTTTAGTTTTTCTTTATATTTTTTAGTTATTTCCCACGTTTCTGACCCATAAGTCAAAATGGGTTTTATTATCGACTTGTAAATTCTCCTTTTTGTATTTTTGTAAATTTGCTCTGACCACCAAATTGCGTTTAGTTGTCTTAAAACTTTATAAGTCATTAAAGTCAAAATCTGATTTTTGGCCACTTTTTCGTGTTTTGGTCCCACTGTGCATTGTAAAAAAAAAAGAATTAAATTTCTGAAAACCCTGAACAGCACCATAACTACGCTTGTGTGTTTTAAACTTTTATATTTTCTTTTTCGATATTGGTATTCATGGGTATACATATTTTAACGAATGACATGTAAGTGTCATTTAAATTTTTGAAGGTTTATGCGGTAGTTTTAAAATTAACAGTGTTTTTATATTAATTATAAAAATTAAAAATGGTGCGAAGTGCAATAGCAGACGAAAATTTTTTATCCTATATAACCAATTTAGCCAAACTCGATACTTGTAGTGTTGGATTAATTTTAGGTCAGGTGTGTGTAAAGGTATTGAATTTGGTTTTAGCATATGCTTACTCTCAATTTTGTAGCCCACACCGTTAAAAGATTATATTATACATTTGGCTAAAACTCCTTCTTGCCACAATGATGTTACTAAATCGACTACTCCTATAAAAATTCCTAAAAAGTTTTCCGATGTTTTAGAAGGTTGGGTAGCAGATCATGCAAAACATGTTACCAGAATGTTGCCAGGTGGCATGTATATTTTAGGTGTATTTGTGGTATCTCACGAAGACATATTGTCTCCTTTTTCACCTAAAATTAAAGTTATACTTTCACAAATGCACAAGAGGTTGAATACCAATAAATTTTTGTATGGGAATCCGAATTCTTCGGAGAGGTTGATACTAAATTATTGCACAAAAACACATACTTACGCTTGTAAAAGTTACGATGTTGAAACTTCAACAATCAAACATGCCGAAATTAAATTTCAGCCTAAATTAACTGTAAAATGGTTGCAAATTGAATGTAAGTACGAGTTGGACCAATTGTTTCCCATTATGGACGATCAAATCAATTGGCCATTAAAGAAACATATGCATGACATTTTATCAACCATAAACGACAATTTTAAATCCGGCGTGTTTATATTTGATGGAGAGATTAAGGATGGAGATGATTGTTTGGAGCTTATTGGTAAGAAGAAGAAAGTTCCTCGTAACAAATCGGGGCATCACGATAATGGAGATGTGAAACCCATGCAAGTTACTATTATTTTACCATACGTAAGTTGCTCGGTGTTGGAGGTTTTTGCATTTTAATTTGCTGATTTAGGATGGCAGAAATTTGAAAAGTAGCATGGAATTGAAGAATTGTGGTGGACAAATTCGTTTAGCTGGCCACGTTGCTTGCAAATTGTGGTTACATCCAAAAGCTACTGTTAGTGATGCTTCTCAGGCTGTTACCGAAGATTTAGTTAGAAGTTTAGCTGCAAGATTGGAGATGCATTGGGATTCACTCATAGAAGAAGAGCACGGTTCGCCTGAAGGTATTTTAAATATTAATGTTTTACATGTTGCACATACAAGATGATCAAAATACTACCTACAAAATAAAAATACTACCTGCTACGGAGCTGTGGGCGGAGTTTATTCGAAAAATCATATTTTCACTTCGTGATTTATCTCTTGAGGTTTCTTATGAAGTGTATAAACCCTGCCTGGTCTCCTATAATATTCTTAAGAGAACTTTCCAATAGTATTATATTTCAAATGTGAAAACTGGGATCAATCAATTAACCAAGTTTAGTAAAGCCCTGTATGTTATTTCAGATACAAATAGTATTCATGAACCACCACGTCGCGTTTTGGTAAATCTACCAAACAATAAAATAACATTATCAGATTATCTCTTTCCTGGAGAAGGTCCACAAGAAGCTCAGATTTCTCTTCAGGAATTACTAGACATCAAAATTAGTCAACCAAATTCTATTAAGGACATAGAAGGACAAGCAGGTACTGAATTTTTAATTTATATGGCTGCATATACAACATATAACTGTTTCAGATCTAACCGATTTATATAACGAAGGATTAGAAGCCGAGAGTGTCGAAGTCTTACAAAAACTTCCAAAATCTACCAGCAAATACATATATCTAATATCGGTGGGGATTGCATTTATAGCTTTACTTGTTTCAATTATAATGTACATGCATCAAAAATATTTTTAAACTGTTGAACAAAAATAAAATTTATTTTATCTTTTAATGGCATTTATTATCTATACAAAAAATGTAAATAAATAAAAAATTAAACAAATTAATAAATAAAATAAGGTAGCGTTATTTCCTAAAATACTGTTTGGTGTAGGGTGCTTTTCGTTTGTCGTTCCGTCTTGTAGTGTGTTTGTATTTAATATTAAAGTTATTTGAGGTAGTAGAGGCCTCTGGCTTTTTGTTTTGGTATAAAGACACAGCAGAAGGTTCTGTGGCCACAGTCTTATTAATTTCTAATTCTTGAATATCCTTCTTCTTTTCCATCAATTTAAGTTTAGCTTCGATGGCTTCTATCTGAGATTCTCTATTAATTTTGCTTTCAGATTTTGACATTGCCAATGCTGGAATCACAACATCACTTTTGGGTTTTGCAGGTTCTTCCTAAAATAGTTATTTTAGACATTTTATAAAAATTATAATAAAATTACTTACTCCGCTGACACTATGAGCCCAGGTTACAACAACTTTTTTGACTCCAATCAGCTTGTTGTTGAGTTGTATTCTTGCCTGCTCTGCATCATCTTTTTTGAAGTAAGTCACAAATGCATATCCACGAGGTTGTCCAGCAAGAGTACCCGTACGATGAAACAAGAGATCAAATTTTTCAATGGAACCATATTTTTGTAGAAGTTTTAGTAATTGGTACCGGTTGGACAAAGACAAATTTATGTTAGTTTAGGTATTACACAATGTAAATTATAGCATTTTAGATATAGATTACTTACTCAGTTATTCTTGGATCTAAATTTCCTATCCATAATCTCTTTTCTTCTATAACTTGGCTTTCCGAATTAGTATTATCCATCAACTTTTCCTGAAGAAAAATTATAAGTTCTGCACTATACAAAAATTTGTAACAAACTTACGTTCAACGAAGTCATCATTTCTATAAAATCAGTGCATTGTAAGTATTTTTAATTTTAGACATTCTAAAAATACATGTTTACTTCCTTAAAAGTCAATTTGTATTATTGACATTTATCCAAGATATAAACCTATATTACAGTAACATTAGGTTGGTAACGCCCTCTTTCAAGTATATTTAGATATTATACGGGGTAGGTTCGAAAAAGTTCAGAACAGAAATTGTTGAACCAGTAAGTTTGGTTTAAGCAAGTTTGGGCTATCAACGAAAATAAAAGTAAAATTTATAAATAGTATTAAACGACGACGCAAATTTGTAGAAAAGGAAGCTCAAAGTCTTCTAAGTTCCAAAAAGGTTATCACGGTAGAATTGCAATAAGTTATTAAGCTCATTAATTCAAAATTATGTAGTAAAATCTAAATATTTACAATTATTAAGAAGCAAAATAGTAATTAACAAATTTAAGTTTAAAAATGAATTTTATGGTAAAAAAAGTGTTTTTTATTCATTGACTATTAATTATTATTATTTTGCAAAGTGTAATTAATATTTTATAATATATCTTATTACTACTCTCTTTACTTATTGTGCGAATACGTCCACACGTTGGATTTTATTCTCACGGAACTTGAATGTCGTAAGAAAAGTTTCTTACTCGTTTTACCTTCACTGGATATTTCAAAAAATGTAGGTGGTTGGTACCGGTTTTGTAGCCCTGCTTTGAAATTCGACGTTCGAAAGATAAGAAAAATTCAAAAAGCAAATATGATGTTCTTTAAGATTAATAAAAAGGTTAAGGCTGGAGTTTTACGTTGTGCTTAAAGTTTTTCTGCTTTTTCAAAACAGTTGAATAAATTTTTTTGAAATTTAATTTTTATAGCTCCAATTTGTTATTTTATTTGTTTAAATGCCTGAGTTGCAAATCAACCATAATGAAATCAACACTTGATTTAATCACAAAATTTAAGATTATTTATAATAATAATTACCTTTTGATTCTGTAAAATTCAACATTGGTGTAAAATTCTTCATAAAATTTAATTTTGTTGAGTAATATTAGCCGCCAATGAAAAGATGGGAAAAAGCCTTTCATTCATCAGGGGCCGTCCATTAATTACGTAAGGACGATTTTTGAAATTTTTGACGCCCCCCCCCCCCTACGTAAGATTTTGGCAACCCCCTTCTTCCCCCCTCATCTTACGTAAGGATTATTGAACAAAAATTATGTTGACCCCCCAACTTATAATAATATTGGAAGTTATATACAAAACATGTAAAAATTTATTTATATAAATAAACGTTAATAGATTAAAATTTTAATTACATAAAAAAGTTATTAAAAATTTTTTAAAATTAAATTAAAAGTCAGCTGTATAGTCTATGCCCAAGCCAGTGATCTATGGACTACCCAAGCAGCACAAAGCCGTCAAAAATGTACATATACGGTACCAATATTTACATAACGGTATGGCATCGATGTGCCCATTTTTCCGTTACTGTTTTGAGGTATCAATTATGTACATAAACGGTACAGGTATTTTCGTAACTGTTTGGCATTGATTTTCTCATTTTGCCGTTACTGTTTTGAGATATCATTTATGTACATAAACGGTATAGGTATTTTCGTATCGATACGGCATCGATGTGCCCATTTTGCCGTTACTGCTTTGCGGTATCAATTATGTAGATAAACGGTACAGGTATTTACGTAACGGTACGGTATTGATTTGCCTATTATGCCGTTACTGAATTGGTGTATCGTTTTTACACATATTATGTGTTGATTTTTTATGAACGGAATATTATTTATATTATTAATAAAATATTAATATTAATAAAATTTACGCGCCTAATCGGCACTGATATTGATTAAAAAATATTTAATAATAATAAAAAAATTTAATTTCTGTAATTATTTAGAAATTCGTTAACTAAGGTTTATTTTTTATTAATTCAGATGTTACAATTACATATATTATATTTATTTAATCATAATTTGCTTATTCCTGGAGAATCCATTCCTGAAATAACTGAAAATTAACATTAATTATTATTCACCAAATACGTACTTACATTTTTTTTTCTGAATGGCCCTCTCCAAGATTCGAACCCATGCTGCATGTGCTCTCCCATCTGAAAGCATACCGCTTAACGCTCACACCTACCTGGGGTGTACAAAGAATTTAGATTGTTTAACGGTCAATTACAATTTTTCAATAATAACTATATTATTCCATTTTAAAAATGTTTTAGTTCAATTATTATTATTATAAATTATGTTAAAAAATATGAAAGTGGCAGAAAAGCGAGAAACACGTGTATCATATTTTTTTCAAGCAATGCAATTTATTAAAAAAAATATATAAAATAATTTAAAACCACGTGTATTTTATATACAATTAGTAAACACGTAAAATAGATCAAAATAACACTCTAATGTCTAAAATATTATTACTGCAAAATTAACAAATTGAAAATTTTTATTTAAAAATTCCCTTATTTCTTGGGTTTCGTCCCTTAAAAATTACCTGACATTTTAATTCTTAGTTGAAGTTTACTTACCTACTTATTCATGTATATAACAGCACATAAAAGAAATTAAATTACATTATTTCTTTCTATTTTTCAAGTGGGATTAAAGTTACAGACGGTGGTGTATGTGGATCTTCTGTATATCAATAAAAACTTTCGCAAATATTATAGATACAAAATAAGAAACTATCGTGTAATATATCAATTAATAATTTCAACAATATAGGGGAGGGGCAGTAGCGGGTCCAGACAATTACCACGGGGGCGGCGACAAAAAAATTTATTAAATAGGAAAATTTAAAAATAATAGAAATAACTAAAGTAAATGTATTATTTGTTTTGTACTCTGCGTTGCGCTATAACCCACCTCTCACCCTCAGCTACTCCAACTATAAATTTTTATTTACTTTTTACGCAAGAAAACATAAATTTGTCGATTTAAATTTTTAAAAATTATATTTTTTTTCATCATAATAATATCACAAAATAATTAATAAATAAAATAATATCTCTTAGCACAAATTTGCTCAAAAATATTTTATTTGAAAAACCAGAGATATTAAATAAGATTGACGATTTTTAAAATAATCTGGATTTTAGTATTATTCGGGGAAAATTTCGTGGTATTTTGCAAAAGGTATAAGAAATATATTAAATTTGAAAAAAATTCAAGTTTGTAGATTTTCGACGATACAACGGTCAGATTTCTAGTATTATTTCATATGATGATTAGTATGATTAGATGAGTATGATTTCAGAGTATACCTACTCAGTCAGTTTTGTTTGTCCTTTCTTATCTAGAAACGCTTCTTGTTCAGTTTTTCGATATTTGTTGTAATAGTTCGTAAGCAGTGGCGTAACAACGGGGTGTTATGGGTGTTCAAAAAACACGGGCCCCCGGAACCAACTTGTCACTAGGAGTCCCAATATGCCGATTATATACTTTTTATAAATAAAATATAATTCAAGTATTAATGTTAACCAATACTAATATTAAGCAAAATTATAAAAGGGGCCCCCATCATCTGCCTACGCATACGAAAAACTGCATTATAGATGTTTGCAGCATTTAGCAAATATTGTACAGGGGCCCCTTTCATAAGTTAATTGAGGAGAAAGAAGAAGTTATAAAAACTTTTCAAAACTGTTTGGCAAAAAAATATCAAATCGAAAAACAGTTGTTTGATTCTTTTAAAAAATTAATAAATCTACGATTATAATTTCATTATTATTAATAAACTATGTTTGTGAGGTGTTTTCTTTAGGACATTTTTTTTAAATTGTAGGTTTACTTTAAAACCGAAATATTTGGTTAAAAAAATATTATCACAGAGAACTTCTGAACAGGAAAACAAACTATTGTCACAAAATTTTAAAATTAACAAATGTCCAGATGTTACTTAATGTTTTCTAGGTACTCTTTGAATTTTATAAAAATATGGTATATTAGTATTACAAACCGACAAAGGACAAAGTAAGTAGTAAGATATAAGCCTCTTTCATTTAAAATAAAATTTATTACTTTTTACTTGGTTACTCTACTATGTTGAATGCCGACTACCAATAAATAAGCAAATAAAAAAAATAATAACGTTAAATTGAATGTTAAAATTTGTCTTCAAAATATTTTTTGTCAGTTCACGGTCTTCCTGTATCTTTACGATTACCAAGTGAAAACTATATTATAATGATTAAAAAATTTCCATTATTAATTTCATTAATTATTAAACAATTTCAGCAAATAGGGAAGTTTTTCGGGTTTTTGAAGTAAATTTTTAGAGATGAAATTCAATATGACAATAGAAATTAGATAACACAAAAATAAGATTAAATCAGGTGCTTTCTAAAACGGTAAATTTTTAAAGAATAAATTCTTGTCGGAGTATTTTGTCGCGACAAAATAAAAATTTATTAAATAAGATAAACAAAGAAGTAATAGAAATTTTAGGCACTTAGGCACTGTTTGCATAAGTATATTTTATATCAATTTTAACATAAATGACAGTGGCGGATCCAGGGGGGGGCGATGGGGGCGATCGCCCCCCCTTAGAGCTCCAAAAGACATTAATTCTTACACCAAAAAATTTATTACAAATTCCTAAAACTATTTTAAGAATTTAGAAAATACAAAAGTATTTTGTATTTTTTAAACTTCAAAATCACAAAACTACGATATTATTATATTTTTAAATGTTAAATCTATTTTATAAAATAAGACCAAATTTAGTACTTCAAAGAATTTAAAGCCGAACTTCCGGAAGCCGCCTAATCTGAGGCTTCTATAGCGCCAGGTAAATTGTATAAGCTTGTTGCAATTTTGGAAAACCCAAAATTTCTGGTGTTTTCCCTAATTCCTGAAAGAATCTGTTTAGGTAACAATATTCTCCTTTGTCATTGCTTTTCATAATTTAAAACAAACAGAAGTGCTTTTTATTTCAGTTTGCGTTTTTTGAATATATTTTCAGTACTTCAGTACTGATATCATTTAAATTAAGTGAGTATTAGTGAAGTTGTGAAATTAATTTATCATACAATTACAGTTGATTTTTTATAAAACAATAAAAACTATATGTGCAGTGGTATAATTCATCAATAATCTATTTTCAATTATTAGATATTATTTTGTTATACTTGCTGTTGGAGTTTATATCTGAAGAATGTGTTTCTAACACATTTTCCCTAAAATGTGTTAAAAATAAATATACATACAATAAATTAAATTTCATAACAATTTAAAAGCTTTTGGAAAATTTTAACCATTGATTAAATTTGAACTTGATTTTACGTAAGCAGACATTAGATTTAAAAATTCACATTAACCGTATATCTATTTATATAGGTAATTAAGAATCTTGAAAATGAAACGGTGTCCGAGTCAGTCCACTCTGAATATGGGGATCTGTCAGGGAACCACAACCACGAATCGAGCCGCGATTGCTGCACTATAGGAAAGAGGACAATTTTCTGAGTATATTAAAAAAAGAAATTTTGCGAATTATCCATTAGTTTTCGAGAAAACGGCATTTGAAAATTCAAAATTTTACATGCATTTTAGATAGGGAATTCATTAACACGAAAGTTTTATTGACGGTGCGTGCGTTCTGATAGAGTCTTTGTGTTAGCAGTCAGACGCGATTGTGACATGATCCGGTGCACAACGTTTTTGTTGTCTGCAGAACTCGTTTTTAGGTTAGAATCTCGATTGCCTTGGTTGCGTTCGTGAAAACCGACGCTCCGCTACCCTCCGCTCCGCTCTCCTCCGCTCCGGGCGCTACGCGCCGTTTTGACGAACGATGACTCACTAAAAACATCCCTCTAGTACCACAAACTCACCAAAGGTGCAACTCGAAAGGGGTGAAACTCGTAAGGGGTGAAACTCGTTAGCAACGGTCGATGGGTACCGTACGGTATCACAATGGCGTTTGACTGCCAACACTAAGACTATATCAGAACGCACGCACCGTCAATAGAACTCGGGAGCAAATCAATTCCCTATGTAAAATGCACGTAAAATTTTGATTTTTAAATGCCGTTTTCTCGAAAACTAATGGATAATCCACATCGAAGTGCTGTCTCAAAATGCTCAGAAAATTGTCCTCTTTCTAATAGCGAAAAAATCGCGGCTCGATTCGTGGTTGTGGTTAACTGACAGTAACCTGAATATGATTGTAAAGAAGCACAAAATTCAAGAAAATGAAAATCAAGACAGTAAACCACAAAGTAGTAAATCTCAAGACAAATGTTCTGCAAATATAAATGTTGCAACTATTTTTGAAATTGCTATTATACTACTTTTTATTTTTTTATTTAAAAATTTTTTTATGTCGTCGCCCCCCCTATGGTAATTTCCTGGATCCGCCACTGATAAATGACGTGGTATACGTATTGGAGAAAATTAAAATAAATTAAAGAAAACAAAAATTTGTCTAAGGGTGGGAAGCGAACCGAAGACCTTCCGTTTACGAGACTCGCTCGCTACCCCACTCGGCCAGGAGACTATTGTAATTGTGTTTTGTAGTTTAATTTCAATCTTCATAATTTTTGCGGAATATTTCAAAGTCGATATTCTCGAACACTTCTGGGAATCTGGTCCAACAGCTTTAGAGAATTGTTATGTCAGGACTGACTTTTGAATATTATTAACAATTTATTTCAAATTAAAAAACATTTAATAATCCGTTTAACTGAGCTACCACGTGACAAATAAATAACTTTATCAAAATGAAAAATTTTAAAATAAAAAAATAATTACTTTAAAACATTGGCAAATTAATTATTCTTTCAAACACGAAAACAAAACAAAAACATTTTATAACAAGGTGGTAATAATGCAATTATTATTACAGTAACAAAACGGTACTATGATTAAAACTGCACCTAAACGGTACAATATATTCAAATATATTGTAGTTACCCAAGTTTCAATAAATATTCGATACATTTTCGGTGTTAGTTATGATGGTCTAACGGATGTTTTAAGTTTTACTAAATATATATTTATTTTAATTTTAAAAACGTCTAATAATCGGCTGAGCGGGGCTACCACGTGACACATAAAATACTTGATTTTATCAAAATGAAAAATTTTAAAATAAAAATAACAATGAATTTAAAATATCTGTAAATCTTTCAATCATAGAAACAAAACACAAAATTTCAATATATATCAATATATAGTAGATTGATATTTAACATAATAATATTATGTACCATTTAAATGAGTTAAGGTAAAATATTATGTTAAATATATTTAACAATAATGAACGGTATCAAAACAGTTAAATAAAAATCATAACTTGAAAGTAATAATGCTTCTTTACATATTAGATACTGAAATTGAAACTACCAAAACATTACTATTTAAACTGCACATTATAGATATCAAACCGGCAATGTAAAAATCGTAACTTCCAATTCATAATATAGCTGTTCATATTAGATACTGCAATTATAGTACCGAAAGGGTAAGGTTAAAACTGCACCTAAACGGTACGGTTAAAACTGCACCAAAACGGTACGGTTAAAACTACACCTTAACGGTACCATATATTCAAATAAATTGTAGTTGCCCAAGTTTCAATAAATATTCGATACATTTTCAGGGATAGTTATTATGATCTAACGGATATTTTAAATTTTATAAAATATAGTAACACTTTATTTTAATTTAAAAGACGTTTTAATATTCCGTTGAGCTGGGCTATACCACGTAACTAATAAAATACTTGATTTTATCGAAATGAAAAATTTTAAAATAAAAATAATAAATAATTTAAAATATTTCTAAAGTAATTCTTTATTCCAACACAGAAACAAAACACAAAATTGCAATATATATAAATAGATATTTAAATAATATAATATGATGTACCTTTTAAATGAGTTAGGGTAAAATATTATGTTAAATATATTTAACCATTATGAATGGTATCAAAACAGTTAAGTAAAAATCATAACTTGGAAGTATTAATGCTTCTTTACATATTAGATACTAAAAGTGTAACTACCAAAACATTACTATTTAAACTGCACTTTATAGATATCAAACCGGCAATGTAAAAATCGTAACTTCCAATTCATAATATAGATGTACATATTAGATACTGCAATTATAGCACCGAAACGTTAATATTAAAACTGCACCTAAACTGTACCATTTGTTCAAATATATTTTAGTTAGTAATATTTCAATACATATCTGATACATCAATTGGCTTTACAATAACGGTATGAAAATATATGTATTGAAACGATACTTAAAGAGTACAGTGCAAATATGAATGAAAAATTATGTGCCGTTTTAGTACCTTTTTGATACTTAATTTTCAGGTATGAAAATATATGTACCTATTCGTTATACTTCAATGCTATACAGGTATAAAACCGACGTTGGTGTTGCTTGGGTATGGATTGTATATGCGGAAAGTAGAGAACATCATCAGCGTCAGTTACAAAAGTTAAGGTTGGTTTATGCAAAACGCCGCCGCACGCACCGCACGCATGAAACGCCCTGCACAAAACGCAGCACAAAAATATTGGTTTATGCAGAAGTTCATGTTTGAATTTCGAATTCGAATGCGTTTGATGCGTTCTAGTGAGTTTTCTGGTTACATGGTTTATGTAAATTTTTTATTTTTTATTTCTTTTTATTTTAATTTTTTATTTCTGGTTACAAATTAGAATAATTTCACATTACGGTAGATGGCGCTAATATTATTTTATTTCATTATTTAAAATTTTTTTAAATCAAATAATTAAATAATATTATTTCTAATAAATCAGAAAGATGGACTGGTTTCTTTTGTAGGTATTTTCGACCCAAAATATGGTGAGCATGAACATGAAAGTTAAGCTTTAGTGTCGATAATTTTTCATCGTGTTATTATTATTTCTAGAAAATATCACAATAATGAAAAATAAATTAAAAATAAAAATATCAATTATAAGCTAAGGTAACAATGGACAATTTGCATGATTTTTAATTTTAGCATATAACTATTCTACATATCAACATATGTAATGTGTCTTAATCTTTTAAAATTTGGTGCACAAATAAAGCCCAGAAAAAAATATTTAAATTTAAATGTATTTCTGTGGCACGAAAACGTATTAATAAATGAATCGCTAATTGCAGAAAGGGCATGTCACATTTCTAAAAATGTTCAGGAAATGAAAAAAACTGTGTGGTTACTTAAATTTCAATCCTTTTTTACTCAAATTTTCGGCAAGACATGCCTTAGAAGATCTTCTTTGAATTGGTATATAATACATTTAATTTTTATTTTCTCAATTAGATCATCTGCCAAATTAGAGATATGGACATGTCTCCTTTCTGCAGTAAAAGAATAAAACACAAAAGAAAATGTTACAAAAAATTAATATTTTTTAAGTATTTTATTTAAAAAAATTAAAATAAGATAAGTGAAGGTAATAACGCCATGTTACGCTTTATGATTTTTTTTTGAAAACTAGAAGCACTTAGGAAAAAAACAATTACGGTAGTCTCTTAAGTAGTCATTTACAAATGCACAGAAAAAATACTGTTGAAAATTATATTGCATTTAAACTTGTAGGACCTCTTTACCTCTTTTTTTAAAAGATTCAAATTGGCGTTATTGACAAAACCCTATCAGCAATAACGTCAATTACAAATTAGACTTAGTGTAATTTTTTCATTCTTATTTATTTCACCTGAAAACCGTATTAGAAGATGACAAATCTTAAATATAACCATAATATTATGTGGAAACTTACCTTTGTGGATTCTAATTCGAGTATGAAGCACTATTTTGGGCCTGCGTGTATTTGGTTGCGTCTTTTTGGGTCCCCGTCCTTTTGGGACTGCGTCCTTTTGGCCGTGACAATAATATTGCCATATTATGTCCGAGTAACGAAGCACTATGGTAGTGAAAATATATGGTGACAAATGGCGTTATTGCTCGACATAATTGGTCGATATGTCCTGGACAAGTCCCGTTTATGCAGTGGCGGATCCAGGAAATTACCTTAGGGGGGGCGACAACATAAAAAATTTTTAAATAAAAAAATAAAAAGTAGTATAATAGCAATTTCAAAAATAGTTGCAACATTTATATTTGCAGAACATTTGTCTTGAGATTTACTACTTTGTGGTTTACTGCCTTGATTTTCATTTTCTTGAATTTTGTGCTTCTTTACAATCATATTCAGAGTGGACTGACTCGGACACCGTTTCATTTTCTAGATTCTTAATTACCTATATAATAGATATACGGTTAATGTGAATTTTTAAATCTAATGTCTGCTTACGTAAAATCAAGTTCAAATTTAATCAAAGATTAAAATTTTACAAAAAACTTTTAAATTGTTATGAAATTTAATTTATTGTATGTATATTAATTTTTAACACATTTTAGTGAAAGCGAGCATGAGTAAATAAAGCAACTTACTCTTTTTAGTTAACTTCAGATAGAAACTCTAACAGCAAGTATAACAAAATAATATCTAATATTATTGAAAATTGAATATTGATTATTGATGAATAATACCACTGCACATATAGATTTTATTGTTTTATAAAAAATCAACTGTAATTGTATGATAAATTAATTTCACAACTTCACTACTCACTTAATTTAAATGATATCAGTACTGAGAGTACTGAAAATATATTCAAAAAACGCAAACTGAAATAAAAAGCACTTCTGTTTGCTTTAAATTATGAAAAGCAATGACAACGGAGAATATTGTTACCTAAACAGATTCTTTCAGGAATTAGGGAAAAAAAACAGAAATTTTGGGTTTTTCAAAATTGCAACAAGCTTATACAATTTACCTGGCGCTATAGAAGCCTCAGATTAGGCGGCTTCCGGAAGTTCTGCTTTAAATTCTTTGAAGTACTAAATTTGGTCTTATTTTATAAAATAGATACTATAACATTTAAAAATATAATAATATCGTAGTTTTGTGATTTTTTGTGATTTTGAAGTTTAACAAATACAAAATACTTTTGTATTTTCTAAATTCTTAAAATAGTTTTAGGAATTTGTAATACGTCAGAATTTTTTGGTGTAAGAATTAATGTTTTTTGGAGCTCTAAGGGGGGGCGATCGCCCCCATCGCCCCCCCCCCCTGGATCCGCCACTGCGTTTATGCAGTAACTGAATTATTTATCAGCTCACAGCATCAAGAGGAATAATCCAAAATTTTAAATTTTTGCAGTACATTGTGCGTTTAGGCATCTAGATCAATAAAATATCAAAATGTCAATTTCATAAAAAATGTGACATGTCCCCCTTCTGCAATTAGCGATTCAAATATGGCGGGCTTAATGTAAAATTTTAGCATTATGAAGTCATTTTTAGTAACCAGAATTAGTATTCATAGATAAAAGATTGGTATATTTGCACAACTTTTACTGGCGTTGAATGCAAATCATGGACTTAGAAGGAGGACCTTCTAAGTCCATGATGCAAATTTTAATACCGTTACCAACATAAAAACACGGAAAATTCCTGACATTTTGTCTTAATGCAATGTTTACACTGGATCTAATCGAAATTAAATGGTAACATTAACCCATTAAGTACCAGGCATATTTTTTTTTGATTTCAGTGGTGTTTTAATTGAAATTGCTTGAAAAAAAATAGTTATTCAAAAATGTTCCTAATCATTTTTTGATTTTAGGGCTTTATCTCCGAGATAAATGCCGTTTTAAATGACGACCTTGGGATAATATAAGTACGTTTTCTTGGCTATTAAAATTTTTAAAATATCAAAAAAAAGTAAAAATCGATTGATGTTAAACCCGCCTATTAGCAGATAAAAAAAAGATTAGGATTCTCTTATTTTTTAATGCGCTACCACATATTCAAAAATTATTCAAATCGGTGCGCGGTGAGGGAAATCGAAATCCTTTGCTTGTAAGGTACGCTCTCATAAAATTATTTATTAAGGTACTTGAAATTTTATATTTTTTGAAAATAAAAATATAAATACGATGAGTGATGTTTACCAATGTGAACAAAAATTTTGTTATAAGAATAAATCACTTTTTGGGCCTTACAAAAATTATATAAGTCACTGCTATCAAATGAGGACGCTGGCGCTGGTACTTAATGGGTTAAGGGTTAAGGAAATAACGCGGGTGTATTGGCATACATGTAAGATGCGCTTTGTGTTTGTGACGTCATCACCTGTTTTCGATCACGTGAATTTTTCAAATAAATTCTAATAGTTCATACATTATTTTCGAGCTAACAATACAGAATTTTGAAAAATTACTCGAATATTCTGATTATAGATATATTGAACTATCAATAAATGCGATTTTGAAGTGAATTTGAATTTCATGCAATTTGTCCATTGTTTTTTAGAAAATTCAAGTATTTTCCTTTTGTTGGACTGATTTTGTTTGTTTGTTTTCCATTCTTGCAACTGATACTTTTTTTAGAATAATAAATACTCCTACTTTTTTTGTATTATTTTTTCCTTTATTCACCTTAATATCTTAAAATTACCAAAATTATGACCTTGCGCCGTAAAGGGTTAATGTACTTTTATATAGGTTGGTTTATCTCTTAAACAAAAAGATTTTACAATATTGAAATTTTTTTATTTACTAGGACAAAAAGAAACTTGCAAATTAACAAATTTAATTAAACTGAATTTTCTATCTCAGTGCAGTTCTTCCCCACCGAGGGTGTATAAAATCGTATCCGTCCTCATCTTCAGCATCGCTAAAATAATCATCAACATCACCGAAGTTATCCGATGTCTCTTCGTCAGATCCTTCACCAATGTCGTGAAGCACATCGTTAAAAAAGTTATTTCGTCGGACAGGTGGTAATCGCATTTGTTGTGGTTGTTGTTCGCCTTCATTTACAAAATTATTTTGATCTGTACGGAACGTAATAACTCCAATTATCACTTGATCTTTGTTGTTATGATCGAATAAATTTATTTCGATATAGGATTGACGACATAATGGACAAGTTTTCGTTCGATTGGACCAATTTCTTATACACACTTCATGAAATGTGTGCTTACAACCTAATACCCCCACAATTCCTTTCAGGTCGTCTAAACAAATCGTACACGTCATTTTAGAACTAATTTGAACTGAGATTCGTTAATATATTCTGTCAATTTCAATTGCTGATTATTTATAGTTTAGGATGTGTATTCCTAGTGTTGTATTTGATGATATTCGCAAAAAGGTTGTGAAAAATTGAGCACATTTTTTCTTATATAAGAAAGTAAATACGGATTATTGGATAATCCTTTTAAGTAAATTGTTCGTATTTACCATTTTAATCCGCCCCAATACTGATCAAGATCTTCGGATTATCGGATTACTGTTTGATAAACAAACAAAAGCCAAATTCGTTTAACAGTTTATCCATTGGTTTATATAATATAAACAATAATAACATAAATATACCCAAAAAATTTACGAAAATATGAAAGCGAGTAGATGTGTGAAATGTATTACTCAAAATGATATGAAGTTAAGTAATTTGATCATTGCGTTAACAAATTTAAAAAAAAATTGCAATATTTCTGTGGTAATGTTGGCACACAGCCCAAAAGATATCAAATATGTAAACGTGCAACGCACAATATTTGTTATCAATGCATTTTTATGTTTAACACAATTACTTGTATATTTTATGTTTTTTTTTAATAATATGTTTATTGCCGGTTCAACATTACATGTTATTTCACAGCAGTGTTAATAAATAAAAATATACAATGATTTCTATTGACGATAATTAGTTAGATAAATAGTTATAATGTAAATTATAAATTAAATTTCTCTCTAATTTCTCTGTAAAATAATACAATTAATGCAATAAAAAAAAATCTGTGACCCTCTTTCTTTTACTACGTTTAATTAACTCTGACTTTGCACCACATGGTCTTTAAACGTAGTTCAATTTATTATAAACCTTGTCTGTGTAGATCACTGAATGGTACATTTTTTTCCGTTATTACAAAATGATTGATTTGTAATTTCACTTATGCCTATATTAATTTTTCTCAATAAAATGTACTTTTATCAAGTAATTTCACCTCATTATTGAATTTTACAGAATTAAGTGGCAATTGTACAATATATTTTTTGGGTAGAACATGAAATTACTCCATTTTTAGGGTAAATGTAATAAACCGGGTAATTTTTACAGGTAAAATTAAACACATGTTTAATGTATTTGTATAGTTTTACAGTGTCAACTTACTCTCTAATTAAGTGGGCAATTTTAAAGGGTAAAATTACACCTATTTTTTACAGTGTAGAATCGTTGCATTGCACCATAAAGAATTTCAGTGTTATATTTTTTTTGTTTCATTATTTGCCACCATCTCAAAAGTCCAGGATTGCGATTATTTGCATAGACTTCTTACTTACCCGAGTGCCTAAAATAATTCTCAAAATTTGACGAACATCTCGTATTCCGCAAGGGTTTTCCCCATATTTTTTTATTTTTGTAGATTATTTGTATAAAATCTTTAAAATTTATTGTTATTAATATTACCTATCATTTGCAAAAATATAAATAAATGAAATAGTTATTCTGATGAACTTGATTAAAACGCACAACCGGTTATCGCTTTTGTACATTAGGTAATAATAAATCATTTTTTTAGTATAAATTATTGATATAGTAATAAATTACATTTTGAAACGATTATTTTAGTTTTTATACAATAATATTATTTTTCTATTTTGCGTCTAAAACAAAGTTATTTCGAAACCCAGTCGCGTATCGAAATGGACAATATTTCGAAAGGCAATTTTTTGTTTTAAAAGGTTGGTAACTAAACGTCAGTGTAAATTAAAATTAATGTATCACTATAAATAATATTATAAACCTATAAATTGATGCAAAATAATGTTAATTGTTTACAAAATAATTAATAATAATAAAGAAAATTGTGAACTGCAAGTATAATTTCGTTTATTTAAACTTTCATGCGATCTCCTAACCTGTAAATTTTTTGTTACCAACTATCACAAAATTACAAAAAAAATTCAAATTTACTATTATTTAATAAAATTTAATAAAATTATTTAATAAAATAGAAAACTCCCCGCTACGCAGCTCGTTTTCTAAACGGATTGCGTGCGTTAAAAACGACACTTATAAAACTAGTTTCTTAATATACTATTTTAATATTAAATTATAATTGTAAACATTAAAAATTAAAATTTTCCCTTAAATTTTCAGGAATAAGTTATTGGAGATAACAATAATTTATTAAAAGTTAGCCCGGAAAATTAAATTTTATTGTGAATGAAAAGGAAAACCCAGACGCCAAATCTTAAATCACATATTATATGGTTTTGTTATGCAAAGTTAAATGCTAAGTGCTACTATGTATTATTTATCGTTTTTATATTATCATGATTTCTATTGGTTAAAAAAAGAAACAAAAATTCACTAATAATAATAATAATAACGTTTATTTAGCCCCATTTGGCTATACACAACTATTTACATATAAATATAATGCAATAAACCGTCTTGTCAATAGAATAATAATTCAATAAGAAGAAATAGTGATCATTAGCGGCTTAACAACGGGGTGTTACAAGTGTTCAGAAAACACGGGCCCTAGAACTACCGGGTTCGGAACGGTCCGGTGCGAACGGTTCGGAACATTTTTAAAGAAAATAATAAAATTAAATCATTAATTTATTGATATTAACTACAGAGTGACCCACAAGATCCCGGACAAACATGTTTTTCTCTTTTGCGTTTCGAATGAAAATATTTATGCCCGTACTAATAGTCACGGATTAATCTGAGATTCAAGATAATCCTAGGATTTACTAAGGGAGCGTTCATATGACCACGTAGTTTGATTTTGACCTCTTTAGAACCCCTCCCTCCCATCATGTAGCTTAACGTAGCTTTTACTATGATACCCCTACCCCCTCCCCTAGATGGAACGTAGTTTTTTTTTTCCTATAAAGTCCAGAAGACATGTTATGCTTTCTGTTAACAAAACTATTTAAAAATATTTGGTTTAAAAAATGAATAACGCCGATATTTGTTTTTAAAACAAATAGCGCACCTATATAAAATATAAATAAAAAAATCCAAATACGGAAATAAATATCCATATTATGTTGTCGCTTATATTCTGCAAATTGCTTTCATAATAAATGAAGAAAACTACGTAGCTTGACTATAACCCCCCCGTACCCTCACGTAGCCCTGCGTAGCTTTCTACCTAACCCCTCCCCCCCCCCTTGACCAAACCACGTAGTTTATGAACGCTCCCTAAAGAGATTACTGGAATTTAGACCGTATCATAGCAACAGCTGCTATTTCGAGAATTAATCTTGAATCTTGGATTAATCCGTGGCTATAAGTATTAATTTCATTTACCTATAAGATAATCGGATAATCTACTTTTACTACTTAAAATTTACGACTTATCAGATTATCTTAAAGTAATAAATATGTTAAAGTTATTTGAAGACTAAAAAATATAAGATAAAATATTATAGTTTTAAAAAACCAAAAAACACACTTTTACGGCGCACTAAAAATTTGAAAATAATTTTTAATTTAATAAAGAATAAACTAATTCAAAATTTTATTTGTCATGTAATTTTAATTAATCAAAATTAATTAAAAAACACATAATCAAAATGCGCAGATGTCAAAATTTATTAAAAGATACATAATCAAAAAGCGCTCCACGCTTTTTCAATTAGTTTATTCTTTATTACTTTAAAAATTATTTTCAAATTTTTAGTGCGTCATAAAAGTGTGTTTTTTTAGTTTTTTTAAAACTATAATATTTTTTAATTAATTTTTTATATAAATTTATTAATCACTTCATCATCGGTGGTGTGCAAACAATGCTGATAGGCCGAAAGCACAAAAAGCTACACCAATGAAGACATTAAATAAAACGTTACAGTTGCTTCACATCGACTTTCTACATAAACCAGCCTTTAGATCAGCGGTTGCCAACCCTTTGGACCTCGTGAACTATTACGTTCACGTTCACACTTTTGAAGCCCGCGGATCACTAACATAACATTTGTTTAAAAAAACGCGGTAATCTCTTTTTTTTTTGTTTTAATAATCAATCAAATTTTTTTATTAATAATAGATAATAATGTTCATTATTAATATAAGAGGATAAAAAATGTTATAAATTCAAAATTTCTTCGCGGACCATCAACAATTTTCACGGACCAGTAGGTTGGCGACCGCTGCTTTAGGCAGTAAAGTAAACCAAATTATGATTTTTGTAATAATTTTTCTTTCTAAACTTTGACTTATCCCTTTAGTATCTATATATTATCGCCTATTTTGCCCTTGTAATGCCTGTTCCTAATACATCACTACCTATGGATAATTAATTTTAAAATTTAATTTAACAAATATTACTTATATAATATATTTAAAATATTACATGTGGAGAAGAATTTCCGTAAAACAATAAATTCCAATTACCTATCATAATGTTGATAGCGTGCGTTAATTGTTAAATTAACTTATTTTTGGTAGTTTTGTGTAGCAATCAGCGGTATCATAACAAAAACGCAAGCCTTTTACGAAATATATTTTTAATTTTTATCGTGTTATGTTCATTTTATTTAGTTTCATCACGTAGCAACTAATTGTTTGTACAAAAATTTTGAAAATCAAAGACATCAACAATAGTAGTTGATATTATCAACTGTTGGCAACTCAAGATTAGTATTAAACGTGGAAATACTTTTTGTATTATCGTATTTGAATGAAAAATTTTGCATAATTATAATTTATTAGATTTTGATTGTTAATGTAATTTGTATTCGACGTTGTATTGATAAGCTACTCATAAATATTATGAAATTTTGTAAAATATTTGGTAGTAGTTTAGACTTTAGATGATATTAGTAGATTTATAGCTTCAAAGATATGTAAGAATAACAAGTTTTGCATTTATTTTGCAAATATACAAACTATTTCACACAAATTTTTAAAATATTGTTTTAAATTCGGGAATTTTTTTTTATAATTTTAGATTAAAAGTTATTCAGCATTTTTGAGCGATAACGTGACCTATATTTATTTAAATTGCATATTGCAATATTTTCTCAATTGATATAAAATTTTAATTAGTTCGGACTATATAAATATATATACAAAATAAGGCGATACTTTCGGTTATACGTATCAGTAATTTTTTGAGATAAAAATGGAAATAGGCAATAAAAATAAATTTAATCATCATGCGTTAGTTAAATTCTTATTAAGTTATACAAAATATAAAAGAGTTAAATGGATTAAAAGCAAAACGAAATTTAGAAGTATTATACAACTTTCGATTTATATAAATCAATGAAAAATTCAAATTCAAATTTTTTATGCTATTTATTCTTTGAAATTGCAGTTTTACGTGATCCTTTACATTATATGTTTCATTTTCAACTCCGATTTCGGGGAAAAATATAAGAAAAGAGGAAAAAAATTTTAAAAAATCTGTAACTTCCATTTTTACTTTTTAACTTCCAAAAATCGCAATTCAAATCTAAGAAACCACTTTAGTCCCGACCGTATTGGCGTCCATTACAATGGCAAAAGCCTTGTTTCCCCACCTAGCTGTTGCAACGTCTACTAGTTGGCGGGAAAATAAAAAAGAGAAAAAAAAATAGGATTCCGGGATCCGTTTGAAAAGCCCCATTTTAAGATTTTTCAAATGGCTCTGAAGAATAAATAAAAATAAAAATTTAGATAATTTGAATTATCCCTACGGAACACCACGAGAAACAGTCAAGAGCCGCGATACATTTCCCACCAACTCCACTACCTGGGACCTGACTCGCAAATAACCTGCTAACCACCTACACAGTAATTCATGGCAGTTTAACAGTGCATTTTGCAACGGAGTTAATGGCTTTGAAATAATCAAATAATTGAGAAGTACCAATAATGTGACTTCGGAACGATCGACTGATAAAGTCACATCCGAGATGAGCCGCAACAGAAAAGGCACAGTGCTAGAATAGCGCATAAAAACATATTTGGCAGATGACAAAACCTTGTCATTTACAAGAGACTGCTATTTTTGCGAATGGCGAGTTTCGTATTTTAATATAGTATAAATGTATACTGCCGGTGACGGGCGTCACTAAAAGTTAAACAAAAATGATAGATGCTTTTTTCCTGATGTTGGAAAACATAAGGCATACTCCTATATATTATATAATATGGTTTTTAAGCTAATATTTTCAAAATTTTGGGACAAAACTATTTCGTAAAAGCATTATGCGAGATCTCGAAATATTTCCGATTCAAGTAGGCTCTAACGGCTAGAGCATGTGCTGCAAAACAATTTACATTTTATTTAAATTTGTTTATTGTTTATTATTTTTCTAAGTTTTGCAATCTCATAACCGCTACGCGTATAATGGAATAACACTTTATTAAAATAAGCAATACTAATTTTGTAATAAAAACATTAGTTTTATAATATAAAAGTAATACGTCAAATAATTAAAAACAAATATACTTGTTTTTTCATTTGAAAAACAATAGAACATCATAGGATTCCAGGCAGTTCGATTTATTTGAATCGCAATTATTGAGCGAAATTTGATCTACTATTTCTTAATTGAATTTAACGTAATCGTTCATAAACTTTACATCAGACAAGGTGCGCGCATATTTAAGCGTGAGCTCTACAATTCATTCCAGTTTTATACATTACTTCGATTAAATAAGTTGTATAACATTAATTACCTCAGTGATAACTTTGACATCGCTTTTAATTTTTAAAAGTTTAGAACATTATTGCAATGTCTCAAATAGCGATAATATCTTCGGTGACGGTTGATTCGGTAAAGTACACCACTCCGGTTACACTTTCCACCACAACTCCAGGAGAACGGATTATTAGTTTACAAGAAGTTTCCTTCCATGACCATTACTTTGATTGTTGGATTGTCATATACGATCGCGTATATGACATAACCGATTTCCTAGATAAGGTATTGTAATTTCACTTCTTTTTTATATTTTTAAAGGGCTGTAAATTTTAAGAATTTGCGTTGTAGGATTTCATTTCAAATTAAACTTTTTGCTAAATCTATCATTTTTTGTTTTTAGCATCCTGGCGGTAGCGAAATTTTATTGGAATGTGCGGGAAGAGATGCAAGTTGTGCATTTAGGGGTACAGGTCATAGTGTGTCCGCAATACGCAGTTTACGCAACTATCTCATTGGTGAACTTCCAATGGAAGAACGCATTTACCGAAAGCCAGGAGGATATAATTTAAGCGACATACCTACTTAACCGTTATTAATGATTTTCCTCAATGTTCGGTTTCATCAAACTTTGACACACTTTCGTGTTAAATTTAACTAACCAATGGAAACGTGTTGTTAGTACCTACTAACAAGCCAATAGAAATCGTTAATTTTGAAATCGGACATTAATTACGCAAATAATTTGTTTTAATTAAGTCATTATCAGTATTGATTATACTTAGTTTAACTATTTATTAATTTTCGTGTATTATCATTATTATCAACCATAACAAATTATTATAACATGTATTATTTATAGAGCTAATTTTAGATAATTTATTGAGTTTTTATTTTATACTTCTGATTTGCAATTTATTTTGCATGATAAACTCTTGATTATTATAGAGTTTTGAATGATAGCCATCTTTTGTGTTTTGTTATTTTTATTTTTTGTGGTCTATTAGTATTTGATATTTTTTATGTTAATTTAATTGTTATTATTTATTAAATCTTTACAATAAATATTTGAGTATTTTTAAAATACCTACCCATTGAGTCTTAAACAGTCTATTCACGACCTGATTTGGTAGGGTGTCTCTGAAAGATCAGCTGCCCTTCATCAGATTTGGATAGTAAGTTGGGTATGTGGATGCTTGTCAGCCTAAAATTGAAAGTGAATTCCTTGTCCGGCGGAAATAGGGTGTTAATTATTCAATTTTACAGAAAGCGCACTGGATTTGTCAGATTTAAATCGTTGCAACCTGCGTCCGACGCCAATGTAAAAATGCACAGTAATAAGATAGCGAATGGGGCTATACCGGTGTGATCTTTTGTTTTTGTGTCAAGGACGGGGTAATCTTATATTCTACCTACTAAAATATTTTCTCTGTTGACACTCATTACCGCAGGTATTAGGCCTTTCAAATTCTTTACACCGACGTTGCTATTTTCTCATTTTTACATTGCCTCTTTTCTGCCTCTCTCTTCATTTTCTTTTAGCCTATTATTTCTTTTGTCAGCTGCGTCATTGTTTCTGAACTCTCCAGCATGCCTCCTGTTCCTGTACGTACTCTTCCTGACAGGAAGCCGCCTGTCACTGCTCCAATCACTTATTATATTTGAACACCGTATGTTCCACATCGTCCTTCTCATAGCAGTAGCTATCGTCTTAGTTTCTTCATTTATATGCATGTGGCGAAGCAGCTATGGCTCGGCAAGACTTGAATGAAGTGGTAGATGATCTCTCAATTTACAATGTCTCCCAGGATAATTGTCATTTACTGAGCGTACTTTTCCGAAGGCCTTCTTTGTTTGTATCTCCCGAGCGGAACTTAACAATTCTCTTTCGTCATCAAATGCAACGGTATTTCGTTGGGTCGGGTACCATTACCATTCGGCGCAGCCGTTTCGACGCAAAACTGGTTCGGCTCAAGTACAGTTCGGCGTAGACCCGATTCGGCGCGAGTACAGTTACTATATTTTTAATATTGTTCTAATTCTAATTCTATTAAAATAAATAAATTTTATTAAAGAAATAAATAAAAAAAAACAATACTCCTAAAACACCAATTAAAAAAATTAGTCGCGCATAGCAAAATTATGCGCTAATCCGCGTAAAAAGTAGATGATATCGCGGTTGTCAAACTCCACCACCAGTATTAGATAGAAACAGGGGCGGATGGGATACATCAGACCGGCCCGGGCACTTACGAGCCAACCGGCTCATTTAAGAGAAGTTGAAGTTAAAATTGCCTTAAAACTAATATGGCTTATAACCTTAAACTCAACGAACTCTAGAATTATTTTATTTGCAAATTTAATAAGTATCTACATTAAAGATTTTCGAAACAAAGTACTCGACTTAGAGAGCTGATTAATAATATCCTCATTATCTATTTGACTTACGATTTTTCAATATTCATTATCATAAATGATTCTAAATGTTCACCACTGATACCCATATTAATAGTCACGGATTATTGCGAGGTTCGAGATAATCCTAGGATTTACTAATGATATAACTGGAATTTAGACCGTATCATGTTGACCGTATCAATAGCAACAGCTGCTATTTCGAGAATTAATCTTGAATCTCGGATTAATCCGCGACTATTAGCAGAGCCGGAACTAAGGTATGATGCGCCCGTGGCATACTTTGAAACTTGCGGTTCTACCGGAGGGTTTGTGGGAGTTACTCCCTAGCATATAGCGCCGCAGGCAAAATTTTTTGAAATTTTCCAGGTCAAGCGCTTTATTGTAAAGTTAGAAAATCGCCATACCAGTGGCGGATCCAGGAAATTACCATAGGGGGGGCGACGACATAAAAAAATTTTTAAATAAAAAAATAAAAAGTAGTATAATAGCAATTTCAAAAATAGTTGCAACATTTATATTTGCAGAACATTTGTCTTGAGATTTACTACTTTGTGGTTTACTGTCTTGATTTTCATTTTCTTGAATTTTGTGCTTCTTTACAATCATATTCAGGTTACTGTCAGTTAACCACAACCACGAATCGAGCCGCGATTTTTTCGCTATTAGAAAGAGGACAATTTTCTGAGCATTTTGAGACAGCACTTCGATGTGGATTATCCATTAGTTTTCGAGAAAACGGCATTTAAAAATCAAAATTTTACGTGCATTTTACATAGGGAATTGATTTGCTCCCGAGTTCTATTGACGGTGCGTGCGTTCTGATATAGTCTTAGTGTTGGCAGTCAAACGCCATTGTGATACCGTACGGTACCCATCGACCGTTGCTAACGAGTTTCACCCCTTACGAGTTTCACCCCTTTCGAGTTGCACCTTTGGTGAGTTTGTGGTACTAGAGGGATGTTTTTAGTGAGTCATCGTTCGTCAAAACGGCGCGTAGCGCCCGGAGCGGAGGAGAGCGGAGCGGAGGGTAGCGGAGCGTCGGTTTTCACGAACGCAACCAAGGCAATCGAGATTCTAACCTAAAAACGAGTTCTGCAGACAACAAAAACGTTGTGCACCGGATCATGTCACAATCGCGTCTGACTGCTAACACAAAGACTCTATCAGAACGCACGCACCGTCAATAAAACTTTCGTGTTAATGAATTCCCTATCTAAAATGCATGTAAAATTTTGAATTTTCAAATGCCGTTTTCTCGAAAACTAATGGATAATTCGCAAAATTTCTTTTTTTAATATACTCAGAAAATTGTCCTCTTTCCTATAGTGCAGCAATCGCGGCTCGATTCGTGGTTGTGGTTCCCTGACAGATCCCCATATTCAGAGTGGACTGACTCGGACACCGTTTCATTTTCAAGATTCTTAATTACCTATATAAATAGATATACGGTTAATGTGAATTTTTAAATCTAATGTCTGCTTACGTAAAATCAAGTTCAAATTTAATCAATGGTTAAAATTTTCCAAAAGCTTTTAAATTGTTATGAAATTTAATTTATTGTATGTATATTTATTTTTAACACATTTTAGGGAAAATGTGTTAGAAACACATTCTTCAGATATAAACTCCAACAGCAAGTATAACAAAATAATATCTAATAATTGAAAATAGATTATTGATGAATTATACCACTGCACATATAGTTTTTATTGTTTTATAAAAAATCAACTGTAATTGTATGATAAATTAATTTCACAACTTCACTAATACTCACTTAATTTAAATGATATCAGTACTGAAGTACTGAAAATATATTCAAAAAACGCAAACTGAAATAAAAAGCACTTCTGTTTGTTTTAAATTATGAAAAGCAATGACAAAGGAGAATATTGTTACCTAAACAGATTCTTTCAGGAATTAGGGAAAACACCAGAAATTTTGGGTTTTCCAAAATTGCAACAAGCTTATACAATTTACCTGGCGCTATAGAAGCCTCAGATTAGGCGGCTTCCGGAAGTTCGGCTTTAAATTCTTTGAAGTACTAAATTTGGTCTTATTTTATAAAATAGATTTAACATTTAAAAATATAATAATATCGTAGTTTTGTGATTTTGAAGTTTAAAAAATACAAAATACTTTTGTATTTTCTAAATTCTTAAAATAGTTTTAGGAATTTGTAATAAATTTTTTGGTGTAAGAATTAATGTCTTTTGGAGCTCTAAGGGGGGGCGATCGCCCCCATCGCCCCCCCCTGGATCCGCCACTGCGCCATACAAAAATATTTTCTCAAAAAATAGGTTTAATGCAGCAAATTTATTTAAAAAATATATTAAAGGACTAAGCACGCAGCAGCAGGTAGTTGATCTACGCGTGGTAAAGGCCACAGGTATCCTGCTAATCTTTTATTATATTTTACATTCTAGGATCTTATCTCTTTTTTAGATTTTATTAAATTTAATTTTTAAATAGAAAATTCGGCGTTCCTTAACTAGCTCGCGCTCGTGGCGGGCGCCTCTCTCGCCACACGCTTGTTCCGGCTCTGACTATTATAATATAGATACCTAAACACTGCCCTTTTGGGATTAAAAAATATTCTGGATTTTCCAAAATTGCAGTAAGTTGGTAATTTACCTGTTTTTATTGAAGTCGCACAATGCGGCTTCCAGAAGTTCAGATTAAAATTCTTTGAAGTACAAAATGTGGTATTTTTTGCAAGATTTCTTGTTTTTGCATATTTCTTATTTTTTATTTTGTCTTGCAAGTTGCAATGAATCACCAAGTCTTGTGTTGTTATCAAGACAAGACAATACGAGATAAGGGATAAAGTTAAATAATTATAATTATAATTTTTCGTTTCTTCGAACAATAAACCGGCTTACCGGCCCACGCTTCACCGGTCCACCGGGCATTTGCCCGGTGTCCCGGTTGTCCCATCCGCCCCTGGATAGAAAGAGAAAAAAGAAAATATTCCCGCGCCGAACTGGACTCCCGCTGAACTGGATTCGCGCCGAGCTGGACTAGCGCCAAATCGGGACTGCACCAAACCGGACTCACGTCGAAACGGTTGCGCCAAACTGGACCCGCGCCGAAACGCCTGCGGCGAAACGGCTGCGCCGATTGGGGCCGTTCCCGTATTTCGCTACCACTCCCACATTGACACTAAAATTGTACGTTAGGATTTGAAATATTTAAATTATTTACATAATTATGGGGCTGTTTACAAATTACGTAACTCAATTTTTGACCATTTTTAACTCCTCCTCCCCATTGTAACAGATCATAACAAATTGCGTTATGTAACCGTTATGCACCGTAACAAATTGTCAATCCCCCCCCCTAAGGCCGTTACGGAATTTGTGAACAGCCCCTGTGCCATTTTTTTCTGTAATTAGTAATTCTTGATAAATCTTCCATTTGTTGTTAGCTATTGTTTCAAAAGTTTTTATTAGTAGCAAACCAAAAGTGGTAGCAAAATGTTTTTCTAGAACCATTGTTGACGTTATGTCTACTACCGCTTCTGTGAAGGTGATTCTGTAATGCACAAGCCGATTTGTCGCCGATAATGGCGGTGTTTCTCTGAACTTTTTGTAACTTTCCTTTGATTCAATCAAGTCATTCCAGCCCTGGTTGATGACTTCCGAGATTTTTCTTCTTTTTTTCCAAGATTTTTATTATTTAATACTAACGGTTGAACACCATTACCAGAATACATAATTAACATTAAATGACAATATGAACAAAATATTACAATAAATGTACTATAACCAAGACTAAACCGAATCGAAATATGCCATTATCTCTTTTTTAAAATTACTTGCACTCCCGTGAAAAAAGTCCAATTCTTTGTGTTGCACAAAAACAGTATTTGCAAGACGACACAATCTAGACATGGCTGAATGCTGACCGAACGTAGACCTGTGAAAACTCTCGAAGAAAATTGGATTTTCTCTCAGACGTTTCACAGGTACATGAAACAGGAATAATTCAAGTAACTCCGGACAACTGACAACATTATTTAGCAATCTGTATATGAACATTAAATCTGAGACAGACCTCCTTTCAGACAGCTTCATCAGCCCAAAATACTTCAGAAGCACTTCATAAACTTCGGAGGAGTACTGGATGCGACTTCTAAAACACAAAACTTTAACAAACCTATGCTGGATCCTCTCCAGCCTGACAACTCGCAAAGAATACGATGGACACCAAATCACCGAACAGTAGTCAAGCATTGATCGCACAAACGATGAATACAAGGTGGTCAGAGCACGGATGTCGCTAAACTCAGAAGTCGACCTGCTGATGAATCCCAGCATCTTATTTGCTCTCGAGACAATCGAGTCCAAGTGATGATGGAATGACAGAGCACGATCAAGAATAACACAAAGGTCTTCGTACTCATAAACATTATCAAGAATCACACCGTTGATCGAGTAGGAAAAGCACACATTACATCTCTTCTTCTGACTTCTACTGATGATGCCAAGCCGTCTATTTGGAGCCTCCAATAGCATCTTCTTGCCGTCTTACATTCCTTTAAAATGCCTACTATCTTATCCGCCCACCAGTAAACCCCTTACTGTCTTCAGATTTCGGTGGTATGCAAGCACTGCATGCATGAGTTGTGTCCTCTTTGTCCTCTCTCTGCAAGTAAGTAAACTTGATACACTGTTCACTTTTATCTTCTTTTTCCATGCATGAATCTTGCTGTGCCCCCATCTACAGCAAAAAAACTCCGAACTCCTTCTTTCTAACTTTCCAGAGACTCTTTTTTCTAAAGGAGCCTGGCAGCTCCAATTGTATGTATGGAAAAATGTATTTTAGAATAGCAAACTTGCAATAGTTCTTGTATTTGTCATAGTTATTATTGTTTAGTTTTATTGTAACATAGCTACGCACAGCGCGTGAATGTAATTAATAAGTAAAGTTTTAAGAAAACAATAAAGAAACCAAAAAACGGCACGTGAATGCCATTTAAAAAGTTGAACTATATAGCTGTTGACGAATTTTACTTGCTGTGGTTGCTATGTAAATTTAGTTAGTACCATTTTAACAGTCGTCTTAAACGCACCAATTCTTTGTCAATTTTATGTTATAACCTTTGTAACAATAATTATAGTGTTTACTTTTTCTGATTCTTAATAAATGTTTAATAATTCTTCCTCTGCATTTTGATTCCAATTAATAACTGGACCGTCAAATTTTCAGTAGTACGTTAGCCAACGGAACTTCTACAAAGAATCCTTGGAAATCTAGTATATAAAGTAATGAGTTACGCAACCCATTAAATCAGTTTACTGTATTTTGTACCATATGGGATTATATTTTTCTTCTTTTATTTCCTGATTTTACTAATCGTTTAGTTTTTGCTTCTGCAGAAAACCTAGATTTCTTTCATAGAACATAAAAAACGCTGCAGTTAATTGCATTGCAGAAAGCTGTCTGAAGTCAACCTGTAGGTTAATGACTACCATTATACTTTTGCAATAAACACTATACATATATGAACGGATATCTTGTTATTACCTATATCTAGTTATATTAATGTCAAATTTAATATGTATGATGTCGGATATAAAAGGTGACTCATTCATAACATTTGCTAACGAATAACAATACCGTTACAGATACATACACTGCTAATAATTTTATTTAAAATTATCCATTTACATAATTTAATAACTTATAATATGCAATAATATATCTTTAAAATAATTTCAATAATATCGGTATCAATAAAATTATTTCTTTCGGTATTCGCACAAAAAGTATTCGAGTATTATAAATTGTAAAAAATTGTTTAGTAGCTAAACTAACTTATTGTCAATGGTACTTGTATTTCTTTTTATTTGCTCCCTTATAGAGTGAAAAAATAATACTAAGCAATATTACCGCTATACCTATTATGTACATATTTATAACAGTACTTTCTTGTGGCATCATGCACTTAGCAATAGCATAATTATTTGAAGTAAAAACAACCTAGGAAAAAAATTATTTCATAAGTTTAAATCATATTTTTGATGTCGACTCACCAATTCGTAACTTGGATTATTTTTATTCCTCCAACTGAAACTCGACACAGAGATTTCTAAACCATTTCCATTGGGTAATTCTTTGGTGCAACCATGATGAGTGTGACCAGACATAACAAGTCTAGGATTAATTTGCCTTAAAAGTTGAGCAGTTGACTCTTTCGTCAAGCAATCCCAACCCGATTTCATTTTTTGTATTTTTATAGGATAAGGAGCCTCATCTGGCTCGTTACAGTCTTCATCTGACGTTCTATACAAGGGGTAGTGCTACAAAAGGTTACGGCTAGATAAGTAACACAAGAACTCTGCAGCACATACCTGCATTAAAATGGGCTTACTGTAAGCCTTTAAAACATTTTTTTGGTTACAGTAGGAAGTGCGATTGTCCTTCGCACATTTAATTAGTTCTAAAAATATCAAATAAATATGAGTTTTATTTTATTATGTGGTCACAAACTTTCAATTTTGACCAACTCTTGTTCAGCTGATCTGCATAAATCACAACCATCTCCTTCTAATGCCATGCTGTTAACCAAAACAAAGTGATTTCCACGTATACTAATCAATTGCACAGAAGATGCATTGAAACCCTTTACAAACCTTTGATTTAAATATGGAGTAACCCTGAAAACCCATTCAGAACTATTATATAATTTATTAGAATAAAAACTGCTTGCCTATAATGAAAACCAATATCGTGATTCCCTACAGCTACATACATGCTAGTATTTTTAGGTACATAAAATAAACTTCTAAAACGGTTAACGTAATAGTTGAATTCTTCATCGCTACAATAATAACCTTCATCTGTTAAGTCTCCTAGTACAAAAACAACCTCAGGTTGGTGCAAATACATTGCTGTTTGAAATGCTCTGTACATTTGCCACTCTCTACGCAATTTATCATACCAGTGACCTTCACGAGATCCTAATAAATGTGTATCGGCCATAACCATAACCCGCACTGGTTTTTCGTTACTCGATGGGATTTCAAGATCTTCATTTTTCGAGTCGAGGGTTGGCCAATCACACTAATTAATACAAGTAAATTTATGTTTTGAAGGTAGGTGATAATTTTGAATTAAAAATACTTACGCTGTGTAAAACAACATAGTAAATTAACCATTCACAAGTAATAAATAAAAACACTATAGCCAAAACAATTGTTAAAATAAAATTTACATTTAATTGCATTCTATAGATATATGTAGGTTATAACCAACTCCACTTGAAATTTAAATTTATGTCAAAACAATTTTCTCGGCAGTGGCTATTGTATCAGCGCTTCCAAATAGGTTGAATCGTGCTGTTTCTTCGAGGTAAAATTACTATTATGAAAAAAATTGTACAAAAATATGAATTGAAAATAAAAATAGTGTATTATGTAACATTTGATTTAAAGTGGAACGCTTTTCCTTCGCCAAGTCAACTTTTTAATTAAAACAAAATTTAGTTTACTACATAAAAGAAATACATTCAATAAAATTTTGTCAAGCAATAATTGACTGGTTTAATCAATAGTGGTTTATTTTGAAAAAAAGTTGTTGTGCAATGGACCCTTGGAAAACGAAAGGTCCTTTCGGTGACTGGATTGCAATGCAATTCATGTAGTATCATCCAGTGATGGCGCCAGAATTTTTGAAATGCGTCGGCACAAGTTTGGGCCCAATATATTTGAAGTGGGCAGAGGGAGACAAAAAAATTCTATTTTAAAAAATTTGGGTGGACACCTGGTTGAGCACTTCAATCAACTGGGTGGGCACGTCGTGGCACCCGCTGGCGCCGACATTGGTGTCATCTCGAAGTTTAAGTGTTATATTATGTATTTTGTGTAATATTAGAATTAGTTTGTATGTTTGCTTAGTTCTATAGGTCACTGAGCTAAATAAACCGTAGTTCATCGAATGCTGTTTTATACCAAAAACTTGCATTCAATTTTTCCACTACTAAACCGTGGATGAAACAAATAGTCAATAACGATCCTATTGTTAGCCGAAAATTATTCGGGAAAAAGCAATCCTCAGTTTGCCATTTATTGCTGACTTTTTTTTACTCTATACGTCTCAAGTCTCTGTTCGGAACAAAATAATAGCGTGGTCGTGAACTTAGTATTTAAAATGCTAGATATCTAGCATATTTATAATATTTATAATATTCTATATGTCGTGGGTTCGATCGTGGGTTCGATCGATGTACATACCATACACACCATTTTGTAAAATAGAGTTGCACAATTTTCCGCTCTATAATTTTGTTCTCTGTCGTAATGATATTCCGTACAAAACGATAAACCTGAAAGTAGCTGATGAGTTATCAAAGACAACGAATTAAATACCAGAATGGCTTTGATGTTGTACAATTTCATAATAAGTTTGTTATATTTGTTAGTTTCTACAACAGTAAATTTGTTGTTTGCAGTAATTTATCACATAAGACATAGGTTATTCAATGTTTACTGCTTTTTACGTAGTCGGTTAAATCACATAAACGTGCAAAAGTTTAAAAACGCTTTAGAATACATCTGTTTGTTTATGAAATTCTTAATATTTGATATTATATGCATCAGATTTGTCGTAAAAATATAATTATAATTTAGAACAGGAGTAAATTGGCATCAGCAATTTTTTACAGACTGTAGAAACGTAACACGTGAAAAATCCCCAATCATAAAAGTAAAGGAGCGAATCACGTGCTTTACTTTTATTAGCTTCTGCGTGGTAAAATACTCTAGATTTTCAAGCTGATATCCTCGAATGTAGAGATGCACAAAGATTTTTCTAAACAATCAATGGGAAAAATTGATAATTTTTTTCGACTGTAATAAGGACCCTGCACTTATTCGTAATTAATTTTGAAAATTTTATAATATAAAATTTGATTAGATGAGATTCGTACCTTTAGTTGCAAATATAATCAGTTGTTACTTTATCGTCCATGATTAATAAATTCAGTAAGGGTTATCGGGATTTGGACTACTGGTAAATAAAACTACCTCTTTATCAATCAGTTGACGTTTCGAGTTCTATTTTACTCTTCTTCAGGACTTCAGTAAATGAGGTTAGTAATGATATGAAGTGAACAAGGCATATTAACAAATAAAAACGTCATCACCAATTTCCTCGCATGAATCTCAAAATTATCCAAATCACAAAAAACTTTAACCTTCCAAAAAACATACAATGCAAATATAAAATCTTGAATTCGTCAAAACTATAAAATTATTAAAACTTTTTGTGATTTGGATAATTTTGAGATTCATGCGAGGAAATTGGTGATGACGTTTTTATTTGTTAATATGCCTTGTTCACTTCATATCATTACTAACCTCATTTACTGAAGTCCTGAAGAAGAGTAAAATAGAACTCGAAACGTCAACTGATTGATAAAGATATAGTTTTATTTACCAGTAGTCCAAATCCCGATAACCCTTACTGAAGTTGCAAATATACTTTACCTTATTTAAATTTGCCTAACCACTACAAAACAATATTTTGTATTTGATCTTGCAGAAAGATTTTTAAACATACCATGTATCTTTTAGTGTCTGAGAATAAAGTGAATAGATTGATAGCAGTTAGTAGTCAGGGTGAGTCTAATAAAGCCAGCGGCGGCTCGTCAGGGGGAGACAAGGTAAGCTTAGCCTTCTCTGAAATTCAGGAATATTAAACTATTGCAATATTTAAAATGTACAAAAGCGAATTTTAATTGCAAAATATTTATTCAAAAAGTACTTTGAGACTACCGCAGAAGAAGCATCCTTGACCTAAGAACATGCATGAAGATGGTTGAGCCATCACATGGACTATAAGGTACTACTGATGATTTTTCGAGATTATTTCGAAGAAATATATCGGATTAGTTATGATAATTTTTTTACTTTAAAATTGGTTATGGGGGTTACTCTTTATCCTATACTTTAAGATTAGCTTCTTTAAATAAAGTGAACTTAACTTAACTTAACTTTAGTTAATTAACCCTGGGTTAACTTTTACATCTCTGATTTAATATTGTATTATAATTTGTTACCAACTTGATAAAATCCGGTAGATTTTAATATTTGTGCAATGAAATAAAATGTGAGAACTAAATCAAATTAGAATTTGTAGTGGCTAATACTAATTGAGACGGTCATTAGCCAAGTGAGTTAGCCAAACAACTGCTGATTCTAAGGTACTCGGTTCGAATCCGAGAAGAGTCAAAAACTTTCATATAACCGTCCTCGTGCTTCGGAGGGAACGTAAAGCCGGTGGTCCCCTTGTGTTGACGATTGCCGCCGTCAACTATTAAAAAGAGGGTTACAGGCATTCCTCAACCCGGTTTAAGCAGCCGTAGGGGATTTATCCCAAACCTTTCTCGAAAGAGAAAGAAGCCAATAGTCCAGGAGTGGACTGAAAGGCCGATGAAGAAGAAGAAGAAGAAAGAATATCAATATGTAGGCAGTATACGGAAATCCTTTCACAGCAATTTGAAAAATTCAAACTAAGGTTACACAGTAGCGCTAAAACCCAGGGTGAGGTTTGGCTAACTACATCAATTGTATGAAGGGTTTTCAAGGCAGATTACTTCGGTAGTTTGCCATTGCCTGCCGAAGGAAGACGGCTAGAATAAGTTCTTACTTCACTCGCGCTCAAACTAGGGTTCTTTGCGTAACAGCCGACGTACTTAAGCATCAGACCGTAACCGTCGCTGCTCTATGTATATCTAAGGTTAACACAGTAAATAATTTTGATCTAAAACTTTTGGCTTTATATTAGAATTTTTTGAAGGCCCAATTAAATTTGGTGCAGAGAAATAATTGAAAAATTTTGTTTGGTCGGCTTTTTGCTTTTATGAAGCCTACCATAGCTTGATGGAGATGTAAAAAGTTATATTTACTATTTAAATTTGGCTTTACATATTTTTTAACAACAATAAATTAAGAAATAATTTTGAAAAACAGGAAGGTTTGTTATAATTAATTATATTAAAGATATACAGGGTGTCGCAGGATACACGTTACATAACTTAGGTGGCGATATAACACACTTTTCTAAGAAACATTTTTAATGCAAATGTTTTTCTAAATTAAAGTCTTTGAGAATTAGGCTTCTTTAAAGCACTATTTTTTATTTCCACTTTCACGTGGCCATAGCCCGGAAAATATTGATGTTTTTGTAAAATTGGATTAGTGTTTTTTTAAAAAGCGTGAAGTAATCTATAAACTAGATTCAAATATTTTTTGTCTAAAATAGAGCATTGAGCTTTTGAGTTATACATTATAAATTAAAGTAAGTAACAAAATGTTGAAAAATTGGAGATTATCTTTATTTTGATTTTTTTCAAAACCCTGTATCTTTCAAACGAAACGTTTTACAAAAATTGTGACGCTCCATTCCGGATAGGAAATTTAATGAATTATAACTTCTGTCTAGTAAAATTTTTTGTAAAACCAATCCCTTTCACAGATAATCAAAAAATAATAAGTAAGGCAGCTACAAAACAAAAAATTAAATTCATAAATTAAGAACCGTCGGGTTTTCTTCTATTGCTGTACACCAATGCTCTAACAGCACCCCTAGAAACTAATCAAGAGGAGTTAAATCTGGGAGTTTTGTAATTGTCCCTTCTCTTCCGATGCAGTTTTCAGGATATGCTTCATTTAATAAATTTTAATTTAATTAATTAATTTAAAAAAATTTAAATAAAAAACACTGCAGAGAGAAATTTAATTTTGTGCTTTATAGTAGCTGCCTTGTTTATTATTTTCTGATTTTCTGTGAAAGGCATTGGTTTTTTTTTAAATATTTACTTGACAGAAGTTGTAGTCCGTTAAATTTCCTATTCGAAATGTGGCATGAGAATTTTTGTAAAATGTTTAATTTAAAGTTCCAGGGTTTAAAAAAACCAAAATAAAAAAAATCTCAAATTTTTCAACATTTTTTTACTTACTTTAATCTATAACTCGAAACCCGTTGATTTTAGACAATAAAAGGTTTGAATCTAGTTAGTAGATTATTTCACGCTCTTTAAAAAAGCACTAATTCATTTTTACCTAAAAATTAATATTTTTTGGGTTATGGCCGTGTGAAGGTGGTAATTAAAAAGAAATGCTTTAAAAGATGCCTAACTTTCGAGGGCTCTTAGAAAAGTGTCCTCTATCACCACCAAAGTTATGTAAAGTGTATCCGGGAACACCTATCATTAAAACTGAAAGGAGATATTATTTTATTGGTATAAATATATTATCGACTGGTTCGAATCCGAAGGTTTGAATTTGGTAATGGAAAAAATGCGAGAAAATATATAATTTTATTTTATTAAAATTGCATACGAATTGTGTAAAACAATATGGAACTAATAAATACATTTTTGCAACATTTGTTTATATTTGTATTTTTAATAATTCATAATGATTTGTATTATGCAAAAACTAGCCGTTATAGTACTAACAACATTATTTTAATAAAAAGCAATGCACAAATTTGGTGAAAGATGACTTTATGTGACAAATATTATTATTTGAATATTTACGTACATATTTTACATCTTATAAATAATCAACAACCAAATTTAACATGCTTATGATTTATTTAACGTGCGGCGATCTTAATAATAAGCTTATATTTCTTTTTATTTATTTTACGTAGTAGGTAATAAAAAATTTTAGTCATATTTTTAAAATTTAACAAAACGTATTCATCATTTGGCACTCGGTACCTTATACACAAATATGTATTTTAACAGTAACAATAATTCAATAATTATTTAACTAAATTATATTAATAATAATTATCTAGTAGTAGTAATAATAATAATAAGTATCATCATATCATTTTTATTTACTATTCTTTCTTTTTACATCCCTGAATATAGACTTACATAAATTAAAATTGACTGCAGTTGTATGTATAAATTATGTAACTAGTACTCATTATTTAGCTTAAAAATTCAGATGATTAATATGTATTGTGATCATTGATTTTGCAATTAATTTAAAAAAATAAAATTCAATAGTGACGATCGATTCGACTCCGCCGTTTCTACGCCGCTAATTCTTCAATTTATTTTTTATAAATCTTCTCTATTGAATTTTCGTACAACAAAACGTTTTGCACATTCGCGCTCATCCTCAATGCAATACACTTTGCAAGCATACAAACAGTAGTTTGTTAACTATCTAAAAGTAACATTTCACGTCTTCATTAAATTTATAGCACCCTAATTTATACTAATATATACATTTATTATTATAATGAATCTTGCAAGCTCTATTTAATCAACTATTATGCGTTTATAGACAAATTTTGTAAATTATCACACATTTAATGATTAATAAAAATCAACAAATATTTACATTTTATTAAATATTTAATTACAAACAGTGCTAGCAAAATTGCATTTGCAGTGAAGGCATAATAAGTAAGTTATGAAAAAATAAATTAAAGCTTACAAATTTGCTTACATACAAAAATTGTTTTAGCAAGACTTGTAAACGATTTAAATTTTTTTAGAAGCATGATTTTTTATACTTTATTTTTAATTAGTTATCAGAATTTCCTTTTAGTTTATAATTATTATTATTATAGAATTTCTTTTGGCACATTATACCATAATATTGATTCGATCTGTAAAGAGATGTTGTTTTAAGTAGAATTTCCTTTTTTATTATTTTATAATATTGTAACAATAATCTTGTGATTAGTTTATTTTATTCAATATTTGCAATTTTAACGATATATTAATACTGTAGTTTTATAAAAAGGTCTTTAAAATACAGGATTGTTTTGTTTGCTTTGTTATTTTCAAAATAGATTTTGTGTATTTACATATTCGTTTATTAAATTACTAAAGTGCCTCTCCCTCCAGTATTTTGCACTACTTGGTGTCACCGATGATAGTCAGAAATTAAACAAAAACCAAAATTTTGCAACACAAAAACTTAGTTTTAGTTTAATATGTAACTTAATATATTATATGCATGGTATCCATTTAAGCCGAGCTTAAAAGCATTGGTTTTCACTTTGCAATGGATTCCATGCATAATGATATTTCTATTATAAGGAATTGCTTTTCTTTGAGTGATTGAAAATTTTGTTGTTGTTTTTTTTTACAAAATCAAAACGCAAATGAAAATTTACACACGTATAAGGCAGTTATGTAATCGAAACAATAAGAAAGAAAAGCAATTCTAATACCTACTTATCTACAGCTTTTTAAAATTCCAATTCTAAAGTTTACTAAAACTTTAAATTTTTCATTGAAAAAAGCTCTAACATTGCTTTGATATGTGTAGATAATAATGTAGATATTATTTAGTCGGTGACATTACCATCAGAACCGTACGAAGGTCCTGGTGGATCGCTAGGGGGGAGGCTAAGCAAATGTTAGGCTTCTAAAAATATAAGAGCCGTAGGTTTTGGTTCCATGTTACTCTTTTTAGCCTCCACCACTAAAAATTCGATCTCTTCGCGATCCCTTCTTGCAAATGAGTCGGCAATTAGTCTTGCGACGTCTTGATGTTGAAGGCCTTCTACACGAGTACCATCCACTTGAAGTATCAATTGACCTACCTCTAAACCACCTGCACTATAAGCAGCTCCACTTTCCTATAAAAATAATTAAAATTATAAAGCATCGTTAAATTTAATTATTTTCAATTCTTACATTAATATTAATAATTCTTGGAAGAGGATGCTTTGTATTCGCACCTCCTTCGATTGCTATTCCAAGTATGGCTTTTGTTTTTCTGACTGTTACCCTGAGATTTCCAGCTTCATCTATTACTACGTTAGCACTATCACGGTCTTGCCCTATACCCGAAGTACCATCTCCTCGAGATAATCTTTGCATAGATTGATGCCTCCTCATTGCGCCTTCACCTTCCGCCAGACTTTGCCCATCTTTCATATCAAAACTTCTCGATAATTTATGAGCCAATTCCTGCAGACAAAGCAATATATTATTAAATAATAAAAAATATTGTTCGTTTTTAAATCTCATGCCATCATTCGTGTTCAATAGAATATTTTTTGCTATGTGAGATTTCATGCACGGCATAACAAAATCTTCGATTTTCCGCTAAATGGGGTGTTACCTATGATAGAAAATCGTCCAAATCAACTTTAACTTGCCAATTTTATTTTTTACCAAAATAAATTATCGTACAAATTAATTTGTAATTAATGCAATAATTGGTAGGTATATTATATCAATTTCAAAGTCATTATAAAAACACACCTACTATACTATAACAATTAGGTAGTTTCTCTTCCACGCCTTCATCTTGTCGGATTTAGAACAACAGTTTCCAGCCCCAATCTGCATAGATTTTAAGCAGGTACTCCCATTTTATTGAATATTAATTATTTAAAGCCAGAGGTGCCTAACCTATTTTAAGTGAGATACCAACGAGCTTCTACTTTCTTTCTTTTTTTATTTATATAATTTTATATTTAAATAAATTCGGATTTTTTCTGCGACTGTAGATTGATTCCACGTCATCTTATTACAAATTTTTAATTCTATAAATGAGACGTGTGGCGTCCCTGTTTTTAGCATTTTGAATGGCGCTATTTTATACCTTCGATAGAATAAAAATAGCCCTAAAGGTTACTCACCCTTAATATAGGTAATAATCAATAAATATATAAATAGACATGGACTCACGTATAATATAAAGTATAAATGATTGAGATCATTCAAAAATTACGTGACGCACCTTTAACTATGCACTTATACGAGTATATGTCGTTATTTATGTGATTCCTTACCGCTTTGAGTTTCCACAATAGAAAACAATTTATAAATAATTTTTTTTTAATATTAAAGCTTTGTGAACATATGGATATACTGTATGTATCTGTTTATACTTTAAATATTTACAAAAATTAAAATTAAAAACTGCCCGAAGCTATTGCTAAAGAAATATTTTAAATTTGAAACATCTCGTTTTAGTAAGCTTGGCATTAGCACATAAAGTGAAAAGTACAAAAAATTGTTGAAGACAGCTTTTTATGATTTATTTTCTTAAGAGAAAAGAAAGTTTTGAGTATTTACCCAACCTAAAGTAAGGAAATTTGTATCTAGTGTTCATTAGTCTTCCATTAAACCGAAGAAAATATTATTATAAAGTTATTTTTGTCATTTGCAGGCAAGGGAGGAAGTCAGAATTATAAAAATAAATTATTATTTAGATACAAAGAGGTAAAACCACAGGTAAAAGTAAATAAGTGAATTGAAAACGTAAAAAATTAATAAATATAATGTTGTTGTAAAAAACAACATAAGGAAAAAATGTGATTATGAATGAGCAATCGGGGATGCAACCATAAAATAGTACATTAAGAAACTAGTTTTATAAGTGTCCTTTTTAACGCACGCAATCGCAAATATAAGGATAAGAGCGATAAAACAATTTTCTTATACTATTTTATATGTTTTGCGTTTTATACGCCCTCAAATTTAAAAATATGCGTTTTTTTAAATAATAATAGTAAATATGAATTTTTTTTGTATTTCTGTGACAGTTGGTAACAAAAAATTTACAGGTTAGGACATCACATAAAAGTTTAAATAAACAAAATTATACTTGCAGTTTACAATTTTCTTTATTATTATTAATTATTTTATAGACAATTAACATTATTTTACACCAATTTATAGGTTTATAATTTTATTTACAGTGAGATCATTTAGTATTAATTTTCACTGACGTTTAGTTACCAACCTCTTAAAACAAAAAATTACGTTTTGAAATGTTGTCCATTTCGATACGCGATTGGGTTTCGAAAGAATAATAAAGGTACGAATGACGAACAATATTCTTTTTGACCCCCATTTTGCCTAACTGCGCTATTATTAATTTATAAACTTTGAACTATGTTGTATTTAATTAAAAAGATGGTTAACGACGTTGTTAATCAAACGTGTACAAACAATGAGCTTTAAGCAGTAAAATTGATAATCATTACGCAACATAAAATATTTTAATATTTGCATGTGTGTGGTGTTATGTATGTATGAACAACAATATATATTTTAATAAATTTCAATATTGAATATTCATATCCAACTTAATATTCAAATATCATTTTCACATTGTTTTTAACTTTCAATTTTGTGGAAAATCAACTCAATTGTACTACATAATTAATATGTCATGTTTAACATAACATATTAAAATTGTATTATTATGTGTTAAAATGAGTTAATAATAATTATAAAAACTCATTTTCATTTTTTATAGAATATTTATTTATTACAAAGTAGTTAGTTAATTCAGTAGTATAATTATTTTCTAAACATAATACTTTTGAAACTTCATTTCTCCATATAATTTGGAAAAAAAAAGATTTTAAAATTGTATTTGAAAGTCTCACAAACATTTACACTTCGAAAATAATTTAATTCAAAATTAAAATAAACAATATTAAAATACTTATTTCAGTATTTTAATTTTGAACAAAATTATGAAAACTGTTCCAAAAAAGTATTACCAACACATGTAAGTGAAGTAGATATTCGAATATTCCTATACTTAATTTCATTATATTTCGTTGCAAACGATTTTTCCAGAAGTAGCGGTTTTCACATGTTAAAATGTTTCTGTATCTCAAATTCCCATAATTTGAATTTTTACATTCCGACTAAAAATAAATAAGATAAGATAAACATTTAAAATATTCAAAATCAAAAGTTAAAAATTTAAAAAGCATCAGTTTGATGGAAATTCCATGAGTTTGCTAACGGTACAAGCTTGGTTCACTTGAAACTTTTGAAATTTATCAAGCAAAATACTCGAAAACAATTTTGGTATCGATTTCTTCACATCTATTTAATTGTAATTAAATTTTTAAGTGCTATTAATTTTTTAAATTCAGAAGTATAAAGAGATTCTAGCATTTTTAATTCTCAATACGTAAGATACTTTAATTTATCTACTTACTAGTAGATCAGGCGGCCTAACCGCCGCCTTGACCTCTTAACAAATCTTATAAAAAGAAAAAAAAAAACAGTTTTTATACGTTTGTCATTTCGCTAGAGATTTCCGATTTTGATGTGTATCCTTTTTACAGGTATAGTATTTTTATCTTTTTTTCAATTATAATATAATATGTGAGGTCTATTACTCCAGTTTCATCCTGTTATATTAAAAAGTTGTGAAATAAAAATAAAAGAAGCTCGGAAAATTAAATGTTCGCTTTATCAAAACAAAACACCGTACAAAATCATTATTGACATCGATTAAGTCTCCAATTGTTTTGATGACAACATAGTTAAATTATGTCATAGCCCACTATTTCCATTGAAAAACACAACTGTATATTATTATAACTCGGAAATCTATCAAGATATTTAAAATCTCTTTAACCCAGTGTAATTTCCTTAAAAATGTGTCTAAAAAAGACGTAAATACAAATAACCGACATTTAATGAAATGTAGAAAAATCTAACTTTTGGCCATAACTCGAGAAAGAAAAAAGATTTTGAAAAAACGAGATCGAGTTACCGAATTCCTCATCATCAGAACATTCAAATATGAATCCCTCTGTATAAACAAACTTTGTGTTTTATATAATATAATATATATTAATATTATTATTATAATAAATAATTTGTGCTTTTTGTATTTTATCATTTATATGTCCTTTTGTTTATTACAATAATTATTAACCCCATAATTATATCTAGATATTATTTTGCATCTATCACATGTATTAAGGTCAAATTAATCATCTAATATTCCTATAATGCAGAAAAAACCACGAAAAATTGCTTAATAGCTTAATAGCAAATTTTTAAAAACAAATGAAAATAATTTGTTTTTGAAAACAAAAAATATATAATATATATAATTGTTTAGGTTTATGTTATTCCTTAGGTAGGTATTCTTAAAAAGTATTAACAAATTCGTCAGATTTAAATAAAAAGTATCAAATAAATTAAAAATTTAGCTTGATAACCAATCAGAAAGCTCATAAACGTAGGTTAACTCTTAAACTGGGTTTAACTCACGATTGTACATCTGGGCTTTAATTGAACACATTCGACACCTATATTTTCACTGAAATAGAAAATTGTAATTGCAAAATTGGCTACATAATTAAACCCTGTAGGAGCTATTAATTCTATCAAACTCGTGTTATCAATTGACCACATATACTACATAAGGTTTGTTCGTGCTAGCTACACTTTTTACACTTTAGTGTAAAGTGTACACTTTTCTGTTCGTGCTAGCCGAGCGCTCTGTTCGTGCTAGAAAGTGTAATTACACTTTTCTACACTTTCTTACACTTTTTACACCAGCTCTGGAGCAGGTGTAAAAGTTTACACCGTTTACACTTAATTTTGATTGGCTCTTAGATTTTTAAAAATGAAATTTAAAAATGCATACTTATAAACTAAAAGTAATGGTTGCTAAAAATAAAACGTTAACAATATATTTTTATATCAAGTCTTTGTCTTTAATTTTTTTATTTACTATTAATTACTAACAATTTACGATTTACTATTTTTAGTTACTATTTTTACTTTGTTCTTATTTAAAAATGATTAAAACGGCGTGGATGATTCGGAATGCGGAAGGAGAAAATCATTTAACTTGTATTTTTTTGCTAAATATTGGTCTTTTATAGATTTTTATATTTAATGACAAATTAGGTTAGGTACCAACATAACCTACCAACGCAAATTTGATTTCAAGGGGTGGAGTTATACTCAAGTTACACTTTTTGTGTTCGCGCTAAACTTACACTTTCGGGAAAAAGTTAAAGTGTAAATTACACTTTTTACACTTAAAGTGTAAAAGGTGTAACTAGCACGAACAAACCTATAATATCTAATTTCCGCTAAAACTTGATATTAAAATTTTCCAGTATAACATTGACATTAAAATAGCGTGATAATCAAATAAATTATTAATCTATCAAATATACAGTTCGACCACACTAAGAAAAGCTCTGAAGGGGCGTGGCTGGCGCTGGTGTATTTAAATATGTACACTCAAAAGAAAATTAAAGTGCATTCTAACCTAAAAAAGTACTTACCAAATAATGTTTAATTAGATTGATTTATTAAATATAGCTATGAAGATTTGTTCTGAAAAGAACACTTTCCTGTAGACAATAAAGCTCAACACAAAAAACCAGCACGATGACAATTGACCCACAATGATTTGTAACTTTTACAACAGAATGTACTTGAGAATTAACTCGATGTTCATTGGTTCATTCAAATTTTTATCAAATTAGTTGACATATTTCCCTGAGTTTTTCTAAGTTTGGTGGCACTGTATGTAGTATATTAGAGTCGCTGATAGTAGTTATATTACAACAAAATGTTGTAATATAATTATTACAAAAAAAAGAAACTGAAACCTATAATCTGCGAATGTAAAAGTCTTTTATTTTTTTGTAGAAATTGTTGTAACTATAGATTTATATCAATATAATTTTCAGTATGACGATTTAATTGTTTTTGTTTTACTTTATTTCGTTTGGAAAAATTTTTATTTTAAAATTATGAATTTTGCATAATTTGTAATTTGAAGGTTTGCCGCGAACTAGTTAAAATTGCGTCAACTTGCGGGAGAAATTATGCTTTTGGAAAAAAGATGACCACCTAAGCGGTTGAACATTTGAACAAAATAGAACAAAATAAAAGTGATAGTAATTTTGAGCGAGTTATTAAATTGTTTGTTTGAATAAATTGAATAATTTTGTCTAATTAATTTTTAGATGTAAATTTAAAAGAAAAAAGGAAGATTTAATTTAAAGATTGGGAATAATAATAAAATTAGTTAAATTATAAAAATTCGTGTTATTAAAATGTACAATTTAAAGGAACGAAAAGTCAAGTTTGATACCACTGCAGATGGTATAGTTATCTATTAAATTTAAGGTAATATTAAACGTAAGACTTACATTTTAAATAGAGAATAAGTAAATGAAAATTAATTTTTGAAAATTTGGCTTTTCCAATTACCATTTTTTATACAAATTAATTTGATTAGAAAATTTTCAAGTTAGCCGGGCAAGATTTAGGTAGTACTGAATTTTTTTGGAGAACCAGTTTGAAATTATTTTTGTAAAATTTTAAATTACCAGTACAATATTTATGTGATTATGCATTCAATATTATAAAAAAATTATGTATTGTAATTTAAAAGTGTTATTTTTATTGTTTGAAACATTAAACACACAATTAATTAAAAATTTCCATTAAAAAAGAAAATCGCATAGAACAAAATAAAATAAATTATCCATTAAATTTTCTCTTTGTAAATTAAATAAATATCCGCCGGTATATTGTTTTATTGATATATTATGTATATTTTAGAATATAAACAAACATGGATCTAAATTCTAAGCAGATCAAAGATTTGCGATGGAAACCACATTCTCAATTGACTTACATTAATACTTATGTAGTCTATCCCAGTATTTGTGTTATTGAAAAATAAACTTTTACCTTAATAAATAATCTATCGAACGCTAGATCTAGTAACCTATAACCGAAAAGGATCTTATTAGAACATATTAAAATATTATATTCAAGTTACTTTTAGTTTAATTGGATTATTTCGTGTATTGGCTTTGAGAATTTATTATAAAGTGACTTGAAATATTTGAAATTCTAATTAATTGTGCAAAATATATAAAAATAAATATAGAAAGCTCATTAATGCAATAAAAAATATATGTTTGTTATCAAAAACTAACAAGTTACAAATAAAGAGTAGCAGTTAGCACTAACGTAATTAAAAAATACGCTCCATTAGTGTGACGTCGTACTGTATCTAAACATGGCTTGTATTCAATGTGATTAGATAAATACTTTGTTTGGATATATATTGTATTACTACCAATAACGCATAATTGTTTACAAATTCTGTGTATTTTGTGTATTGTAACACAAAATAAAATTCCCTATACGAAATAATAAAAGTAGATAACTAACTATTGCTTTATTCTCGGTCGAAGTTGAATTTTATTGCGCTATAAAATCGTTCTAGCTTGTCTTTCCGGTCAATTATCTTAAATTTTACATCGATTATATATTCTCCATCGCCTGACGTTTTCTTTTTTTTCTTATATTTTTTTTATTCTACCAAAATCGATACGTAATGCTGCTCTGTGATGTTTTACTCTCTGCAAAATTTCTATTTTCTTGCCAAATTCTCAAGTATACGCTAGTCGTCTATATGCAGCATCATTGAACTAAAAGCACTTACAATTTTCAATTTGTATTTTATATGCCTTTTTATGACGATCTTTTTATCAAATTATAATAAAACAAATATGATGGTGTCTTATTCCATGGAACTGAACGTCCTTCACATTAATAGACTTTTTATAGTTTGCGCTACTTGGAGATTAATCAATTTTTAGTCATTTTATGTTTTAGTATTTCTACCCCAAAGATACTCATTAAAAGTATTTAGGAATTATACGTAATAAATGTAGCAATATACAATTGACAAAATTAAAAAAAAATTGCTTACACCAGGTGTTATTAAAAGTAAGTTCTTTTATTTTCAGCCTTCTTTAAACTTCCTAGTTACAAGTATCTATATCATAAATCTTCTAGAAAATTGACTAGTTTAAATAAACTTTAGTTAAATTACAATGGAAGAGTCCTCCAAAAAATGCCAACCTTAACTACTGTTTAGATCTTTTATTTCACTTTTTTGACAAACTTTTAATGCACCAGAGATCTACACATTGTTTATATTAAAATCTGATTAGTAATATTCTTGCTATAAAACGAAGTGTTAATTTTGTTTTCTAAAAATCCCTCACAAAACTTTAGTTCGTGACAGGTACAAACTTAATAAATGACGGTGGAGAACCTAAAAAGTTTATCGTATTGCATTGTAGTTTGTACCTGTCACGAATTGAAATTTTGTGAAGGATTTTGAGAAATCATACTAAAATAAACACAAAATTTGTTAAGTATCAATTTATTCTATGCCGGAATAATTTTATATTATTTTAAAATTATGACATAATGACATAATGATGACATAATGACATAATGACAAACAGATCATTGTCATCTCTCAGACATATAAATTTGGATAATTCTGTTGAATCAACTGAGTTTAGTTGCAATATTTGTTGTAAAAGTTTTAAGAATATATCTGGCTTGCATATTCATGATGGCAAAGTGCATCGACTACTACCTGAGAATAGCCAATCATCCCAAACAACGTCTACAGGAAAAATAGGAGGTCGTTCTTTAGGAAGATATTTTCGCCCTTAATATAAATATACTTCAGGTGTGGAATCGAGTTCCGATGATGAAGAGCAGCTTTTGGTGCAAACTGCTAGAAATCCTATCAATTCTACAATAAAAATGGATGTACGAGTTAAATGTCAGTTATGCGAAAATTCGAATTTTTATAAAAATGAAACTGGCCTAAAAATACACATGTCTCGCTGTCACAAGGAGGATATGTCTAAAACAAAAATTGATCCAAATTGTGGTTTTCAAGAAAGAATTTGCAAATTAAAATCTAATGCAGCTATCTTGAAACGAATACCGCGAGGAGCAAGAATTTCTGTGGCACGGAAATTAACATCTGTAATTAAATCCTGTGTCTTCCTGAATACTGTCGAAGCATGGGAAGATCTTCTTTTGTTCTCATATCGCATATTTAACATTTCTCCAAAGTCGGTTACCAAAGATAAGTCTTTAACATGTAAAGTCAAAGACAATATTGTTGAATATGAAATACCACAATTAATTCTAACGACTACTTCAAAGCATAAGCCTAACTATAAAATTGCTGAAAGTAAACTAAATGATGGTGATGTCAGAGGAGTTATTCGAGTGTTAACATCAGACGATAAAATTGCAATTGAAAACCAAAACACACTTGAACAGTTAAAAAGCAAACATCTAACCCCTTCACGTTCCCTCCAGCTTCCTATACCACCAACTAGCCTAGATCCAGTTCTTATTGTCGCTGAAGAAGATGTTTATAATGCAATCATGTCCTTTCCTAATGGTTCGGCTGCTGGAATCGATGGTTTAAGGCCCCAACACCTCAAGGATTTAGTTGGAAAGTCTGTTGGGGAAGCCGGACAGCAACTGCTATCACAAATAACTAGTTTATGTAATTTCATGTTGTCTGGTAAAGTGAATATTAATATAACGCCGTTTTTATATGGTGGATATTTATGTGCTTTAACCAAGAAAGATGGTGGCATACGCCCCATCGCAGTAGGGTGTACATTTCGCCGTTTGGTATCTAAACTTGGATGTCGCCATTCTTCGAATTTACTTTCTAACTACTTGAAGCCTTGCCAGGTTGGTGTTGGAGTAAAAAGTGGGTGCGAGGCCGCCGTCCACGCAGTCAGAACCTGCATTACCAAGAACAGTTCAGCAGAAGTATTGCTGAAAATAGACGTGAAAAACGCTTTCAACTCTGTAGAACGCGATATCCTTCTAAAGAATGCTAAAGAAATAATACCACAGCTTTACCCATACCTCTGGCAGTGTTACTCTTCTTCATCTAATTTGATGTACAAACAACACATAATTCAGTCTGCCGTCGGCTGTCAGCAAGGAGATCCCCTTGGGCCAGCTATATTTAGTTTGGCAATTCATTCCATTTTAAAGCGACTTGCCTCAAAACTTAACGTTTGGTACCTGGATGATGGGACTTTAGGAGGTTCATATGAAGAAGTTCTTGGAGACTTAAAAACAATCATACACGAATTCAAAAATATTGGACTATCTCTAAACTTTTCCAAGTGTGAATTATACTTCTGCAAGAATTTACCGAATGAACAAACTGCAATGATTCTGCAGGAATTTGAATCTCTTACTCCCTCTATACAAATATTATCCAAAAATAATTTATATCTTCTTGGTGCCCCTATAACTGAGGAAGCATTTTCTTCACTTCCGTCCAAAATTATGGAAAAATTTACATCTCTGGCCAATAATCTATCTAATATAAACCCACATATGGCGCTTTTTCTTCTTCGTAACTGTTTATGGATACCCAAACTTAACTATTTTTTGAGATGTTGCCCATTCTGGAAACACGAGAATGTATGTCAACTTTTTGACACCAAGATCAAAAACACTTTGGAAAATCTTTTAAATATCAGTCTTTCTTCGATTTCGTGGTATCAGGCTTCCCTTCCTGTCTCTTTAGGGGGTCTAGGAGTTCGTTCCATATCGGATTTATCATTACCTTCTTTTCTTGCTTCTATTCATTGTACATCGGATCTTGTCGGTACAATTCTGAATCCGTCTTTAACAGACTTTGAGATCCAGTACAAAATAGAAGCTTTAGATTTTTGGGTAACACAGCATCCTGATTTAATGTTTCCGGATAGACCACTTCTGCAAAAAAATTGGGATATTCTAATTATGAAAAAGAAATACCAACAATTATTATCTCGTCTCGAATCCCCACACAAGGCCATCTTACTTGCAACTTCTGAAAATGAATTTGGTGCATGGTTATATGCGTTACCTTCGGCAAATTTAGGAACACTTTTAGACAAACATACTTTACAAGTAGCCGTGTCTCTGAGAATTTGCGCAGAGATTTGCCAGCCGCATGTGTGTGTCTGTGGAACACTGGTTGATCGGTTGGGACATCATGGCCTCTCTTGTTCGAAAAGTTACGGAAGATTCTCGCGACATAGTGCAATAAACAATATCTTGAAGCGTGCTTTTGTATCTGCCGACATTCCTGTTATACTTGAACCTTGTGGTTTATCTCGAAGTGATGGTAAACGACCAGATGGCATCACAATGATACCCTGGAAAAAAGGTCGGTCCTTAGTATGGGATGTCACATGCGTTGATACTGTTGCCGCAACACATTTGAAAAACAGTTGTTTACAATCCGGAACTGCCGCCGCTACAGCCGAACGTACGAAAAATTCTAAGTACACTGAAATTAAAGAGAGACACGAATTTTTACCTTTTGCCGTGGAAACGTTTGGAACATGGGGTTCAGATGCCAAATTAATAATAAACGAATTGGGGAATATTATTAAAAACAAATCTGGTGTTCCTCAAGCTACACAATACCTTCAGCAACATGTTAGTATTGCCATACAGCGAGGAAACGCTGCTAGTGTTTTGGGGACTGTTGGAAAGAGTGACGGGTTGGAGTCTTTATTTTATATGTTTTGATTTGTTACACACATATTATGCAGTTATCGTTGTAAATTTTCGTATATATTTCTTTGTTTGAAAAATTTTATATTGTATAGTCAAAGTGAAAAATAAATAATTTCTCAGAAGTTTAATAAAATGTCGAATTTTTCAAGTTGGCAAATTCCAAAACACTTCTTCATTATTTGCTATGCATGCCAAAATAATATTTTATAGATTTTGTTCAACTAATGTAAGTATTGTTGTATAAGTATAAGTACTAAGAAAGTATATTAAAAATTTGGGATTAAAAAAATATTAAGGGATTAATTCATATTTTGTCGGTTAGCAGTATAATTTTACTTAAAATATAACAGACAGACGGACATGTTAACAGAAAATAAGGCTAAAACTCAAACAAGTGATTAAAAACTATTTTTAGAGTGAAATAAAGAAACCGAAACCGGAGGAAAAGTAGACAAACTAATGTTTTAGCAAATATTATGTTTGTTGTCAACTATGTCAAAAATCTCTGAAAAACTGCTTATAAACTATTAAAGCCAATGGTGGATGCAAAATTATTAATTATTCAGAGGTTTAGAAGTCGACAAAGTACAAGTACACCGAGTAGTAAACCAAGTCGAAGCTGAATTTTTCAAGAACGGTCAGGCATTCGATATAAGGTGTGGCACGAGAGCATAAACCAAAGCGGAAAATTAGAAGAATAAAATCTTAGTTAGAAAATAAATATTTTTTAGTGAAACATGGAAAAGAATATAATAATATATCAAACTTTATCGAATAAAATCAAAAGAAGTACTTCAGGACTAATACTCTATCTATTATGCACAGGTTTTTAAGAATGACACAGCCAGGATCCTATAGCTGCTTCAAAAAATCTACCAGCTAACCAACTCCCGCGAGCTGTCGCCGCAACAACCAACTAGAAGAGAATACGAGAGCTTTCTGTGCTAAATATGACAAAGAAATCAAAAGTTTTAATTTTTTTATTATTGAAAAAATAAAAAATAGATTTGAGAAAAGTGTTTAGTTTGAGTTAAAAAGTGAAAAATACAATTTTGAAATCATTCAATAATTTTAATAAGAAGATTAAATTGGAAGTAGTAGATATGTGTGGATTGAAAAATATAAAAGTTTAACTACCTCTATTCGATAAGATATGAAATAATAATTATTGAATGGAAATTAATTGGCTCAAGTTAAAATTTATAAAAGAAATTATTCTGAAATTATTGAAAAGCATGGCGATTGGAATGTTAATTCATCCACATGGATATACGATACTTGTATTAAATATAATTTAACATTTCCATTTTTTGATTTATTTGAATAAAATTTGAAACTTGAAAAGGAAGTTATGAGGAAAATTTTTTTGAAAGTTTTGGAGGTTGAAAAAATAATATCTCAATAATATGTACGTAGGTACCCAAACGACAAATTAATATAAGGAAGCTCACTTGAATTATGAATTGATTTAAATTGAAAGCATTCAATGGAATATTTTTAGCTTGATATTTCCTTTATATTGTTAAATAATTTACTTAATGTTTAGATTTAATTTAAAATTTGAGGAAATTGTAAATACTGAAATCAACAAAAAAACAAAGAAATTAGGTTGGTGTTTCAATACCATTTGATACTCGTATTTTTTTTATATTTTATTTAATTATGTTTATTTTCCAAAAAATACATAAATTATACTGATTTATTATTAATTCTATGATAAAAAAAACTACATTTCATACGAAACTGGTCAGTAATAAAAGCACTTTTAAAGGTTTTTATTTCTTATTTATTTAGTTTGATCAAATATTATGTTGGAATAGATTAAATTGAAAGTTAAATTAAGTTAAAATATACTTTAGTGGTTAAGTCCGATAGAAGATACATTATTTGTCATAGAAATTATGTTAGAGATTCAATTGCAGATTAATATGTAGTAGTACTATTTTAAAAAAGTTAAAGGTTAAAGGCCAGGTTAAAAATTCGGTTAGTTTAGAACTCTTTCACGTTTTAAGTTTTTCTTAATTTTTAAATTTTAATATTTTTAAGTTTTTTCGTTTTAATTTATGGTTCTTATCTAGATTTTTATACAAAGTGGGTGTCCGTAAAATAATCTTTAAAAAATTGTAAAAGAAAATGTTTGCCGACGCCATTTCGCCGTCGTCTTTTCGTTGTCGGCCATTTCGTCGTCGCTGTCAACCCATTTAGCCATCGAAAATTTAATATTTAATTTTTTAATGTTAACATATTGTTACTAGGTATAGGAAAGTAATTCAATGAAATAATAAATTAAAATTAATTGACTTAAGCTAGTGTCGCGTCGCACAGTGAGGTATTTGACACTGAAAACTGGCCAAAACTCTGAAACTTATCAAATAAGTTCAAAATATGTTTCGGATTTTAGAAAAAATAATGAAAAAAATTACATTGATAAATAGGGTGGTCTGGGGGTGCAAATTAAAATAACAGATTAAAGTTATGAAACTTTCAATAAATTAGAAATAAAAATATCAAATATAAGCTAAGGTAACAACTAGAAACTTTCTATGTGTATATTACCTTATTACAAGAATTAATTTAAAATACGAGCATATGCCAACCTTTTTTTAATTCTACCCCCCCCCCCTCTGGCCAATGTCTAACTACGGCCCTGCTAGGCACTAATTCACAAGAATTGGGCAGCGGAACAATGGAATTCTGTGTTGTGGATTTGCATTAAGTAATCCATAATTATAAAAATTTTGATATAACAATACTTTTAAGAAATTTTACAGCATGCTTATGGTTATACCCATCCCTAATCACAGGTAATATTTTATTTATAAAATTCGGTTTCATAAGTACTAAAACTAAAAAGGCATATCGCATTTTGAATTTTTTTAAATAGTTCCAAATTGTTAATCGCAATCTATTGCTGATGTTTGTGTAAAAATTTAATATTAAAACATGCATTGACACAGGCGTAATATCTAGTTAGTTTTAATAGTATATTACTGGGCGAGTATCGAAAATGATTCGTTACTGGGCGCGCAGCTACATTCGCTCGCGCTCGCTTTTTAAAGCTGTAAGCTCAGTAGCGGATCATATTTCGAGAAGAAGTGAGTGTACTTTTTTATCGGAATTATTTATTATATCAAATATAAAAATATTGTTTAAATCACAAATCGTGACAAATAAGACGAATTAAAACAATGCCATTAGAGCAACCCTCTATGATGGCGAACTGTATTAAGTGCTTAAATTATAATTACATAGTTTGGAGATCGGGAGTTTGAACTCCACGTCGCGGCGGTCAAATTTTTATAATAGCATTTTTTTATAATATAAATGATTTGACATGCAATACAATCGACCATTAATGAAAACACATTACAAGTCGATTTTATACATATTATTAGTCGATTTGTGAGCTGACTAGAAATGCTTTCCGCTTTCGCTATGTTCTCCGATAAACTAACTGTTGGTTTTAAACTTTCTGACGTTAGGTATAAAAAAAATCATAGTAACTAAAACGCCCAACTTCCGTCACTTGTTTTTTAGATTACTTATGTCGGTAACATAGTCAGAATTAACATCCTATTTAAATTTTCACCCGGACGATCCCGGAAACTAACAAATTTACTAATTTAGAAAAATATAATTTTAAAAGCAATAAAATTTTATTATTAATAACTATATGTCACAGAAGCCTTAAAATTTTGTCATAAATTACCGTATATAGGTAATAATATATTACATACGTCACTTTCATTGTCCATATCGAAATCTTATTCTCAATCAAAGTATCACTGCCTTTTAGGAGGATTAAACTGTAATGCGCAACTTAACTGAAGATAAAATTCCGACTGACGCTGTAAACAATCTACTAAAAATTTCAACTCAAAATGACAACTATTTGATGCCCCAACTATTGCACTATTCCAAAAATTTATTACAATGGTCCTATTGTGTAATTAATAATTTGAGTTTTAACCAGGTTTTTCATACTAATACCCCACTGTGCGTCGGTGGCGAAAGACGTTTAAAAATAAATACGCACGAACATAAAAAAAGGTTCTTATTTTTTTGAGTAACCCAAAAATACGGAACCTAGTTTATAATAGTTCATAATACGAGTATTTAGACATTCTTGTGCAGTTGCCCTCCACCTGACTTTCAGTAATTAAAATAAAATTTTATTTTTCTTTTTAAATTTTTAATCTGCTAATTAAAATTGAATTACTAAATTAACAATATGAATTTTTGATTGAAAAAATATGCAATGCAAATTAAAAAAATATATAACACAAAATAATGTATAAAGCAATTAACACTTTTTGAAAGAGAATTGAATTCTCGATTGTACAATATAAATAAACTTATTCCGAGTGCAACAATAAAAGTAATTCGGATTTTATTGTTTAATTAATTTGTTAAATTTTAAATTTTAATATATCATATTATACTGTATATTAAAAAATACTCTGAATGCTTAATTTGGATATTAAAAAATGTATTAATTCTAAATTTCTAATATTGAAACAGCCGACGGTGATGTGTCGACAGCAAAATGTTTTAACCCTCTATCATCCCTCCGTACAGGCGTCCACTTAGTCTGAAAAGGTACATTACAACAATAAATTTAAAATTTTTACGGGTTTACATTCTTCTGTGGTGGTACCAGATTTGAATAAAAAGCTACACGAGAACCAATGATTAAAACTTTCAGCGGGCCCGTATCTGGATCCGCTTCATGTGAAAGAGGCTTTAGATGTAAGTTAAGGTACGTTTTGCAAGCGACTGCACTTGCAGTACCGCAGAACTGCTCATATGCAATTTCTGTTATGTGGCTTGCTAGACGATACAATCGAAGCGCAGCAGCTCCCATTACGTATTGCACTTGCGACTGACGCCAGCCGTAACTGAACTGCTGCTACTGTTTCTTGCAAAACGTACCTTTACAGGTACATAGATGGGGTATGAATTACTGCGATAGTATAGTGTACACTGAAAAAGAGTATCAGCAGTAAGTGGCAGTATTACGGGTATTATTCCTTGAAATAAATCAGAAATGTATGCAGATTCTAATAACTACCGCTTACTGCCTAACATTAATTGTTGTTACTGTCTGGTATTACTTAATACTGCCACTTACTACCGAAAGTGTCACTTACTGCCCAATACTGCACCTTATTGCTTGGTACTGCACAATACTACAACGTTTTGTAACATTTACTTATAATATTGCCTAATACTGCTATTTACTGTCGTTACTACCTGATATGTGTATGTAGTAATGGCTGTAAATAACTTAATTAGGCAGTGTCAGCAGTAAATGACAGTATTAGCAGTATTACGTAAAAGTTACGTTAGGTTAGAGGTCTGGCTAGAATAACAATGGAAAAAGGAGTGAAAAATTGAAAAAACCTATCTGATTATATGAGAAATATCAATAGAATACAATTTACTTTTTCTTCGTGGAATTTCACATGTAAAGTCCATCACGTAATTACCTGTCGACCGGCGGTCGGCGTTAACGCATCGGCGTACTTACCATAGGTGTATTTGCGTTGTTAGCGTACCTTGGTGACACTCTTACAACTTTTATTTTTAATAACTTGTCAATAATATTTTTTTTATGAAATAGAAATATTTTCAATATTTACTAAGAAAAAGATTATTTAACTTTGTTTAATGATCCTAAAGACAATAAATTACTAATCACTTAGGTATGCATAATCATTTTTTTGGGTGCCGGAAAATTGCTCGAAAACAATTGCTCGAAGGAAAATTGCTCGAATTTATTAATCTTTTTGATTAAATTTTTAAAATTTAAATTGAAAAAATTAAAGTTACAAAATTTATAAAAATTTAAAATCATCAGTCAGTTTGGAATGTAGTGAGTTCGAAACAAAAAAATATTTTAATATTAAAATCAGTGGCTACACAGAAAACCACCTTAGCTCCTTAAAATTGATTATTTTGAGGACACCTGGATTGGTTGCCTAAATCGAAGACAACGGCGTCCACCTCGCTTTCCCTTAAGTTTGTGGAATTGTTACCAAGGTATTCTTGAAGGTGAACCAAAAACCAACAACAGCGCTGAAGGTTGGCATAGAGGCTTCCAGGAGTTACTTTCGGCGGATCACCCTAGCATTTGGAAATTTGTAGATGCTATTAAACGGCAACAAAGCCAAAAATTAAATATGGAACAATTTTTGTCTGGCGTTGAACCTCCAGTAGGTAGCCGTAAATATCGCGATTGTACGGCAAGAATTCTTCGCATAGTGCAAAATTTCGAATACAATGTAGATGTTACAGGATATATTCGTAGTCTTGCTCACAACATTGGATATTAAATGTATAAATGTATTTTTTGTAAATAAAGTTTCTAACTTTCTTTTTTAAATTCGAGCAATTTTCCTTCGACCAATTGTTATTCGAGCAATTATTATTCGAGCAATTTTCCTTCGAGCAATTGTTTTCGAGTAATTTTCACCAAACCCATTTTTTTGACTATACTTTTTATGAAAATTTTCCTCAGTTATTGCTTGATTTAATAGATTTCCAAACAATAGCAAAATTGATTTCGGTCGTGTGATCTAGATACTTCTTTCACACTACATGTTCACAGAAACTACTGCAGAGCCTCCTAACAGTTAAGAGGTTGCTTCTGTAATAGCTTCACCTTAGGCTTTGAATATGTCTTATGAGAAAATTATCAGTTTGACTGAAATCCACTTGATTACATTTTAAATAATAAAATTTAGAAAAATTAAAAATTTATCAATCAATTTCAAATTGAACAATAAATTACGTCGTGATTTCATAACAAATTATCAAAACATTTAATGTGGTAACTTAATTACTATCAATTACTGGGTCATTCATTTAATTTCTGCTACTTTCACTCATTTGATTTAACAATTAAAATTTGTTGACAAATTCTGTAAATGCAAAACAAGTGAAAGTCTGTTCTTTAAATTATTGCATTAAATTATTATATGGTTTAAAAACCGTAATAGCGAAAAATAAGAATTGTAACGTCGCGTCGATTAAAACATTATTAAATACTCATTAACCTTAATTAGATTTCAAGAATGATCGTTTTATTCGAATGTCAGTCGGACAAGTAAAATGTGAAAAAATGTGAAAAAAAATTAATTGTTATTAAAATGTGTATGTGGTGCCGAACTCTCGGAACTAATTTAAGTAATAATAAAAATTAAACGCACACACACACACACACAACTAATCTAATTTGCAAAACAAAACAAGGTTAAATTTATGTAATTTTTCATTAAAGTGATCTACTCTCCTACAGTTTTAACATGCCCCATGCAGTGTGGACGGTGAAAGTTTAATCTTGATACAGAAAGAAAGTACATCTTGTGCTACATTGTGTTTATTCATCAAACTTTAAATAGTAACCGGATCTAATGTTACGATAATTATTATTACTGTCTTCTTAATTTAGTAAAGTGTAAATTTACAAGGTAATCGTACCTTTGTGGTTTTCCTATGTTATATTAAAAATGCACAAACAACACTACAACATTTACAAAAGATAAAAATACCATTTGCTTTAAAATATAATCCTCTTTAATGCTGCAGCCATTTTTAACGGATTTAACATAAAATAAAATTGAAATCGTTAGTTGGCGATTTAAAATCAAACGCATTAATTTACTAACGATTCGATTTATTTAGAAAGGAAACATTAAATCATTGACTACACCGTTTTCAGGTTGCCTTTTTTAATTCCGTTTAATTTACTGTCGCTAGTTTCGTTAATTATTATTTATATTTAAAGCAAATTCGATTTTATTACACTACACACAAATGAAATACGGATTGATTTTTACGTTTCTAATATACACCAACAATTTTTATTTATTAACATTTTTAAGCACAACTTTGTATTTTAATTTAAAATCTTACGACGGTCTTATAACGGTTTTGTTCTTAAAAAACGTCTGATATGAGAATTTTGTGGGAAACGTACGAGAGAGCAATTTAAGCAATTATTTTCAAATCTATTTCGTGTTGGTAATAACATTTTCAAGATTTTGACGATGTGGAAAATAAATTTATGCATGGAAGTTTACTATATGCGGTAAAGTAAACGTATTATGATATGTATCAACAAATTTATGAAATAGCAAAATTTATTCCAAAAAGCATATTACGGAATTTTTTATTATTCAGTTTTTCTTTTTCGTTTTGAACTAAAAAGTTTCTCTAGTCTCAAAGAAGGTTGCGTCACGAAACCGAAGAAATTTAAATTTAATATACTCAGCTTTAAAATGATCATGAATTATAAAGTTATTGCTACATCGCATCGGTTACGTTAAATCAATTTTCATTGCCGAAGAATCTTGTACCAGCCCCAGAAATTTAAAGGCCCCAACTAATGAACATAGCTGATTTTGTAAGATTTAAGCATCAGAACAAATGGGGAGTCCCTCTGTTTCTCTCTACAGATATTTTATTAGCTAATCAACTTCAACTTCTCAGAAAATCACTACCTGAAAAACTACTCTCATCCATAAAAACACTACATTACCGAGAGTGGGTATCTTTCACAAAGTTATAGCAAATTCAACTGGGGATTTCTACTTCTTTAATGAAAAGTTTTTCAAATGAAATCACCTGGGGGCTATATTTTTATACCAATCAGTGGAAAGATTTAAATGTTCTGGGTTTACAGTTTTGTATTTTTTGTGATGTGCGTATATTTGAATATTTATTGTTTGTAATATCTTAAATTTACCATCGCAAATATTTTACTGTCTTATTATGTGAAACCCCTAATAAAAATAATAAACGTATTTTCCCAAGTGTGTTATTTACCATGTAACGTCTGCAGGAAATGTTCAGTTAAAATAAAGTATAGTTAATATGTATTTACGAGTATGCACGGAGGAGGAAAACCTATTCAAAATTGAAATACTTAAGTATGAAATATTATAATACTGTAAATTGAGCAAATGGGAATTGTCTAAATGACGAATACAGAATTATAGTGGTTATAGGCAGATGCGCTTCCTTTGGTTATGAGCATTAAAATACGCGAGGTGGAGCTAAAAAGACGAATTAAATGTAAACGTTCACTTGTCGCAAAAATTTAAAAATAATATTATTATACATTAAGGGATGGAAAAGATGATTTCTAGAAATCATGATTAAAGGAAACATGTTTTTCTTCTACCCATTGGTGAACCCAAAGAAAAAAGACACAAAAAAAATGTTTTGAAATTCCTCTAAAATTGATTTTAATGTTTTGAAAATGTATTAACCATTAACCTATGGGTGCTTTGGTATTTTTTTAAATTTATTCTAAATAGTTAAAACTGTCAGGAAGGAATTTTTTATAAAGCTCTACTATATTACCACATTACCTATGAATGCTACTCTATTTCATTACGTTTACTTTTTCAAATCATCTAATTTCGTAAAAATATGCCTGCAATGCGAGTTTTAAGATTTTTACATACATAAGGGACCAATACTGTTTAACGAGCATAATACTTTTCATTTTGAGAAACATTTTTATGTTTATATTACTTTCAAGACGAGACGACCAGAATAATGGTCTTACTGCGGGGTAGTTTGGTAAACAAACGCATGACCGCCTCCAATATTTTAAACGTAATTTTCCAATTCCAAATATGCATAAATTTTGAAAACCTCAAATAACTCAGTAATATGCCATACATCCAAATTTCGTATCGCTATAATATTTATTGTATTCATCAATCTTCGATATCATAAAATATTATACCTCCGTTGTTTTCATTTTGCTGATATTTTCAATTATTTTTTTTAAACTTTCACGGATAACAAATAATATAATAAATTAAATTATATCTCTTGCATTTCAATAAGCGTAGAATCCACAATAATTTTTGATTGAGTAACGTTGTTCTGGTTAGCTTTCACATAATTCTACTTTCATAGATTACTTCAAGTTGTTAGTTTCATCGAGATTGTATTTCAAATTTTCTGATTAGTGATTACTAAATCAATTTTTCATTGTGCGAAACTTTTCAAATCACGACACAAAACTGTTTTCACGGTTTCAACTTTTTACAAGTTTTCGATGTTATGTGCATTGTTTCTGTATCGGCTCCTAATAGCTACTAAAACTTTTCGTTTGTTAACTTTTTTTTTAACAACATTTTTAACTAAATCTTATTTAAGTGTACAAAAAGCTCGCAATTTGAATAAAAGAATTTTGAGAAAATAGAATGTCTGAAAAAAAGCCTAAGATAAGCTTTCCTATTTTCTTTAAAATTGTCTAACTGAACCCAGCTTTGATTGTTGCAACTAATTTTTCTTCAAACGTCATCAAAACTCAACTTTAGTTGATACTACTATGAACATAGTAGTATGTATTTAATAATGATAATATGTTATCAATAAATATTTCTTCTTCTTCGAGTGCCAAATATTATGCAGTGCAAAGCTGAAGCTAAAGATGACTTACCAGAGAAAATAATTTATGGAGTAGTTTTCCGTTTCATTTCTAGTAGCCACTGACATGCCATCGCAGATCACACAGACCTTGGATTTTAGATCACAGCAGTGTATCTGACTCGATCAGAATTTCAACTGCAATTTCTAGTTTCTCAATGAAACTGACCGGTAGATACTTGCGGTTGTTTTCGAATAGTCAGTTTATAACTGACTTATAAATCAGTACTACTGACAATCAATTTTTTTATAGTCTAGCATTTGAGGAAATCCTGTTCTTCCATCTTTTTCAAGAACACTGTGTACCAACATAAATTATAAAATTTAAACTTCCTATCTCCAATACGTATAACGAGGATAGCTAACAGGGATCTGAACATATTTTTTTATATAAAAATTTTCTTCTTGGACGGTAAGTTTTGCAAAAAAACTCCATTGGGCTTAATTTTTATATATAAGCCAGATTCCCACTACAATTTTACAAGTTTCATCGGTTCAATATCGCTTAATTTTCACCCAACGACCGTGGAGATGTCAAATTTCGGACTTTTAAGATCGAAGATCAAGTTGGGTACTAGCCTGAATAGAAAACTCGAAGATTATTTTAGGCTTTGGCATATACCTAATGCTTACCAAGTGGAGTTGACTTAACTGAACTTGAACCTTAGTGATTTGGTTATCGAGAATTTGACAGCGGTAATTTCACTTTCGCTAATATAAAGAAAAAAAAAACTTCCGCCGGTAATTTCACACTTCGAGATATACTCTTAGTAATTACTTAAACAAAATGAAATTAAGAAACACCTAACAAAAATCTAACCAAACCTAACTTAATCTTACTTATACATAAACATTCCAATCTCATTCTAGTCTATTCTAACCTAACCTTAAATATAATTTAACGCTAACCTAACTTAATAAAATCCTTTTGATAAATGCAAGAGATGCTTATTAGCGTAAGATTTGAACTGCAGAAAGTGAAGAACATTTTTGATAAATTACCTCTGGGGTTTGTCAAACCTTTCAAAGAAAAGCAATCAGAATAAAGCTATTACTCCGCTCAAAAGTTAGTTCAAGTTATTAACTGCTAAACTGTAACCTCCTTCAGATTGCTACCTAACCTAACTGTTAAGCTAACCTCTAATCTAAACCTAACTAACCTAATTTCTAAAACCAAACTTTTAGCTTCACATACCTTCTTCCTATTCTCTAATCTATCGTCTAAACCAGTGACTGATCCAGGATTTGGGTTTGGGGGAGGATTTACCTAGCTGAGGTTAGGCTGTATCAAAGTAAACATTAAACACTAAAAAAGGATGCTTTTGGGAAGGGGGGAGCTTAAGCCAATTAACTCTACTGGTTTAAACTAATTTAACTTTTAGTCGAAATATTAATTCAAGTTACTCTTTAATCTTTGATCCACCACTCAAATTCTTCTCTCATCAGTCTAAATGACATAAGCAGCATAAGATTCGCTTTAAAAAAGTGATAGTTAAAAAATGTAATTTACTACCAACGTAATACAGCTGATTTTCCCTTGGAACATTTCGTAATATACTATGTAATTATTTTATGTCAACTTTACTACATACATACATTTCAAAAACATTAAATCTGTTTCGGTGATGCTGACATCAAAAGAAGTTCACTTAAAAGTTTAATTGACTTAGAGGAACGAGGAAAGATAGAATTTTGACGGAAGCTGCTTTGAGTTAATAACTAAAAATTGCACTGGATCCTGCAAGGTTTAGTTGAGTTCTAATGATCTAGATTTTTAAATAATTTGAATTCTTTGATGCTATTCTTGTTTTGTTTCATAATTAAGTATTATAGCTGTACCTTTATTCCTATATATTTTAAAATTCTTTTTCATTTTAGCTAGGTAACAATTAAAAAATAAAATCAAATTTACCCTGTGTAATTATAAACTTAAGCCACCGCTCAGGAGATATTATAGCAATTTAACTCGGTAAGCCTTCGTTTAATTTTCATTGAATTTTTGATGAAAACTGCGAAAATATTTATCAAATAAAATGTTTCACAATAATAGCACTATCCAACTCGTAATATTCCAAATTTTTTTTATTTTATTATTTTAATTTGTTACACTCCTATTTTATATTCTCTCTCTCTGTCTGTTCTAAGGTCGTCTTCCGATATCCAGAAAGGCTATATCAAGTAAGTTTTGATTTTTACTAGTTTTCTCAACTTTTGAAACTTTTTCAAATTATTAAAAATAATATTTTTTTTTTGCCAATGTCTTTCTTCCTTCTGTTAACTTCATTTCTGTAATTCAACACTTGGCAGTTGTATCAGGAGTACATAATTATATGTAAATTGAATTTTTATAGTATAGGTAGGTGTAAAACTGTGTTTTATATTTGTACATTGTGTTGCCTACTTTATGTATGTATTTTCTTAATAAGTAAATAAAAATATGAAAAGAACAGTTTTTAATGTTATTCCAAATTTTTCTGACACTTGCATTTATTTGCTTAAAAAAATTACCCAATAAGAGGTATTGTGGGGAAATCTTCAAACTTGCATAATATGCGGAAATTTGATAAAAATTATATACATTTTGCTGAAAGCTCCTAGTGCTAGTGCCGAATCGCGCAATTAGCTGCAAGAAGCTATTTTGGTAAATAGGCTGTTATCCATTTGCTTCTAAAGGGCATTTTTAAGACTTTGAAAGGCAATATCGTTTAAATGAAGTTGAACGTCGCGAAGACAGCCAGGGAATAATTTACAATCCTGGAATGATAAAACGACGAAAGTAATCTGAAAAACTACAAAACTAAGCTACTAAAGTAATTAATAAAAAATTGTTGGTGTATATGAAAAACCAATATAAGTACTTACTAATTAATAATAGAATAATTTAAAAACCATGAGCAACAAGACAAAAAATACAAAACGTGTGTGTCCATAGTAAAATAACTATAGGCCGCATGCTATGTGCTGTGAGGGGCTAAGAACTTACAAGAGGTCTGCCCCAGTACCAAGACTTGACTTTCTGCGTCCACCCACCCAAGCTCGACCGTAGGCCGCCTAGGTACCCGCTCTGTAACATCACTTCTTTCATTCACCTGTTCTCCTCATACCATGGTACTACTAAACCCACATTCAATGGTGTCAAACTATTATTAAAATTACCATATTTACAGCTAAGAGTACCCAATTACTTAAAAGAAATGCAGTGCTCCTCCAGAAGGCTCTAGTTTCATGAAATTTATTTACCACATTAGAAATGTTCTTCCTCAAATATATTAAAACCTGAGCTTACTTGAAAAATAATATAAATCTAATTAATGTCAATAGAGACCAAAATGGGCACAACATAAACAGCATTAAAATTTAACTCTTGCGTAATAAAACTTTTACCTGCTATAATAAACTGAAGTACCACCACGGTACCATCAAAAAAATTTATTTCGTTGATTTTACTGGCTAACCTTGTATCTCATGTGAACCTTTCTGTTCTAAAGTTTTAATCAAACCCCATTCAAAAATTAATGATAATTATTATAAACAGCTCGTTTAAAATTTTATAAAGCAAATTTCCGACAAGCCAAACCGCACTTATCGTTTTTTATATGCGATATAAACTTTTACAGTTATTTTGCAATATAGCTTCACGATCATCGGTTAACATTAATTTAAAACTTAAATGAAGTTTAAAATATAAACTTTAGGAAGTCATTTATCTATCGAATTCATCTCTCGTGCCAAACATAAATATCAATTGCAATTGATCTCGAGTTGTACGAAGCACCTAACTGTTTTTATGTATTAAAAATTAAGTATCACTTGTAATAATTTTAACAGTGAAATTTTTTATTGCAGAATTAAATTTAGCTAGTTAAATGCAATCACATTATGGCAACAACCGGGGACAAAACTTCAACGAATTTTTAAATGCGTGAGAGGAAGTGGAATCTCAAGAACAGACGACTGTGGTTATAGATTTCAGGTGCTGTTGGTTGAAACTGTATTTCTGGTTATGACGGTAATCACTTTTATATGATAAAAAAATTTCGTTTAGCTAACTCAGTTGAATATTTTAAGTTCAACTGTCCAATAGCAGCTTGCTGGATAAATAGAAATATAAATCAATTGCTTTGCTATTGCGGAAGTCTGCTGGCGAAACTAGAAAAAACTGGGTATGCTGAGAAAAACCTTCTGTAAAAATCGCCTAGCTCTTCCTAAGCTTATTTTATCACGATTAAAAGACAAGCGAACATTGGTGTGGGTCAAAGGTAATACACCACTCCGTTTTTAAGCAACAGAAGAAAATAATGTATGTGTGAAATTTAAAAAAATTTTTAGAATAACTTTGCTTAAAAATGAGTCTTCCGTTAAAGCATCTTTTTTATTTTTGATAGATTTTAAAACTTGTATTTTTTTATATTTTACGTCTAAAACAAAATCATTTTGAAACCCAATCACATTTCGAAATGAGCATTACTATGAATCGCAATTTTTGGTTTTAAGGGGTTGGTAATAACTAAACGTCAGTGAAAATTGAAACTAATAATATCACTTATTAAAAATTATAAATCTATAAATTCGTTCAAACATAATAAAATAATAATTAGTAATAATAAAGAAAAATATAAACTGCAAGTATAACTGAAATTTTGTTTAATTAAACTTTTATTCAAATCCCAAACCTACATATAAATTTTTGTTACCAACTATATCACAAAAATATACCAAAATTTCATATTGACTAAAAATTCTTTTCATAAAAATGACGCTTATAAAACTAGTTTCTTAATATACTATTATGTTTTTCATTTTTCCCATTTAATTTTTTTAGAAAGGATAGTTAGAAAGATTAATGGAGATCTCTTTCAGAAAAAGAGGAAGGACAGTCTAAAAAACCTGCTCATTTGTTGTACCTCTTCATTTTCCAGCCCAGTCAAATAACAACATTACAAGTAATTACAAAGAAGGAAAAACACCAAAGTGAAAACAAATTACGTATAAATTTTAAACACAAAATACAGTGAACAGCGAAATTTAGACATAATCTTTAATTACCCTCAAAAATTCATCGATGCTGTAAACTCAGCTAGATCTGTAGAGAGTGTAATAAATAAGCTGGTCCACATCGCCTCAGAAGATCTTCTCATTACATCAGAGAAGTCAAAGTTGGACAAAAACGAAAGTTTCGCCACCCATCTGATAACATAACGAATTAAACAGACCAACAAAGACAGCACAATACAAGTATTGTCAGTATTATATACCTTAAGGTAAGAAATCAAAAATACTTTTTGGAACTAAGTTTGAAGAAATTAAATAAAAGCTAATAAAACAACAGTTTATGAATTAAATTCTATAAGAAAATAATTTAGATACATTTCTAATAATAAACTAACGGATCAATGAAAATGCGTACCTAATTATGAATTAATTACACTTTTAATTCATGTTTTTTTCTACTGTAAATCACTTTTAGCGCTAGTAAACTACTTATCGGTATATATATCACTTTTACAACTAAGTTGAAAGTGCAATTGTCAGAACGGTAGTAGATAAATAATACTGATGCTGCAGGTGTTTGAAATTATAAATAAACAAAAGCATCTTTCGTATTGATATTTGACTAATAAATATTATTATTATTATGGGTATTTCATTAGAAGAATTAAAATACAACACGGATTCGGAGTAATAATTAATTTATTATATTCATTTTAAGATTATATAATTAAAGGCTATTGTTCGATGATATTAGTAACACTTAATAAAAAGCAAATAAAAAATCTTCAAGTCATTCTAAATAAGTGTACGATACTAATATTGTAGTAAACTATTCAGTTTACTGAATAGTAAACTTTTGAAATTTTTGATTTGGAGCTCAAAATCAAGAGAACAACAGGTTACAAAGGGAAGTCCGGGACAATCTTAGGAAGTAAATATTCGAAATATTCCTGGAACTTTTTTTAAATTTTTACTTTTTCAACTTTTTCTATAAGAAATCTTGAAACAATCCAAAGAAATCTACGGAAATCTGAGGAAATCCGAGGAAATTTTAAATTCGAGGAAGTTTGAGAAAATCCGGGGAAATCTAAGAAATGCTCATGAAAGGAAATCTGGTGTACAAAAATGCGGTTTCTCTTTCGGTTGCAGATATACACCTATTAATGACAAGTTAGAGGCATTTGACGTGACATTTGACATTTTTCAAATAAAGTTTAAAAGAGTATCTGAATATTTGAGTCGACAGTTAAAATGTGTTTCAAAATCTCACAAGAAATAACATGAATTTCGTGATATAAGTAAAAAAAAAAATCAAAGGGTATAGTCACAATACATACAAAATGTCGTGTTTCAAAATCATATTTTTGAATTTGGAATTTTTGATATTTGTTTGATTTGGAATTTTATTTTGATTTTGTAAATAATTTGTTATGATTGTAAATATTTTGAATTTTAAAAATTTAAGTTAGTAAAAATTTTTGTAAAATGGAGAGATATTGGTTAGGTCCGTCGAAGCGGACGGACGCTTTTGCGGAAGTCTCCGCTGATTTCATTTTATTGTGCGTCTTTGATTTGAGATTTTTTTGAGTTTAACGAAATAAATAGTGTACATTGCGTGGTAATTTTTTATATTATTGAAATTAGAAGTTTTGTTCATTTTTGAGATTATTTTGAAGATTTTTGGAAAATTTTGATTAAAAAATTTGATTAATTGCTAAAAAAAAATGCATTGCAATATTTTGTTCTTAACAGCTTTAACGCCGCAATTAAAAAGGATATAATTATTATTATTATTGTTGACTAACAAAGTTAGGGTCTAAACTAACATTTTTACTAATAATTAAAATTAAATAATTTAACATTTAGATACTTGAAATTTATATTTCTGCCGACAACGAGAGTCAATGCGTAAAAGAAAAAGTTAAAATTATTTATGTTTATTTTCTTTTAATTTAAATGTTTACTTGATTTCGAAAAACATGCTTGAATATTTGTTTAACAAATTAACTCAGTATTGAGAAGTAAATTACTCTATGCCGGCTTTTCATAGAACAATATTCTTAACAAAATAATATGCAACATTTTATAGTCAAGGACTAATATTCCAAAATATTATTAAAAATTTCAAAATACAGTAAAATTTTGTTCATTGATTATAGTTTTATTGATTCAATAAATATTTTCATTGTAATATGACAGTTTTTGGTTCACGGTTCAGTATAATAGATTTATTAATAGGTACCCTTTCATCACTATCCTGTCATATTCATTAAAAACTTTTAATTATAATAAATTAATAGACCAACTACGGATCAGTTACAAAAACACAGATAAGCAGAATAAAATACAAAAGACAAGGAAATACGATGTTAGATTACCTAGGGTGAGCGGCTTGAAGGCCGCATGTATTGCACTATCATTTTGTTAAATGTAAAATTACTCATCCCTCATACTAAACTGAACGAAAGAAAAAAGCAAAAATAATATTGTCTTATTAATACAGGGTGTCCCAAAACTCAACGTTATACCTTGGAGGGTTGATAGGCCAGCTTATGACCAATCAGAATATCTATTTATGACCTTAGTAAAAAGTCGTTTAGTTTTTAGATTTAGCACTTTTATAAATTTCGGGAAAATCAACACCTTAAATCAATTTGTCGAGTCCAGAGATACGAAATTTCATATTCTAACAGCTGTATTCATAAAATTATTGTAAAACGCTTTCTAAACCTATTTTAGTTAGAACGTGTTTTAAGACTTAGAGAGCGTTTTAACTTTTGTTCATTTATAAACGGTTTCTAAACCTATTTTAACTAGAATGGTGTTAAAATACCGATTCTAGTGAATTTGTATTGTATGTATAGCACGGGTAGGCAACTTCTGTATAAAATTTGTGGCGACACGCCACCTGGTGTTACATTTTGTATATTTGAGTATTTTGAATATTTCTATTTAGAAGGTTGTAGCAACAACTAAATGTGTCTTCATTTTTTATATAGAGTGTCAACTTTCCTTAAAATAGGTTTAAAATTGGTTTAAAGAAGGCAACATTCATTTTTAAATAATGTCAAGTTAAAATACTGTTAGCAAAGGTTTGTTAAGCTAAAATACGTTTATGAATAGTGTTTTTTGACGTTTACGCTAAAATAGGTTTAGAGAGTGTTTTAAGTCTATTCTAAATTTTTATTAATACAGCTGTGAGTTTCTAAGTTTGGCTACACAACCCTGAATAACCCTGCTATTGTCACAGACTAAAATTTAACTAATAATGCCACACCTTGACAAAAAAAATGTTTTTGCCAAACTCATGAGTAAATTTCTTTTTATTTGCCAACTTCGACTCTTCATACCGTAAAAAAACTATACCAAACTAACTTGGCAAGTTATTTTAAAAAATTGCTCATCTAGTGTAGTTTACAAAAAGGGTATAACATTTGTTACGCTTCACTTTAGAAAAAAAGATATTGCATTTTTACACGCAGAACAATGTGGCTACAAAATGATGGCTGTCCAGCTCATTATGCGCAAAGAGTTCGAAATTATTTGGACGAGGTTTATTCAGAGAGGTGGATCGCCGTCTTGGTCCCATTTTACGGCCTCCTAGGTCTCCCGATTTAAATCCATTAGACTTTTTTTTATTGAGGTTGCTTAAAAGAGCAGGCCTATGCAAAATCAATTAATAGTATTAACGAATTGAGGCACCTCATTAACAAAGCGACACAACAAATAATTGTCGCAGGGAGTGAAAGACGGATAAAAAGATCATTTTTAAAAAGATGCCGCGCCTGCATTCGACTTGGTGGCAAACATTTTGAACAAATTCTACGAGTTCTATTTGTGTTCTGTTTAGTTTTAAACCAAAACTGTCACTTTCATAAATTTAAAATAGTTTTCATGTGATTTCCTGATAATTGAAATAATTTCACCGTGAGCTCCTTTTGCAGTTAAATAGCAACATAGGAAATGTTATACCCTTTTTCTAAACTACACTAGATGAGCAATCTTTTAAAATAACTTGCCAGGTTATTTTGGTATAGTTTTTTTACGGTATGAAGAGCCGAAGTTTGCGAATAAAAAAAATTTTACTCATGAGTTTGGCAAAAACATTTTTTTTGTCAAGGTATGGCATTTATTATTATAATTTTTGTCTGTGATCAATAGCAGCGTTATTCGGGGTTGTGTAGTCAAAATTAGAAACTTGGAATATGAAATTTCGTATCTTTGGACTCGACAATCTGATTTAAGGTGTCGATTTTCCCGAAATTTATAAAAGTGCTAATATCTCGAAAATAAACAACTTTTTACTAAAGTCATATATAGATATTCTGGTCAGTCATGAGCTGGCCTATCAGCCCTTCAAGGAATAACGTTGAGTTTTGGGACACCCTATATATTATATCTGTGTTATGTATTTAGTGTCCTTCATTAGAATATACGATATTTTCGAAAGATTTTGATGCGCAGGCAGTTCTTCACTAGCTGAGTTTTTGATAAATTGACTAATCAACTATGAGTTTTTGAATGGATCGGAGTGTATTTTTAGTGGCAACGAATATTTTAGATTTTCAACCATGATATAATAGTCATTTATGTATTTAGGGCTTAAAGAGGCTTTTATGGCGTAAGATGTAATTTTTAAGAAAAGATAGAAATGTAATTTCTAAGAAAAAATAACTTGGACCAAATGAAAAAATTATAATTAGACTGAAATTTTTTTCATGGCATGTCAAAAAATAATACTAATATATAAATAATCCTGTATTTTTGTTTGTCATTCGTTCCCTTTTGCCCCTCCAATTTTTATTGGCAACCTAAAAATAATTGGAAGGTTACGAGAGATTGACGTGTCAATGCGGTCTTTAGACCGCACTACCTAAACAATCAAATGGAACGATAGTATTGGATACCCACTGAAAAAGTTGAAGGATCACAGAAAAGTGGTAGGTACATCCTTTTTTATAAAATTTTAACAAAAATTTAAATTTTTATCTCTATATATATGTTTTACTGCTGACCAAACAAATAAAAATTATTAATTATTGCTATGCTTTCATATCTTATGTTTTATTGTTTCTCTATCTATTTTTATTAGAGTAAATTCAAATACGACAACTGCACTGTAATAAAAAACCTTGTAAGTCATGACGATTTATTTATTAAAATTATTATATCAGATGAAAATTTAAATTTTACATATAAATGTAAATAACAACACTCTGACTGAAGAAATGCAATAAATTTAATAAATCCGATTTAATATTTAAAAATTTTAACGATGTAGTCGTTTTAATTCCATAAAAACCAGTTTTTGGCTCATTAAAAATACATTTACTACAATTTACTTATTTCAGTTGTATTAAATTATTTACCTACAATTATGGCTAAATGCAGGATTAAAATCTTTAATGTGGTTTCTCTATTAATTTTGTGTTAATTATTGAGCATTAAGCAAAATTCGTATATAAAAGCCAAAATATTGTAAAAAAACATAGCAATATATTAACTGGTACTCCTATAAAATTAAAAATAAATAATTATTGATTGATAAATCGAAGATGATATTTTAAAAGCAAATTTTGAAGTAATGTGGTTGAATAAAACAAATTGTCATTAAATTTGTAAAAAACATCAGGTGTGTAGCCATTTAATATTTTATAACAATAACATATTTTCGAGGTAGATCATAGCAATAGATTATTTATAACAAATATTTTTATTTTCCAAAATTATTAAATTCTTCGGTGCTATCATATATGTATATTATTCTAAGAGCCTTAAATTTGCACAACAATTTCTACTTTCATTTAATTCTAGATTCATTTATGCGAACCAAGCAAACCAAGTAGTCTGATGAAGGAAATGTTTATCTTTGCTACAGTATTTAGTTGTTTAATTTGTTTTTAAATATTTGCAGTCGTTTTTATGAATTTATTTACTATTTTATTGTTGTTTTACAGTTTCGGAAAGTTAATGATCCCAAGGCTGTTTTCAATCTTTACATTTACGTCATTAAACTTCTGTTGCGGTTACCTCCGATTACAGTCATAGCAGTATTTTCGTAGTTCGGACATAACCATTCTTGCACGAAGGCTATTACCGCGGTGACAGCACTGTCATCACTTATAGACAGAGCTAAAATACTGCGTTCTGATTGGTTTTTCCGCACCCGAATCTACAAATATACAAATCAAGTGTGTAAAATTAAGAATACAATATTTTTCAAATAAAATAAATGGATTACACTAACAAACTATAAAACGTCTTAAATATTATTTCGTTATGTCACAAACGAATATATTTATTTTTTATTTATATTTATAAAAGTTATTTTTAATTTAATTTATAAAAGAACCCAAAGAAAGAATTCGTCAAATATGTAGGCGGCGTTGGCTGTACAAATAAGTTACAATACCTATATCAGCAAAAACTTGTTATATTATCAAATAGTAGATCAATTGAGAGATCAAGTTCAATTGTAAAAAGAAGAATGATCGGATAATTCACTCGTGAATGATTCTAGAAGAATAATAAGAATTCAAGGAACGGCTAATAAAGCATCGTAAGTCGTTTTCAATTTCTCTCTTGCTATATTTACTTTTTATTTCATTTTTTTATTTCAATCTTTCAAATATTCTTTTCAAATTATTAAAGTTCAGCACTTTTTCTGTTCAAATTATGTATTAGAAGCAAGAAGAGTATCGCTTAATATTAACCACAGATTAACACAAACTTAAAGTAACACAGATTATGCTACTATTTTGATTCGTTTTTCCAATTATTAAAACTGGTTTTAAAAGTGAATAATAATTAGCAGACGATCGGTAGTGATATATAAAGAATTTATTTCTCACGATCATAATATACAAGAAAAAAGTTAATAAGATTCTACATTAAATATTTTTCGTACTACCGTAGCACAAACTGGTATTCACTAATAGGGATTTAACTTTAAAAAGTAAAAGTTCAAGTTTTAATGTACAGAACAATTATGAACTAGTTAGTGTAACAATAATTAAAACTTTCGTTTTATACGCATTAAGCTATTGTCTTTTGTCTATTTAAAATTGTGTTGAGGTTAATTAAAAGTTGATCAATTATTAAAAACTTCTCGGCCTCACCTATAGATGGAACACTATTTTTCTACTTAGAAAAACAATTTTTTACCAACCCTCGTAATCTAATAAATTAATGTAACATGACGAATAAATAAAAACTTAAAATTAATTTTTTTTAAATGTTCATCCCCTGTATTGATAAAAAAAAATTCAATTACTCTACCAGGATGCAATTAAATTAAAGTTAACTGAGGTCACAATAAAATCAAAAATAAATTACGCAGATAATCAATTTCGGAAAAACATCGAACCACGCCTTTGGCGAAATTAAGGGATATCTGCGTGTCGAGAACACTTAAATAATTTAACACAAATAGATGATGATCGCGATAATGAAAATTTTAGTGCTGATTTATTAATTTTTCTTAACAGTTTTATATTCGTCATAAATAACCATTTAATTATTGTAAACGTTTAACAACTTTAAACTGATAAAGATTTTCAAGTAGTAAAACGATAATTTTGGTAACTTTTTTATGCAACATCGTGTTTAAATAAAATATAAACTCTACGTGTAGAAATCCCATTATAAATTTTTAATTTCGAGGAATAAAAACGTCATTGGCGTGAGGAACTGCCATCATTTGAGACAATTAAATCTGCACGTGTTTAATTAGGAAGCTGTAAATTTCAATTTGATTTTCTGAAAAAGCAATTTTTTTAAATTTATCAGAATTGAAAAACTAAATAAATACAGATGAAGTTGGCAATTTGTCAAGAAACCTAAAAAATTTCGATTCGAAAATTATTATTGAATTGTGAGTTTTAAAGATTGTTTCATGAAACCTGATTAACCATGAAACCATGAAACATGGTTAGGACGGAATATTTTTACACTTTCGCAACTTGTAGGAAAATTATGTTCATAAATACCTAAAATAAAAATAAAAGTGAGCACACCTACTAAATATTCACAGGAGAAAGATAAAGCAAATGAAGTTATGGATTCCAATATAATTTTTTTAATTTATTCTCGAAAATTCCTCAAGTCAGGGCTAAACAAAAAGTCAAAAACACAATATATCGAGCTTTAGCAATATGCCTACGTCTTCTCATATCTTGGGATGGAGTAATTTCAATAATAATTTTTAAAAACACATCAAACCAACAGTATTTTGTATCCCTTTCGTCGAAACCATTTCAAATAAATCATTTGTTTAAATTTAAAAAATTAAATTTATTTTTGCTGAATAATAAATTAGTTCCTTTGTACTTGAATTCAACGTGTAATTGAAATTTTCAGAAAAACAAGCAGAACAGAAAATCCAATCGAATGCATTGATTTTAAATTTGCGCCTTCAATAATTTATAATATAACATTCCGATTTGAACTTACAATCGGCAATGGAGCTTCCAATTAATTTCAGTAATTTTAGAAACCAAAATTTTGAGTTTATCAATTTTATACAAATATATTGCAATTTTTCGTTATTGTTTAATTATTATTGAAGTTTGTAGTTTTAATAACCTTCCGTTTTTTCAATTTTATTATAATAAATTTTACACATGTGTGTGACCACAGTCAATTATTTTCTTTACTTTAACCACGAAATTTGTAATTAAGTAGTATGTCATCGGCATAATAGGAATTCGTGTTCAATTTTACCTCGGTTTTATTCGAGGTTTTAATTATAATTATTTTAATTTATTGCTTATTTATTTCCACTTGCATATTATTTGTCTTATTATCCCTTCATGATTAACGTCATGGTTTTTATTTATTTATTTTATGATTGATTTTCTACCCAACAACTTTAAGAAGAAGAAAAATATTGTTGTGTTATCTAATTTTCACAGTTTTAATCACAAAAAGTACTCATACGTGAATCAATATAACTTATTGTTTAAGATATATTTGAAATACAGCCAGCAACTCCATTTATGTGCAACGCCATTGGTGTGCAAGTCGATTGATTAACATATTTTATTAATCGATAAAACGGGTCAACCAATCAGAGTTTTCATTAGGTCGGTAAAAAAAATCAGAACGTAGTTATTATGGTTACGAGAAAACAAGAATTTAAAAATGTATTTATTATATCTTCTGCGTTGACCTAATGTGTGGATACAGTAAAACTAAATTAGTGTGAAAGTCAACCGGTGTGGAACTCGATTGGTCGCCATTATAATGTCCTATTTAAAAGTAGTTAATTTAAATTTGAAATGTAAATTATGTAAATGGCGCTAGGTGAATTGGTCCCCAGTAAATAGATCACCGGAAATTTGACCCCCGCCATGAACTTATTCACCCCAGGTAATTTCACCTCTTGGTAATGAGATTTTACTAAAATTTTTAAAATGGGAAAGTGGACCAAATGCAAATTTGGACCCATGTCTGTGCACAGATTTCCCTTTTTGCATGATCACTCTTTTATGAGCCATCTCGCTAAAAAATAACATAAACTAACACTAACCTACGTAACCACCCATGTCTGCGCACAGATCTACCACTTCGCTTTTTTTTACCATAAAAGGATTAAATCATTTTTTAATTATCAACAAAAAAATAAATTTCTTTAAATTTAGCTTGCTTGAAGATTCATTTTCAAAATTTTAGTAAAATTTGCTTTTGGCCCAGTTCACCATTTTTAAAATTTTAGTAAAATTGACCATATTACCTGGAGATGAAATCACCTTGTGATCAAATTACCGGGGATCTAATTACACAGGTCTGCGATGAAAAAATGGTTTCAAAAATTTTTAGTGATTTTAATGGTATTTGTTGCGCTGATTACAGAAACAATAATGAAAAAATTCCATCACCCTCTGTTTACCCACAAATCACACATTAAATTATACAGGCCTGCAAAAAACATATTTTATTTAATTGTTTTAGTTCTGATAACTGATTATTGCGTAGTTTTTAGTGCTGATTTCAGAAATAATTTTGATTTTTTTCTATCACATAAGGTTTGTCTACAAAATGAGGTGAAGCATTTAGCGACAATCATAAAATTGACATATTTTATATCGGTATACATAATTTGTATGTGGAACGGAAATGTTTCACCTCATTTTGCAGACAAACCTTACGTGACAGAAAAAAATCAAAATTATTTCTGAAATCAGCACTAAAAACTACACAATAATCAGTTATCAAAACTAAAACAATGTAAAAAAATATTTTTTTGCAGGCCTGTGTTATCAAGGGGTGAAATTACCGGGGGTAAATATACCGGGTGCAGTTACCAGGAAATTAAATTACCTGGCATTTAATTATGAAGAGGTGAAATTATTGGTGGTGAAAATACCGGGAGTGAAATTACCAGAAGATCAAATTACCGGGGGTGAAATTACCGGGGACAAAATTACCAGGGATTCTTTTCACCGGGGACTAATTTACTGGTGATCAAATCACCGGCTACGTGTGTAAATATTTGTATTGCATGGTTTTCCCGCCAAAAAGGTTGTAATGGCTGCAATGATGGGTGGAAACTGCGGTCTTTTTGCCAATATGGCCGCTGGAGGTGGAAAGTAAAAATTGTGTCTTCTCAGTTTATTTGAGATTTTGTTTTTTCTTGAAAAGTTTTATTCCAGAATAAATTTATTTATATTTGGAGTAAGTTTTGAAGAAAAGTTAATTTGGACGAGAATTTGGAATTTTTGTTGAAATTTTTTGATTGGTTATTGAAAGATTGTTAAAAATTGAAGACATCGGAGGGTAAATTTGTGTCGTCGCACCTGGGTAAATTTATCAAAGACGATTTGCTTTCCAGTTTGTGTTGAAAATTTTATTTTATGAATTTAAATTAAGAAGACAGCTATTGAATTAAAGTTTGGATTTCTTCGGCGTCTCAATATAAGTATTTGGAGCATTATTTTGGACGTGGAGTTTCTATGAGAGTTAATCGGGCAAATTTAAAAAAATATTTTATTTTTCTGGCTGGACCCTAGAAAAAAATATGACAATATAATATTGCTGTGTATTTTAGAGTAAATGTACAGCTTACGTTTGAGATTTACTAATTTAAGTTTAAGGAAAACGCACAACGTCGAAATTCTGAGAGAAAATTTTGATAAGGAGGTTGATCCGTAAGAGTGATGCCGGCCGATCGTGACCTTTTTTTTATCTAATTTTTATGAAACTAAAATTGAAAAATTATTCTTAAAGTTGGATTATTACGGAATAAATGAGTGATAGTGTAATTTAGAATAGAGAATAATGAAAAAAATGGAATTTGATAATTTGAAACAATTTTGAAACTTGCAATTGAAACGAAAAGTTTTTAATGATAAAAACGCAATGTTATTTTAAAAATTTTTAATATTGAATTGGGTTTAAAAGTTGAATTTGTAAACTTTGGATGTTTAAGGTATTTAAAAAAATACCTATTTTATGAACATAATATATATAAGAAAAATGTGTGGGAAAATCTGCTGTAAAGGGGGAACTGTCACGTAATTTCCCACAAATTGAAGATTTTCCTTTAGACTATTGGAAAGAAGATCATTTTTTTATACATTTAAATAAAATTCAAACTGGATTATCCATTAGTTATCGAGAAAACGGCATTTAAAAATAGAAATTTTAGTTCGTAGTCCCTTTCTAAGAACTCGCTGAAAATATCCCTGAATGCAGCTCCAACTCTATAAAGGTGCTACTCGAAAGGGGTGAAGGGGTTTTAGAGTGCATTTGAGATTTGCCTAACATCCGTAAAAAACAGCAGTATTGTTGAAAAATAATTATTATTAAAACCATTTTCAGAATAGATGTTAAACTTGCACAAAAATTTGATAAAACTAAATCCAAATTTCTTTTATTACCAAAAACTTTTAAGTCAAATTTTGAATTTTCAACATTAAAAGTTTAAAGTTTTAAATGTTGCAATATAAATATTTATTTGTATAGTTATTCTTTCATGTGACTTCTCTTCGTATAAATTTTGAGATGCGAGTAAACACATGTCGTTTCCATAGTTTGCAAAAAGGTATTTGTTTATTTTTACTTTTAAAACAATTTTTTTAAATGGGAAACGATTATTCTAGTGAATAACAAATGTTCCTCTTCCTCAAGCTCTTTTCAAGTTACTTCATTTTGGTTTAGCGTGGGCCATTTGCATTATATGTATGAAAAGCTTTAGGCTAATAAATGTAACTAGTTGTTTTTATCTTCGGTAACGATATATTAAGTCCAAAACTGCACAATGGTATGGTGTAGGTACTTGATCAAGATTTTGAATTTTTCTCAGCAAGTGGGCATTCGTATGCTTAGACTTAAATTATTCCTTTCATTTTTGCAATAAATTTTCAGGCTGTTAAGACTTGCGGTCGTGCAGTAATTAAAATAATTCATAAATTATCTTGATTATCAAATAATTGCATATGTCAAGTCGAGTAAAACTTCAGGAAAATTATAATTAAACATCAATTTTGTACATTTTTTTCTTTATAATTTAAGGGCCCATATTCGTACACAATAAAATAAAACAATTCCAATTGTAAATACAATATAATTATAGGCTGGGTAGACAGCCACTAATTTATCTTGAAGATGCTGCAAAGTTATTAAAGAGATTTTTTATTTATAGCTTATTTTGTTTCGGGATAACGAAGACTTATTTTTTATTGTCGATTAACCAACGTGGGCGGCGTAATATGCAAAACATATTGTACTTAAATACAGCATGCACACTTTTTTTCTTACCAATTACCAAACTATTGTTAAACATAGAACTGGTACTAACTTCTAATAATAATGTTGTCTACTCTTTTATCTATTTTCTACTATAAACTAATAGTAGGTAGTAGTAGTAGGTACCTAATTTTCAAATACACAACATCTATAATAATATAATCTTAATACTACAACTATAAATTTATTGTATCTACAGAAATTAAAAAAAAAAAAAACATTATTTTTTAAATGGGAATTTTGCATGAAAAACCTCAAGTATAGCATAAAAAATAATGAACTTTTTGTATTAATGAAAATTACAAATTTATCCCCACAATAAAAAAAAACTATTACAAATGAAGGAAGTAGAACACTCTCTCAGCTAAGAGATTGCCAACTTAAAATTAAATATCCGAGTTTTTGATTCGTCATTTTATTTGACTTTTTTTATTCGAAAATAATGTAAATCATGATTCATAAAAAAACACCGGAAATATTTCTTAAATTTAATTTAAAATAAAACGGCATCACCGACCGAAACGTTAGTGAAAAGCTCTTTTCAACCTACACGTTTTAATTATTAAATAACAAAATAGATTACCAGTAAGGACAACGTGTTAGCAACACTACTATATAAAAATATGAGACAACAAAAATGTTTATATAGTTTCAAAAATTAGAGTGGTTCAAGGTACATAATATGTATATGGATCAGCGACGGCGCCAGGGGTGGGCTAGGGTGGGCACGTGCCCACCCTACTGACTGGAGTGCCCACCCAAATTGTAGGAAATTAAAAAAAATTAATATGTAGTAATCATGGACTTAGAAGCTTCTAAGTCCATGGTAGTAATCTGAAAATATTTTTACAATTTTGGTTTAATTTCGTCTGTCTAGTGTCTTGAGTCATGAACTTGAACTTGAGTCACTCAAGAAAATTATTAATTATTTAAATTAACTAGTATTTTATTATAATTTTTTGTAAGAATATTATTATAATCCCCTTTTTTTAGAATATAGGTACATTTAAAACTTTAGGTGCTTATTTTTTTATAAACTTTGTGTGCCCACCTCAAATATATTGGGCCCACCTTGTGCCCACCCATTTTAAAAATCCTTGCGCCGTCACTGATATGGATCTCCCCTACGTATTTTCTAAATGACAATTATCCGTTTAAAATTGCTGGCAGAGAAATTATAGTTATTACTTTACGAAAAACGTAAAAAGTTGAGCAAAAAATTTTAAACTTCAACGTTTTATTGAATAGCAACTATTAAAATGATATATTCGTAGAAAAGGGTTTGCATGTTGAAACGCACATTCACATAAGTATTCATACAAGTTCAGTACATTTACTTCAAATTCCAGTGCTTTTAAATTTTATTCACAGCAAAAGTATTTTAAAAATTAGTTAGGTAAAATAATTGCATACTATTAACGCTGAAAGCTGCACTTAAACAGAAAATTATATTTAAATTGTGTAAAGTATGTATGCTGGTTTTATTATTTAATAAATTGTTTTAAATTTAAAAATGCAGAAAGTTAATATTGGTTAAATGAGTGGAATTTTAATTAACAGTTACTACACAATTTTTAACACAATAAAGATTAGGTGCGCTATTTACGGGAATAAAAATTAAATATATACCACAGTGGCTTTGATAGTGGTATATTTATAACTCTGCAATATTGTAAGGTATATTTTTATTGCAATAAATTATTATTACATGAAATAAACACTCACATATAGTTACAATTTAACCAGACAAACTCGTTCTATTAAAATATACTTTATAATAGATGTAGCACATTGAACATGAATTGATTTTTCATAATTTAGATTAGCAATCGAAAAACGACGTTTATAAATTGATTATTGAGTATTTATTGCATATCCAAAATTAATTTCTGTTATAAAAAACTGCTAACTCGAAGTTAATTTTAAAGCGGTGGGCTTCATCCAGTCACGAACTGATATAATTTCTTGTAAACTAACAGTTAGTTCTTAGTTGGTTTGTTCAAGGTTAAAAAGTAGTAAAAAAATAATAAAATAATTACAATAGCTTTTGAATCCTTGATTCATAAACTCATAGTCTAACCACATCCTATAACTATTCTTGTAAAAAGAACGTTAAACCTTACACACCTTACTAGATAATCCATTCATCGTCTGTATAAAACAGATTTACATATTATCTGATTTGTATCTGATACTGCTGGGTTTCTTAATATTTAAATTAAAAAAAAAACTTCTAGGGCAGCCTAATACAACACATGTTTAAGTTAGTTGAGACAGCACATATATGGGAAAATCTCTGACAAGGGGGTATTTGTATAAATTTGTTGTGGTATTGTTTTACTGAAATTTGAAAACAGAGATAATAATATGTTTGAATTATTTTTTTTATAATTTTTTTCAGGCTCAAATGCCTTTAAAGTAATGTTAAAATTTTAAAACAGCCGAAATTTGCAAGAATAACGTAATCGGCTGTAGAATGTAACCTCGTAAATTTAATTTTAATATCACATTTAATTTATAATTGAAAATCTAAGTTAAAATTAGTATTATACGCTACTATATTTCAATGGATAATCAGCTTACGTAACCAGTAATTGAATCAATTTTGGAAAAATCGGTTTTGAAAATAAAATTAAAGAAAATTGATGCAAAACACTAATTATGCAATTTATTTATTAAATAATCCGTCATAGTCTACAGTTTACGCCTTTTATAGCCTATAATCTCACATTAACTATATACTGCAATAGAGAGAAACCGCTATAGATTAATGGACAAAATGTATTGTAAATTCAATAATAACTGACGGTCTGTAGCTCTCGGTGCTGTGTACATACAACCGCTCCAGATATATCTATTTCAAAATCAGTATTAAATTGACAACTTGAACTGTATAACTTCAAAGTAACAACTTCGGACCTTGAAAAAAGGTAAAGTGCAAAATTCCTATTTACTTTTAAATAATAAATAATATAATGAAAGCTAAGCTAAAAGTGTTTTAATTAACAGTTTTCAAAAATGTAATTGAATTACTTTGATGAAAGCTGTAGTATTTTTCCGGTATTTAACCGAAACGTAACCCCACCGCAAATCGAAGCCCTTGTATATTTAGTAGGGTGGTAACACTTTACAGGTTGCAATTTAAAAATAACACAGCCGGTCGACTGTTAAACGAATTTAATTAGGTATTGAAAATACGTTTTCTTCAATTTTTTTTTATTCTTTGCATTATTATTACTTAATATTATTAAATATTTTTTAATAAATATATTATTACCAAGGGTAAACTATATGAAATATTTACAGAACATTTTGCTGAGAATTTTGTGGTTAACGCAACTATATTCGGCTAATAACGTCGTTTCTATCTTGGAATATTGACATTTAAATTTTTCTTTCAAAAATTGTTTGAATATGAAATGCTTGTAAACAAACCCTAAGCGAAGCCGGGTACGAAAGCTAGTAGAAACATGAAAATTAATATTTACATAATATGCTTGTCCCGCTAATTTGAATAATTGTGAAGAATTAGGAAATATGTAAATTAAGTAGGTACTCTATATCTAATAGCTTAGCATAGACACAATGATAAACTACTATTCCTTGACGAGGGGCAGACTGAGAAAATATTGCACCGTGAGTCACAGGTGAGTGCTGAGACACTTAAGAACCACAAAACTTAAAAAAATGTTTTAAGCTTTAGTAATAATTCTCACGTCATCCTATCCTCAAAACTTAGTTTTTGTTGGTGAAAAGTCTTTATAGGTGTTGACACATCGAATGTGTCTCCGGAAATCTAACATTTCTGATGTAAGGATGAGTCTGGAATTTTTATTTCAAAAAGTTAAAACACAATTATTATGTAATCCAAAATTAAATTCAATCAGAATTTCTTGAAAAATAAATCAATAGTTGACAATAAAAATTGCGAACATATAATTTTTATGCACTAATAATTTAGGAAACGCATCACTTTATGTAAATTAAAAGTTTTCTACTCTAAGTGACAGCAAAAAATATTTTTACAAAATAAAGAAATTGCGGTTAGGCTTATCTGCTTGAAATAATGGGTTACTTAAAATTTGCAGTAGGTATTTAAAGATTTTTATGTCATAAATAGTAGTAAGAAAATTTATTTTGGTGTAAGGCTGGTTAATTAATTTGTATTCCTGAAAATTTATTAATCAACATTAATAATATAGATCCTTTTCAGACACCGTTCTTGTAATGGAATTTCCAAAATTTAAAAAATTGTTTTGAAACAATTTTAAATGTAAGTTGAAAACGAAGATTAAACTTTTAATTAGCCGCCCCAACCGTAGTAAAATTGAATTGGTTGTATATTCTAATTGTGTTAATAGCTTTTAGAGTTTAGGGGCTAATTTTTTTGAAATTATCAAAAAATTTAAATAAGTTATTCTCTAATTGAAAATCAACATAGAGAAACAGAAAATATAATTTAATTGTTTCTACGAGCTAATGATTTATTTAGTATGTACAGTACATATGTACATACATACATATTTTACCATTTTATTCTGTACATTTCCGCATAAATTTCGTACTAAAATTTTAATTCGAAATATGAAAAAATAAGTTAAAATGAGTTATAACGTAATTTTCTTTTTATGTCATCAGGCAACTCAGATTCTCAAAACATTTTTTCGCTCTTCATAAAAAATAATTACAATTTTTATATAGGATAAACAATAAAATTCTTTAGTGAAAAACGTGAACTGGGTAAATTATTTAAGATTTCAAGCAAAAAAAATTTTACACGGCACCGGCAATAACGCTAATAATATTGCATTAATAACATGTTTGGCTTTATTAGACAAGGCGTGATTACTTGAAGGTTTGTATTCGATAAAAATATTTAAAAATACATTTAAGAATAGAAAAATATTTCCGTTTTTGAACAAAGTTGATAAAGGAAATTGCAGGTAAAATCCTTTAATTTGAATTAAAGCACTTTCCTAATTAGCTAATTTCCTAAAAATTTTTTCTAAGTTTTTCATGCTATCCGTAAAAAAAATTAGCATCATCACGTAAAAGAGTGAATGAGGTGTAGTACGTTAACCAGATTTACAGGTTTTTACCATCATTTTTCTTGCAGAACTTAAAAAAGGATATTGAAATGAAGCGATTAAACTGAAACGAACCTAAATTTTTTCATTAATTTCAAAAACAATAGATTTTAAAGCTTCAATTTTTCACACAAAACGCGGTGTTTTGCCCATCCTGTTGATGGTATATGTGCTTAATTATGGCAAAATTTAACTGAAAAACAAATTCTTGCCATACTACATATGTAATTTTCAAGTTCAGGCAGTTTCGGGAATGTTTTCAATGATTGACTGGGCCCACGAGATCTCGTATTTCTCGATCCGTAATTTTCCAAAACGCCCGTTTTGATGCTTTTTATAAGTGCGTCGGTTAAAAATCCGTGTTTTTTAAGTTTGAGCTTTCTTCAGAGATGTTTCTGCTAAAAGAGTGAGAGAGACTGATGCGCTTCAACTTTTGTTATTTATTTTAGATCTTTAATTTAAAGTGAAATGCTTTTATTAAAATTAATAAAAAATGTAATTTTAATTTTATCTTGGCCGTAACCATAGTAAGGTAATATAGGCCTTCTTAGACTGTTAATAACTTCTTTACAACCCTAGTAGCTTAAATAACTATTATATGTTATACTATAAAATTTAAAAAAATAAATTTGTTTTTAAAATTCGTTGAGGAAATAAATTATAAAGCTTTTAGCAATGTAAAAAAGCAATAACCAGTTGTTAAAAATTTCACAAACTAATATAATTCCTATATTTTCAATAAAATTTCATTGAAACTTCAAAATGTTTTTATTGTTAACAAAGATTTTTGATATGAATGGTATTTTAGAAGACATATTGCTTCTTAATACATCCGGTGGCTTCTTCTAAATTAGTTTAAATTTATATAACTGTTATAAATGGTAGTAAAAGTGGATAATCTGAATCATACTGACTCATGTTATACACTTGAAAGTGAATCAGACAAACTTGAGCTTCCGTGTAGGTTGTCAATAGAAAAGTTTCTTCAACATAAAAAAATATAGTTGAAATTATTTATTTGGCCACGTTTTTGACATTCTCAGCTTAACAGTTATTTTTAAGGTAGCCTAGTTCGTACAACGTGGATTACTTAATCCAAATAATAACAAAGACTCCGATAATTGGATTATATAACTTGAGAAATTAGTGCGACAATTCTTAATAAATATGTCAAATAGGTAAATTACGTATTATATATCTAACGTAAATTAGCGGAAGTTGTACCACTTTCCACTACCTTATGAATTCACAATGAAATATTTTGATTTGCCTAATAGCATATTATTGAAAAACGGTAAAGTACATAAATTTTGGGAAAATTATTAGAACAGCCCTAGAGTTGTTAAAATGACATAGTCATCACTTCGGCAACACGAAAAACCAATCGAAAAATATTAATTTTTTAGTATTTCCATAATAAAATAATAAATAAATAATAAACTGTCATTCGAGACATCTGATATGACTGTTTTTGCTCGGTGGTGATATATTTTTTGTAAAAAATTATAGTTAATTTTTCAATAAGTCACCTTTCTGTTATACAATATCACTCTTATATTTTAAAATATGGTGCTATATTATGATTTATTAAATTAATAACAAAGTGATGGACGTTTTTCATTTTAAATTTTGTAAATATTTAATTAAGTTTGATTTATTTTCGAACTCAAGTATAATCAAAAACACAAAAAGATGCCTTCGGAAACTCAATTAATAAGTTTATGAGTTTTCTGTACATTTGATTTATAAGTCTACAAAAGATATTCTAGAAGCAATTTTGCCACACATTTTTTATTTTAATTTTTTCAAGATTTGTTGTATAATAATGCCGGGACAATGCCCAACTTAATTATCACTTACAAGTAAATATAAAAACTTATAATACATCGCTGTAAAATTATATCTTCATTGTCCTTTATACAACACCATACTTGATTATAACTTCTATTGAACCTACAACTGACAAGATTTTTAATAGATTTAATTTGTTATGCAAATTAAAGGTTTATGAACTTGTAAAACTTAATTAGCAATTTTAATAAAATTGTTGAAATGTGAGGCAATTTCATAATTTCGAGATTTTATAAAAAAGCCTACCTATCTACCTAATTAACGAAATTAACTTTCAAGAACAATAAAATATTATTTGTGCTTTTACCGTAAAACTTTTAATATAAACAAAATTAAATAACTTTACGGAAACCGGCGCTTAGCTAATTAAAATTTGAATTTCATTATATTTGGCTGCCAATTTAATTGAGAAGCTAATATACACGTAATATCAATATATACAATATTGTTATGTAAAATACCTAATTCTTTCGTAATCAGGTTTTACGTCTACGCAAATGACAATTTCCTCCATTTAACATTGATTTTTAATGTAAATGAACAATAAAAAAACAAAATTTCCTACATTTTGTTGTTACCGAACATACAGGATATGTTACAAAGTGCTGGAATATATCAGGTTTCGTATTATGCAAAGTAGAAGTTGATGTAGCAGATAATATATAGCACAGATAAATTTCTCAGACTGAAGAGACTTTTAGTTCCCAAGAAGCCAAAAAATCGTACACGGAAAAAAATAGAAAAATAATATTATTTGTTCGGTGTAGATTCTCATTACAAATATACTTGTTTTATTACTTAAAGTTAACTTATCAACATATTTACCAATGTTGCAACTCGAGAAGTGAAATCAAAGTTTACTTTGACATTAAAATACTAACAAGAAAAGTTTGAATTTTATCCCCCCATTAGGTACAAGATTAGTTTTAAAATCAAAATTTAAAATTAAAATTTGTAGGTACTCTTAGCTCATGTTTATTATATCTTTGTTAATTAAAATTTCAAATTACTAGAAATTAAAGTTTTAATCAAATGGTAACACTACACTTGGTACTGGAAGTTATTAAAAACGCCGATAAAAAAATTTTGAATTATGATAAACTGCAAATTATTGTAAATTATATTTTTAATAACTTCCTTTCGAGTGCTAAACTAATTTTTATTGTGCGACTAACCTAAAGCTAATTACTAGATTATAGATTTACTAAACGCATCTACAATAAAAGTGACAACAATCTGGCAACACAGCTTACCTGATCCTGTAAACGAGTAAGCATGGAACAAACAAATTAAAGCACAATCAGGCCAAGTCAGTGAGTGTGTATGGTACTTTCGAACTAGTAGTACCGCAGTACTACTCTTATAGTGAATCGAGTGCGAATATACGGAATACAATTTTCAAATTAAGTAAGTTTTTAAATTAAGGTATCTTATATATTATTTTATTTAATTAAACGACCGATATATTTTAATATTTTTGAATTTGATACAATTTTTATGTCATTTTAACTAGAATAGTAGATTGTTAAGTTGGAGACTTTAACGCTAGATTAGACACTAAACCCGACTTTTTCCAGCTTGCATTTCTGGTTTTTAAAAGTATCACGTTTGATACAGATATTATGGTGATTTCGATTAATTAAACCTTTGTTTACTTTTACAATTTTAGAAAGTTTAATTTAGTATTATTGTTAAAGTAAAAGAAAATAATGTCGTTTCAATAAAATAATAACATTTCGATTCCGCGAAATTAAAATGCGCAAATCGCATATTTAAGAAAATTAATAATAATAAGTTGTTTTTCGTACAAAGACGTCATAGTAACGAAATATATTTACGGAAAACTTAAGTGTTTACCAAAGTCTTTTGAAAATACAAATGTAGGTACATAACAATATTCAAATTAATTTTTTTCACTATTAAATCACTTTCGTTTATAGAAATTTCGAATTAAGTTATCTCAAAATAAAGTTTTGATGAATTTAAGGTAGATCACGTAGAATAGGGTAAAAAAGTGCTTGATTGAAAATAAACAAAAAAGTTTAAGAAAAAAATCGAGTACCTATGTAAAGTCTTGAATAAATAAGTGTGCCATGGTCTCTATAGCTATATATAAACGCTTCATTAGTTCAGTGTCACGAACTTGTATTTAAATAAATTGTATTGTCATGAATAAAAATTGTATTATTAATTTATTTATGAAGAACTCTGACGACAAAACTAAAAAAAATATTTAAAAATTAAATTTTATTTATAATAATATACTTTTTATATTATGTATTATCTGCGGTTCTTCTTTGCCCCCTTCCCTTTCTGGTTTAATTTTATTTTTAGTGAATAAATTAATTGTTGTATTCTTCGTGGGAAAATTTTGAAAAATTCGTACCATTAAATGCTGCAAATTGTGTAAAAAAATTTACAAGCTAATAAAACCAGCAATAATTTTAAAAGTTAAAAACTACTTTAACAATGGTACGTTCGTTGTAAAGAAATATACTTTGTAATAGCACTTTCTTTAAAAGAAGTTTACTAAACCATGTTATTACAACACACTTGAACCTTTCTTTGTGTGCGTTATTGAAGTAGAATGTGACCCAAGACAAGTTTCTTGAAGTAATATTATAAAAGTATGTATACAAGTTATATGTTCTAGTAAATACGCTAATTAAACATGTCGTTAATTGTTACGTCTAGGTTAGTAATATGGGCGTGATATTATTTGCAGTTATTGTAAAACAAATTGTTAAACATTTCGAAAAACTCAAGTCAGTGACGGATAAGAAAGAAAAAACAACAAAATCCAAAGTCAGCCATACGTAAACATTGAAAACAATAATTTTATTTATTTCTATATGTCATGATAGATACTAGTAAAAAATACATAGCATATTTTTTTACCAATGATATATTTGCTAGTTCCAAATTTTTGCACGTACTGCTACTTGTGGAATACTCTTCGCTTCAGGGTAAAATTTATCGTCAAACTGAAGATATGTTTAATCGTAATATTGGTATCTTAATTTATTGTTAAATCAGAATATAATTACCATATTTCATCATCTGTTATTTTGTAACCTAAAGAAAGTCATTGTCAGGTATTATTTCATGGTTTCCAGTAAAAATTATTGACAACTTTCTCCTATTTTAATTAGATTCTTAAGCAGGTAATTAATAACCGCATTATTTTACTGCAATTTACGGTTACTAGTAAATTACGTTATAATGCTAAGAACGCGACTTGCTCGGAGTAAGTAAATTTATATTTAGTAAAAATTTATTGATAACCTATACAATAATTTATTCTTATATGGTATAGTTGACAATACCGTTAATTAATTCAAATACTTAGTACAATAAATTCAAGCAATTAATTCAATTAGGTATCTGGTTTCTATTGTATATTTTATGTAACAAATTACAAAATACGACACTTTCTTCCTTACTCGATTGAAAAACATGGCATTGCAAATTTTCAATTTGCTAATTAGGCTTGATAGACAATTAAGAAAATAAAACATTGTTGCTTAACCATTTAGTATTTCTTCTAACAAATGAACTTCCGAGTTTTGCATTTTCCTTAGATAGGATGAGCCTTTTCCGCCATTTGTTCTATTCTCTAACGCAGAATTAAATTTAATGACGAAAGGTTGTATGCAAAACTACTTAAACTGCTACTTTTTAGTTATTTACTCAGCTGTAGCACTTCCATATGCGTGTGTTAATCGATAATACCATGTAAGATTAGAAACAGCTATTCTTTAAATTAGGAAATAGCATACAATTCGATGATACTGTAAATTACGGGTTTGTTTGATAACAAATCAGGATTAAATTGACTGTGGTTTGTACAAAAAAGGTTAATATATTGAATTATTCACCAATATTTAAATGTAACTTGTCAAAGACAGTAGGTGACCAAAAAGTCAACTTATATTAATTTTACATAATAAAAACAGTACAATGCATTGATTTATGTATTTACAGTAACAGACCACCCTGCGTTTAAATTCATTAAACATAAAATTTAGCTCTCTTGTTTGTATCCTTTGATTCGTTTTTTAATGGCTATTGAATTTTCACAATGTTTACGTGTTGATTTGTAATAAAACGCATTACAATGTGGCAAACCATTTGTCAGAATACACATTTAATTTTATTGTTAGTCATTAATTGAAGATCTCAGCATTCGCCATTCTATTCAAAATTTGTTACTACCTTTAAGTAATCCAAACAACCTCTCGTTTACAAAGGAATGCATATTTATTTGCATTTTAGGGGCTGAATTAATTATGAATCCGATAACTACCAGATGGAAATTTTTTTTTTATTATTCCAATTTACATAAATAACGAAATCAAACAATATTATTTGTAAAGGTCAATGACGCTGCCAGTTTAAAATTTTTGCAGAAATATATCATTGGTCAATAGTAAAAGTAAATCATTTTCTCTAAAGTATAAATATTAAAATTTAAAAAAAAGAAAGCGAAATTAATAGGTATAAAAATATATAAACATCAAACTGTAAAAAATTAAGGTTCTACTTAATTATTATCTAAACTACTAAAATTTTTGTTCATTCGGTGATCAATCATAAAGCTTGTAATTTGCATGGCGTTTATCTAAATTTAAATATTATACGAGCCCATAAAAATTACATAATGCAGTAGCAATTTTTTTTACATAGAATTGATTGCATAACACATACATGGTAAAAGCTTAGTAATATTATTTTCTAAATTAAGATTATAGCACCTTTGTATCAAAGTTTCATAGACTCTTACTCCTTGCGTTAACCTTCACATTATCTTATTATAAAAGTCAGTACCACCTATACAAATACCAATAATTAAAAAAATACTAATAGTAAAAGTTGAAATAATTACGCTATAGCTAATCAGTAAAATTAATATTAATTTATTGTTTAAGTTACCATCACGATTTAAAAATAATTATATTTCATTAACAGGAGTTAATCGCTTCCCTCGGTCACGGAGCTAAATTTTTTTAGACTTACCCTTGTGGTACAACATTCATTAATATTGCTAAAATAATAATTAATTTAGATTTGCAAGCCCATCCTTTACACCTTATCTAAAGCTTAATTAATTGACCTTGGCCTGTATAAGTCGAACTTGAACTTGACTAATTGTATAATGGCGTGTACGTCTGCACTAAACTGTTATATGCAATAATCAGTTAAAATTCTATACGCAAAGCTAATGGAATTTAACGCAGGCCGTTGTAGACGATTATTGGTTTTAAAAGGGTAAACTAGTAATAAAGTTAACATCGTAATTAGTTTGAAATTGGCTAAAATATAATTTTTATCTTCATGATAACAGCTTTTTAGCTGCGGAATGCTATTGCAGTCAACCGCAGTTAAAAAACCCATATCGGTTTGTACCTTAACGAATGAGGCAAAAAGGCCCTTCAACTCATTTGACTGTCAAAATGTTGCATAATCATGTAAAACTTTGCTCGTTAAACTGATGTTAGCCATAAATTAAACTAATTTAACAGGAACAATATTTAGCTTGCACTAATATAAATTTAATTGAGTAATTTGATAATAAATCATTTATAATACAATGTAATGCTGAAGTAGCAAAATAATGATAGTAATAAAAATAAATAATAAGTATAATTTTTTGTAACTTAATTTAGTGATGCCAATATAAAGTTGGTATACCTCCTGTATCTTGGGCAATTATTTTTTAACTTGGGGAATTTTAAAACTGTAGTTATGTCCCGAGAACCGTTAAATGTAAACGTAGTGGAGATATAAAAATGTAGTTAAATTTGGTACTCCCCAATTCAATTATTATTCAACTATAATTGGAAAAAGGTGAAGACGTAGCTACTTAGATTAAAATATTATTTTTTAATCAAGAACATTTTGAATAAAAAGGTATGTAGATATTATTAGATTTGCATTAGAATTTTTGCCACGAACTCACAATAAATTGCTTCTCTATTGTATTAAAAATAATAAATACCACGATGGATGTACATATTTGCAAAGGTAAAAGGTTAAAAATAATAATGAAATATTCCAAGGGTCATTCGAACGGTATTTTATAAATAACTCTTTCTATAAGAAAATAATAATTTCCGACAACGCGATGAGTGGGTATTCTTTCAATAAAGGTGGTATAAAATGGATTTATGAATTCTATTGGTTTTATTAATGGAATTTTATAGCTCACGGTGAGCATATTGTTGGACTTTTAAGTGGTGTTTAATTAAAGTTGGCGGTGTGAAAGCGGGAATTTGTAGCTCCCGTGAGATAATCGACTGAAAATCAAGAACAGCATTTTTCAAAATAATTAAAAATTTAATTAGTGCCTTTGCCAACGAAAATGAAAATAATAAATCATCGATAATAATGTCGCCGTAACACACTGTTCCAGAAATGACGTCTATAGAATGGAAGAAATGTGTAATGCAACTTTCAAGTACAGTTTTTTTCTAATTGCAAGAAGCAAACCGTAAATACAAAACAAGTCGCTATTAATTCTTCAAGTAAAGGATGTCAAACTAGTCTAGTCTTGAAGCAGACAACATTTTATAATGATCAACATTGTAATCAACTCGAGATGCTTGATGATCAAAAATACAGTTAATTAAATTTAATAATAGTAGCAATTAGCTGAAAAAGCTTATAAGCGCAAAGATCAAGTACATTTAAGCTTCTTATACATCCACGTTGCGACTGAATGGATCTGATGAATGAACAAGAAAAAATTTTTGAGTTAAATAAATCTCTTGTACGGTTATATTATAACAGATTGCAATATTACAAAAAAGGGAAAACGAACGGATTTTTTAAAAATGTAATAATAAATTATATTTTATTTCTGTCCTTCTGAGCGGTCGACTTGTTTTTGAATTTTTTATGGGAACTGCTCAAAAGGCAGGTGTTTTCCGTTTCCCATGTTATGCACATGATTTATTGAAAACAATTATTGTTTAATGTTTTTAACAATTCGAAAGTCAAGATGAGAAAAAAGTCTTCTCATCAGTTTTATGAAAATTTATAATGGTTTGGACAAATTATTTCTCATACTTTCACGTCAAAAGTTTTAATAACTTTTTAATTTTTCAAATAGTTCGTAAGTTCTTTATAACTTAAATAATTAAAAAACTTCACACGGTGAAACTAATAACTTTGCAACATTAATAACTTACATCAGGGCAGATGTCCCCCTTTAATAAATCTCTTGATAATACCTCGACTGTATAATAATATATAATATTATGCAATATTATTTGATGTCTGGTATTTTGTATTATAAATTTCGTTTTAAATAATTTAATTTGCAGCTATTAGGTGCTCGGTAAAACCGATGAGCTTATCATCTCATCTTTATTATTGCATGATTGATACACCTTCTGTATATTTCAATATTTTATAATATATATTTTGATATAAATCTCGGATAATTCTCAGACCTACGAATATTGGCTATAGAATAAAATGTCAAATAACATATTGAGCTATACATTATAATATTGCAGAATATTATATGGATTAGATTTTGTTGACCTTCAAGTTTAATCAAAATAATATAATAAATAATATATTGGATATTTCGACGTTTTGCATGTTTTATTAACCGATTAAATTTAGACTTAAAAATTCTAATTAATTCAAAAGTTAGTTTTTGTTCATCTTCCTTCCCCATTCCAATTTCTTCATATCTTAAGAATTTCTTCAAGTGTAAAATCCAATGATATTTTAGTAGATTGGGGAATTTACCAGTGGTTCCGATTTTCCCAGATTTAAACCTAATTAGTAGTTGACTGCACTAACTACTGGGCCAATGACCGTCTTTATAAATAAATTCAAAATTTAAAAACGAGCGCCGCACCGTAAAAAGAAAAATATTTATTTTGACTTGAGTGCTTCGTTCGCTCTTCATTGGGTCACATACTTAAAAAAATTACCTAAGGTGCTAACACTCTTCCAGGTAAACCACAATAAGGGAAAATAACAATAATAATTGTTTTAAAATATTTTAGAATTTAATTTACAATTTATGAATTGTTTTATTAATGAAGCTCTGAAAAAGTTTATAAAATGCCTCGACCGTAAACTGCATAAATTGTGAAGGTACATAAATATGCTTTTTTATAATTAAATAAAGATTCACTTAAATATTTACGTCACGTCACAGACAAAATAATATTATACCTAACCGGTAAAATTCAAATATTTTAATATTTATTTTTTATTAAATTTAGTAATTTCAACCCCGCTCTTCCCATATTTTTATGCATTATGCATTTGAAAGCATTCTCGTCTCCAGAAACTTAACACGAGCATTCTTAGAATTTCTTTAAAAGACGAAGAGCAACCTATTACAATTTAAACATTAATTGATTATAAACTATAAAATTGGAATTATTTTTATATTGCTGCACTCAAAATAAGTTCACTTATGTTGTGCAATCAAAATAAAAAAATTTAAAAAAAATATATATAGAGTTTGTTTCCCGCCTCATGAAAAAAGTACTCTGGATGCTCATTTTGACATTAAATAATTTAACACAAATTTATTCTAACGGCAAAAAGTGGTAACGGCAAAATGGTGACGGCGAATTACGCCGAATACGCCACAGCACCACCTGTGCTAAGAATTTAATTTTTATTCTTATAAGTTCACGGATAAAAAAATCAAGATGATAAACAAATAAGTAAAAATAGACAGTTAGATAATTCATTATAATAGGTGTGAAAATTACGTCTTCGTGTGAAGGAACACTCCAGAAATTTGACAACAACTCACAGAGGAACCCCACTGTGAACCACCCGCAGATTTCGGTAGACCTTTTTTTATGAAAATATAGCCAAAATGAGGTGACAAGTGTTTCGGCATTTGATCGGCATAAGTGATTTATTTTCCGAAGTACTAATGAGATACAAAGTAAAAATGTACATTTACACCCGGGCTTACTTCCAGTTTATTTTTAAACTTTTACGTATTGATTGGTTTATTTTTATTTCCAAATGTAGAATTGCTTCGGTCGCGTGATCTATCAATCTATTTATCTTGAGTAAAAATACTTGGCAAAATAAAATTTTATCCATAAATTTACTGTGTAATAAAAATCCTATTTATTTTAGTGCCAAAGGTAATAACTTTGCAACAAAGTTTAAGTCTCATAAAGCAAACAAAAGCAATATTTGCAAACGAATATAAAAATAATGATATTGTAGTCTGTTTATTTGTAGCATACAAAAACATTATTTATATTTCATATTGGAAAAATACAAAAAATAAATAAATAGACGTAGACTGTATTGACATGGATTTATGAACAAAATTAAATTAAAACGAGGTTTACACAAAAAATAAATATTTTAAAAAGTGGTAAAAAATTTAACGGGTGGTCCGCTGTAGGGTCCCCTTATCAGATTAAAAAATTGTAGAAAAAAGAAACATTTGGAAGAACAAAATAGGCTGGAGAACAGTAATATCATATAATTGGTATTGGGATTCTTGACCGAAAGAAACTTATGTTTCTACAGTTTACTTTTCTTTTTGATTTAATTTTTCTATGTTTATTCATTTTTCTCTACATGTTTAACCACGATTGGAATTTATCTGTATTTTTTCCAAAAATATTGTTGTTTCCGTTGAAGCATCCAATATATCTATAGTTTTTGTAGTTCTGAATATAAATTAATAAAATCACTTACGTAATGATCCTTATATGTATATAATTTCATTTACAATACTGCAGTTATTATTTTGATATGTAAAAGTAACCTTGAACTATCTAAATGAACTATTAATAAACTTAACGACATAATAATTATAATACTTAATGTGTAGGTGCCAATTCTATAATTGCCAAACTATTGACATACCAAAAAGAGCAATTGCTGATTTAAAAATTTCCTTAGCAGGAGATAATCTTTGGTAGGTACAAAAAAAGTGGAACAACAAACTACAGTCCAGCAATGTCGTCTATTTACCATATTATAACATTAAGTTTTGTTGTTATTTACGAATTTAGAGATTAATTCCAACTAAACGATATATTTGTCTAGAATGGAATTAATTCTGGTAAACTGATGAAGCTTTTGCGATTTACCTAATGTACTCTTGATTAAACGTTGCATTGCATGCTAAACTGAACAAAACGTTGTTGGTATCAAATAATATCCGCACGATCTCAGGTTCACAATGGAGACATTAATTTTTTAAATTTAAAACTTAGAAGTGAACGGTAAATTCCTAATCTTCAAATTCCAGATGGATACGACTCGACACAACCAACGAATCTATCAAACTAAAAAATTACTTGCAAACAAAAGTATAGTCACGACTACACTTTAATCGCATTGCAGTTAACCTATAAATAACAAATTGTTTATATTGCGGTTTACACAAACAGATATTTATCTGTATAATTTCAAAACGAAATAAACTGGTGGGTATTTAGCCGATAGATAACGTTGAATTTGTGGAGCTCTATGCGATTAATGTATTAAACTCTAACAAGCAAGTTATAAGCTCTTCAAGCTAACACGAAAGATATTAGAAGATAATTTCATCGAGAATAAATATTCAAACATCCAAATGAGTTAACGATGATTGGCTTGAGTGTTGCCCAAGCAAATAGACATTTCTGCCTTCAAAACTTTATATCAGTAGATGAGTAAATAATGTTGAATATATTGAATCAAACTGTATGTACCGACTTAGAAAGGTAGAACCTTCTTTGAACATCAAAGAATATTTTGATATGAATATATTATCAAAACGCATAATCTTTAGCACCACCCCCTCAATCATAATTATTATTATACCTACCGGAAATTCAAAAAATTCGGAACTAAAACAGAAATGCGATACGAATAAACGATGTAAGTAGATATTGTTGATTGATTAATAATTTTGTCAATTAACAAGTATGATGGTGATGATTAATTTCCGTAAATGTATCGATTTAGTAATTATTATCGTTATATCTACATATCTAAATGTATGTTAATTATTTACTTCGATTCCGCTTCGCTCCCTTTTTTTATTTATTTAAATTTAAATTTCGAAGTGGATAGATACCTAAATTGTCTTTTATTCTTATGCAAATTCAAAAAATTTAAATATTTCAATAACGTAAGCTATTCGAATCAACAATTTATTTTAGCAAAATAAAAATTTGACGACCAACGACGCTGAAGTCCTTTTATCATATTTCCCACTCAAAGTAGTGAAACGATAAATTGCAGGATCTTTTTAATAATTCCTTAGTAAAATATTTTACAAAACCAGCAAGTGGTTAAAGTTTGTCTTGCGATATAGCAATTTATAAAATTATCTGTCATAAAACTGCACGTACGTGTAAGTTTTCCTATTAACCCATAAATTCTAGTCCTGCATTACTTGTTGCACTTTCAAGAAAATTACCTCAGTAATGCAATGCACACACTTACTTGCACCAAACTTGATAAATTCCTAACAAAAATGTCTAAATATAAATAATTCATTGTCTAGACTGCATATAGCAAAATAAAACCAAGTCATAAATCGAATCTTCGAAAGACATTAAATGCCTTTATAGCCAAACTGTTTATCTCGGAGTATCGATTTTGCATTTTATTGCAAGAAAGAGATTTTGTAATTTTAATTTTAAAAATGTAAATTGTATTCACGCTGGCGAAATTACAATACAATGGGTAATTATGTGTTTTATATTTATAGCTTACATAGCATTATCCATTGTGTTAATTTTTCTTCCGAGCAAAAGTATTAATTAATTATTTTTATTATATTTTTGCAGATAACTAAAAATGGAATCGTGGCTTGTCGATGTGAAACGTGTAAAAATTCCACGACCGAAATTCGGTAGCAACAGCAGATGTCATCCCTATCCTTCGGAGCCTCCCAAGGATTATTTCTATGACGACTCGAGACTTGATGATCTCAAAGTTAGAGCGTCTCTGACCTCTAATGCAAATCTCGTCAAAGCTACAGAAGATCTTAGAAGAGCACTTCAAGAGAAACTTTAATCTGCGTATAGTTGCTATGTTTTAATTTTGTGTGTAATTTAATTATTTCGATTATTTAATGCATTGTTGTTTATTGTCCTAATAATGAATGAATGATGTAAAACTAGAAATTAGTAGAGTGGCAGAAAACCCGTTGTATCGGTTTTGCTATATTATGTAACTTAACATTTTTCCTCATTTAGCGTAAAGCGAAATGGTTCAACGAACTATTTTATAAGAATTCTAATTTACATCGATTAATCGCTCAATTTCCGTTTACTTATTTCAATTTAGAGATCAATGGACTTCCACTAAGCATAGATTCAGTGCCCACCCAACAAGAATTTTTTAAGCATTTATATCTGCCACTCCAAATTTTGACAACATAAAAGATGTATATAAAATTGATTTCCTGTTAGATTAAGAAGCGTTTTGTAAGTTCGACTTAAAATCGACAATTTTTTATAACTCAGTTATATTAGTTTTTTGCCAATATAGTTATAGCTTTACAAGTAATTCTAACACCTAAAGTATTCATGTTTTAATTTAAAGTAAGAATAGACTTACGATAGTATCTTTTGCAATGAGAACCACTTATACATCACATTTGAATAAGTTTTTGAAATAGCGAATCTTTTCATAATTAATTAATTATTTTAGTTATAGTTGTTAAAATAAGCATTTTTGTAAATAGCTGTGATATAGTATAATGCTTATGAATATATAAATATTTTATATAAAAATTATTTGTACCTACAATAAAATAAGATTTAAAGAATTTTAAGAGCTTCCATATTTAGTAAGAAAAAGATTAGCTACCACTATCTGAAGTTTAAATAAAATTGTCATAATTAAAAAGCCAATATACTGATTATATAAAGCTGCCCAATTAACTTGTAATGTCCAAATTTATTTGATCTAACAACTGAATTTGCTGATCCAACGAAAATTACCTTTAACATATCAGTGGCTTTTTGATAATTGGCAAAGGCTTCGTTAAGTAGAATAGCCATTGGCTGCTTTTACAAAATTAGTAAGGGTACTATCAACAGAATGTCGATGTTCGCCGGAGGACCGAGCTATGAAATTTGTCAAATTCCGCTATTCAAATCCAGAATTTCCGCTCTGAGTTGTTCAACCAGCGATCACACCAATCCACAGTAATAATATCAATAATACAGTTTTAAAAATATATTATATTATTTTGAAACTGCAGGCTTAAAAAACTTTTCACTAGCTCTAACGTTGTTTACTTACATTACTAATTTGCATATTACCTAAAGCAATAAAATAAAATGAAAATTATCTGTAGCTACATTTAATTCAGTTGAACTTTCAGAGACTGCAGTATTAGCTTTCCAACTAACGATAAGCTGGAACACATGAATCAAATTTTCAACTTTAGTTAAATAACTAAAAGTATATAATTAAAAGTTACTTATTGGTTTTCATTAGTGCTATATAAAGTTTGTGGAGAAATTTATAATTGAAATTGTGGTTTTATATTTCAGAATAAATATAAAATGCACTAACGCTGTTTAGAACTGAAATGTGGGTACTTAATGTGTCAGATAAAATACAAACTGTAAATATTATGCCAAGGATTGCAATCACTTATTGCGAACTATTTTGAAAGATTCCACAGACATAACTAAACCTAATTTTGAGTTTTATTAATTCGCAACACGCGAATATACAGTTTATGATGGAAATTTAAACTAATAATAGTATCAAAACTATCGCGACCTAGGTATTTCAAAAGAAAATATTAGTCATTCTTTCAACAATTTTGATAACCGTACTGAAACGAATTTGGACATTTATAGCTAACACCCCATTTTACATAAATTAATAAATTAACTTCTTGCAGTTTATTCTTAATCGATTAACTGTGTTAGCCACGTAAACAAAAATAAAATGAATTTAATCGATCGTTTACAGAATTGCGTGTTCCTCTAATATTTTTTTCAAAAATATACATTTGGGGTAAAAGTCTAATGAAAACCACTACCAATATTTTTTATGTGTCTGATGATGTCACTGTCATAGTACTATGATATCCCACACCATGTGCCAATTTTTCATATATTTTGTGGATAGTACTTGAGGTAATTCACTAGAACCTACAGGTTAATGTAGGTTGACCCAAAGTAAAGATAATTTTTATTTCGGGTGTCTGCGATGCGAACCTGAAACTCTTACAGCCAGAATCTACAATTTTGACCACTAAACTAAACAAAAATTCTGCTGTACGCTGAGCATACATTTTAAAATATTGATAATGAAAATCAAAATAATTTTTCACATATTTTTTGAAATGTTTAATTTTTTATTAACATCAAATTGCTTCACCTGCAACCATACAGTTTCAGAGAAGCTATAAAGGTAATATAAATTTGTTCTATGGTTCAATTTGCAGGCAGTCCAAATTAAGGGTTCAATTGGAATTCTGTCGATTTGAAAAACTAAAATAGTTAAAATCTAATTTGCAGATGATTTTAAATTCTGTATATGCAGAACACTATGAGGTACGAAGGCGATCACTTATTGACTGAAGCCAAGATGACGTACTAAGGAATTTAATTAATCTGGTGGTTTCCCTTTATCTTTCCCATAGCCCACATCTATCTTAGGCTTTAGATCACAGCAGTGCAAAAATATTTGAAATTTGTTAATTTTTCCCAGCTGATAAACTAGAGAAACTCCAAAACCGAGAAAACTAGAGAGCAAACCAGGCTTTACCTGAGAATGGACGCAAGAGCGGCCGAGGCAAAGTTGTCTCCCGAGATTTTCATTTGAGTTTATATTTTGAAAAACAACAAATATTTATATTTTTGAGTGAATAGATATGTTTTATTTTGATTTGGAGGTTGTTCAGTATAGTTTTGGAGAACTTTGCATACTGTTTTTTGATTTTGAATAAAAAGAATTTGGGTTGAGAACTTCAGATCGAGGAAAAGAACTTTGATTTTGAAGATTTGAAAAATTAAAGTGAATTTTTGAGTGAAAAGTTAATACTATTTAAAATTAGGCTATCTTAAAATAAAATTTGATATTGTTGCATATGGTCAAGTTATCGTTAAGATTAAAGTTCCTTTTTACATTGAAAATTTTGCTTATAATAATTTAATTTGTAATTTTGGATTGATAAGAGGGAAAAATAAACGGAAATAAATATTATTTTAGAATTCGGCTTTTCCAAAATCCATTTACATTAAGTTCGTCGTGCAATATTTGATTTTTAAACATAACCGGGTAACAATTAAAAATGAATGAGCCATTTATAAAATTTGGTAACTGGCAAATGCATTTCAATATATCATCATCAATAGGATAAATTTTTGTTTCTCCCTGTAGCTTTTCTGACAAGCTTATTTATTTATAAAATATTTTACTTAAATAATTAATTTTAAAGTTAATAATTACGGAAAAGTTTTTTAAGGTGCAAATCCAGTTGCAGTTGTTGACTAGTTGTACAGCTGTTAAGGGAGCGTTCATAAACCACGTAGTTTGATTTTGACCTCTTTAGAACCCCTCCCTCCCATCATGTAGCTTAACGTAGCTTTTACCATGATACCCCCCTCCCCCCCCCCCCCTAGATGGAACGTAGTTTTTTTTTCTATAAAGTCCAGAAGACATGTTATGCTTTCTGTTAACAAAACTATTTAAAAATTATTTGGTATAAAAAATGAATAACACCGATATTTGTTTTAAAAACAAATAGCGCACCTATATAAAATATAAATAAAAAAAATCCAAATACGGAAATAAATATCCATATTATGTTGTCGCTTTTATTTTGCAAATTGCTTTCATAATAAATGAAGAAAACTACGTAGCTTGACTATAACCCCCCCGTACCCTCACGTAGCCCTGCGTAGCATTCTACCTAACCCCTCCCCCCCCCCCTTGGCCAAACCACGTAGTTTATGAACGCTCCCTAACATCATATCACAAATTATTTTAAAATTAAATTTCGTTAATAGAAATTCGTACCTTCAAATATGTTTTTACTAAGAACAACTTATTTGTCTCTACTTTTATGAATTTTGTAGCAAAATATTGTTACTTTTGCTAGGGTAGGTTTTGGCGTAGCACTCTGTACACACCGTTTATCTAGTGCCATTACGGCCATTAGTATATATCCTAATGAAACTGTTACTCTAGCTAACCAGGTCACATTTTTATTCGTTTTCTTCTTGTTAATTTTGTAATTTTGAAACGGCTATAAGTAAATTTAAATTTTTGTTGATGTCGTAAGGTATTTACTACGGGAAATATTTAATGCTCTGATAAGATTTTTATTTTCTGTACTGCTGCAATTTTACAGAATTTGTTACATATTTTCTGTGTTTCTGTGTTTGACTTCCTTGGATTTGTGAGGTCATATGGTGACCCTGAGAACGTTCTTATTTTTTTTTACGCCCAAAATTACTCTATAAGTTGGTAATACAATTTATCATACTTCATACCACGTCTGTTATAAAGAATTTTCAATTGAATTGGGTACTAAATCGTATGAACTGAATTATTGTAAATCCGATTATCGAAATTGAAAATTTGACCATTTGAGTAATATAAATTTTATTAAGTGTGGCTTTTTATTGAATAATTTATTTAAGCCTAACTTACATTTTCGATAACATATGAGTATATTTTATGGTAATATGATAATCATACATCAAATGATTAAGCTATACATTTATCAAGTATAGGGTAAGGTAAACATATATCACAGCAAATAATATCATGTTTCTATATTGAAAATATTAATTATTTAAAAAATACTTGATTGAAAAGAAGTGTAAGAATGAGGGAAAAGTCGCCAAATTGTGATAACGATTTCGCCATTTTGCATAACAGACGGGAACATATCGACATCAACAGGATTTCTATAGAGCATTTTAGCTTATGCCACCCCTGCGAGAGAAAGCACATTGATTTTCGCAATCTGAACATTTTTTCAGAAACTTGGATGCTATATGCAAAATCTGATAATTATATTCAACCTCACCTACGTTTGAAAATTTAATTTTTCAAAAATTAGGAACTTACAGCAACTATATGCTGTTAACCTCTCCTAACGAAGTAATAATTACCTTAATCGCATTCATGTAGAAACGCCAGTGGCAAATTTACCTAACTAAATAAACGTGCAATGTACATACTTATATAGAATAATTACGAATAAAAGTAAAATTTAAAATGTGTTATTTACACTCAACTAAAGTTATCAATATATACAACAGTAGGCATAAAAATTGCATTGGGAGTTATTTTTCATTTTTTTTAATTGAGTTAAATGAGTTTTTTTTTAAATTAAAAATTAAAGAAAAACTTTTTTTCCCCAATTTTCAAAAATACAAAAATAATTCTTTATATAATTTTCATGACCGCTACTGTGTATTCAAAATTAACTATTGTTGTGCCTACAGCATCTACGAGTTCACTCACAAACTACTTTTAGAGAATCCAAAAATGAAACTTGCATAATTTTCAAACTAAATAAAATAGTAACGTTTATTTGTGTAATAAATGCCTTAGGAGATTTTTCTTCAAAATTTAAAATTGCTTTTAGCAATTAAAATAATCGCGTTGAAAAGAGTACGCCTTTTGATTAATCGACACGTTCCGCTTGGTTTGTATAATTTTAACGAATAATAGCAGTATAATATGACATAGTACAAAACGTAACATATTATAAGCAAATGCACTAAAGCAAACTGTCCGTAAAATAACACGAACGTTTAACAGACAGCTTATTTTCATGCATTGCATTTTTAAAATGAGGTCTACATAATATATCATGTCAATATAGTATATTATGTATAATATTTAATATATCTCTTTTCCTATTTATCAAACTAAACTGTAACCAATTTAGATTAATCGATATAATAATAATGCGTTTTACCATTTGTAAGTAAAAACAACTGTTGGTCCTAATAACAACACCGAGCACATTAAATAATTTTTGTTTAGATATAGGTTTTTTCTAAGCCGCAAAATGTATTCACTTAGTGTGTACCCGAAAGGTTATAATAAATAACTTGATACATTTCAAAATTTCAAAGTGAGAAACTTTGGTAAAACTATAGTAACTTTTAAAAGCTTCATTTAAAAAATTTTTTTTAATTAAAGTGTTTTTCTGTATGAGCCAAAATCGAACTACTTAAATTATTATAAGTTAACTTAGAAAATAAGTTAAAGATTAAAGAGAAAGAAGTTCAAGATTGGTAATTAAAGCATCGATATGCGAATTTATGGTGAAACCGGCATCTCGTTGTTGACATTGTATTCAGTCACTCAATTGTTAAAATTTAATTTATAATGTGTTATAATTAATTAATTTCAAATAAATATAATTATTTTATAAATTTGTTATTATGAAGAAATTTTGAAAGCAAAATTATATGAAAATAAAAGGTCGTTAGAATAACGATTTAGAAATGGAAATTAAAAAGATGAGGAAGTAACGTTAATTTAATTGAAAAGATTGCAGAATAATTTGTTATGACAAGGATGATTTATATTTGATTGATCTTTATAAAAGTATTAAATAATTTTACAACCAAGTATTTTCCTTCTAATTTTAGAACTAACAACGCAAAGACTACATCTACCCCGATAAGCTTAATCAAATTCAACTTAAAATTCAACGGTTATCGAGCAGGGTAATACCATAGAATACTATATTGACTTGAATATATTATAAAATATCGTAAAATCAAATATAGAACAAAGTTGATATTGCATGTCTATGCACTGTATCGAAAATACCTAAGCTTGATAAGCTTGCAATAAATAAAAATGTTGTAGGATTTTAGGTATTATTGTAGAATATAGACGAATACAAAAGAGAGATTCTATACAGAACGAAATATACGACAAAGTTCACAATAATAGGATAAACAGTTCATTTGTAAAAGAAGAATTGCATAATAAATAAAATTTAATGGAGATATCTCAAAAAATTCTATAACAAGAAACGAATAAGCTCACAAAGGCGGTTGAAACTTCCCTTCAAACCGGGTCTACATCGAGACGAACATGTTAGCTAACAATGTTTTTATATTTTCAAATTTCAAAACATCCATTTCGGTCAATATAAGATAATATTATATAAAAATTAAATTTAAATTAAAGTAATATTGTACATAAATATCGAATCAAGTATGAATTCCTGTAATTAGAATTATATATTAATAATTTGTATTTATACAAGAATAAAATATAACCGCGTGTGTCGATGAAAGATAAATATATCTGCACAGGTAAATATTTGATTCTGTTTGAACTTTGTCATATCTCGTTTATCATGTACAAAATACACATACCTATAAATTTGTACACTACACAGTAAGTTTACTGGAAAGGAAATGCTCTGAAAATTCGTTTTTAATGGAGTCGATGGTCATAAGTTTCTGACGACAGTTCTAGATGATGATTACATCCAGTCACGTACTTGTCTCATTTTCTTTTGCACAAATATACGTATCCTTATATAAAAAGATAAAGACAAAATAATTCGCATCAATTTGCAATGGCATATAAAATAAGATGCCAAAGTTGAGATAATAATTTATTAATCTAAAATTGAGGGCAATTTGTCATTCACCCTATATACTATAAACCGAGAAAGTGTTTTACAATAGATAGGTAATAACAATTTACATAATATAAAATAATCATTTACTTAGCATATGTAAATTTATTAAAAGTACGCTTTTAAATGGACCAATTTTAAGGTCAATCTCATGGGCAATAAATTTTATAAGCGATCCCATTCATCATTTTAAAAAATCAATTTCTCTTGTTTTATTGACGTTTCGCGCTCCTTTTCTATTATAAATTTTAAAACTGATTGTAGTCAAAATGTTTAAAACGCATGTAGTGTTAAAAGTTATTAAATTTTTAATAGACAATAGAAAGTTATTGTCAACATTCGTTAATTAAAACAAAAAATAGAAAAGTTTGTTAATGATATTAAAATATTTTTAATTTTCTTTTTTTTATTTTGGCCAAGTCGAAGCAAAATGATTAATTATAAAATGTAAATTGCAATTATTTAACTATTATAAGCGACTTTTATATGAAAATATATTCAATAGGTAATAAAAATTAATTATTTCTTTTTTTTTGTATTTACCTTTTCAATTTTGTACTACTTTTTGAATAGTTTTTTTATATCGAGTGACCTCTTACACCCGAATAAGGCAAGTCATATTTTATAAAATGTTTATTTAATATTTTCATGTATATTATTTAAAATGCAAATATTTTCGCAAATAAAATATAATTTTATTCGAAGATATTATTTTCTTTCATTGTTATTCATGCAATAGAAAACAGAAATTTTGATTTATCTGATTTAACATGTCATGTTCCTACATTCGGATGTAAGGTATAGCTCACCCGCAATATTAACATTTAAATTTATATATTTGCAGTATCATTATCGCCTTTTGGTCATTGTTCTTCTTTAGGAAATAGATATTTTCGATACAAGTTAGGAAAACTAACATTTTTCCATTCAAGGCCGAGATCGTAAACCGAAGCCGAGTATTACTTTTCCGCACTAGGGCAGAAAAGTAGTACTTTTCCGCACACTTTTGAATGTCACAAAGTGACACTTTTTGAAACATAATTAGAAAAAGGATTTTTACTCGTGGTTAAAGTGAAGTATGGGGTGCTGTACTAACTGTTCAATGTAGGAGACAAGAACTCAAGTAATATCCGACTGTTTAATTAATGCAAGTAGTTGTAATTTCCCATTCATCTGTTGACATAATGTAATTATTGCTCAGTGCAAACTTCAGTGTTCAGTGTTCACTTGATGTTCAGAACATCAACACGAAAAAATGTTAGTAAACCCGGGAAAATGGCGAGAGTTCTATTAGAGATAGTCGTTTTTAGTAAATCGTAAAGAAAAGATAAGGTTTTCTGTTTCTCTGGAAACTATGCTGAGCATCCTTTGATCCAGGTTTTAATTGGTTCCTTTGATTGTTATCCGAGTGTTTGCAAGCTGCGACTATGGTGACATTGGTATATAATATTTCTAAGATAATACCACGATACTAAAAGACCTTGTAACTCACAGCAACCAAAGTTGTTCAGGTATTGGTTTGAGTTCGGTACACGACAATTCGGCGATTCCCATTCGGACGCCAAAACTCTGCGACGGACAACTCGGGACCCGGTCAACTTGGCGACTGGTCAACTCTGAACGAACAACTCGGCGACCAGTAATTCTTGCCAGAAGGTCAGACAGTAAATAAGGAGTATTATTTGGGCGTTATGAGACCAAATTGCGTTAAGCAATTGGGCAAAAGACCAAATTTATGGGAAAAGAACTCATGGATTTTACACCACGATAACGCACCATCGCAATTTGTCGTGGTTATTCGTGCGTTTTTGGCCAAGAACAGAACGAATACCTTCCAACAGCCACCGATTTTGACAGGTTTTCTCTGTGACTGCTTTCTGTTTAATCGACTGAAAAAGCCAATCCGGTGAATTCGAATTTTGTATTATGCCGTAACTCTTACAAATGTCAGGCTATAACCTTGAAATTTGATACACGCATCAATTACATATTTGGCAACCTAACAAAGTTTAAAACAATCAAATACAGTGATGGCAGCAGCGGCACACAGGGATTATTCCTGAAACTTTTTGATCAAGGTAGTAATTAAATTATCAATTTTAAATTAAAAAACCAATTAAATATTTATTATTATTTTCATTCATTTAATTTACTAAAATAAAAATTTACAAATGCTTTACTAGGTAATACGGTAACACTTTAATCCATATTATAGTTGTAATCTCGTTAATCCATTCATGCGCGTCACATAACTTCCGTGATTTTGTGAAATTCTCTCTTTTCTCAAATTTTTAGAATACTCGGTTACTCTCAGTTAATTTATACCACGAATTAAACTTGTACCTTATGCACTATTGGAAAGAGGACAATTTTCTGAGCATTTTATTTAAATGAATTTTTGCGGATTAGATATCTATTAGTTTTCGAGAAAACGGCATTTAAAAATCAAAATTTTAAATTTATTTCTCCATAAGGATCGCACAACAAGTTCTATACAGGTGTTCTGCTACCCGTACACGTGTGTTCTGATATAGTCTTAGTGTTAGCGGTCAGGCGCGATTGTTACTCTGTCGAGTACACATCGTGCGTGTAGAACTCCTCGCTAGTAACCGCACACATTACACCGAGTTGCAGCGGGTCGGAAGATGTTTTTTGTGCGTTTTAGGCAAATTTCGGATGCTCCCTAAAATGAGTTTCACCTCTTTCGAGTAACACCTTTGGCGAGTTGGAGCTACATACAGGGATATTTTTAGCGAGTCAGAGCGAGGGGTTGCGGAGCGTCAGTTTTGACAAAAGCAACCACGACAAATCACGGTTCCACCCTAAAAAGAAGTCCTGCGTTTGTCTAAATTAAACCTATTCGTAAAATATTAGTGCTAAGTAATACACGTACGGGTAACAGAACACCTGTGTAGAAATCGTAATGTAATCCCTATGTAAAATGCATGTAAAATTTCGATTTTTAAATGCCGTTTTCTCGAAAACTAATGGATAATTAGTTATAATTATATTTATTTTGAAGAATAAATATTATTTATTTTTTTTTATGTTTTTGATTTCGGCAACGTACAACTATCCTTAAGATTACTGTGGTGTTTTCACGGAGTTATTAATGTTATTAGTTATTACGCTAAATCAATTACTATACTGTTCTGCCAGTATCCTGTCATCCTGATGACAGGATGATTTCAATTTGACATCAATTGCTTTGAAGATTATGATTAACATTTGTTTGGTTAAATGTTGAAGGATACGACAAAATGAAAATGTTTATTATAAATAATTAATGAGGAAATCAAATCAAATACCCGACTGTGTCGCGGTTTTATGCGAGAAGGGAACGTTGAAGATTTCTGGTGTACAAGTGTAAGGAAATCTGGGAACATTTGAGGAAATCTTATAAATACTTTTTTTGTTGTATTTCAACTTTTTCGAAAAGAAAATCCGAGAAAATCATTTAAAGATGTTGTAAAAGATTTTGTAACGATTTACTAGTAATAATAATAATAATAAAATAATTCATTAACAATAAACTTCTTAGTTACACCCTTGCTTTGGTACCGACGGCGACGCCCGAAGCAGTAATTAAATGTCACATAATACCCATGCAAAATTTAAGTTTTCCAGGTGATCTACACCTTTTACGGCATTATTTGGAGCCAATGAAAAGAGATTTGCAACAATTCAAATCCTCATTTGCTTTCAATCTCACTAAATCTGTTTTCATTTGCTGCTAGTTTTTCCATTAGAGAGTTTTTTTTTATATTTTTATATTTTATATAAATTTTATATTGCCTCGTCATTAATCTTTAAAATAATTGTATCGCGAAATTTTTCAAATCGCCGAGCCGTACTAGACGCTACCGATGCTGGCCGAGAATCAGAAACACGTATTAATATTTGATAATCCAAAAGTTTATCGATTCTTTTATTTGTTTGTGCCTTTTAGTGTAACACAGCAAATAGTAACTTTCTTGCAAATTAAAGTTATAAATCGTGTAAGCCATTAAAAAGTTTTATTCCTTGAAATAGCACAAAACAAATTAATTGCAGCAGAGATACTAATCACCATTTTATGGAACATTAGTTTTACGACTCGAAAAAATTGTATATAAGATACCTTAAGCATTTGGTAATAAATTTGGAAAAGCGTATTAGTTGTTAATGTTGCAGATAAAAACTCACCGAATCAGAATATTCAGGTTGGTGTAACGCAGTAGCGCTCCCAGATCTCGATTCACCTGGACTCGAATGCCGTCTACTCCTCGTACCGTTAGGATTTTCTTCATCCGCACTTGCATAATCCTTAAAATTTTCAACGAATTTGTGAAAACAATGCGATAATAGATAAGTAAAATTACACAAGCAGATTGTCGTGAAATGATAGTGCAATATAAAATGTGATAGAAACATGTAGTGCCTAGTGCTTTTAATATTTGAGAAATAAATCTCAGTAAAAAAAAGTAATCTGAGATTTACTTAAAGTCGAGAAAGAAGAAAGAAAATTAAATAGCACTTAAAAAATGATTTTATAAAAAATTTGAAAAAAGTTATTATAATCACCTGATTATCTTCGTCTTTGAGTTCAGTTAATTTTCCCGGGGGCCACATATTGGTGGCACTTGCAGGACGTTGAGATATTCTAAAATATCAAGACTAACAATTACCCATTTTACTAAATTTTACGTTACTAATTAATTAAAACAAAAAAGAAACAAACTAATGCTAAATGTAAGAAAATAAAGAAACGATTTAGAAATTTTGGTAAGAGAAGAAAACTAAGAAGAGCTAAATCAGTTATGTAGCTCACCTTTGGACGCGATCGGAAATTCCCATACCCAAACCAGAATCTTCGCTAGGTGACCGATATTCGTCGTCGCTATAGCACCCTACGGTTGGTTCATTTTTGGACACTTGTTCCTGGAACCACCACGACTATAAGCTACTAACTATTGTAAAAAATCAATTTTTCAAAATCTAATCTATTTAGGACTAAAACTACAAATACAGATTCCTATTCAGCAAGCACCAAAAAGTCAAGCTCAAAAGTTTCAGTAAAAATTTACAGTAATTTTTTTTTATTATCAAAATTACAAGCAAGCGTTTGCGTACAATTAGAATTTTTGGTCAAAAATATTGTGATGATATTTTTACCAAGCACCACATTTTTCTATCACTATTTGTATGATCAATGATTCATTCTAAAGTGTAAATGATGGTGAGAGTGAAAAATAGGTGTATAAAAGATCAAAAATATAATTAAATTGCATTACTCGTAGTTAGAAAAAAACTAATAAGAAAAAATTGGCAATAAAACAACTTACCGACTCGTGGAAGGTTGACACGTACGTTGTATTGTTTACGTCCGGCTTTCCAGTTTTTCTCTAAAAGCACAATACATTTGTATAGAACGTTTTTTATAGAAATAAATCTAGAAATTTACTTAAAATAACCTACAGCTATTTAAAAACAAATTCTGGAGGCATATTATTATACTTCACACTTATACCACATCGAGGAATTGAAATTTGTTTAAGAGAACATAAATAGTACAATAACGAGAAACATTTCGTCCTGCACGAACAGACATGTTGCATTTGAACCCAACAATTTGTTTCGTAATATATCACTTTTCTCTTATGCAATGGTACTTATCGTTTTCGCTGAAAGATTTATTTTATTTCGAGCACTGGTGAGCTTCTACTTCCAGAAAAACTAGATATAAATCTGCCCGAAAAAAAAAAATGTAAAATGAAAGCGAGCTGTTCGTTGGAGATGCACGTTGTTTCGAACTACGTTATAATGAGATTTAAAATTATGCTGACTGCTTAAGAAGTCCATTACTAAACAACAGACAAGTATCCGATTAAGATTCTGATTGTCGATTTGTATAAAATTTACTCGTCTAATTTTGGTTATTGTCTAATTATGGTTATTTGTCTAATTAATTTGTTAACAAAGCTATGTTTCTATTTTTGATGAAAGGGTCATACTAATTTTGATAGAACCAGCAGAAGAAAGAGCAATTTACGAATAGTGCATAGCTGTAGCTGACTTCTTATGAGTAGAATGCCGATGCTTTGCTTATCAATGCATAATTAGTATTTGAAATTCGGTGTGACGACTTAATTTTTGGCAATGGCATATTTTTTATTTTAGTGGATTTCTACTTCAAAGGTTACTAATGGTATTTTGAAAAACTTTAATGAATTTACCTTTAGATAGATGGAAGTTATATTAACTACTTTGTAGTTTAATATTGGTTTACCAGTGCTAATGTCATTTATGTAACCACTAACGGTATTGTAAGTGTTTTACGTTTATTTCTTGACTAATAAATTAAATAGGCATTATCAATCCCATGCGTTAATCTGCCTCTATTTGCATTAAGGAGACTTCAAAATTAGAGACAAAATTGAAAATAACTTTATTTGTGCCGTCGACTAACGTCGGCAACATTTTTTTTTTTAATTAACTGAGATGAAGCCTAAGTTTTATAAGAATCTGCTCTATAATAATTTCTGAATCTGAAAATAATAATTTTCAAAAGAAACATTGAAAATTAAACATTGGCTTTTTAAACGGTACATCAGCCATCCACCAGAACGTTGGGCAAAAGTATAATTAATTAAATTAAGTTATTAGGAAGTATGAGTGGGGGAAGCTAAACCATGATGGTAGAAAGCAAAAAAATATAAATATTATATATTATGGAGAACAGATGATTATGAGTTAAGGTTGAGAAAGAAATTTTATTTTAGTTGTACATATTAGTGTATTAGTGCCACTATACCGAAATTATGTGTCTTGTCGTCCATTATCGAGAAAATAATTTAAACCTTCATAAAACAATTTCGGATTTCCTACAATAACATTCCATAAATTTATTAGTTACATTAAACAACATTCAGCTATTTCATGGAATTGATATTTTAATAACATCGATTGGAATTCTTTACAAAATTTATTTGAATCGCTGAGAAACTTAGAGAAAATCCTTTCAAGATTATGCATGAAACTCGAAGAAATAGTGCTTCAAGTTTTATTAAATTCTCCTTAAATTGATTAGATTCTAAAATCAAAATTTAGGGTAGTTGTTTGGAAAGTGTATGTTTTCTACAGCATCAAACTGTCAAAACTGCAATGGAAACTTTCTTTCAGTACAAAAACTAATTATATTTTTTTGTTATATTGTTTTATCAAATTTACGACTTTCTGTACAATGCGGCGCCTGGGGGGACATTACATTGGAATGTATTGTTTTTGAATAATAGGCAATGTCGATTCCAAATATATGCTGGATGTTTCAAGATTTTCAAAAATTTAAATAATGTCCTGGAATCGATATTGTCCACAAAATAACGTTTTATTATTCTATCTATTCAGCTACATACAAATTTTTCATTTTGAAGGTTTAATTGTGTAAAATATACCCGCTTATGGTGGCAAATTACTACAAACGTGTAGTGGTCAAATGTACAAATCCCTCATCCGTTTATTAGGGAAATACTAATTAGTTCATTAGAGTGAACAAGTTATAATATCTCAGAATGTAACTTATTTTTAAATTAATTTGCAATAAAAAATTAAATATTTTAACTGCGTCACCAATCAAAAATTATATAAAATATTTTAATTTGAAAGAAAATAAAAGTATAATTGCAATGAGAGGAAAACGGTTATTTCAATAAATGCAACATGTTTGAAAATTTCAATACGGAGTAAGTTCAATTATTTTCATTACAATCCTCTATGTGCTGCATATATCCATAAAAGCTTTGAACGAGTGATTCAGAAGAAATAAGTGCCACTTAAATTATCCAGCTTGTCCACTTATAACGCTTCTTGACTTCTTTTTATTCTAATAAAACTCTCTATAATAAAACTAGTTGATTTTGGCTAAATTGTCTTCAAAATATTAAGTATTCGAATGATTAAGTTTATTTTATACAAAATTTACATTTTTCGAGAATTTGAATCGCAAGATTCGTAAAGCGCATTTCAAATTAAGTCAGCGGAAAATTTAGCATTAAAAAATTAATATATTCAATAAAATTCAAACAATTATCTTACTCTTGAATGCCTGTAATCGTAATCTCTAGGATCCCTTCCACGCTGAGCTTCATGATCTCTTCTGTAAACCAACTCATCAAATCTAGAACGATCTTCCATGGCAACTACTTCTCGAAGTTCAGTCATAAGGGTGTACTTAAAAAATATTTATGCGGTTAAAAATTCGAATGTATTCCGAATTGCACTAATCGACGATCGATAAACTTACCTTTTCAGAAGTATTTAATACTTCAGTCATAACTTGTACAAAGGCATCTATGGTCATATGTCTAGAAGCATATTCATCAACATAATAACAAAGAGACGTAAATTCAGGCTTTGATAAAAGGCATCTAGCTTTTTCTTCTACCATTTGTAAAGCAGCTGACCATTTTTTTGTCGTTTGTGCTGCTTTGCTGCTAAAGCATAAAAATTTAAAATTTAAATCCTTTTGAAAACAAACTTTTTGCATTTATATGAATAAAATAGAAAAATTAGTTTAAATTTACGCATTGCGATATAAATTATTGGAAATAACTTATAACTCCCTAAGGAAAACTGAATATACGGTGGATAGTATTTTCTAGCTCCTTTGTGACTTTTGAGATTTTCTCAAATAACTCGATTGATTTTATCTATAAGTAGGTACCTATATCATAATATCACTTGGGAATTGACAAATCTATTATACCACATAGTGGTTTTTCTATCACATAAAGTAAAGTAATGTAGTAAAAACTTTCGATCTTTTCAACAATGGCCCTGTTTATTTCATAACTTTGTTGAAAAGAATTCCATTTTAGTTTTCAGTACTAAAAAACTAAAATGTTACGAATTATTAATTTTAGGGCAACTTGAATTTGAAAGTTCAAACTAAAAGGCTAGTATGTATACCGCATAGTTATTTATTGTTGTTTCTAGCTTGGACTCGGGGCTTAATTAAAGCACGACGGGTTTAAACTAATTGTTATAAACTATCTGAAACATAATATTTCGTGTTTTGTTACATTGTTTCATTAAATACTTAACAAAAACTCAATTAATTTTATTACTAAAGAAAATTTATATCAAAGCTCGAGTATGCAACTTTACACTTATTGCGTCGTCAGGTTTTATTAAATTTTCAAGAAAGTTTTAATATTCGTCACTTTAAGTAATGAAATATCAGCTTTTATCCTTTTGGAAATATAACAAAAAACAGGATCAATTAGGAATTAAAATTTCAACTTAAAAATGTGTTTTAAAAGTTATTTTATTATACATTGGAATTAATCGCTCGGGCCAAGAAAATTTTACTTTTTAAACACTTTTTAATGAAATTTTCATAAATCAGAAATTACGTAACGGTTCATTTGAAAGGTTTCGTCAAGTAGAATTATTCAAATTTTCTTTTTTTATTTCATTGTATCTTTTCTTTAAAATATTTTTTAATCTTTTAAATCTAAGCTACAATTAAATTTTTTAAGGTCTGCGCAGGGTAAGAAAAAGGACAAAAAGAACAATGGGAAATTTTTCCGGTACGCTAGCCAGCAGGAATTGAATGCGAATCGCAGAAATTTGAAACAAAAAGAGGAATCAGTTTACAATATTTATAAGTACTGAAATACAATAATAATAAAATATATTCGAAGGCATTTAATTTCTCGGCACTCATTTCTTTTTTTAATTTAAGTCAATTATAATTAATTAAGTTACAACTTTACTCTTTCAGTTTATGGTGTAAAGTGAACGGTTATCTATCATAATTAATATTACGAATGTAACAAAATAAAAATTTCTGTTAAAAAAACAATTACTGGGGTATTGGAAGTCTAACAAGCAACTGAAGTTAGAGATATCATAGTAAACCCACCTGAAAGCAATAAATATGAAAAATTGAAAACCGAACTCATACGAAGACTCCCATCCTCCGAAGAACAAAAGTTGAAACAACTACTGGAACGCGAAGAAATAGGCAATCGTACTGCATCTCAATTTGAGAAGCCTGACATAGGATAAATTACCAAAACCTATTTTTAAAAAACTCTGTGAATCAGTCGTTTACCCACAATTACACAAGAAATTCTTGCAATAATAGGCGAAAAGAGCTTAGATGGTATGGCAATCATAGCAGACAAAATTATAGAAACACATTGGTCTGGACAAAACATGGCAGCAGCCAGCGCATCTAATGAAAACTACATCGATTTCTTAAAGAAAAAAATAGACGATGTGTGCATGGAAATACAAAGTTTACGACAAAAATCCATCACCCAAAGGCGCCCCAGAAGTAGATCACAAAACTGTAGAGATCCAAAATTATGTTATTACCACAACAGATTCTGTTCAAATGTTAGAAGGTGCAATTAGCCTTATCCCCAGTTTTTCAATCGTAAGTTAACTCAAATTCATCGCTTAACTTAGATTTATGACCAATCAGGTAGTTATAAAAGTAGGTTAACCCTTGAATTTGGGTTAATTAACGATTGACAAACTGGGCCTGTGTCATATAATTCGGAAAACTAGAGCGAGAATCAGTAAAAACGGCAACTGATTCTCATGTTCCATTAAGCCGCTTGACTATCACCGATAAAACAACAAAAATCCAATACCCAATAAATGCTAGCGTATTCCCAAAATCCGCTGGTAAAGATCATAGAACTGTACAAGAATTCAAGCTGTATGCGGCCAACCTCTCAGTCATCAACACGTATGGATTTACGACGATAAGTTTTAACATTGGATTACGAGGATCACTCATGTGGCGATTTATAGTGACCGATGTAAACAAAGCAATCATTGGTTCCGACTTTCTAAATCATTTTAATTTGTTGGTCGATATTAAAAATGGAAAATTAGTGGATAACATTACCTACATGGAATTAGCAGGACGTTTAGATCACAATCAACAATCCACAATATGTACAATAGACCCCAATCTCAATAGGGCAAGAAAAACATGTCTACATGATACAATATACCAGATTGAAAGGATACCTGGCCGACCTGTTACTTCTCGGTCACGAAGACTTGGCCCCAGACTGCCTCCAAATTGCAAAGATAGAATTCGAAGTTATGATGCGTAGGGGTTTAATTTCGATCCTCGAAAAAAAAGTAATTCTACATCTTGTAGAAAAGAAAAATAAAGAATTCAGACCATGTGGAGATTATCGCCTGCTTAACGCAAGAACAGTTCACGACTGCTACCCTATCGCGCAAATTCAGGATTTGGCTCAATCACGTTTGTGTCACCAATTTAAGTATTCTTTTGATATTATTCGTCGGATGTATTTTTTGTATCAACATTTACTGAGTGCTGAAAGAAAGAAAGAAAATTTCGAAAGGAAGAAAACATCGAGGGAAAACTCGTTTGGGAAATCTAGTGTACAAAAATGAAGGGAAATCTGAGTTAATCCAAGGAAATATTAGGAAATACAAATAAATCATAGGAATACTATTATAGATAAGCTTTTTTTTTGTTTTTCCAATTTTTTCCAAAGAAAATCCAGGAGGAAATTTGTCCTGTAAGGTGTTATACTTGCTGAATAGAAAAATTGTTAATAGAAAGTCGACTCGCTAGGTGAGAATAATACTATTTCTGTAAGTTTCATTTTTCTTCATTTCTTCATAATTATTGTAGAATTGCTTTTATATAATTTTAATTGTCGTAGAAAGCACTTTTAAGAAACTAAGCTTTTTAGTTTTTTAACTTTTATTATTTTTTAAACTTTTAGTAGTTATTTTGATAAATTACTAAAACTGAAAATTTGTTTCCTTGTACTTTTTATTTCTAAAAATGAACAGCCTCAGGAGCTATTAGTCAACAACTCAACAGTGTGGGTAACATGTATATTTATTATAAGGATATTATCCTCTCCATTATCTTTGAATTAAACATTTTAAGGAATCATCGTTCTTTACCTATATTATGTAGTATATAAATTGCTTTATAGTAGCAATATTATTAATTCATTTTGCAATAGTTGGTTCCTCCAACAGTTGTTTCAAATTTTTTTCAATAAAGAATTTAATTTGCCCTTTTTCAGGAATGCACCATGCTAACTGACTACCGCTTTTATAAATGTAATCTTGGAGATTCATGCGACGAGCTCACTCGTATCCGATTCATTCATAAAGTTTAAGTTAAGGTTTCACTACGGGCTATTTTTTATTTCCAATACTTTCAAACGTTACATGAAACCGAAAGTAATAAAATTTGAAACAATGGCAAATTTTTAAAGTTCTTTTATTTCTTCTACAAACGATAATTCTGCATTATTGTGAACTTTATTCTGAAAATAAATTAGCGGTAAAAAGAGTTTTAAATACTTTTTTAGTTGACCTTTAAAGGTAAAATAAAGAAATTATAGTTGAGTTAGGGGATAACAAAATTTCCTCTAACAGGAAAAAATTTGATTTGTTAAACACTTCACTGTAGGATAACGACTTAATGGGAAAGTATGATGTGTAGTTTAATTAGAATAATAATTTAAGTAAAGTTTGCAAATGGAGAAATTGGAAGATAATAAGTAAAACAAAAGCTATATACCTAAGTCAATTAAGGTAAAAACACTTAAATTCATTATTAGACTAAAGAAATAAAATTCGTTACATTGAAATTAAAATTAAAAATAAAATTGAATTAAGTTATAAAATAAAGTTTTCTTTAATCAACTCTTAATAATCAAGGAAACAACTACTGAAATACAAATACGATTTAGGTATTCTTGAGATAGAATGCCCCCAAGTAATTCATCATTACTTATCTCGAAAATTTTAAAGATGAGTTGGTATTACATAGTAAAAGTAATATTTTTCTGATTAATGTTTGTAAAGAATATTAGTTTACGTCCAGTTTTTTATTTCGGAAAGGCACATTTTGGAGTTCTCAAAACCAATAACCTCGATTAACTTCCAGCAGGATGCACAAAACAATGGTCGACCGTTAAGATAAATAGATAAACAATTGGTACATAAAAAACCGCTTTACTATACGGTATAATAAAACCTTTTCTTTCCAACTGCATGAACCACATTATGAGGGACCCTTCCAACAGAAGTATTTAGCATTTTTATTAACTCTTTAGCTAGAATCTCACGTATATTTTGAATATACGCATGTAACTTCACACGTAGGTTGCAAAACTATTTGTTAATGTATTGGAATCAGCACACATAGCTTTTATAGCTTAATAAATTTTGACAAAAATAAAATCCTTCTTCAGAAAAAATACAATATAACTTTCATGACATAAACTTTTATGATTGCTATATATGAGTTTTTCAAATTGCAGGTTTATTTCATTGCAGAACTTTCTTATATTGCACTATTTTCACAGGAAAAAAGAAAGAAAATATTTGATTAAACTCTGCAGTAATGCATAATTTAGTACCACAGACTTCGTAATTTTGGACTGTGTAATTAGTATTTTATGTTATGCTGAAGTTAATTTGTACGTAACTGATTTATTATTTATATAAACCTCACGAATACTAGCTGTATTATTTTATTTATTTTTATAAACAAAAAAGACGAATTTTACATTGAAATTTACGTAAGAAGGTGCTCGGACGATTATTATTATTAAAGCATCGAAAAATTTCAGTAATGTAAGTTTCTTGTATAGTAAAAAAGGTTGAAACATTTTAAAACAATAAAAAACATTCAGTTTGTGAGTATTCAAAACAAGAATGTATTAATAAATTTCTTCTTGTAAACTGGCATCTACAATATCTTAAAAGCATACCAAAAAGACTATCGCATAAATAATGTTGCATATTTAAAATTCTGAAAATTTTAGATTGTCTTAAAGAACGTTTAAATGTTAAGAATGCAGTCCCTTGGTCTCTATTCGCGAATTGCTTTTTTTAATTATTTTACAATGGGTGTTTATTTTCTTTAGCAATGTTAACTTTAATAATAACCCGGCGATGAAAAAAGCAGAAGCTGAATAATATTGTTCAGCATTAAAAAGACTATAAATTTTAACATAAAACTAGTACAAATTTACGAAATTGTTATTTCGTGTTATGTTGGTATATTTTTTAATTTTATTTTTTAAAACTGTGTTTTTGCATTTTATTTCATTATTTTCAGGTTCAAGTGTCAATTTAACTCTAAGGGTTACACTGATTTTTAACTTATCATAAAATTCAAGTGAAAATAAAACTTAATTTTTACTTGTAAAATTTGTAAAATGCTGTTATGTCCTGCCGATTTCATAAAAATTTTAACAAACCGTTAAAATTAACCGACTATTTCTATTGACTTGTTAGTACAGCCAGATATCTTTTATTGGTAAGTTTAAAAGTTTTATGAAATAAACCATAAAGAAAATTAAAACGTTTTTTAAGTTTAATCATTTTTTCTCGCTGATAATTTTAGTGTGATTTCCGTTAATTATAAACTTAATAAAATACAAAGTTGATTATAATTTTTTTTCCTCAACTACATTTTTTCACAATTATTTTATTATTGAGATCTACTAAATGTTGAAGAATTTTTTAACTTTAAAATGAACAGTTTGTAAAGATTTAAAATATAAAACAACAGAATATCAATTTTACAAAAAAACATGAATGCGCGGAAAATTAACTAGCTTACGTCGAATCGTTTCCGGCGATTAAAGATTTTCGATATTTGAACACCAAAGTAGTTTTTAGTCACTTTATTTTTATTTTCCTCTAATTTCTCACTTCTATATTTAATTTTGTGCATTTCAGTTTACAAATTATCAAGATACAATCACCATGGTTCTTTCTATAGTTACAAAACGCTTTTTCTTGGAAGAAAAATTTAACTTCATTTGATAAGATTTTGATGAGGACATAAGTTTGGTTAATTTATATTTTATTAACTTTTAATAAAATTTCTGCATTTTATTGCAGGTAAAACATCAACTACGCTTACCCTACCCAAGAATAAATTATTATCATTAAAACAAAAATGCACAAAACAAACATATTGTGCACATTAATCCCTCGTGTGATTATTTTCCTAAACTTAAACGTCACCCTCGGAGTTTAAAAAGCACTTCTGTTCCTTGTTATATAAGTTGCTATTTGGCAAAGCTCCAGAGGTTTGAATTCGGAAATAATTAATGGATATCTACAAAGTGATTTAATAGATTTATTTTAAGGTGTATAATCCGTTTAATGATAGTTTTATAGGAAAAAGAATTATTATCATTATCCTTATTATTCACTCAATGCATTGACTTCTAAGTTTTAAATCAGATTTACAGCACAGCATTAGTTAAGACAGATTTTTTTGTTAGCACACCAAATTAATAAAACTTAATGTAGCTTTCAAATATAAAGGACTATGAAGGCAGAGATAAAAGCAATAATCTTTTTCGAACTTCCATCCACCCAACCAACTATAAATAGTTTATATGATATTTACTAAAATAATTAAAAAAATTTTTTATTTTCAACTATTATACTACATGAAACGATATACTAATAATTAATTTTCCATAATCATTGTTTGGAAAACTAAAAATCATAAACAAAAATGTCAACAAATTGTAAGCATAACCGACAAAGAATATTATAGGCTTCAGTTCAGATCAATAAATAAATAGGCATCGTATGGATTCCTTGTTATTTGAGATTTTGCCGTTACAAAATTAGTTCAGTAAACCATACAACTTACCCAGGACTGCAAAGGTCCCAATCTCTATCATTGGGCGTACACGCATGAGGAACTTTTCCAACATCACGCACAACCAACGACATACGCTTGTGATACTTCAATTGAGCAACAGCTTCATCATGCGTAACTTCCAAAAATGATTGCCCATTCACTTCTAAAATTTGATCGCCCACCTAAAAATAAGTTACAAAAAAATTATAGTTGTGAAAAACAAATAGTATGCAAGTAATATTAAAAACTTGAGTTGTGCCGGAAAGTTTATTACATTAATTAATTGCGAGTTTTCGCCTTTACCCCCTCAGATCAACCGCAGCAGTGATTTTCCGCAGAACTGTGACAGCTGACTATGTATTATTGGTTAATTAAATACAAAGTTTTGTTATTTCAACATAAACTTTTTAAATAGAAATTCAAATTATGCAATTGAATATTTTTCCAACAACAGCAAAATGCAAAATTGGAAAAGCTTCCAAAATCATCTATATATAGCTTGTCAAATGTAACGTGAAGTGCGTACGTTGGTGTACCATAAACATGTAACAGGTTTTTAAATCTCCATTGAGGATTGTCAACTCAATTTTTCCGAATGATATAACACATCAAGTGCTTAATTGTGATTGACATTCACTGCCAATTATTGCAAACGTGTGCTAGCGAAATGGAACGTTTTCGCTTTCGTTAACTGTTATGACAGGTACTAATTGGCAGGTTGATTAAACAAACTAAGAAATTCTTAAACATTTTAGTTAGTAAAATTACTTCACCAAGTTTCGTCAGGTTTTGTTAACCCAAACAATTGGGCATTTGCCCAGCTACTGCTACAGGTCCTTTGTGTCTGTCACAAGCAACAAATAGGAGGGAGAAAGGATTCGATAAAGATAACTGAGTAAAAATGCTGGAAACTGAAACATCATAGCGGTATACGATGTATGTATATCCGTATAAAGCATAATTATGTAGATAAATTCCCCTAGTTTTGTTTTCCCAAAAAAAAAAATTATTTTCATTGTAAGATCAAGAGTTTTCGATGCAATAACTTATATTATGTTTTCCACTTTAGACAAAAATTGTCAATCTTGGCTAAATAAATTTAATAATGTATTTCCGCTATCTTATTGAAATTCTTTTGCTTTCATCTTGAACTTAATACGTTCTATTGTACTCGTAATATGTAAATGTATTTTATATAAAAATACTATAAAGCTCAAAAGAGTATTTTTAGAGTAAAGAACACAAAATAGTGCCGCTATGTCACGTTTTATAAGCGTAAACCAATGCGGGGGCGTAAGTAAGGGGATGAAAGTTCAACTTAGGCTGATCGATAGCGTTCTCATTCCAGCAAGTTTGTCCACAAATTTGGTGTAAAACTGCTTACAAACTGGTTGATCTGTTTTATGAACTTTACGTACCCATTTAAAACGCATTTTGAAAATTTGATAAAAAGTTTTAAATATTTAAGTCATTTGTTGTCATAATATTTTCTCAGAACCACTTAAGTTTAAATAAAAACCAAATCTACAGTTTTAAGCAGTAGAAGTTTTTTAGCATTGTGCAGAAAATTTGTTACTAGTAAATATGTGAAATCATACCATTAGTCCTGCTCGATCAGCAACAGTGTCTTTATCCACTCCAGTAATAAAAATTCCTAAGTTGTATTCCACTCCACCACGAATCATTAATCCTAAGCTTTGTCCAGGTTCTATACAGAGATCAACCTAAAAAAAAGAACCTATTATATTCTTCAAAGTAAATTTTATTTTGTTACTTAATTCTAATACATAGGTTTACAAACGTAAATAAAATAAATCAAACTTTTTATTTAGAATTGGAATCAATAGCATTCAAACATTCCAATAAATGTAAGTGTAATATTTTGCAGAATTTTTTCACGAGAAACAATTCCGGAAATTGTATAAGATGAACGTTTTTGAACGGTTTTGCCATTACATTGGAACGGATTTTCTGGCTAAACGCCATTCTTGCATTTCAAAATATCCAGGGATTTATTATTAGAAGTCACTCATGCTTTGGTGTTATTGAAAATTCTATCAATTTATAGCATATCAATTTCATATCACATATCATCGGTAAGTTTTCAATGCAGTTCTGATATTATGCAATATACAAACCTGAAACTACAGTTCATGTTGTACATTTCAACCTTCCATTGTACTAACTTTTTTTAAAAACCAATTAATTATCTACTGCTTCATACTATGTATATGTATATTGGTTTGGTTTTGTGGTTTTGTCCAAACACCAGAGTGTACTTGTTTCAATTAGCTATAATTAATTTTTCAGAATGATTTCTAAATTGAGCGTAAAATTTGTATATTTAATAGAGTTTTTGTACAACAAAGAGTACGTTTTTGTCTCGTATATATGTAGTATTCAAAGTAATGAAAAAATAAATTAACAATGTAAAAATTGAAAATTATTTTGATTCATGATAAATCTTAAAAATTTGTTGAGAATTTTAATCAATGTGGTTACTTCCACAAATGTTTTTTGGCTACGAATGGTAAGCGAATATTATAATTCAATCGAGGGAATGATCAAATTTATAAGTAAATTTAATACCAAACCTTGAAATGATTTCTTTTTAAATTTTGATTATTTTTAGATTGAAAATAGTGAAGATTCAAAATTACATTATTAAGTTTATTGGTTACTGTCAGTTAAATAGACCCACGAATTCAACTTTTTGGGGATTAAAACAAAATTATTGTGGATTATCCATTAGTTTTCGAGAAAGCAGTTTTTAAAAATTGAAAATTTACATGTATTTCAGATAAGGACCAAAGCGCGATTTCTACATGAACATTCTGTTACCGCGGTCCCTGTGTTCAGATATACTCTCTTAATGATAGGGATCAGATGCGATTGTTACTCTGTCGAGTGCACATCGTGAATCAAGAACCCATTGCTGTAACCGCACACTTTACTAAGTTGCAGCAGGGTAGAGGGATGTTTTTTAAGTTTGAGTTTCAAAATGAGTTCCAACCCCTTCGAGTAGTACCTTTGTCGAGTTGGAGCTACATTCAGGGATGTTTTGACGAATGAAACCACAACAAATCACGGAACCACGCTGAAAACTAGTTCTACGTTTGCCTAAATAAAAATTCTGATTAGCAAATACTAGATTAATAGCCAATACTAATAGTATATCTAGGCACACATACCGGTAACACAATATCCATGTACAAGTTGTTGTTGAATCTCTATCTAAAATGCATGAAAAATTTCGATTATTAAATACCGTTTTCTCGAAAACTAATGGATAATCCACAATTATTTGTTTTATACTCTGAAAATTGTCCAATTTCCAATAGTTTTTAGGAAGAAGTTAAATTTGTCGGCCCATGTAACTGACAGTTCCCAGTTTATTAAATAATTCAGTTTGTGTATCAACAAGATTTTATATTATATTCAACAAGTTTCAATTTGTGATAGCCGAAATCAATGGTGATTACCAAGTTTTTAAGAAAATAGATTTGGGAAAATGTTAATTGATCAGTTTCTAAAATTATTCGATGACCAACTAATATGTTAGCTAGAATTTTCATTTTTTGCTAAATGACTCCAATGTGGTTCGCATTCGAGCACAAAGCTGAGTGGGTCCGATGTGGTTCACTTTGAAAGATAAAAATTTTTAGTGATCATGAACACCAAAGTGCACGTTCTAAAAAATAGTATTCGAGAAATCTCATCAACAGTTTACAACAGATGCAACGGTTTTTCTCTTAAATTTATTGCAATAAAGAATCCAATCGTCAATGAAATTTTTAAAAATCTGGCATCGCAATCAAATAATAAATAATTAAATTATATTCGTCTAACGAAGTTAATAATTAATTAATTAATTTTAATAATAAAAAACTAGAAATGGAAAAAACTAGAAATGTAAAATACCTCGCAAGATGGTAAACCCAATAAGCATGATTCTGATAGATACAACAGTGGAAATTATAACAAAAAAAGGAAGAACGGAAGAATTTATAATAAATTCAGGAGTAAGCCAAGGAAACGCCAAATCGGTAACGCTTTTCAGTATTCCACTAGAAAGAATAGTGAAGAGAACCAAATGTGAAGACACAATTATAAACAAGGAGACACAAATGGTTGCGTAGTATGCCGATGATGTAGTGATTATAGCAAGCACATATAAAAAGCTCGGATAGAGGCGTTCAAGAAACTGGAAGAGGAATCAAGAAGGTTTAGACTATTTGTGAATGAACACAAAACAAAATTTATGAAGTGTCATGGAGGAAAAACAGAAGCCCCAATAGAACTTCAGATAGGAAACTATAAATTAATTTGAAGAAGTAAGAACCTTCAAATACTTGGGACTACAAATTAATAGCACAAACGAGAGAAAAGACATAATTAAAAGAAGAATATTAGCTGGAAACCGAGCATATTATGGCATCCAGAAACTATTAAAAACCAAAATTATAGGAAAATGGACAAAAATTAAAATGTATATATGTAGGACACCAATAAGACTAGCAGTGGAGTACGGAACAGAAGTTAATAGTTCATAGGAAGAAAACAGTGTTCCGAACGCTAGCTTTGCATAGAATAGTCGCAGGTTCGAATCTCGACCAAGTATGAATATTTATAAAAATTTATTAATTGTGAATTTAATTTAAAAGGGGCTTTTGCCAGGTCCGTCAAGTTGGACGGACGCGTTTTGCGGAAGCTGATTTTATTTAGTTTTGCGTCTCTGGTTTGAGATTATTTAATATTGTGTAAAAAAACGGTTTTGAATTTGTGAGTACAATTTTGTTATATTTTGGATTGCTTTTGTCCCAATTTGGATAAGTTTTTGGATGAGTTTTTGAAACAATTTTTCAATTTTTTTTTCAAATTTTTCAAGAGTCAATTTTTGGAATAAACGACGTTCAATTAATGAATGGATTAATTGTTTAAAAATTAATTATTATTGATCGTTAAATTGAAGGCGACGTGAACAGTTGCGATAAAGAGGCGTATCGCCACATTTAACGTTTCCATTATAATCGAAAATTTTACAAACATTAAATTTAAACTATTTAATTTTTGGATTTAGATTTTAAAATTTAGACTTTATAAAAAAATAACAGCTCAATTTTTTGGCCTAACAAAACCGAGGAAGAAAAACTTAAATTTTTTGAAAGAAAAACTAATGAGAAAAATACTCGGTTTGATCAAGATTGATGACGAACATTTCAAGAGGAGAACGAACAAAGAAATGGAAAATGAATTGAAAGAAAAAACCATATAAGGCACACCAAGGCAAGGAGAATTGGATGGTTGGGACACGTATTAAGAGCGCAAGAATCGAGAGTGTTCAACAGAATAATGAGATGGAAGCCCGATTTGGGGAGAACGAGAGGAAAACCAAGAACAAAATGGAAAGAAAAAGTGACAAATGATTTGAAGGCTATTGGGGCGGAAGACTGGAGGGAGGGAAGTCACAATAGAACGAGATTGAGAAAGATAACAGAAGAGGCAAAAAACATACTAATTTATGAAGAGAGAATTACAGCAAGCAATTATCGGGATTAATCCACCTCAGAAAATAGGTTTGAAAGCACCAAACGGTGCGCTTCTATATTCCAAAAGGAATCGAACGCCGAAGAAGAAGAATAAAATTTAAATTAATTTATTAAATAAATAATTAAATAATTTTTCGTGTAATAATTTTGGTTAATGGGATAATTTTGCATTAACCTTTTATTTTACAATGCGTTTGCAAATAATAGTAGGTACTTTCACTAGGTTACAAATTTTTTGATCTTAACAAAAATTCAAAAACTCAATTCTTTTATGTCAAAACGTAAATATTTTTTAATTTTTGTTAAATATTTTTATTTACTTATCAGTTGAACTTGTAAGTTAATTTCAATTTAAGGTATAGATACCCATTGTTATTACACATTTTATTTTTACTGTTATTTTTATTGTTTTTATTCTTCTCTATTCTCTATCCATTACAATGGTTTTAAATGTACTACAGATGATAATAATAATACTGTTAATATGAATAAATAAAATCGTATATTCGAAAATTAAGATTATAGTAAATGTAAAAGAAATTAAGATTGCAGCTGGTAAGAATCTCAACTAAAACCTCCGATATACTTTCACCTACTTATTGTGGTTCATATGGAAAAATTATAAAAATTCAACTTTTATAGTCGTTTTTGGGCTTTTTAATTTTGAGTATTGAATGATACAAGTCGTGTATAATAATTTTAGTTGTCATGTGTGTAATTAAAATGTGATTACTGCATTTAATGTTAATATACAACATCACAATTTCTATACAAAAAAATAGGTTTGAATTAGACTAAATATAAACAACTTAAACAGTGCTACAAACTTTAAAGCCCGTGTCTCACTATAAAAATTTGTGTACAATTGTTTGTATACAAATTTTTATACAATTTGTATTGTATACAAATTTGTATACAATTAAAGCTATGTCACACTATAAAATAAGTTTTTATAAAAACAAGATATTAGCTGTGAAAAGTAAGGATCGAGTTGTATATGGTTTGTATTGTATTTCTAACGCATACTATTCGGTTGTCTTTGTCAGGCTTACAAAAAAAACCTAATAGAAAAGAGAGCGAATATAAAAAATAGGTCTTCTAACTTTGCCAATATAAATTGTAGAAACGTACGTCGATTATGTATCGTAGTGTCAGCCGTCAGCTGTCAAATTGATTGTTATTGTTAAGGTCAAGATTTATCTTTTGGACGAGCAATTATCTGAGTAGATGGCGTAACTGTACATATTTAAAATTCTAATTTAGTTTAATTAATAAGGTTTTGATGCAAAAAAATATTAAGATCACGATTATTTTATAATTATAAAATCTGTTAATATTGATTAAGAGCCAGTATTTCAGTTTCCAATATTTTTATTTGTCATAAATTGTGGGTATTACCAACCAACAAATTACAGATGCTCAGGATACCAATTCTAGAATTTTTTTAAATCTAAATTCAAATTGAGTGGGGTGTCAACAGCCAATGGGATGCCTGCTTTCATAAAAATTATAGAAACTGTTCTAAATTTTTAGTTTGTATAAAAACGTTTTCATGACATCGTGAAACTACAAGCACCATAGAATAATTTTGACGTGCGTAATTTGTTCAACTGTTAATTTGTATAAAAACCTTTTTTCGCATCGTGAAAATACAAACACCATAAAAATATTTTGACGTCTGTCGTTTTTATAAAATTAGTGCTCTGTCACACTATCCAAATCGTTTGTATACAAACTTTTATACAAATATTTATGAAATTTTTCTAGTGAGATACGGGCTTAAGATTTAGTTGTAAATTTAGAACAGTACATTGTTTGACATTGACGTTTTTAATCTTTAATAAAAAGTGTAACCCACATTTTCCTTCTGTCTATAATGTGGTCTACAAGTTCCCTTTACCTACTCCATATGAGTAATTTTACTATTAACACCTTCAAAATATTTATAACTGACAAGCTTTAATAATTCATATGTCAAATTAATTGAATAAATTGGGTAACTGTACGATTTATAACATAAAAAATCAAACTGAAATGTTTAACCTAGATTTATTAATTTTTGTTACTTACACATTGTTTAAACATTTTATTTCGCCCTTATAAAAGAAAGTAATGCAATTTGTTCAATTAATTTAATATTTCAATAATTAAATCTCATCAATTATAAATATTTACCAATTTTAATTGCAACATAAACTTGGCGTTTTTCGGCCCCAGGAAAATAATAAAAAATTATTTTAGAGTTTTTTTTTTCTCTCATGAAGAACAATAATGAACTGAACAATATTTCTTATTTAAAAAATTACCAAAAAAACAAACTTTTAAGCGTTTTCTATTACCAATAAAGTTGAATAATTAACACTAATACCCGCTTTAACAGTCAGTACAATATCGGAGGTTTTAGTTTGATAGATGGGCGCTTGGTGGCGTATCTATTATATTCTCTTACCTATAACACTAATTTGTATAAGAAAACTTCAAAAAATAATCCATTTTTGTTCTTATTGTCAAGTTGCACTCTGCTTACGTAATATATTCTAATAAACGAAAATGTGATTGAATAATGTTTGGTGATTAGCGACTAGCAAACGTCTGCAATGTTAAGTTAATTCAAACATTAGCTTAATTCCAACATTAACTCAATGGAAACGTTAACTTTATGCAAACAACCTAATGCACTTAATGCAGTGTTATCGAATGAAAACCTGCATTTTACTAGCAGTAGAACTTGAAATAACTTTTGGGAAACCCACCAAATTATTCAATTAGTATTTCAGTATGTGAATCAAATTTATTTTAGTCTTTTTAAACATTAGTAAACCAGTTATTAATTTATTAATAAATAAAAATAACATAGAATATAAGAGAGATGAGGCACATTTGTTGTTGCTACTATGTCTTCCTTTTTTCATGTATGTTACTTATTTAGTGTGGAATAAAATATAATAGTTCAAGTACAAAAAATACTAATTACTGAATAATTAATCTCGTCTGAAATTAAACTGTATAATTCCGTAAAATTAAAAATTTCTAAATTATTATTACCGCAGTTTTCACATTGGAATATAATGTATTTACAATATCATAAATCTCGTTAATAAAGTTTTGATCTGTATTTCCTCTATGATACATGATTTATTAAGACAACATCAAAGAAGACTACGACACAATAAGAATAAAATGTAGCGCATTCAGTATGTAGCGGCATCATACAGCTACACAAATATCTTTATTTATCAAATTCTAATAAGGGTTAAGCTATACAGATAAAGTATAATGTATTAATGAAATTCATAAAATGGAAAACTTATTAAAGCAGAAACCTCAACGGTGTTAATCTATTCGCATGGCTAGAAATCGTTCAATTTGTAAGGAAGTCTTATATGTTCGACATAAGGGGCTTTATGTCTTAAATTGCTGACATTTCATTTAACTGACGCTGCAATATAGGACTGTTGTAGAACACAAAATCGGAGCTTCAGAAAATATCCCTGAATTATCAGTTATACCCAATGCACAAAATTTTGACCTATATATCTGCGATATTTACAGAGAAAAAGCTAAAAAGTATTTTAATCCAGTGGCCATTGTTTTCTACAGAAAGCAATTCAACGGCAAAAAAACCTTCAAAGGGTTTATCATACAATAAATTGTTAGAGAAAGCTCAAATTCTCCTTTTATTAATTTTACGTTTGAAAACGTTTGCACGACTACTAAACTAACGATATTTTCAGATAAAACAGAAATTTAAGCGTTTAACGTATTTAGTAACATCTTCCCAGCTTTGATTTATGAAAACTTAATAACAAGAAAATGCAGAGCTAATACGATAATTTAATTTTAAAACTTTGATGTTGTTCGAACAATCTACATGATACTTTGTAGTTAACAAGAATTACGAACTATTACTGCTAATTAAATTCAAAATCGCTAGAAAGGAAAATAGAGAAGCTAATCGGACGTTATCTTACTTACAAGTTTAAAAAAATATAATATGGTAGGTTTTACAAAATAGCTTTTTATTTCGATGTATTATCGTAAATGACAACAAAGTTTTATTAAAAAAATTATTGTCAACCAATTGCTGCAATATGCCACAGAACTTCATGATGCAAATAAGCAAATACCTAAAAAAATATTTTTTTGTTTTTAGGCCGTAATTTAACAATCAATAGATGTAAACATTGACTTTGGCATTTACATAACCTATAATCCTTAAATATTACCAACCTAAAATGAAACTAGTTGACAGATTAAATCATGTCACCTTACTTTTGTTTATTTTTATAAAATATAGTTTGATTTAATTAAAATTTTAAAATTAATTTTTAAATTTTGATTATTGAGAGAAAAAATAATAGGAGTATGTTAATAATGAAACCATATGCTACTATCAATTATTACAGCTAATAATATATTTAATACAATAAGAAAAATTGAATAACTAACTGGAATTTTTGAAGAAAACTCTAAATGATCAAATATTTTAAGAGTTAAAATTTTAAATTACATCCGCTGTATCCAGACTGTATGCAAATAACTTAGCAAGACGCTTTTGTAAAATTTTACGGTTAATTAAACATACTAGACAAGCAAATAAGTTTTACGTACACGACTATAGAAAGGATAGCATATCAGGTAGTTTTTATCTCTCGAAAATGATACTTTGCAGCGGTGTTCGGAAAATTTTTGCACATAAGCATAATTTTTGCACTTTCCGCACGCTTATTAACTTTCCGCACGCTTATTAACTTTCCGCACTCATACAATAAAGAAATGCAATACCCTTATAATTAAATCGAATCGTGAATTCCTGGCTACGGCGGATGTTGATAAGCGATAAGGCACACCTGCAAGATTATAAATAGTAAAAGACGGAGGTTGTTTCTTGTTTACGTTTTTTATTGTTTTTATAGTCTAACACTTTAAAATGCACTACTACTCTGTCTGCGTTTTCACTGTCTACTGAAGTGCATGTGCATTTTGCATGACAAGCTAATAGATAAGAGTATTATTTACTTCCGTTATGTCGCGTCTCATTTCTATTAACCTTTTATATATAAACGTTACTTTTTAAAGCATAATTTATGTTTTTTTTGGAAAGGACCTGTCTTGAACGTAAAGCTAAATACAGTGACTCGTGCAGAAAGTTCCATTGCGGTTTCGTAAGCTATCAGAACTCGCTAAACGCTCGTTCTGATATATTGCTTACTCAACCGCAATCTTCAACTTTCTGCAACACGACTGTAAATAGCTATAAACAGTTTGTAGAAGCGCACCTACAAAGTCATCAGTTTTAAACAAGCTACTTCTGTAAATTGTTCGTGAACTTAAATTAAATACATATATAACGAATTAGTTGGCTTAGTAAATTTTAAATTTATATAACTGCATCCAGAATTTGTTACTATAACATATTGGTATCAGTGGAGTACACACAGAAACATTTTATACTAATGGGGTAATAAAATGAACAATAATCACATCAGGAATTATAGTGCGGAAACTTTAGGTTCAAATTGGGGACTTCACCGAATAACTTAACTTAAAATTTTTTAGGTTGGAACTATTAAAAACGATATTAAACAAAAACATTTAAAACAAAACATAAGAAAGGCCCAAAGAAACAGGTCGAATAACTCTTTTTGTGAACAAGAAATTGTTATACAAAAAAGAGTCAACTATTAAAATAACAAATTCAAAACAATGAAGCGCAACGACAATAAATTTCGTTGCTTTTTCTGTTCCTTCATTGTTAGTTTGAAACTGTTTTTGACGTGGTACTTGTGTAAACATCAATAAAGTAGCTGCCACTTATTGTCACGTCGTCGTCTACTACTTGATTTTCCTCTTGCCTGCGGTAAGAAATTCTACTTTAATTAGTTTTGATGTTTCGTAATTCATACTTATTCTCTTTTAATTAATTTTGCAAGAGTTTGTTAAATTGATTACTTTGCTTTATATTAGTTACTTTGTGTAAGTTTACTTTAGTCGAAAACTCCAGACGTTAATTTTCCGTTGCACCAGTAACTTCATCTTGATAATATTTATCGTTAATTGAATTTCAGTTCTATATTTCAGAAGTTAATGATTTTTTTGCCTGCAGTTTATTCCGTTTAGATAATATGTAACAAAGAATAATTATGGAAAGTTTCAAAAAATTGGTAAGCATTGATGGCAGCTCCGGTCCTGCAGCACCACTAGAGGGAGTAAGAAGTTTGAGGCCCAGGAATTGAAAAAATCCAAAAACAATTTATTCTGGAATTATGTATAACTTAGAAATTAATTAGAAGAGTAGTCCATCAGAGTCCAGTGTGGTGTCCCCGGATTCATCTCAATATATCATACAATTCGGCACGTTTTGCGGTTTAACATCAAACTCTTAGAAGTATTTCAAGTAATGCATCTATTAGCAGCAACAAATAATTATTTTTTCTAAAAGTTTGGTATCCACAGAGTTGTACGCTTGGAGAAACAAACAGAAAAACACGTTTTCTTTGAAACCAATGCTATTGTCAGTTGTATGAAGATTTCAAAGTAAGCGTATAATACAGCAAATGAACGAATAACAT